>JBBPCY010000018.1:17837288-17854478 GCA_037974405.1 Brachyalestes nurse
ACTCCCCAAGATGGAAGTGGGAAGAAACCTTGAGAGGAACCAGACTCATCAGGGAACCCATCCTCATTTGGGTGCTACAAATCCTACATTTTATTAATGTTTACACATGAGCATTGGCATGTGTATGATATGTACATGAAAAACACAAGACACTGGCCCACAAAGAAAAAAAATCTAATATTAAACACACAGGCCCACATTTCCCACATCGCTTCGCCCTTTCTTCATTTTAGCCCAAATCCAGACATGCCCATATTTCTGCACTACCTTTGCTTTTCTAATGCACTTAGGAATGAGAGCTTCAAGCAAACCATGCAACAACATGCAAGGACTGTTTGTTAAAGGTAATATGATAAATGAATATTTTTTGTCAGGAGATAAATGGAATGCAATAATTTAATTTGGTCCTCACACTCAGTTAGCAAAATTTCACAATCACAAGGCTGTTCACATGGGAGTGCCTTGTAACCTGCCTAACACAGTCAACAAGATGAGCAATAACTAGCATGTTATTGATTTTCAAATAAATATTACAAATTTTGTCTATTTTGCATTGGCACTGTTTCCCAGTACGCAAATTCAGTGGCCTACTAATCTAAAGGTAGTAAGCAGATGGTCATGAACACATTGAGTATTCTCTTGGTTGGTTCTTGTTAAAAAACAAAACAGTCTAAAAATATCATCACACTTTAAATATGACTGTTTTTGTATTCTTCTATAACCCTCATTACTGCACCACTAGCTGTATAATTTATTCTTCCCATTTCACTTTGAACGACTTTGACATCTTCAGTTCCATTACATTATTTGTTACATTTGCACAAACATTTCAATGTAAGAATATGTGCTTTATGCCAAGCTTGGTGCTCATCTTATATGTTTGACTCTAAAAACCTGACCAAAATGGATTGTACACAAAGCCTAAATACATTTCTGGCAGGCAAAGACATAACCAAATGCTTTTGAATCTCTAGCTAATTTGTTCACACCCATTACATAAGTCAAGATTATTTTTAAGATTGCTTCCATTTCAATATAAAGTTTAATCAAATCAGTCTATAGAGAAATACCACACTACATTGATCAGTGTAAACCAGGGGAGTGAGCATTAGGCTTACGGCAACATTCTGGGCCTGAGACATTTAAAACCTCCGTTCATTTGTGTGTTGATCATTGTATTTACATGCTTGCATATCCATCTACATCCCACAAAAAATGTAAGACAGACTCAATAAATGAACACCCATTACAAGACACTTCTACTATATAGCACATCCACCACGTCATGCTTCCTCATGAAATGACACTACAGCCCACCTTTTTCATAAATGACTCTTCAAACGTTTGTTTTCTCCGTATATTGAATAGATTTTTAAATATATATATTCGTTGTATGATGACATTTATCATTATTCTTTTGAATAACACCACATTATGTCTCACTATGCTTTTACAAAACAGAATTAGTTATTACAAGCATAATGATTCACTTTCATTCCTGTTCTGTAACCGCTTATGCCTTTCTAGGGTTGCGGGTACCTGGAGCCTATCCCGGTGTCTACGGGCGCGAGGCAGGGACTCACCCTGGGCATAATTAGTTGTGTTTAATTGGATTAGTGTATATGAATAACTGAATTAAAAAAAATTCTTTTTTTTATTTTTGTTTTTTGTAACGTGGCACTAGTGAAACTTTCACGATACACAATATATGTAATGTAAGCACTAAAATATTTTACTGGTGCCCACTACTGATCTCAGATAACTCATTATACCATTTATGTTTATGTTTTAAAATTTTGCCTAAGCAAAACTAAAAGTTTACATTGTTCTGCGACAAAACAAAAATGTCAGCTTGCCCAGTGAGACTATGTACACATATAATAACATAAATTTACTACCAATGGAAAAATGTACACAACGTTTAGAAACTGTGTTTTGTTGATGAAAACACAACCAAACCTGACACTCCTTAAATTCCACAAATGTCTACGAATACAGCAGGGTGTAGATGCTGTTTGTTCCTCGAACTGACCACTGCCTGCCTTGCGAATTAGTCAGAGTGTGGTAGTGATGTAATCGGAGCCTGAAGAGAATTAGAATTTCTGAAACACTGGAATTAACCCTTCTAGACACGGTTTGATGTAATAAAAGTATTGGCTTCGATAACTTAGCAGTGAGCTAACAGCTTACTGACTGGAAAACAATTTAACAGTTCGTAAAAGCTAACGGCATATTACACATTTCATCATGTATAAACATGACCATTCATGTACCTTATGAGTCAGTTTCCTGGACATGGTTTAATCATCATTCTAATGGAAATTCAAAACTGAAAGGAAGATGCAGTGGTAGGTGTAATCCATGTTCAGGAAACCAACCTTACTAGCTTAACTAAAATGTAAACAAAAGCAGAGCTGGAAATAGCTAACTGACTTTGGAGGCCACTGTCATTTCACAGTTGCCTTGTGTTAGTATTCAAGGTCAGGCTCAGACAAGGAAGTGTAAGTCTCCAACTCTCGGCTGTTGCTCAGCAGAACTGCAGGTATTACATGTGCATTCAGAGACAGCTAACTTAATCCTTGTTAAAGCTTTGCTTTACACACTTTTGTGTAAACTATCCATTTGTCACACCACAGCGCAGTGTGAACAGCACAACATTCTCTGCATTTAACCCACTCACCCAGGTGCAGCAAAGGGCTGCAACACAACACTCAGGGAGCAGTGTGGGGACGGTACCTTACTCAAGGATACTTCAGTGGTGCCACTAGCAGTCCTGGGATTCAAACCCACAACCTTCTGATCACAGGGGCAACTTGTCCCATAACCAATAAAGACTTTGTATATTGTGCAGATCTTACATTCCGCTCTCTTGTTACGGAAAGTGTTATGGTTTCGTGCCTGTTCTATTTCTAGGAACAAATATCTTTTTTCTTAGTTTGCTAGTTCATGGAATTTTCCAGTGTCTTGCACTTAAGTACTTGGAGGCCTGCTGTAGAGGAGGAGAACAGATAGTTAGCAAATCCAGCCAGGTGGCTCTACTCTCTGCTGTGGATCCATGCGTTTGGCTCGGTGTGCTGATGTGACATCACTGCCTTTTCCTCAGCAGAGATCCACTTGTGGTAGGTAGAAAGAAATGTTTCAGAAAATCAGGGATGTCCAGTTTTTTGCATGCAAAGGGACAGTGAAAATGCAATTTTACTTGCTGACAAAGTAGGAGTTCAAATCGTTTTCAGGTGTTCCCAAAGAATAAAACTTGGAAAGAAGTAAGACTGAGCTAGCTAAAAAGTGCACTGATTTATAATTAGGCTAAACTGAAATGAAGTATGAGTGCAATAAACCTGTTTACCACTGTCGCACCAATTTTACACAAGCACTATGTGTGTCACATAAACAATATGCTAATGCTTGTAATATTAATCTCTTTTTCTAATGTTATCCTCCATTTAATGCCTCCACTATCAGTAGCAGCGAATTTTCCACTTTCTGCTGGATTAATTGTTTGTAGGATTTAGTTTTATGCCATTAGCATAATTGAAGATGCCATACTAAATCTATAAATAAATAAATTAACACAGAAATAAAATATTTGTGTATAAATGTTTTAGGGTCACCGTTTTTATGTTAATTAATGGTTTGTTTCCCTTTTATGTTATTTATTTCCATTTTTGTTTGTCGTTTCATTTTTAACATTTTCATTTTAATAATGAATTATAATTTTTGGTTTTGTACATCTCAGAAGTCATTCACAATCATGTCAGCTAGTGTAGAATTTTCCTTTAATATAAAATGGTTGAATAAAACTGGTAACTGTGAACTTCATAATAAAACAGGTAGACGGTTAGGGATCAGTTTAACTGTGTCCCAGCCACATTAACTACATAATATGTACAGAAAATGTTTTTTTTGTAAGTTATTAGACTGTATGTAATCAAGCGACTACAACATGAGTTCTCTGGCGCTACACTAAATGGGCAAAAGTTTTGGGACCAACCCTAAAAACCTGAAAAATAGGTGTGTACCAATACTTTTGTCGATATAATGTAGATCTCTGGCCAGCTGCTCAAGCCACTTTTTCTCACCCTGAGAAGAATCAGACGTGTTGGAATATGTAGTTTACTACTAAGTCGATTGATTTGAGACAAGGCCACTGACGGTGGTCTCCACCTCTGTTCAAAAGTAAGTGTTAATTGGACGTGGGCGTGGCCTACATGGAGCGTGGCCTCTGGGGCTACGTGGAGTGTGTTCCTTATTATTGGAACCCCAGAGGCCAGCCGGGGAACTCAGCCATGCGTGCTAGTGCAGTGCTGTATATCGGACTGAGCTGCGGTTTTCTTTGCACCGTAACTCCTGATAAAACTTTACAGGAGAAAGGTCGCGATGAGCTGCGGAAGGTTCGCGAGTTGGCCGTGCAGCCTCGTTATGGAGAGTGCTGGACCAAAGCTTTGGAGAAGATCCACACGGGATGCAAGACCTTCTCAGCAGACACGCAGAGCGTGATAGCCCTGGCCTTCACCCACTGTCATCTGATGAGGTTCGAGAGTCCCTCAGCTCACACCAGGCCTTTCACTGTCATTTATATTCCTACTCAAATGATATGTTGGTTGTTTGGGTGGTTAAACTAGTAATAGGAGTTTCATATAAAAATATGAAACAGTAAAAGTGGACTAGACTGATCAATAACAGGACAATACATACACCATATGGACAAAAGTATTGGGACGCACCTTAATTATTGAATTGAGGTGCCCCCCTTATATTTTGGACAACACCATGCGTCCAACTTTGTGGACACAGTTAGGAGAAGAACCTTTTCTATCCCAGCATGACTGTGCCCCAGTGAAACAATGCAATATTTCACTGCTCTATGTGAAACCATCCCAACAGCTTTGTTGTGAACCGGAACGGAGACTGCGTGCCAGGCCTTCTCGTCCAAACATCACTGCCTGGCCTCATAAATGCTCTACGGAATGAATGGACACAAAATCCCACAGAAACACCCCAAAGCCTTCCAAGAAGAGTGGAAGCTGTTCTAGCTGCAAAGGGGGACCAACTTCATTTTAAAGTCTATGTATCTGAATGCAATCTCATTGAAGTCCCTGTTGGTGTAATGGTCGGGTGTCCCAATACTTTTGTTCTTTTTAAAGATGCGGACAGGTACCCTAGGGAGGTAAATAAAGACACTTGTTCCTGTACGATAAACCAGTAGGAGTACAAAGGGGCCCTTAGAATTTGAAATATCACCTTACAAACTGCTAACTATTGCTGACTAATTGAAAAGGGCAATATTAATGTTTTTGTTTGGGTAATAAAGAGGGCAGTGTTTTCAGTATCTACAATGGGTTGAAGGCTTTTAAGATCAATCCTAATCCAACATGCCTAGCAGCATGGGAAGCGAACCAGTTACTGTATGTACTTCAGTGTCGTTTTGGTATATTTGATATAGGGATTACTCTGGTTTTTTTTTGTATTGGCTATTGTCAAACATAATGTGTTTTGAAATTTGATGAATTCAGTGTATTCACTTACCTTAAACCTGGTGTGTGTTAACTCTAACTCTAATCCTGGAGTGGTGGTTGCAGTCCAGTTTGGTAATTTACATGATTAAACCCATCATGTTCAACTCCTCAGTTAATTTCCAGGTTTAGTGGGTGGGTTTGAATAAGGGAGCAAACTGTGCTTGTCATCAGCCCTTAGGGACTAGAGGTGAACTTAAACTGACCTCAGCCTTGCTTGCTAATTTGAGAATTCTGCTTCGATCTGCCTGTTCTAAAGGAGTAAGTGGTTTTTCTATAGGCTGCATGCAGTCTGTGTTTGCTCTCAGATAAATGTTTAATGCTCTTCATTGTAGGTCTGGCCGTAATTTTCCAGAGTGCCCAGAGGGCAGCGATGTTAAAGCGTGCACCCGTGACATGGACCCTGTTGCGTTTAACACCTACACAGAGTTCTTCACCCATGCCCATAGCATCTGCCATTATCTTCAGAACGAGCAGTGGCAGAATCAGGCAGAAAACACCATCCACAGGTACTGTAAATAGAACAGAAGGGCTTTTTGGGGAAAAGCTTCAGAGACTTGAAGATGGTTTCTTGGGAATGTTAGTTTTATGTATAGTATGAGTGAATTTGGCTTTAATACATTTATCCTTACTATACAGAATACCTACCTGATTTTATTTGACCAGCTCCAAGTCACCAAGCCATAGTGATTCTTGGGGATGTTAGTTTTATGTAGTGCATGTGTGAATTTGGCCATGATACGTTTACCATTTTCCAGGATCCTTACTTCACAGAATGCTTACCTGATTTTGTTTGACAACCCTTGATGTTACTCCAGGCAGTGAATGTTTTTTTTTGTTTGTTTTTGAAGGTTAAATATGTTTTTTGTTTGAACTAAGCACCTCTGTGTGTCAGACTGACAGAGAGTTCCGCTGGTGTGGCTGAGCAGCTTGCGTCCACTCAAAGGATGGCTGAGGATCTTGTAGAGGCCCAGAGCGCAGCCCTGAAATCACAGGAAACCATCCTGCGCAATGGAGAAGAGCTCAAAAACACACTGCAGGACTCCACAAAAGGTAATTAAACAAAGTGCCTTTAAAACTGTGCTGGGTGTTGCTGTAAAAGACTATTTGTTCTCCTCTGATGTACCTGGAGTCAGCAGTACACCACAGTAACAAACTGCCATGCAATTCAGATTTTTTCATTTTTTTAAAAAAATGCAGAACAAATGCAGTGTTAATGGAACAAAGCCACTTTTTGTTCCACATTCATCCATCCATCTCTCTCTCTCTCCGGCTCTCTCTCTGGGTCTTTCTCTTTCTCTCTCTCTGGGTCTCTCTCTTTCTCTCTCTCTCTCTCTCTGGGTCTCTCTCTTTCTCTCTCTCTCTCTGGTTCTCTCCTCTTTCTCTCTCTGTCTCTCTCTTTTTCTCTCCATATTTTTCAGGCTTTCCTAGCCTTTCTTCTGCACCCAGCTCAGCTTTTTATTATGTTCTAAGGTCTAAGGGATTTGTCCTTGCATTTGTTTTGTTTTCTGCCTGGTTTCCAAAGGTTTTAGCACCAGTTTAATTATCATGTAATGTCACCCTTTTATATTGATTAATGTAAAAAAAATTTAGATTCAAATGAATAAATCCATACCTTTTTTATAACTTTACTAAATAAATGCACTAATTGTTCTTTCATTTTTAAAAAATGAAAATTTTATAAAATGCCAATGTCAGGTTTCAGTTATTTAAACAAATACTGCTTTCATGCTAATGTTTTGATTTTAATTACACAGATTTTTCCCCTACATTTGGAAAGATTACGTTTTGAAAATGTTGTCCAGTTAAAGCCATGTCCTTGCAGGTCTCAGGGATGTGTTTTCAGAGATGAGGCATTCCGCACAGGAGCAGCAGGTGGCGTTTGCAGAAATCTTCAGCCGTGTGGCTTTTCTCCAGAGTTTCATCATGTCAGAATCCCACACCCTCAGCTCCATCTTCTACAATGCTCTGGGCTTCTGTGCGTCCTTCTTGCTCACCTGCACCCGACGCACCTCTGGGGCCAGGTCAGTCAGCCTCTGCCTGGGTACATAGACCCCTAGACCCTTCCTAACTTCTGCTTTTTCCAGATGTAGGCCTGAACAATATTGGAAACAAGTCATATTACAGTGTTTTGGGTTTTAGTGATAAATTTTGTGGTATTTGGGAGGAGGCAAGGGGACGGTGCTAATTCAGTCCAGCCTTGCAAAGAGTGTTTAAAGGGTGAATTAAGAAAGTAACTTATTCTGGTTAATTTCGGGTGAATTATGTTACATTACATTATATTGCTGTGTAATGCGACTGCAGGATATTTACATACAAATATGCTGAAAATTCATTAGTGTGTCCCTGATGACAATCATACGTGAATTGGACCTTTTCAATTGAACTATCCTAAAATATTTAAGATGGTCAGGATAAAAACAGCACATTCAGAAACAGTTTAGAAGAGAATTTCTTTAGTATCAGTGTTGTAACGTTTGAAGCCAGTATAACTGTTTGTGGTGTTTCTGTTAGTGGTGTTCAGCTCACTGACCAGGCGTCATTCAGAGCTGTGACTGGCCCTGAGACTGATGACGTCCAGAAACGTGAAAGTTTCTATGCTCACTAACATTAGCAAGAGCTCTAAATTAATTTCCTAACAGCTTAAACAAACTTTTATCTTTTATATTTCGTTTAAGATGAAAGCAAAAAGAGGCCTGTCACTCCTGCTGGTCTTTCATTATGAAATGGAAGATAAACTGATTCAGCCTGACAATAGCAGACTTTAATGCAGTCATTGCCAACAGGCTAGAAACCTGGCAAGGTGAAGATGACCCTCAGATTAAAGCATTATTGTATTTCAGAAAACAGTGATGGGTAACAATGCAGCATTTACAGAGCTGTAGCTCGCCATAATCAGCTCATCAAGGGCTTTATAGTTTACCGATGAATTAAAGTTGAATTAAAATGAATTAATTTTATTATTTTATGAATTAATTAGTTTCTTGTATTTTATATTCCCACGAAGCCAACTTATTACATATAAATTGATTTATTGAGCAAAAGACAGTTGTCCATAATTCCTCTTTACATGGCTGTTTTTTGTTTTACATTAATCCTTAGAGCTAAATATGCTATGTTTTAAGACTCATGTACGATTGTATGCAAAAGTTAAGACATTGATAATCAAATTACACATTTAGTTGATTTTCTAATAGTCAGTGGCACCTCTGCGGGACACAAATTGAATATGACTTACGAATTACATATGAATTTTAATGCTCAGTTATTTATTTAAATATATATATAATTATATATATATATATATATCATTTTTTTTGCACACGTTCTGCATCTTTGCACATCTCTACTACTAGAATACAGTAGGGGTCAAAATACTGCATTTATCCTCAATGTAGCCATTGTCAGTTGCATTGAACCTTGTCTTGTCTCGTTTAGTTGTGTTGTTACTCTTGTGTTCTTTTTTTCTAGCTCTTGTTCTGGTCTGCATTTGTGTTCTGTTGTGTTCAATGGTCCTGGAGGAATGTTCTTTCGTTTTTACTATGCACTGTGTGTATATGGTAGAAATAACATTAAAAACATAGTTGATTTGACTTGTAACATATTTGGGG
The DNA here is from genome assembly GCA_037974405.1 of Brachyalestes nurse. NCBI lineage: Eukaryota > Metazoa > Chordata > Actinopteri > Characiformes > Alestidae > Brachyalestes > Brachyalestes nurse. The sequence goes on from JBBPCY010000018.1 coordinate 17,846,413, forward strand.
GTGGGGGGGGGGGGATCAGAAAATGGGTCATGTGCATAAGTTAGGCCACCCTTTCAGTCAGTTCTTAGTAAAAAAAAAAAAAAAAAACCCTTGGGGTGAATTCTCAAAGTTTCTTGTAGCATTCTCTCATTGAGTTTGGATAGCACATTTTTCTTAATAATTAGGAGATTATGAATCTTTTTTTAAGCAGTTTAACATTTTGATGCATTTTTCGGGTCATTGTATTGTAAATCAGTTAAGTCACCTTCCTTGCTGACTGTGTTGCTGACTGCTGACTTATGTCCTTTGATTTTTAATTTGGTTTATTAGAGGAATGTTCACTTTTGCTGTACCACTGGCTGCCAGCATACACCAGTGAAAGCGGCCAGGTCTTCGTTTATTGAAATGCTTGTCCTTTTTTCAAAAAATACCTTTGATTCTATTTTATCACACTATAGCGATTCATTCCAACATGGCTCTGGTTTAAATGCTGTGTTGCATACTTTTGTGGGGGAAAAAAAGCAGTTCCCAGTGATGGATGTCATTCAGTCATTCAGTTATTCAGTTCTGAATTACTTCTCACTTAACTTGATACACTGATTTTTGTCTCAAAGATTTTTCCTGTTCGGACTTGTGGCTCTGAATGTATACCTGGAGAGACTGATCTGTAGGATGGTGCTGGAGAATGATAATCCAGGATATCAGCAAATGGTGGGTCATCTTAAACATGAATAAAATATTCCTGGCAGTTCTGCATCCAGGATGAATTCCATTCCCTAAAGTTGGAGTTCTGCTGGATATTCAGTTTTTCTGAAGGTAAGGTGTAAGGAAATCTCTGTACTATTCATCTCTGTTGGGTAGGAACGGGTTGCCATGCTGGTCGGCCTTCTGAGAAGAGGCATGCTTGTGATTGGCGTCTTTGTTCTCTTGTACTTTGCTGTGCGGTTTCGGAATGCTAACAGAGAAAGTCTGGAGATACTGGAGGAGCTGAAAGAGACTCGTTCTAATCTTCAGAAAGCCCTGCGGAAAGCAGGTGAGTGTCAGCTTTCTTTTGTAAAACACTATGAACGGAGCTAAGTAGTTTCTGGCTTGCACTATGGTGTGTTTCAGAACGTCTTTCAGGGTCTATGGAGGACTGGAAGAAGCTCAGGCAAAAGCAGTGGGGTGGAAAGTGGGACCAGAGTGAAGAGAGTAATTTGGTCATTTTGCATCCCTCTGGAGCCATTGAAGCCAATTTGCCATCATTTTCTACCCTTCACAGCAGTGAGTAACCATAGTATTCATCTAAGATGGACAGATGACACCGATCCGATACTCGGAATCGGATGTTATTGGGAAGATACAGGGGGAATCTGGATAAGATCTTTTGAAGAAAATAGAGAACAGATTCTGTTATAATTCTATACTGGAAAACACACACAATGTAGTGCAAAGGAACATAAAGCATATTGAGTCATGTGATGACTGTAGATAGTAATTACCATTATTTTATTTAATATAGTCTAATTTTAAACACATTTGCTTAATAGTTTCTTGAACACAAACAAAAAACAACCAGATCAGTATGTGATTATTCATATAGAAAAAAAAAATAGTTTGTGCCATCTCTACTACAGTAACAGTAACTTGGTGTTTTTTGTTGGTTCATATTTTGAGCATTTTTCTGATTGACAGGCAGACAGACTGAGAGCTTTGTTCCATTGGAAGCACCGAGCAGCCTGGAGATCGTTAAAAGACGCCGTCGTTCTTCTGGCTCTCGTGCGCGCTCCTCCTCCACTCTGGTCTACAGTGTGCTTGTGGAGGATGACCAGGTAAAAATAACAATGTTGTCAATTTCCCCCCGAAGTAAAGGGTTAGACCTATACCTAGAATCCTGTTTCCCTTTTAATTCAGTGAGTGCTGTGAGTTTAAGGGATTTGTCTTGGTGCAGGTTTCAAAATACATTTCAATAAAATGCACTAAATATAACTACTAAGAACTGCATGGAATAGTGCTTCCTGTATTCTCGGTCACAGGAAGCACCTTAGACAAGTTAACACACTGGTGCTTTTGGCATTACTGTAACTTGGCTACTCCTTTTTCAGGCCTGGGCAGCCAGGCATGAGAAAAATACTGCCTTTCAGCACAAATAAATGGACAAACTAAAAAATTAATAAATAAATAGAGGCCTGACAAAGGAATAGCCAAATTGGTGTGGTGCTCTTGATTTTATGTTCATTATTTAGCATCATAACTGGTGCCTTGCAGAAGTTTGGCTCTGACTGGTCAGATGGCCATTTACAATAAGTTCTCTTGAACTTTACCTGCCTTGGAACAGGTTAGGAGAGCAGCATAAGTTACCAAGCAATCTTTGTAAAAAGTTTACCGTCGTGAAATTCGGGGGTGGAGAACTACATTTAGGGTTCAGTGACTAACCAAGAAACCCCCTTTCGTGAGACAGGGCCTTGATGTGGTAAAGCTGAGAAAACACAACCCAACACTGCACGGGACAGTGGTCCTTCAAGTACTGAAATGTCTTGTAGAAACACAGCAAAGCTGTATAAAGGCCAGAATAATACTCCAGTCTAACTAAAGTAGTTTTTGGAGCATTCTTACAGTTTCTACATGACCCAGTTTTAGAAAGAAGAGCTATGACTTACAGACCGATCACTGACTTGCATGTAATATTTTGCCCCAAAAATTCTAATCACATCATGAATGTTTTACCATGGACATGCTTTAGTTAAGGATTCCTGAGTTTCAGCCCGATCTCCTCTCACGTTCTGAAAATTCCTGTCTAATTCCCAGGCATTTGAGGAATTTACTGAGGCACTACCTTTTATACTTCCCTTCTTATTCACACAGATCAGTTTCTGTTCTGTTGTAAGTGTCCGTCACAATCTGTTTTCCCTTCCTTAGCTTCATACTTGGTCTGTATTGTGGTGGATTTACTTTGCAGCTGATCTGAACATTCATGTGCTGATAAGGTTTCAATTACCTCTCCACAGCCAAGGTATAGTCTGAGGAGCAGGAAATCCTTATGTGCTCCAGATCCAAAAGGAGAAAAAGGCTGAAGCGTGTCGCTCTGGGACTGTGTGTGTTGGTTGGGCGATTAACATTCAGTTGTCTTGGACCGCTGTAAAATGTCTTGTTTTAGATTATGATAAATACTTGTTTTAATGTACCTTTTTATTGTAAGATCACTCTAATAAATGTCATTTTAAAAGGCCATTTGAAATTGGTGATCTGATTATTTTTGGTTTTGATGGCCTTATTGCTCTCCCTCAGCAAGACTGCCACCTTCTGGTCAAACTTTTCCTACATTCACATTAACTCAAGCAACCACTTCTCATATTGACAGAATTTAGCACTAAACAACTTGAGATGGTAAGAAATAACTGATGTAGACAGTTTACTTTTATTAACTTTTATTAATTCTTACAAATATGAATTATGTAATTGCTGAGGGTAGAATGCTTTCCAATACAGTACTGGAAAAAATAACAGGATCATCCTAATTTTCAATAAGTAAAAAAAATGATAAGGCATCATAAAAATTAGAAAACCAAAATGAAATAATTGTCAAAGATTAGTGACATTTAAATGTAAAATAAGAATATTTCATACGAATATATTAAACAAAACCTAATCAAGAAAAGAAGAAAAACAAGTTAAACAGGAAAAAATCAATTAAATAAGTGATAGATTTGAAGTTAGAATAATTTTAAACTGGTTAACAAATAAAAGTGAAGTAAGTTTTATATTGTTGAAAGGTTCCCCGAGCTGGTGCACAATGAGTAAAACACGTTTTCCATCATTAAAACAAATGAGGCATCTGTGGTGTGATCCAGCAATTGGAACGAGTTTGATAAAGACCATTATTAAAAGTCAATGATGAGGTGAATTGCTGCACATTTTGAAATTTGCACAGATTCAGATTTAGCTATGCCAAAAACCACACATGACTGGACTATTTATACATGGGAGTTATTTTTGGGTCTTATTTTGTTGTTCATAAACTTCATATCAATATAATACTGTAACACAGCAGATGCTGTAGCCCATGCCTTCAGAAATGTAATTTACTTTTGGAATATCAGCTCTCTGCCATAAACCCTGTATGTTCACTGGGACCACCTTGTGCACCCAAATGTTAAAATATTTTAATACTTGAATAACAATTGACTACAATAAAACAATGTATTGACAATTTATTTTGACATATAATGTCATTGTATCAAATCCAGTCCTCTTGGAATCTGTGAGCCAAAAGGAATGCTGAGTGTCTAAATTACATTTTTCTGTGCATGTTTTAAACGTCTTCTGGATTTGTCTGTTTTGTGGCCAGTAAATATACCCACTTTTATAATGCCACACTTGGTCACACAGTTTGGGTCTGTAATATTAAAGAATGCATCGAGTATCACTTAGGAATCAGTATAGAAGGAATCGGTATCTGTCTTGAAATGTTTAGGTATCCAGTCTTACATACCTGATTGCACTTGCCCTAATCAGCCACATTAAATCACTTAAGGGTGAAGTGAATAACATTGATTATCTCATTACAGTGGCATCATTTAAAGGGGTAGGATATGAGGTTGGTGTGTTGGAAACAGGAAAAACAGGCAAGTGAAAGGATTAGAGTGATTTTTTTTTCCAAATAGTGATGGCTAGATGGCTCAGTCAAAGCCCCTCCAAAACTGCAGGCCGTGTGAGGATTTACCAGTATGGCTAGTACTACCAAAAATGGTCCAAGAAAGAACCCCTACTGAATGGGCAACAGAGTCATGGGTGTCCAAGGCTCACTGATGCACATGGTGAGTGAGGGCTAGCCTGTCTTGTCCAATCTAACTGAAGGGCTACTATAGCACAAATTGCTGAAACAGTTAATGCTGGCTGTAATAAAAAAGGTGTAACAACAAACAGTGCATTGCACATTTCTGTTTATGGGTCTGCGTAGGCAAAGACTGGTCGGAGTGCCCATGCTAACCCCTGTCCTCTGCTGAAAGCACTTACAAAGGGAATGTGAGCAACACATCTGGACTATGGAGCAATGGTTTGATGGATTTTGATTTGGTTTGATGGTTTGATGAATCACATTTTCTTTTATATAATGTGGAGGGCTGAGTGTGTGTGTGTGTCACTTACCTGGGGATGAGATGGTGCCAGAATGCACTATGGGAAGAAGACAAGCTGGGTGAAGCACTGTTGCTCTGGGCAACGTTCTGCTAGGAAATCTTGGGTTCTGGAATTAATGTGGCCACTTACTTTGACACATACCACCTACCTGAAGCAGACCCTCTTCATGGCAATGGTGTTTTCTAATAGTAGTGGTCTCTTTCAGCAGGATAATGTGCCCTGCAACATGGCAGAAATTGTTCAGGAATAGTTCGAGGAACATGACTGAGAATTCAAGGTCTTGAAGCCACTAAATTCCCCAGATCTTAATCTGATCAACCATCTTTGGTATATGCTGGATAGACTAATCTGATCTATAGAGGTCCTGTCTTGCATCCTACAGGACTCAAAGGACCTGCTGCCAGTGTCTTGGTGGCAGATACCACAGCACACCTTCAGAGGTCTCATGAAGTCCACGCCTCGATATGACAGAGCTTTTTTGGCCAAGTGTGTGACGTACATAAAATTAGAAACATGGTTTTATTCTAATGGCTGACCGGTGTATATTAAGGTGAGGAAGATATGTGACTTCTGTTATGTCCTGTAGAATGACTGCCTACATATTGTTAATAGGAGCTAATTACTCAACCTTTTAAGAATTTAGCTCAGCATAAACATTTACAAGAAATACAGCAGAATTCCCATCATTTAAGAGCTTGAAGAAAAAGGATTTTCACGTCGCATTAACTGTTGTAAAATTGGTCCATTCTTGTGACCTCAGCCATAGATTTAGAGGAAGCCAGTGATCTCTATGGCTGGCTGTTACTTCTGGGTCTTGTTAATTTCTCTCTAGCACAACATACCTGAGCAAATATGAAAAGCGAATACCTGACTTAGGATAAAGCTACTCCTTTTAGTTCAACCATTTCCAATGTGAATATAAAAAAGTCTATCTTAGCTCAAGTCTTTATTTAGAATTAAAATTTGCTGATTCTTAGGTCTTGCAGCAACAATGAAATTCAGTTTCCTCACCTTTGCAATTTCACATGTCAGCCCAATATTATTATTCAGGATTAAGAGGCGTATCGGGTTGTCAGCCGAAGTCCCAGTTCAACGTGCAAATGCTTCTGTAAAATAAATACACTGTGCTTATAAAGTTTATTTCTTGAATTCAGCCTCCGGCTGGAGCTACTGAAGCAATCTGGGTCAGGCTGGGAGAGTCCATGACCTTTCTGCTCCTGTTTACAGCCTCCTCCCTGCCCTCCATGTCCGGCTAAATGTTTAATTTATGAAATGTAAACCATCACCCCCAATTAGGAGATCCCTTTAAAAAGTGTGCTTTTCAAAGATGTGTTTTAGAGACACAGAGAGAGAGAGATATTCAAATCCTTCCAACGTTTTTCTTCGCATCAGATTTCAAGCCCAAACCCCACAGACAGGGGAAAAAACCCAAATGAGAAACAGACTTTGGGAAAAGTAGAGATGGAGGAGGAGGAGGAGGAGGAGGAGAAGGGGGGTTGAGCTGAGACTTGGTTTCAGATGTCGACCAAGTAATGCACACAGGAGCGGTGAAAAAAAACAGAGCCAGAAAGAGAAAGAAAGGGAAGGAGGGAGAGGGGTAGAGGGAGAGAAAGAGGGTCCTCCACATCTGACGGTCCTGTCGAGGGTTTTCTGTGGATCATCTGTGTGTGGGGAACCGGTGAGAAGAAAATGCTTCTGCAGTTAAGGAGACACGAGCAGACGAGGCTTTATGTCGTGAACCCGAGGAACTGAGGGCAGAAACGAGGGGGTTTGGGTTTTTTTCTTTACTCCTGTGGAACCAGCTGAGTGGGCACATTTTGAGGAGATTTTTCAGAGAAACGGACTCAACGGCGACTGCAATGTTGGTCACAACCAACTTTAACTTTTCCACAGCTTGTGTTTAGACTTTTTCGTCGTTTCCCGTCGGTTTTTGGAATAAATACACAAGAAGAAAATGGATTAGAGGACTTATATTGAACGAGACTTAGGCTGCGATGGCAGGAGCCTTGTTTTGTTGTGGCTTTTCTCCTTCATGAGCCTTTTTTGTTAATCTTCAGTTAGTTACGGATGGTGATATAGACGATTTCTGCTATAAAAAAGGATAGAAGTGAACGTCAGCTTAGTGCTATGTATTTTTTACTCGAAAAGCAACAGTCGCAGTATTTCAAACAGTAGCTAAAGGCGTTCTCTTTTTTTATTTTATCAAAACAAAAACAACGTTGGCCGTGAGTTCTGAAGGCTGACTTTAGTTTGAGCTGAAGTGCCCCTTAAATGACCCTGTATTAAAGCTCTGCTCTTTGATGGAGTTTTCCAGCTCTCAGAGGGACTTGGATTTGATTTTTGCTCTGGGCAGCAGACTGGGAGATAATTCCCCTTCCAGCTCGCTACTCCCCACCGTATCCCGCTTCCAGGGTGAGGGCGAGCAGGCATGCATCTGAACCGGCCGCGGAGCGCCCTCCTCGGCTACGCGGAGAGCCACGCGTCCTTCTCCAGCCAGTTCAAAACCATGCGCTTCTCCTACCACATCAGCAGCGGCGGGCTGCCGAGCCCTCAGCCAGCCCTGCGCCGGAGAGGTGAGTCCCGATCTGGGTACAGCTAGTATCTATGGTTGTTACGTGCTTTGGTGTTTTTTCCTAGTTTTTTTGGGGATTCCAGTGGTTTTTGACGTTCATCAGTCAAAGGTGGATATGCTCCCTAAGCCCCTGCATGACAGTCAATATTTCGAGGCATAATGCAGTCCCCTGTGTCCTTGCAAGGTCCTTCTTATTCTGAACATTGGTGGGGATTGATCTGGTCGTTCAGTGTGAGGTCTGCTCTTGCTTCAAGGACGCAAGATGAGGAAAAAAAGCACGTAGTAAAAGGGGAATTCTGTTTTGCATCTTTGGACAGGGTCAGCAAAATGACCATGGGGTCGGTGGACGACTTACCTATTGGAAGATCATTTTCTACCCCAAAAAATCACAGCTGGG
>JBBPCY010000018.1:17863790-17879847 GCA_037974405.1 Brachyalestes nurse
GGGACAGTCTCCCTGGAGCAATTTGGGGTTAATGGTCTTGCTCAGGGACCCAGTGGTGGTATGCTGAAGGTACGATTCAAACCCATGACCTCTTGGTCCAGAGGCAGGTATCTTACCCACTGAGCTACCACCACCCTTTTAACACAACACACAAAATATTGAAAATTGAAACGAATCTTGACCTTGAAAGATATCTATTTCAGTTTCCAGTTTCAGAGAGAAATTGCGCTCCCAGTGTGGGAGTTTTTCTACCAAAATAGACAGAATTTTTGTATATCTGTATATTTTGCTGTTTTACTTTTTTAGAAAAATTAAAAGTCGATGGTGCTCACACAACCCCGCTGAAATATGAGCTTCTCCAAGACAGTGGAAGTAAGTGATGTCCTTGAGCGAGACACTTAACCCCACTTCTGAGTGTTCTGGTTACACAGTGACCTTAATTTACCCAGCCCCCAAAACCCTTAGGCCATTCTTTAGCATCCCTAACTCGCTCCCTCAGTCAAAATAGGTAATAGCAAGTGTGTGATGAGTTCCCGTGCTGTCCGCTAGCTTTGGGAGAGGGTGATTTATCGCTACGTCGGCCGCCCTGGTGATCTTTAGCAGGTTCTGTGGGAGTGTGTGGGCTAGCTGTGAACGTGGTGGCAGTGTGTGAGGAAAGAGTGTGATGACTGTTCTGTCACCCTCCATTTCTCTTCCTCTCTTTTCTTCATCTCTGTCTGTCTCTCTCTCTCCCTTCCCCTCTTCTGTGTTCTGACTTACCCCTGACCTAATCCTACATACATAACTTCAAAACTATATGCTAAATTAAAAAAATATTTAAAAGCTACATGGCAAAAATTTGTATGAAGAACTGTTTAAATCAGACTCTGTTTCTTATTGTAACTTAGACAAGTAGGAGAGTTTAAAGTCAACATAAAAGCAAATGTAATATTTTTGTTTACTTTGTTAAAGTCATGCCCTTGGTCATGTAGAGTGCAATCATAAATTAATAAATAATACAGTAGCACAGTTTATTATTGGATTTTTGCACACCTTTCTCATCTCTAATTTCACTCATAAGTAAGGACACCCCCTTATTATTCAACATCAACAACACTGGGAGGGTGAGGTACGTGTTTCCTCCAAGGCCAGCCATGGCGTCTTTTTGAACTGCGGCAAATGCAACGCTATTGGACAATTGAACAGGCTTGGAGGAGACTGTGGGAGAGGGACAGTCATTCTGTCTGTCCAGAGAGAATGAAGCCAGATGTGCTCTCTTGGACTCCCTGCCATGGTTGACTGCAGCGCCAACAGGGATAGAACTTGCGATTTCCTGAGGACGGAGCCAACAATCCGGATCTTGAATCATATCATTAGGGCTACAACAACAAAATGATAAAATCTGATTATAAAAGTAGTTGGCAATGATAATTTCATTATCAGTTTGTTGATTCTGTATTATGCATGCATTGTGGCGGAGCTGGCTATATCACTTCAAGAAAACAAACATTTGAAATGTGGTAGAGATGAAGAAAATTGTTTGGCTAAAAGTATCTATAGTATGGGAGCACTTTGAATGAAAAGTGTGTTAGCTGCAAGCGATGTAAAACTGCGCACCCCAGTAATGAGTCTGGGATGAAGGAGGCTCAACAGTTACTACAGATCTTCTCATTTTTCTGATAGTCAATGTTTGCTTGCAACGCAGCTCGCAGAGCCTTTTAAGTCCAATTTACTTCAGTATTACTTGACAGGTCTACTTCAATAGCTGGCTAGCGTTTCCTGTAGAAAGACAGTGTGAGTGTGTGTGTGTGTGTGAGAGAGAGAGAGAGAGAGAGCGAGAAGAGAGAGAGAGTTACTGCAGAAACAGTCCTCTTCTGTAGTATGTGACCTGTTGTTGACGCTATTTGATGTAATAATAATGCAATTCTTTACTATTTAGTGTTTTTACAATTGCGCAGGTTCATTCAAGCAATGTAAAAAAAACCTGTTTTATACCTTTAGGCATATTGGTGTAAATATTATAAATTTCGAATAACATTTCTTTCTTGAATGAAGTGATACAAATAAAAAAATAGGTTTTTGTATTGTATCCAATTCAACAGCTAACTGAATAAATAATCTACTGCTTGTGAATTATCTTCTGATTTTTATTTCCCTGTGCCCCAGTAAAAAAAAGAAAACAATTATATTGTTTCATTTCAGCTCCCACTACCCCCACCTATCAAAGAACAAAAACACTTAGCTGAGACACCATGCTTAATTCTGCGTCACAGTACAGATGATCGACTACAACATCTGCATTGTCATGTGGTCAGTAAACTACTTATTGCTGATAAATTTTTACTTGATAAAAGTGTAGAATAAAACTGTAAAAGTGATGTAAAAGACGTTAATGTTCTGCTTTTATTGGCAGTTTACTACGAAAGCACTGTAGTTACTGTTTATTCATGAGGTAACATTTGTATTACATTAAACTCAGCATTCATAGATGAGTTATTACAGTCTGTGTGTGTGTGTGTGTGTGTGTGAAGAAAAGACTTTGGTCAGGTCATTTAAGCAAGGACACCAGCTCCAGTGCTGTCTGAAAAAAGAGAAGGAGAGAAAAGGGGGAGGAGAGCAGAGAGAGGAGGAGAGGAGCTGAGAAGAGAGGTGGAAAAGGGGGGGGAAGAACAGAATGGAAGGCAGAAAAATGGAAAAAGTAAAAAGAAGAGAGTGTGTGATTAATTGCTGTGGAAAGGGGAGAAGAAGAGAGAGGAAAGAGAAGAAAAGTATGTCACTGTGTCAGTGTGTGGGAATGCCATACTGCCAATCACGAGCCGCAGACAACGTGGCAGTGAAGAGGGAGAGAGAGGGAGTGTGCGCATGTCTGTGTGTGAGAAAGAAAGAAAGATAGCAAGAGAGTCTGTGTATGTGTGAGGCAAGCAAGTGAGAGGGTGACATGAATTTAGTGGTCAAGAGGAGTGTTTGTATGAGAAAAGGAGATGGATGGGAAGAGACTGAGTATGTATATGGGAGAGGCAGAGAAAAATGAGAGATGGAAGTGGCCATGAGTCTATGGAAGCCTAAGGAGAAAAAAATCTCATATAATTTATGTATTTATTATATGCACACAGTAGTGTGTGTGTGTGTGTGTATGTCTTTATTAATATTGAACAACACTCAGTGACTCAGTGTAGACCTTAAATAGCCCTTTCAAAGGTTTTGATAATTGGGTAATGGAAAGTTCATGGATCTGCAGCTGAACTTGCAGGTGGGGTACACAAGCTTTCTCTCAGACTAATGACAAGGTCTCCTAAAAAGTAAGCGCATAAATGTCCCTGGACAAATCAAAACTGTTCTAGGCAGCTGGATGGCCTAATGGTTAGGGTGTTGGCCCTGCCATCAGAGGGTTGGGGTTTGAATCCCAACTGCTAGTGTCATCGCTGAGGTACCCTTGAGCAAGGTACCGTCCCCACACTGCTCCTCAGGCGCCTCATTGGCAGCAGCCCACTGCTTCACTTGGTGAATGTTTTTTAATTTCACTGTGTTGTACTTGTATGACTGTGCACAAAAAAAGAATATAAAAAGAATACATATCTGGCAATAAATCCAAAGGTTGAAGTGAAGTATGGAGGTGGGAGTATCAAGATATTTGTATGACTATGCATGTGTACTTGTATGACTATACACAAAAAAAAGAAAAAGAATAAATATCTCTGGCAATAAATTCAAAGGTTGCCAAAAATACATGCATGGTAAAGTATGGAGGTGGGAGTATTAAAATATGTGGCTCTGCAAACATCGGAGAAAACTTGAAAGGAGCAGCATACTGAGAGAGACTGAAGGAGAATCTGTTTGGCCATGAAAGACAACACCCATTATACAGTCACAATAATTCAAAAGTGGTTTCTAAAGAAGGTAAAGGGCCTTCCATGCCCTTGCCAGTCTACTGACTCGAATCCCAAAATTTTGGGATGCTTGTAATGTTGGAGTATTAAAAATAGTTTTCCAGGAGGAATGGGCCAAAATTGAACCACAATTATTCAAAAAGCTAATTACTTCTAACTGTAGACCACAGGTTTCCAACCCCAGTTCTAGAGCCCCTCAGCTATTAGTGGGTGAAATATGATACGGAAAAAATATAAAATGGCGATATTTCAAGGAATTCATGTCATGAAATAATGTTTTTTTCTGATATCTTTGGAAGGGGCAAAAAGAGCAGGTAGCGTCTCATTTCAAAATATTATTAAAAAACCTGGACCTCGCACATTTTGGTGTTTCCCTGCTCAAATACATCTACTTAAACCCAGGGAAGGCTTTTGTATCTAGATCAGGTGTAGGGAGCAGGGAAATCATGAAGAGCAAGTGGGCTCCAGGACAAGGGTTGGAAACCTATGCAGCGACATCTTGAAGCTGTAAGTACCAAGAACAGCTTTATAACAAATGAAAGATCATAAACAAAGTATGTGAACACTAGCTTCTCTTCACTGAAACAAGGAGAAGAACATCTTTACTTGATGAGAATGTGCTTCTACAAATTTGCATATGTGTTTGAGAGAGAGAAGGAGATAGTGGCTTTCAGACAGTTTGTGTGTGAGAGTAGAGAGAGAGTGAGTGGAAGCTTTAATCACCAGAGAGGCAATGAGAGAGATTTAACCTACTCATCCAAATCCTCGAGAGTTTTTTATCTCCGTAAGAGAGCGAGGAGGGAGGTGCTTACTGTAAAGATGGACCCTCAAATCAACAGAGCCGTTTAGAGTGTTTGCAAATGTGAGTCTGCCGCATGTGTGCAGTGGGAGGGAGCAAATAATCTTCAGGATTTGCTGTTTCATAGCAGAAATACTAAGTAATATAAGAGGCGGCAGAAAAAAAACACACAACCACAGAGGACACTGCTCTTAATGTCTTTACGTGCCGTGTTTGACACATTGCTTCCCTTCAGCAGCCGTCAGTGTGTATGTTTGATCCCGGGAGGTTTGCTGCAGCGTAAAAGAGAAAGAAAGGAGGATTTGGAGCACATTTGATTCAGTTGACCTTATGACCGTACTGAATGAATCTGGAGCAGCTTCTTTTTTCGCTGCCTCCCCTTTACCTCCTCCATTCTGTGTGTCATTCCAGACTCTAAAATACCAAGTCAAAGATCACCAGCTACATTCCGACCCCGTCTCAGTCTAACAAAGCGTCTGCATTCCAGAACACACACAGACAGACACGCTCACACACTTAATTATTCACAAATGCATGTGTAATATAACATTTCGAGCACAAAATAGTTGTATCTGTTTATTTAAATATAACCTCTGAGCATTCCTGAATAAGAAATGTAATTGATTTTGGACCATTTTTATTAGTTCATTCATCCACTTTAAATCCTTGCAATTTAAAGTGATGTTAATGTAAAATGGCAAAACTAATGGACCACACATATATTCTCCTTCTTTTTTACAGTATTTTTACTAGTATCAGGTTTGTTGTGCCCCAAAAGTGTGTTGGACATCCTGCCAGTTTGTTGATTACTATTTGATTTTGGCTGATCTGTGTGATGATTCTCAGCCAGCTGCTTCGTACTTTCAATTTAGTTTATTTGATTTAAACTAATTGTTAAAAATATTTTTGAATGAATTGAGTAATGAATAAGTTCACATTCAAAACATGTATTAAATATTAGCTTATTGGCGGCATAAAGAAGAGTAACATACATTTGTGTACACCTGGAAACTAGACTGTCACGTTTTATAATATAAGTAATCAAGTAATGGCAATTATTTTGACCATTAATTGAGTAATCAGAGAAGTCAAATATACATACAGAGACATGGACAAACCACAATTAGAACAGAAATAGAAGGATGGTGCCAAGTAGCCAAGCTGAAATGGACTCTCTGTATAGAGGGGGAGCTTGAATCAGGGTATCATGTTTCATAGCGGCGTGTGCGCTGCGGTCCACGGCTAGAGACAGTGTAAGTCACCCGAAAAAGAAATGGCTCATAACGATGTGAATTCACCAAGTGGAATAAGAAGTTACAAATCTAACCTCCTCTAAGCTTTGGCTTGGGAATCTTTAATCTTGAATCCAGTCCTAACTCTCCTGCTTCTAAAATCTTTCCCCTGCTAACCTCCTGTTCCCTGACACACAGGCACCCACTCTCTCTGGCAGACGTTTGGAGGGAGTGCAGAGGTTCAGATTAGCCTCACCTATCTCAGTCTCCTTAAGGCAGAAAGCCCTGCTCCACTGCAGAGGAAACCCTGATAAAGCTCTCCATTGTAACCACAATGTCGGCTCTTTTGATGTTTTATCGCTGCTCTCAGAGTAAACACCACCGCTTATTTCCTTAAGCGGCACCAGCTCCCTTTGTCTTCTTTCAGCCTAAAAAAAATCAATGCAGACCTAGTTTTGTATCTCAAAAAAGTGTCACGTCTGTGTTTGTGGAATGTTTATATGTATGTTACAGCAATGTGCTAATCTATAGTACTGAAACTGGAATATTGCTTCGAATAAAGAATGAAAGCTGGAGGCAGTGATAAAAATGTTGTTCTAAGTGGATGGCACTAGTGAAATTAAGCCAATGACATCATGCTAATTGGAGGCTATTAGTCTTTATTTATTACTAGCAACGACATCATCTTTGATCAGAGGCTTAAAGTCTATAGCTTATAGCAGGGTTCCCTTATCTGTATGGTGTGTGTGTGTGTGTATGTGTGTGTATGTGTGTATGTGTATGGAAGACAGCTGGAGGAGGACAGGGGCCGAAACCAATACGTCCCTCTGGGAATGAGTTGATCATGACAGCATGCAAACAGCTGAGGCTGGAGGCTGAAGGCCGGAGCTCAGCTCACACCAGCACCACTGCTGCTGTCCTTAAAGACCCACATTCTCCACTGCCAAAACAGCCCTGCATTCATCCCGGCACCACATACAGTCCATTCTGGGAAGGCCAAAACAATGCCACCGGCAGCACAGCTAAATTTAGTATTAATTCTGAGCTTACTAGCAGAAAGCATAACTAACGGAGCTATTGTCCACTTGTAGTGGAGCCGTAATCCTTTTTCCAGACCCTCTGGTTTCAAAATAATCAAAACTTCAGAGGTTTCTGATTGGGATTTCAAAGCTTTAATCTGGAACTAACTCACAGATCCATCCCAGAGGGACATAATATAAAACTGCCTTTGTGGGTTGGCAAGCTCACTTCCAGTTCACTTCATGGTAATTATTTGTAGTTAATTGGAGATCCAATTCCTAGCTTTCTAATATTTGTTTGTTAACTAAAGAGAGGTGAAGGCCAACACTTACCTCTTACAGTACATATAAATACTGCTGTCACTGTAATGTCTGTACTGGCAGCGCAGCACTGTTAAGCATCTGGATGTGTTCCTAGAAGAACTCCAATCAGAACCACCTTAAAAGGCTAGGGGGCACGCATGACAGAATCCTTAAATGTTTGTGCTTGTGGCTAAAACATTAAATGTCATTTAGGCAAAAACTGGGGGAAAATGGAAAGACGTGCGTCATTTAAAATATCAACAAAAATTACCCGTATCTTTCAGTTTTTCTACAGAAGATAGGATGCTAGCATTGCTGCTTTTAAGTGCTAATTGGTTGAAAAGCTGAGCTTATTGGCTGAATAAAGCAGTTCGCATTCACTGAGGTCTTATAACTGGAGCTGAAGGACATTAATAAACATGATTGCAGTGTTGAAACATTTATACTATGCTTTGTAGAAAAAATAAATGCATCTATGGATTTAAAAAAGATTTAACCATTTGCCATGTTCAACCATTTCTTAATAGATATGTATATATGTAAAAACGTTTAGTTATACTTCAGACACATTTAATTTTTTTGACGAAAAACATAAGCACATTCATGTGTTCCTGGCATTGTAAGTTTCCTCTCTTTCAGTAGTAATTTGAGTGCTAATATCCTCCTGTGTAAAAAATGTTCAAACTGCAGGACAGGTCTTTATAATGACCCTATCATTAAAGCAGCAAAGTAATCACTTGCCAGAAAATGTAATGTTCTAATCAGTCGTTTTTAAAAGTGTAAGTAATTAGTGTTATTTGACCTATCAGAACAGCCAAATTGACGCTACCATCATTATATACCATTCCAAATGTTTTTAGGGACCCAGGCTCCACAGGACACATTCACTACAGTTGGTATTCAAATTTGCCAGATGTACTCTCTTGGGAAGAACGGAGCTTGAATAGTCACCATTGTGTAGTGCATGGCCCCTTAGTTTTATGTTTTTTTGCTGATATTCTGTACTAGTTTGTGTCGTAATCCTGAACTGTGTTACTCTCAACAGATTCTATGAGGTGATCCACTGTAAAGTGGTCCATTTGCATATTTTACCACCATGACAAATTTACTTAAAAGAAATGCTGATATATGGTACTTCAGTGTCACTCAGTTAAAAGTGTTAAAGCTGAGCTGGATAGCCCCATGTGTGACATGTGTGCTGTTAATTAAGATGATGCACTGGGTTTGCTGATGGGCAATATAAAGGTAAAGAAAAGGGGAGGCAGGGGGTCAGCCCCATTAACCCCTAGTTCACCCAGTCCCCACACAACACAAAGGATCAGCCTTACCAAGTAAGCCTTGTGCTTTTCTTTTCCTTAAACAACTGGACTACCTCTTCAAGGGCTCGATATTTTGCTGCAGAGTTATGATTTGATAGAGCTTTAAACTGTGTGTGAATATGGATCCCCTGATCCTGGAGCTAGAGTTACTGAATCACTCTGTTTTAGTGACTTAAAGGACTGGTCTCTTGGAGAGGGATTAAACCTAGTCCTGGACTACAGAGTACTCTGAATGGAGATTTTCCACTGAGAGGAAAACGTAGTCCAGAATGAAACTTAATCCATGTATAGGAAACAGACACAATAGGATCAGCTATTCAAATATTACATTGACACAATTTCCTCCTTATTCCAAATGTTGTTGATTAACCAAGATGTATTTTGTATCTGTTTTGCTCTGGAGTCACAAAAACAGGAAGTTAATAAATGCCAGCTCAGCGCTGTGCAAAATGTATGCCACTTGCCTTAAACTGCTGTTTGAGTTTACTGATAAATAATTTCAAACAGATTTGTGCCACAGCACGACATACTGCTACCTATTAAAAATAGGCAAGATACCATACACAGTTTGAAGTAGTTGTGTGAGGATTCAGGCATGCAGCCTGATGAGGTTCAGCTTTTACTACTTGCTTTTTTAGCCTCGTAGCTCCAGTGCAAACCTAAAGATGCAAACTTCAGACATCAAATGTCTTGACTGATCAATTGTTAGATTTTGGCCAAGACATCACTTTAAGTTCTTTTCTTAATCATCTAGACACTTCCAGTGGTGTCCAGAGCAGGAACATTTTTTGCATTTGTGCACATGTCACTTTTATTACAAAGCTGCTTTCAAGTGGTGTTGGAAACTGGGAAACACGTTTTCCAACATAAAATCAAACGGCTGAAGAAGATGGTGCTTGGGATTCTAGATGGTGCACAAGTTCAAGGAATGGCCTTGAATAACATGACATTTAACCTTTTCCAATTGTAAAACACCAAAATTGGTAGTAATATAGTAATAATGGTAATATTAGCATATACTTGATTCACTTCTGTGTGCTTTTTAATACAGCAAAGAAAAAGGGGTCTTCGAGTTATGAGGGTCCCGACATACGGCACTTCAAGTTTACAACGTTGACATGGGTAAACTAGTTTAGTGGTGCGCCGCGGAAGATACACAGAATACGCAGTAATGCAGCTTATGAGTGAGGGAGGACGCTTATCTGAACAGACGTGTTCTGCTTGTGTTGCTCTGATTGTGTTGCTGTTGGCCTTTATCATGGCTTCTGAACCTTTTTTTACGCTCATTTTTTGCAATTTTTTGTTATTACAGTACGGTGTACAAGTACAGTATATTTATGTCCTTTTCCTTTTTCTGTGACTTAGTTGTGTTTTTATGTTCTAGATTTTACAACTGTGTTAGGATAGGTTATTGGCTTGTGCTTCGACATCACTGTCCTAGGAACGGATCTCCGTCGTGACTTGAGGACCCCCTATATTATGTATTATCCAGGCCTCCATGCTTTCTTTTTTCAAGTGGTCATCGTATATTTGAACAAGCATCTGAACAGAGTGAAATCAGATTTACTAGGTACCCATCTCATATATACAACCTTTCATCAAGCACTCAAATGCAGCATAAATATAAATACCTGTCACTGTGAGGCACAGTTGTCTCTAATGAATGTATACTGTAGCTCAATCAGCAGAGCTTCTGTTATAGCTGTAAATAGGACAGCTGGTTACATTTGGTGTCTTAAGTGCATGTACACGTGTGTATATGTAAGTAAATGCCCTCTGGCTTGTCCAGTGGTAGTGTATTGTGGAGCATGTGCGTGTGTGTAGGAGTGGCAAGAGTGGGCTGGGTGACAGTAGGCAGATGGCCATCTCCCCAGGGAAATCATGGGGGTAAATCTCTCCATTTAAATCCTTCGACCTGCGCCAAGGCCAGAGAGAGCAACAGCATCACGGCCTCAGCAGGGGTGAGAGAGAGAGAGAGAGAAGGAAAAACAGAGAATGAGAACAAGCAAAGGGTGATGCTTCGGCCTCAATGGCCTTTAATCCAAAATTCACTCTCTGCTGGAGATTATTAAGCCCTGTCACAATGAGAACACAGCCAGCACAATTTAGAGGTGCACTATGTGATGATGAAATGCACCGTGATCAGACAATCCACCTGTGATTTGTGTTAGCGCTATAATACTCTGACTCAAATGGGGAAAATGCCCCAGCCATTGAAATGCTGTATCAGTCTTTCTCTCTCTTTTCAGTCTCTCTTGTCCTTTTACTCATCTCTTAAACATGAATCCAGCCAGAACCCTATAGATCAGATTTTGCTGGTCTTTATTTGTGTCTGTTAGCATCCACAGCACTTGTTCTGTTGCTTTACTAGCTTCATGCTGTAAAACTGTTCTCATTTACTAATATCATTACAGTTGGAAACATTTTTATTGATATGAAGATGTATAGATAGTCCTGGGTAGTATATTATCTATTTTTTGTGTAGTATGTCAAGGCTGTTGCACAAAATTGGCCTGAAACAGTTTTGTCTCCTAGTAGCTCCATGATGATTAAACTAAGCCTTTGTTTGTCCCAACTGCATGACAGCTTCATTAATGTAAGGTCGGTTCTAATTTCCTCTAATGGAGAGAGCAGGAGAAGACCTGCTGCTTGACACTGAAAGACAGATGCCCAACTGACCCGCCACTACATTTTTCCAAATGAGAAGATTTATTCTGTGATGGCTGTTACACATAGGGTAATACACATTTCTGCAGTAGGATACATCCTTTGCTGCTAATTATTGTTTTTAGCAGTTGCCAAAAGGGGATGTCTCAAATATCTACTAATAAATGTACTTAGAAATACAATTCAGTCACTGTACTTCTTGTCTCACAAGTAGATACTTAAGATTTACCTATAAAAGCTGCAGCATCTATACAGCACGCTGCTTCTCTGACTGTTGCATGACTTTGAAAGTGTATATTTACAGGTGTTCAAGTTCAGTGCTTCATTCCCAGGGCTCAATTTGATTCTTCAGCTTTCATATAATTACAGTGAAACATAAATTGGCGATTATATTACACAGACATGTATGACAACAAAGGTTCCAGTCAGTAGGCTGTTATTATGCTGAAATACAATTTACTGCAGTTGTGCTACTAACCCTGTTATTTCATACTAAATAGTAAATATTAGCCCTATCAGTAGTTACTGCTGATGGTTTTTCCCCACCCGTATTCTGGCATACTGACAGGTGGAGGGATACTTCTAAGCTAATCATATTGCAGGAAGTGAATATAACTGACCAATTGTGGCCAAGGGGGGCGGGACTTGTCCGGAAAGTGGGTGGGAAAGAAAAAACGACCAAAGTAGTTGTCAAGGAAACTGAGCTGAGGACGGTCGGTGGGGGGCGGGGTCAGATCTGGAGTGAGGCTGCTGCTGTCTGCCTCAACGCGGCAGCCACGGTGGGGCGGGGGGCTGTCAGGAAAGACAATTTTATCCTTTATTTCTCCTTTTTTAGTCGACTGACATCATGGGGCACAACAGTAAAACACATTCTAAACTGTTTTTGCTTCAAATTTAGCTTAGCCGGTTAGAATTTTACATTTTACAGTACGAGAAACCCGCTGACCTCGTGAAGATGCTGCTGTCTTTATGAGGGCGAATCCCCTCAGACTGGGTTAAGTTAACCCAAGGTTTTTTAAGCTTTTTTGCTATTTTTTCATCCTCATTTCGTCGTTTGAGCATTTTGGGGGAGTGGAGTCTCCCACTGTGTATTTTAATGACTGGTTTCGTGTTTTGCTGCGCGATGTACATGGATAAAACCAGTGTGCTCCGGGGTAAGACAATCCAGCTGCTTTACCATCTCGATGCTGTGTTTATGCATGACTGAGAGCTCGATTATTTGGGATAAAATGCATGAAAACCTGCAGAGTTTTCGACCATGCATCCCTCTGCAACATGCAGTAGGTCATAGTATTCACACACGAGCCAGTTCAGTGTGTCAGTGGGAAATGGCGTGGCTCCGTCCTGCTGGATATAAGGATGCAGTTCATACGATTAACATGAGGCCCCTACATAATTTGCTTCTTACACCTATAAGCTATGTCCAAAGGTTGTAATGCGGTTAAAATACCTGCCGATTTATGCAAAAGGTTGCATTGAAATACTGCAGTGCTGTCCATGTTCTGTTTTGCATTCCTAAATTTGATGGATGTCTCTGCATGCTTGTGGAGAATCATGCTGCTGCTTCACCTACATTTTTGCACACTGGTGCAGCAGTGCCTACTGCACACGGGGGGTGCAGTCAGTGATGCAGCCAGGCTGACATCTAGACTGGTGTGTGTGTGGGTGTGTGTGTGTGTGTGTGTGTGTTTGGAAGGAATAAATACAGCCATTCCCGGCCATAGTGTCTGCATGCATTTTGAGTTTTTTTCCTACAAGCAGGCATAAACACCTGCTTACATTTCTGAATTAAATGCTATAAGGCATATCCGTGTGTGTGTGTATGTGTGCGCATGTGTGTGACATATATCAGGTAAAGGTTATGGTGCAGGGCTGTAGGACTACCATTAATGAGTATGAGCCTACGGCTGTGTGAGAGAGGGAGAGAAGGACTCTGTGGATTCTGTGCTTTTATAAAGGTTATTCTAAATGTAAAGGCTGGCTACCATCACTGAATAATAAACCATGTCTGTGTGAGCGTGTGTGATGCTGATTTTGTTAGATGGCCACTTGTGGTATCTGCTTGCATTTAAAGGTTTTTCCATGAGGCTGGGACTGTACATCAGATAACATTACTGTGTGTATGTATATGGATGTATGTGGGTCAGTGTTGGTATCTGTATCATGTTCAACAATGCCAGGATGTGTTGCCTTGCTTTTCTTGCACTAAAACCCATGCCCTTGCTTCAGGATCAATAGATGCTGAGCAGTGAAAGGATAAAAAACATGGGTATCCACACTCTCTCTGTCATGCTGTGATTTGGTGGGTGTGTTTGAGAACAGTACACATCTCAGTCTCTTGTTTATTTGTTTATACTTCCCTGTCATCTCTATCAACTGTGATAAGATACTGAAAACTATTTTGTTTTTTGCATTGGTGCAGTTGTCACTTGTTTTTGACCTACTCTGGCTGTCCTTTCTTTCCAAAGCACAATCTATTGTATACACCCTCCCTCTAGTCATGGTTACATTCAACTAATCTGGATTGGTTAGCGTGTCATATCCATTACAGTGGATGACAGATGTGGAACGAGCCGGGTAACTCTGGGACTGCAGTACTGACCCCTTTAGAGCAGACAGCAGAGGCCCAGATGTCACAGGCAGTTTATGTGCTGTCTGTGATATATTACCATTAGAGTGTCTGACTGCCTTAAAGGAAAACTCCAGCATTTTTAAGCCTCATCTCCATCTACTGTGTCGTATTGCTTAAGAATCCACAGTCTTCTGTTTCAAGTATATTTGATGTCAACAGGTTTTCAATATGTAGGAACCCATCAAAAATGATGTCTGTAATAAACAATCTTGCTTTACAGTCAAAATACATATAGTTTGGGCTGAAAACACTAAGGATTCCTTTATTGTATTGTCATAACCATAAATATCATGGAAAGCTGGGATGAAAAATCCCATGCTTATTTGAAATAAGATGGTGTTGTATGTAAACACTGTGACATTTTATAAACTTACCATTCAGTCCCAAATCCTTAGCGCTCATGCGTGCAAGTTTTGAATTGTTTTTTAATGTCACAGAAAATAACATATCTGTCTATTTGGCTCACAGTAGTTTATCCCTGTCCATTCTTGCTGATGTTATATAGAGAGTAACTGCCTTTTGAATTTGTAATGCAGGGCAGCCAGTATAAACAGAGTATTAAAGGCACAGTAACAAAAACAACTTATTTAAGAGATGTAAAACTAAATTATGAGTTTTTATACATACAACCACACAAATGTCATATAAAAACAAACATGAAACCATAAACCTGTTTTGCTATTTTAATTGAAGAATCAATCATAAATTGTATTCAGAAAGCATATGTTCTGCTGTCAAAGAGAAGAAAGGGAAAGAGTTAAAAACTAGTTCATCAGTTGACAGCATGCCATTATGTTGGTGCCGTATCATCTTTCGCGGTGTGTCAAGATGAGAGTGAGTGTTCTGCAAGAGAAGGCTCAAACGCCGGCCGTGTGTTGACTGTCCTGTCAGTTCAGCCTGTTATGACGCGAGGATAAAAATAGTCCACAGCCCGGAGTTTTCAACACGTCCTTGAGCTTGCTGTAGATGCGATATTAGCCGATCAAACACTGGCTAACCTTATGTCCGTGCTCAAGTGATTTTCCATAACCGCTGCAGCACAAAAGCTTCCCCAGTTGCTCTTTTGTGTTATGCGAAGTGAAGGCCAGTGTCCTCTAGCCATTTAGCAATTCTACACAACTTCTGAGATGCATCAAAACAATCAAATGTTGAAAAGTTGCTGTTCTAGAAGGTTTGCATATATTGTGCAGCAACAATAAAAATAACTACATATTATTGCTTGTGGCTTCCTTTTCATCATAGAAGTGGATTTCAAAAGGACACTTGGATATTTTGGGTCAGTCCTTTATATGGGTTACACAGGATTCATGAAATATTCATGTTGAGTCAGATAAGATAAATGCATCGGTCAGCAGTAAGATGGCATTTTGAATGGTTTATTGATTTACATGCAACTGGCTGAGGAGAAAGGTCTTGACTCTTGACTGGTCAGTTTTGTGAAATAGCACAAAGCCTGAATCCATAGATCCAGAGATAGTGTTAAACAGTGTCTTGTTCTTTAAACCTCAAGCTCAGTGAATACACAAAGCCTGAAAACACATTTCAAAACCTTTTGGGGTTTTTTTCATCATGTTTCTGTTTTGGAAGATTTTTGTTTGTATTTGTGCATAAATGCTTGCATCAAAGCCTGGAAGTCTCGCATCCTAATCACCACCTTATTGTTTTTTTTAGCGCTGAGGTAATATAGCAGTTGAGCAGCTGGCTTTCTGCTGGGCCTGAAAGACAGGGTTACAAGTTCATATTCTGGGCATGCACACTTGTTTTTCTACCAGCATGGAAAAGCAAAACTGTCCACACAAGCCAAAGAGCCTTGCGCTGCAGAAATGCAGAATACATCACCACAAAGTGTAGGCACTTCTTTAAGCTTTCTTTATGGGACCTGTCTGGAGGTACCAGAAAGAATGACCTCGTCCAGTGGGAGGGATATTCTGCCATGGTTGTCAAAACTGTGGCCTGCACTGTCTTGCTTACCTAGCGAGTCATCAATCTTTGCTGAATATCAATATGTCACACAGTCAAATAGAATTCATTTGGTTATAATAAAAATTGTGTCTTACAAATATGAGACAGCTCTTTTTGATGTTTTGTTCTCTCAAAATCATACCATATAATATTGCTGTTAGTGTAAACGGCACTCAATACTATCATGATCATGATACTTGATCAGTATTGTTTGTGTGTGTGTGTGTGTGTGTGTGTGTGTGTGTGTGTGTGTGTGTG
>JBBPCY010000018.1:17882278-17899185 GCA_037974405.1 Brachyalestes nurse
TGTGTGTGTGTGTGTGTGTGTGTGTGTGTGTGTGTGTGTGTGTGTGTGTGTGTGTGTGTGTGTGTGTGTGAAAGTCAACACTGTTGTGTGTCACCCGAAGATGACATGTTGCCCACCACTACTCTCTACTGGCAATTTAACAGCAGATCTCTGAGGAGGACCATGAGATAAGAGTCCTAGTCTGTTCATTTCCTAAACGGTCACTTCCTTACACCACAGGTGCATGGAGGATCCCATTTGCTAATGCAGGAAGGTGCTCATGCCCAGACAGTTTGATCTTGTACTACATTGCCTGTTAGCTTTTGTACAGCTCTGTGCATTCCAGCTCCCAGCTCTTTATCATAGTGCTGAGCACCTGCATTCACTGACAGTGGATTTCTGCCATGTGAAAGGAAATCATTTGAACTAATTTGTTCGTCTTTAGTGTTTCAGAAAATCGGTTTGCTGTTCTTAAGTCAGTGTCTATAGCTTTAACTCTACTTCATGCAGTACACAAACCTACTGTCATGTATTAGAATTCTTTCCTGTAATTGCCCAGCAGCCCTAGCTGATCTTAAGAATGGCATATTCCTCTGAATAGCAGGGAGGTACAGTAGTAGTTCTTATTTAAGGCCTACTGAATGCCCCCTTAACTGTATGTGTGTGTGGGTCTGAAAGCTCCTGTCTGCTGTTTCATGTCTGCATGGGAAGTGGAGCATGAAAGCGTAGTCAGTCAGAAGGAAACTTCACTGAAAAGAAGAGAGGGGCTTTGTGCATGTTATTGTATGTGTATTTGTCCGCAGAAATGGGTCTTTTAAGTCTATCTCATGTTCTTACAGTGTACTTACGTGAATGCTGCTGTTACTGATGTACAATTGTTGAACATGCATTTCTAGTTCTCATTATAAGACTTCCAAGATTGTCATGGTACTATTGTTTTCTGGGAAAGGGCAGAGAATAAGGAATGAAGAGAGAGACAGAGACAGAGAGAGAAAGAATTCGGCCATCTGTTGAAATGCCCGAATGACTTAGTAGTAGTCCAACGACTCCAAAAAAACAAAAACAAATGGAAAGTTTTTTTAAACGACAACGAAAGAGCAGTCTGACCTCCTGAATGCATGGGATGATAGCTAGATAGACAGGTAAATTGCTTTTTCCCCCCTTTTTTAAGACATATTTTATATATACACATTTGATGGGGCACAGATGTTTCACATAACCCTCCTAAAATGGGCTTCTAGGTCAGAATTCGCACTCATCCTCAGTATAAACATCCTCACATTTCTGAGTGCTGGGTTTCTGAAGTATAAAAAAAATAATACAAAACAAACTCTGCAGACACTGAGCAGTCAGGTCTGTGGCCAAGAGATATTTTTTTCGCTTTTGCTTGTCTTCCTGCCCCTTTAAGCCATTTTAACGGAGCATGTGGAAGTCATTTCTGCCCCCAGCCTGCACAAGTGGGTACGAGTGTCGTCATATGGAACCAATTAAGTTCCGCGTAGGGGACACAAGCCAGCTATTTTTTTTTCTCTCTTTATTTTTTAAACGGCAACCTCACTCCGCCAGCATAGCTGGTCTTCCCACCATCTGACCTGTCCATGCCACTTTAAGAACTCCCCCTCCAGATTTATTTCAGAAAAACAAGCACATGTTTTCAGTCTCGCTCATTTTAATATCAAAGGACTCTTTTTATTTCAGAAATACATTTACTCTGCCCTTCTGGCACCCTGCGGACAGCGAAGCCCAATGGAGCTTGTTCAGCATTTTCCTGTTCTGGGCATTATTATGTCACAGAGCTATCCTGAAGTGTTGGAATTGACTGAGCTGCTAAATAGGCAAATCATAACACAGCATGGACACGCTATAGTCTGACACTTTAACACACTGACCTACATATTCCCCTCCAGACCCACGCAAACATTCTCTCAACTACACTCGCATTCAAACTACAAAGCTTTAAAGCCCCAGTGAGGATGTCTTCTAGAGCAAAATCACAGGAAATGAATTGCTGCCTACTGATTGTGTCTATAGGTAGTACTGTATATCAATAAAACATTCCTACCTTACTTGAATCAACCCCAATATATATTTATGATGACATAAATATATTCATGATGACTCTCTGGAACAGATGAAAAAATAGACACTGAAATCACTGTCTTAGTTTTTTAATTAAGCTTTTTAACTCCTCTTGCAACGTCTGCCTCGGTGCTAAGAACCTCGAAACGGTAACTTTATAGGGGAGGGAATACATGGCCTTAATTTTACATACGTTACTTAGCCTGAGTTTAATTACATTACTGTAAATATACATTGTACTGTTTAATTACAGGGCACAGTGTTTCCACTGAATAAAGAGCTTTAGCATGGCGTAGTGTTATTGGGGGGGAGGGGGGGAGGTTTGTTGTTTTTTATTTTTCTAGGAGAAGAGAGATTTGTTTTGATGATTTTTAATGATACTTTTCATTTGGTCAACCAGGATATTGGGTTTGTTTCGTTGATCATTGCAGGAATTGTAATCACTGTTGTACAAAAATGGACTGCAGCTCTTCAGAAAACAGTGGGGATGCACACTATAGACTACACTGCTACATAAATGCAGTTACGATGTAACTTACTTAGGGCTGGCCTGAATGATTGGAATAAATGGATATTTGTCAGCTATGCTGGTCTTCATTCCCATATTTCTTATTATTTATATTTACTGATACTGCTCCCACCTGATGTAGCCAACATGCCTATAGATCCTGATCTTTACACCACTTTTTAAATGTTGTATTTTGGTAGAAGCAGTGATCTGTGTCACAGGCAAAACATACAGAGCTTTAATTAAATGAATTTAATGGCTGGATAAATTCACATATGAATGGTTGCACATGTACTAAAAGTTATTGTGCTCTTTGCCTTGATTTATCTTTGAATTAAAAATGATTTACTGTAATCTTGAAATACTTGTTGCGTCTTTTACAATGAGCATTTTACTACCACTTGTCACAAGTGTGAAGTAATGGCTGACAGGATGCTTGCCATGGCTTCCCACAGATTTGTAATATAGTCCGGACAGTGGATGTACTGAGAGAAGGGCAACTTCTGTGAAAAAAAAAAGATAAGTTCTTGTAGGTATGTCAGATACCTGTATTAACATATTTTATGTTAATGATCTGATCTTTCTCTACAGACAGGCTTATTGCTTATTGACCTGTTTCTCCAGGCAGTTTTATCCTTAAAAACAGATACATGACTTCATCAAATCACTGTGCGCACTGCTGTTGGTATATATCTCAGGATGATGATTTAAACATGTTTCTGAAGGGTTGCACCATAGCCTAAAGGGTCTTATTTTGAAACATGAAAACCACAGCCGTTTTTATGTGCTCTTGCAGGCGAAAAACTGTGAGCTGACGTGTTTTATGACTATCGGGAAAAAGTCAGACTCCCTGGTTAAGTTACAATATAGTTAACCTGTACCAAATAACATACCTAAAAATGCTTTTTAGAAATTTCAGAGAATTTAGTTTTACCATATGTGTGAGAAACACTTCTTGGTTCAGCTAAACTGTTCTGGCACATGTATAGGCTTCACTTGACAACTTGTATTGCTTTTTGGCATTTTTATTTTCTGTTGCCGATACTGATACCATGTCTAACGTGCATCTATACTGGTGCAACCCTAATATACTAGTATTCAGTTTTTGGATCGTTTACAACACTACATTTTTATTTAATTATTAATTCAGTTAAACTGTTAAATTGAGCTAAATGATTATCACAGTTTTAAATAAATCATTTTATCATAAAAGTGAGAGAAAATTGCATTCATTTGAAGGATTTGATGTTGAACACAACCAAATTTCTAGCTTTTCTCTGAAAGACTGTTTTTAGATCATTAAGTAAAAGATATTAGAACAGCAAACAACATTTAAACGACTTATCTCAAGGTATTGAATTGGCACTAAATATGCCTTTAACATTAAGCATTTGAGGGAAGGAGTTGAGCTCAGTAACTTGTTTAGACACTACAAAGCCAAGAGATGGACATAAAGAGAAATAGTAGCACAGGTAAAGGTATACAAAGGTAGGATAAAATTTATGGAGTTAACAGTGGAAATTGTGAAGCTCTTAATTTCTGTTCCACGTTAAACTGAACCGTATTTTTCTATTCTGCTGGTAGTCTAGTGGTTAGGGCATTTGCCCTGGGATCAGAAAGTTGTGGGTTTGATTCCCAAGACTGCTAAACCCCTCCGAGGTGCCCTGATCAAGATACTGTCCCCACACACTGCTCCCCGGTTGCCGTGTTCCTGGCTGCCCGCTGCTTCTCTTGGTGAATAAGTTAAATGCAGAGGAAGGATTTCGTGCTGTTCACACCGTGTGCTGTGGTGTGGTCACATATGACCACTTTCACTTAATTGGTGCAGTGTTTCATTCTGGCAACAAGCCTGGAACACCAGCAATGGAATGGGAATTTGGCTTGTCATTCATTAAACCAGCTAAACTGACAATAAATGAGCAAACGAAATAATCATTCATAAACACTGTGGCTTTCGGGCTAGCACTAATCTCAAAAATATGTTGAAAAGCTGGGATTCCTTGATGTGATCTTTAAAAAAATCAATTTCACCAAATGCTTATGTTGAGTTGTATAAATAAACTGATTTATCAAAAACATCAATGTACCAGCACCTTTAGTGACTGGTTTAGCTTATTTTACACTACACCGTTTTAACCCTGATTTTTCACTCAGCTACAGTTTTGGAAAACGGTGATTAAAGTTCCAGATCAGAGGCGAATTGACTTTTACTCAGGGCTCGGAAATCAGCTCTTGTTGGCTGTATGTGCGTTGCCATCCAAAAAGCTTGCTGATTCCTCGCAGGCACTTGAAAGATATATAGCATGGACTCTGCTGTCGGTGAGTTCAGATCCTGTAGTGTGAAAATGGTTGTTGTTGGCAATGAATGCGGCAACAAGCTACAGGCTAAGAGAGCATAAGACATAGGGGGGAGGGGAAGTCTTGCTACCTTGCTACCAGACCTGTCAAAATTAAGGAAAGGAAGTTTTATTCAACTATTTGGAAGCAGCCCCAGTATTGTGCTTATTCCTCCGTCACTTCTCCTGTGTTTTCATGAAAAATATATTTTGGAGACCAGAAAGACTTGTTAGAGATGAGTTTCATTGAAATTACCAGGTGAAATATCTAAATGAAAGATTGGATTGTTTGTCTAAGGCATTAAAAGGTCCTTTTACACGACAGTATCAGTATTACAAAGGCCAGTATCGCCATAATGATTAACAAACATTGTGTTATACAGCCCTGGAGTTCAATGTTTTTTCTTATTCAACACACCTGATTCATCTCGGATTATCAAGTCATTATAAGCTGAATTCGGCGTGTTAGAACAGGGAAACAAGTTTCACACCCAGAATGATTCAGGTGAATATCTGAATACCATCCCACTGATTTAAACCGTGTAATTTCAGCACCATTGAATGCAGGTAGAGCCAAAGTTTTAATTGGATGCATCAAAAGTCACTGGTAACATTGAATCCAGATATGAAGTATAAATGAGCATTATGACAGTGTTTTGGGATTTTATGTTACTCTGTTCCCTTCAAAATTCTGTCAGACTGTCTTCATATTAAGTACCACTTACACAAATATAAAAATCATGATGAAGTGTGTGTAGTGTGAAAGAGCTTTGCTGTACTCTGCTCCTCTCAGCTGTCCTCTCTCTCTAATGCCGTAATCCACCCTGCACACCAAGCTCGTTCATCAAAGTGAGTTCTTTCGGATTTGCATTTAAATACTGATATTTTCCTTCATCTGCTGCTCTCTTTCCGCAACCTAAAGTCAAGAAGCAGCAGCCTGGAATTATCAATGATAACTCCTTTATGCTGTAATCGTCACTGCTGTGAAAGTGATGCAGTGTTTGACTATGCTGGAGAGAGAGAATGACAAAGAAAGAAAAAGATAGTCAGAATTTGGGTTATAAAAACTAGAGACTTAAGGGACCAAATTATTTGATCATTTTGTGCTAAACAACTTATTATTCTAGTGTAAATTCAGAGGCTTAAATTTAGGGAATATGAAAGTGTCTGAGTCTTAGAATTTTTGATAATACATTTTGCTTTTAAATTAGCTGCTCACTAACTCCATGTTGTAACATTATTTTGGGCCAAACCTATGTATATCAACTACATCTTTGCCCTCAAAGAGAAAGTGCTCAGAACAGGAATCTCTCAAACCTTCACTCTTGACTGTAACAACTGCCACAAATGTTCCCAGGCATGTTCACTGAAAGACATAAGCGTGGTCACTTCCAGTTAAGTGTTATCTTTAAGGAGGAGGTCGAGGGATGCCATGAAAATTCCAATACTAATTTTGCGTTTCTCTGCCTCTCTCTCTGTTCCTCAGGCCCATCCGCATCCAGTCCTCGGCTCCTGACTAAGAGTCTCTCCCTGGAGCCGGGCCCCTGCCCAGGAGACCACGATACCCCCCAGCGCCTTTGCTCGGACCCTGGACCCCTAGGGCCCCAACACTGCAATGGCACTAGTGAAGAAAATGGGCCCCAGGATGCACCCCCTCCGCCCCCCAAAACACGCCCACCTTTACCTGGCCCCAAACCACAAGGTGTGACCCTCGGCTTAATTTATGTTAAAGGGAAGCTTGGCCAAAGTGAAAAATGTAACCACTGCTATATCTGTTACTGTATGGTACTCACCTCCAAAAGAACTGTAATCATCTTGTTCATCTTTTTCAAGCACTGTCTGCAGAGATGGTGTTGTGTAGGGAACTAGCCAGTCACTCTATCTTTAGCATTTGCCTCTTTTGCCTCATATTATCCACATTACATGCACCGCTCAGTTGAATTGTCTTATAAGTAATTAAATTGTTTATATTTAAAGAAACAAATCTTGTTGCAAGCTTCATTAATGTTTGCTTGGTTATTTGTATCAATCTATAGATCCTGTTATAGATTAATCTAGACTAGCAGTCAGGATTGGTTTAGCACCACATTGATTCCCAGTTGTTGTGTGACATGACGCACATCAGGGTGGAAGAATAATGAACAAAAACATACACACAATGAAATCTTCTGTTTGAGGCTGAGAGCCACAGCTACAGAAATTTAATGTGAGATTTTGTAATGTTGATTGTACTCCTGAACAGGAGTGCCTAAGCATTATATGCCAAGCTGCACCAACCCTGATTTGACACACGTTATACACCTTACAGAGGTCTACAGATTCTTTGTTTATTAGAACCAGATGTTTTAGATTACTGTGGGGTTTAAACTCTGCAGGAAGTTTATAGAAGGGTAGGACAAAAGAGCTTGTCTGTCAGTAGCACTGCTTATGGTGAAGTATTGTTTTGTAAGTCACACAGTAAAATTAGGTGGCCTAATATGAGTATTCCCAATGCACACAATACTTGTGGTTTTTCATTTGGTATTTAATTGTTTGTTTGATTCAAATGTGCAAGTACAGAATTACCAAAAGCTTGTGACATGAAATAGAGCTCAGTGGGCCTGACACTAATTGTATGTTCCACTGATGTGTGGTCACTTGACACAGCCAGTCTAACAATAACGATTGTTGTATTGATTTTGTCTCACTCAGTGCCCCCAAAACCACCACATCTACAGCAACAGAGCGCCCGTCGACCCCGGCCCCCAGACAAGCCCCTCCCACCACCGCCGTCCCGCCCACTTCCAGCAGACCCTCGCCAATCACGGGCTACGCTGTCACGAGCTGAAGGAAGCTCCTCTCCTACGTGTGTCCTATCGCTCATCGAACGATTTGAGAGGTCGGAGAGAGATAGCGCTTCTGCATTTGTTGCAGCCGTTCACCATGCACACGTCTTAATTTGGAGCACATTTCACAATCTAATGTACTTTTTGGATTGGATTTTACACATTTATTTCTTGCTTGTTTACAATTTAATGTACTTATGGCAACAACAGAGATGTATTTCACAAAGAAAGATTTCTGGATAAAAAAATATGCTTTTTGGAATACCAGGCTGGAGCAGGTGGAACAGGTTGAGGTAAAATGATCATTCTTTCTCATTCTTTTCTGTCTTTTTACAGGGAGCAGATCATTGTGGTGCCAGACATCACAGGGGGAGTGATGTGTACCCCGCGGGTCCCTGAGCCACAGGCTGCTGTGGGTGATTTGACCCAAACATCAGAGATCATCCTGCCCTGCACCTCCATTCCTGGGCCCGCGGAGGCTCCTCTGTCCAAAGATGAGCAAGAGGAGCAGGAGGAAGAGAAGGAAGCGGAGGAGGAAGTGAAGGAGCAGATTCAGGAGGAGGATGAGAGCGAGCTAGGTGCCTCTTGCTCTGAAAAGCGTCTGTCTATGGAGTCAGGTTACAGTGCCTCGGACAAATTGCTGGACACTGTGGATATGAGCGACCTGAACCAATCAGAAATCCCCTCGGACCGATTGTCCCTCCCTCCTCCACAGACAGATGGCAAACTGGCCAATAGGGACAGTGGTATTGACAGCATCAGCTCTCCGTCTCACAGTGAGGAACTGTGTTTCGCTGGGGATGAGGACCGGATTGGGCACGAGAGAGAGATCTGCCCATGCAGTCCCACTGCCACTCTTCCTCGCCTCTCCTCCTCTTCCTCATGTGGCTGTGTGGAGGGAGCTGTGGGAGAGGGGGCCACTGCAGCAGAGGGTGGGAGGGACTCAGAAGGGGACAGTGATTTGGAAGAAGGTAGTGGAGATGAGAGTGAGATGAATCCTATGGCCCTGCAGCCTCTGCCAAAAGCAGAAAGACAGGACTCAGTGGAGGTGAGTTTACTGTGAAACTGTAGCATGTTCACACAGTTTAAACAATTGAAACATTACCATTGAGTCACTGGGAATTTGGGGAAGAATCTTATTACGTTGGAAAACATCCCATTTAGAGTTTTCCCCCAAATGTATTCCCTCATCACATGGTAACCTCAACCCACACTCAGTTCTTTACCAATCTCAAACAGACTTGCTGGCACTGGATGACATACTGTCATCTATAAAAATGAAAAAAGATATAGGCGAATTTTCAGATTCAAGATGACTGCTACTGCTATTTTCAGCTATGCAACCTTGTTTTCCATAGAGTTACTAAATTAAGAGTTTTTAGGACATAACGACACTGATATTTTAAAAGATCATTATACAATATCAGAAACTAAATATCCAGGTTCGTATGAGATTTTATTTAAAGAGCCCATATCCTTCATTTTTCCTGTAATTATTATTACCCTTTTCACATGGTCTGTGTGGGTTCATGTAGCAAAACATTCATAGCTTGACTGTTTTCCAGTGCCTGTTTATCCCTTAAATTTAAACAGGCTGGTTTTTGACTGAGTAACTGCCCTGACTTGTGCCTTATTAAAAAAGCGGTCCAGACTTAAACACTGCTAATAAACTCAGTGGAGCCTTTAGGCTGAACAGACAGATATATGTAAACGTGTTGGGTTTCTCTACATCACAATCAGTCAACAGAAGCACATTTTGTCTTTTTTCCATAATATTTAACAGCTCTGTGTT
Organism: Brachyalestes nurse; assembly: GCA_037974405.1. Lineage (NCBI taxonomy): Eukaryota > Metazoa > Chordata > Actinopteri > Characiformes > Alestidae > Brachyalestes > Brachyalestes nurse. Next base: position 17,891,798 of record JBBPCY010000018.1, read on the forward strand.
AAGCATGCAGTTTGCTATTTAGGAATGAATAAACGTCTCACTTGTCAGCTACATCTGCCTTGAAGCTGCAGTTCAACACTAAAAAAGCAAACTTCAGACACCAAACATGCCATTGCTATATTTGGCTCAGCTATATTTACACACATATTACAGCTATATTACAGCTCAGCTATTTTTGTGGTAAGGAGAATATTGTGTACATATGATTGTTTGTTAATCTGCCACTTTAATTAGGTATTTGAGGAAAAAAAACTTTCTAGCAAATTCTTGAAATGACATTGAACAATGTTCATCACTGTGGACGTTAAAAAGGTAAATCACAGATTTTTAAAGAGCTCCATCTCATAGACATCTAAAGAATGTCACCTCCCCCTTAGAATCTCTTGGCCGAGATGGAGCTTTCAGCACACCCTGAGCTTTTTAGACAGACACTTTTACGCTTGTCAGTGCAGATGTCTGCAGGCTGGCCTCACTCAAAAGGTGTGTGTGTGTGTGTATGTATGTTCCACCTTGCAGCTGTCAGTCCAGCAGCGAGTGTTTAACATCGCCAACGAGCTCCTCCAGACAGAGAAGGCCTATGTGGCCAGACTTCATCTACTGGACCAGGTGTTCTGCGGGCGGCTGATGGAGGAGGCAAGGGCCCGGGGCTCTTTTCCTTGTGAGGTGGTCATGGGCATCTTCTCCAACATCTGCTCCATTTATTGCTTCCACCAGCAGTTCTTGCTGCCAGCACTGGAGAAACGCATGGAGGAGTGGTGAGTGGGGATGGAGAGATTAAAGAGACAAAGAATTGTGAGAGAAGGAGGGACAGTGAAGAGAGAGAGAAAGAAAAAAATGATGACAAATGATGACTCAAGCACAGTGGCAATAGTACCATAGCAGCTGTACGACAACGGCCTAAATAAAGCACAGTGGAGCAAAGAAGTCACAGAAAAAGATTAAGAAAGGCAGTGAGATCAGCTCAATTGTAATCTTGCTGTTTTAGGAAAAACATTTCCTATGGTTCCTAGCTACTTAATCTATTAGACAAAATGCGTAGTTCTCAAAGGGGCTGCAGATGTCCTTAAAAGCACTTCAGTGATTGTGAAACACAGAGAGGTCACAGTGAACCACCTAGTAGACTCCGCCACAGTTAAAATATGCAGAGTTTGGGTACAGATTGCTTTTCAGCTGCTTGGACTAGTGCGTGGATGGATGGACAGATGTAATTTGACCTTTGCCTTCTGCCCTCAGGGATGCTAACCCACGAATTGGGGATATCCTGCAGAAACTAGCTCCCTTCCTGAAGATGTATGGTGAGTATGTGAAGAACTTTGACACTGCCATGGAGCTGGTGAACACCTGGATGGAGCGATCCTCGCAGTTCAAAGCCATCATCCACGACATTCAGGTACGATCAGGTCAAATCTATGCACAGGTTTTGAGTTTTGGAACATTGTGAGACTTTATCTGCTGTATTCTGTGGTTCGAAGCAGCCTAAAATCCTCTAATGACACGATTTCATCTCTCAATTCTGTCGTCGTGTTAATTTTTATATCCAAAGAACATGATCTAATAAAGTTATAGTATTAGTTTTTGACAACCCACCATTTAGAGAAAGCAATCATATGCAAAGGAATATGCTTCACATTTCAGTCACATTTTGTTACATTAAACAAATTAGTAATAATCCCTGAATTCAGTTCAGAATGTGTGCATGCTTACTTTATTACACTATAGTATAGTATACACTGTAACTATTACAGTGATAGAAAACACAGTACCACACAGAAAGCTCAAGTTACAGATGCAGCTCCATTTTACTTTGACCAACAGGGACATGCACACACAAAAACTACATTTTAGTGATATAAGCTGAATGATTGTTCCCCTTTGGACAAAAGTTTTTCCAGGTCAGGAGCTCAGTAGTATTTGATGGTATGGATAACCTTGTGGTGTGACAGTGGAAACAAATCAGTCTTTAATTTTTGAAGGCCTTCAAGTATTGTCAAACATGGAAAACATCAGGGAAAACATTTGCGTGATATCCAAATTTCTCAACCCCATATTCATCCCCAGTTGGTGTTTCTTATGTGTGCATAAAATCACACACATGTCCAGTTTAGCGTTATTTGTATCAATTGTTAGCAGCAAGATCTGGGATTCTGAGTGCCTTTTCCTAGCTGAAACAGTGGTATCCTCTTGTTTACTTTATCACAAACAAAATGCATTGAATTCTGTAAAAAGACTGATGTCGGGGTGTAATCTTATCAACCCTTCTTTCACCATTTGTCACATGTTAGTATGCAGTATATAGAGTAGCAGAGAAACAAAGAGTTTCAGCCAAATACTCAAAATGCCAAAGAGGTCCAGGACGCAGTGTTTTTTTTTTTTTTTTATTCTTCCAGTCCTGTGAATTCCTGTGAACTTTCTTCCTTAGTGGGTTCAGTCCCAGCAGGGGAAATGTGTTTTTTTGTGTGCGGCTGGAGAGCAAGGCCATGAGTGCATGACTCTTGAGCAGTCAGTGAAAGCAAAAGGCCTTCTGTTAAAGACTCTGTTTAGCTAAGATGAGTAAGACCATCACACTTTTCACAGAGGTATGAAAGACAAGGAATTCTTGCCTGCTGTCTCTAGCACATTTATAACTGGTGTTAATTGGATGCCACCTTGCTAAGTTCACACCCACGCTCAAAAAACGTACCCTCGAAGTACAGTTCTGACAAGAACAAACACTAAAAGATCAACATCATAGACACCCAGCATAAGCCCTGTGGGGATACTTTGCATTAATTAATACTGTATTTTGATAGAAACGTTTGATTAAAAATAACGAATGCATCAACACCTCTGATCACCAAAAGCATTAGATGAAAGAGGCTTTTTTTTTTCTTTCTTGGAAAGCCAGTAGTTGTTAATACTGAGCTAGAAGACCAATAGACGGGTCACACACACTGAAAAGACTCTGCAATGATTGTGTGATCTTTAAGCATATTTAGTTCATATTTAATTTTTGAAACATTTTTAATAAAATAAAGATAAATACATGCCACGTTTGTTTTAGTATATGTTGCATTTTTCAGCCCTTAAAAAGTACTAAAAAGCATTTAATTTGATTTTTAAAAATTCAGACCCTGCAGCAGCCCTGGATTTAGGAAGAGCAGTAAAAGTGGATGAATTGATGAGGGATCTAATTATTCCCATAGCTCCTTTCTGCATATCTCTGTGTCGTGAATATATAATCTAAAGGGAATTTATTCTAAAAGAGATCATGGTGTTATCTGTTTAGAGAAAGATTTATACTTAGGGCTTTGCCCTTGTGGGGCTTTACTGTAAAGTCTATTAAGTGATTATATTTATTATTAATTAATAATTCATTTTTTATTAATATAGTATGCTTTTTTCTTTCATATTTTCAAAATGAGCTTATTTATCTGTATGCATGAGCTCATAAATATCTGACTTTGATTTTCTACCGTTGTGTGTGTGTGTGGTAGAAAGAGGAGATGTGTGGTAACCTCACCCTGCAGCACCACATGTTGGAGCCCGTGCAGCGAATCCCTCGGTATGAGCTGCTGCTGAAGGACTACCTGCACCGTCTGCCTGAGGACGCTGATGACTTTAAAGATGCACAAAGTGAGTGTGTGAGAATGGCACAATCGCAAAGGCTTTATTTAAGGTCAACACCCATCTGTCCATTTTCAAAGCTGCCCAGTGGAGCTGCTGTCCAGTTAGACTAAGTATTATGTATTATTCTAAAGTGCTGCTGGTGGTGACATTATACACACTAGTGTACTGTGCCTTAATTGTCCTGATGGCCAATATATCCATCCAACAGTTTTTAAGAAATAATAATTCTACTTAAAGAATTAGGCATCTGGAATGAAAAATTATAATCTACACATCTGATCTAATGACATAAATATCCAAGCGAAGTTACTTTTCTTGTTAGATAAGTCATATAAACAAATGCTCTCCTGTAAATCTTTTCATACATTAGTGTGGTAGTAGTTCTGATGCTGTGCCACATACTATAATATTTCTTATGCCAGCAACCGTGTAGGGGCAACATGGTTGTGGTACATTAATTACTTTTTCCTGTAAATAAGTCATTAAGCAGTACTTGCATAAGAGAGAGCCCAACCTCAGAGAGAGCCCAACCTCAGATAAGCAACTCATTTAAAAACACTGTAAACTAGATTTTTTAAATGTAAAGATTTTTTGAGGTAAGGAATTGTGCATGGCTTTACTTTCTTGAGTATCTTTTAAACGATGTCAGCCAGCAAAAATCAAAAAGGTAATTAGCGATTTCTGTCCATCAGAATCTTTGGAACTGATTGCTACGGCAGCTGAGCATTCCAATGCAGCCATCAGGAAAATGGTGAGTGAATTTTCTCATGAGATTTAAAACCCCACACAGAGGCAACTAAACCCTGAACAGATAGAGGTCTATGTGTGTTAAACACACCCTCTTATTGCACTCCAAACTGCACCCAACCCAGATGAACCCCTCTCAGCATTTGTGAAAAGAGCCCACACTGCCACTTAGCTATTCCGCTTTGTAATTAGAGATAGTCGCCGTTTTTCATGAGCAGGGGCTGTCCAAAGTCTGTCATTTAGACCTGCTAATTGCCAGTGTTTTTGCTTTCATGGTCTCTTCTCTGTGAGAGAGAAATGCCTAGCCAAATGTAATTGATCCAAACAGGCGATGTACAGTGTGAATCACTAATTAGCTGAAGGTGTCTTTTCTTTCATTTTTCTTTCACATTGATTTTAATTTGCTTTTGGTGGAAAGATAAATCCGTTTTTTCTATCTCTGTCGTACTGCATGTTACAAGCTTATGTGTGTTTCTGTGCGTGTGTGTGTTGTGCCCCTCAGGAGCGTATGAGAAAGTTATTGAAGGTGTACGAACTGCTCGGGGGAGAAGAGGACATTGTTAACCCGACTAACGAGCTCATTAAGGAGGGACACATCCTCAAACTGTCAGCCAAGAACGGAACTTCACAGGACAGATACCTCATATTGGTGAGGAGCTTGTGTCTGACTAAATTTCAAAATATTGGAGGTGTAACCCTTTGGTCTCACAGTCATTTGCTTTTATTTCAACCCATATCAAAGGAAAATATTGTTATAATTTATTCAAACATTCCAAAATTAATGAATTGACACTCTCACATGTATGCATCATGATGCATTGACCTTGTCACACCCATAGTTTTAGCCTTTACACACTGATAATGTACATTTATTTGTGTGATTTTGTGCATGACTTCTCTTTTTATCTCTCTGAAGTTCAACGACAGGTTACTGTACTGTGTCCCCAAGCTGAGACTGATTGGACAGAAGTTTGGAGTGCGGGCTAGAATTGATGTGGACGGAATGGAGGTTTGTCATCAGATCTTTTTTCATCCATATTGCCTTGCTAAAACTACAGTTACTTGAAAACTTTCTGCAAATAAATCCATGAGTCATTGATGTTTGATGTCACTGTGGAGAAAGAATAACTAAACTATGTTTTACAGCTGAAAGAGACCAGTAGTATAAATGTGCCACGGACATTTCTAGTGTCAGGAAAACAGCGTTCTCTTGAACTGCAGGCAAGGTAATATTAAGACAGCAGAGAAGTCTAATATATTACAAAGTCTAATATATATATAAAATTTCTGTAATATACTGCTTGTTAATTTGTTTCCAAACCAAGAGCTGTATCTGTTTAAGTATAACAAATAACTTAAGTTAGTAATATAATTCCGAAATAAATCTAAATATATTTTTATACCTTGCTAGGACTGAAGAAGAAAAGAAAGACTGGATTCAGGTAAACTGTTCACCCATTTATCTGTCCTGCCCATCCTTTTTTTCTACACACTTGTTCCTGCATATGTTTTCATTGACCTTCCCTCATTTCCTTTTAAAACCATTGATTCACCAACTGTATGGAGTCTTTTATTTGAGTTTTTCATGCTTTCTCTCCAACTTTTAGGCGATCCAGGCCACTATTCAGAGACATGAGCAGAGTGTTGAGACATTCCGGATGTTGAACTGCTCTGTGCGTGAGGAGGACTGCACACCCCCCAACTCACCGGTAAGAGTCTTTAATCTACTCCACTTTTGTTTACTCTGTTTGTTTGTGTGTCTGTGTCTGTGTGTGTGTGTGTGTGTGTGTGTGTGTGTGTGTGTGTGTGTGTGTGTGTGCACGCGCCCGTGCCTATGCCCGTGCTTACATGCGCGCTCTGCTTTGTATTCTTTTGAACACTTGTTCTCTTGCTGGCCTAGAACTGCACGGAACTGGGAAAGCGCGCCCCGACTCCAATCCGGGAAAAAGAGGTGACGCTGTGTATGAAGTGCCAGGAGCCGTTCAACTCCATCACTAAGAGACGCCACCACTGCAAAGCGTGTGGACACGTGGGTGTAACCACAAACACACACCTAAACACACCCATTAATTACCAAATTAAACATATCAGCCCCACATTCTTCAACAGACATTTGCAAGTTCAAACATTGGGGGGCATGATTCATGCGGGTTTACGACTATTAGGAGGGCTTTAGAACATCCTTCTCCATTCACTGTGGTTTATTTGGCATGTCAGTTCCTTTTCTGAAGATTCTAATGAAAACAGCCTTCAGAATCTTTGTGTGTATTGGAGAACTTTGGGTGCCAAGGGCTACAGAGATGCACAATGTTTCACTACACTACGATAAGAATACAGGTTTCAGCAAGAAGGGGCTAACATCAGATGTTTTGTTTCCAGGTGGTGTGTGGGAAGTGCTCAGAGTTCCGCGCTCGGTTGTTGTATGATAACAATCGAGCAAACCGTGTGTGTATAGACTGCTATACAACGCTGGTGGGAGTCCCACCCTCTCCAGCCAGTCTGACCAGTAGCACTCAAAGAAGACGCTCCATTCTAGAGGTAAGACATGCTGGCCTTGTTCATACTTCAGAAAAGGACACAGTGGTTTGAGCTCATGAAGTATGATGTGCACCTACTAATAAACTGAACTCCTGATCACCCCATCATTTGTTTATAAAAGCTGACTTCAATATCCTCCTTAGACCCGGACTATTTATTTCTGTCCTTTATAGTGGACATATTGTTCACCTGTATCTTCCTCCAGTATTTGGAGTTACTCCATCAAGCACTATAGCATTCTGTAGAGGACACCCTGGGCTTTCCAGTGATGTGTCATATGATGGGTTTGCATGCTGGGAACAAGGACTTCAGTGGCAAGACATACATGAGGTGCACCAAATGCAAAATGTTCCTCTGAATAACCAAAAGAAAACATGCTCCAAGGACTATCTCACGTAACATGACCAGAGGATGTTCTAGGACTTATAATTCACTGTTGAACTAAAATACACGTTTCGTTGTCCTTGCAAGCAATAAGCAACAGAAGAGTGATACAG
>JBBPCY010000018.1:17904285-17934838 GCA_037974405.1 Brachyalestes nurse
TATTACTCCCTTTTTAAAGCCATGAATTGCTAAGCTATTTAGACATGTGCTGTTCTAGTAATGAACCAGGCTGTTTACCTCCGCTGTATGTCTGAGTCCTTTTAAAGTGTGTTGAGTTCCCTGTGTAAATACAATAGCATGCTTTGTCGAGTCTGTGTGAAGTTGGCCAGGCACTCTAGTTCACTCTGTGTTCGGTACCACATTGTGCTGGTAAATATCACACTACCAGCTAAATGCCCCCCACACACTTAGCACACTGTGTGGGTTTGGCTAATAAAGATCCGCAGCATGTGTGACTCTCCCTAATCATCCTTAATAAGCTGAACTGTCTGCTGCAGTCAAGCTTGTGTGCAGTACTTGCCTAACCTCATGGAGGGCCACATTATGAAGTGCACACTGTCTGAGGTTTGCCTTTAGCTGCAGTACAATGTATATTCAGTGGGCTGTAATGGATTTAGTTGCTGTTTTTAATGAATGAGGTTGACTGACTGCACGTCTCATATCAGGGTGGCCGGTGCGTCACAGTAAAACTGCTGCATCGTGTGTTTTTTTTAAGACATCCTGCTGTCTCATGACTTATGGAAAATGACCACCTCAGGCACATTTGTGTTTTAAAGAACTAGCAAATATGGCAGTTTTGACTGTTTTTGTCTGTTTGATCTGATATTGTTTTTGTTTTTGTATTTGCACTAAACGAGCAGATTGAAGATGTTATTGATGACATCATCAGCCTGGAATCCAGCCTGAATGACGAATTTATGACCCTCATTGACTCTGGCCTGCAGCTTCCCAACACGGTATGTCACAGTATTCAGAAAAAGTCTGCATATTTCAGCTGCTGGAGTGTTAGGTTTGGCTGCGCCTTTGTGAGTTTCAAAGTGGTTTTAACTCTTTCATCATTGGTTACTCAAGCTGAGCAAGCAAAAGCAAGCATACGGTTTGAGATGGAGGGCTGTGTAAATGAATACTATAGATTGTTCCACTGTTTATCAAATTGATAGCAGACGGGTGAAAAAATGTCGGAGAACTTGCTACAAACAGTATATTTCTTTTACCGTCTTTCAAACAGATTTTCAGCTGGGAAAACAATGGCGTCCATTCATGGGAACTATCTCAATTCCTTGGTTACTGCTTCACTGTAATGTTATTCAGGTAGCACCGGTTTTAATTCCTGGAATAATTACTCAAGCGGGGTTTGTGTCTGAGGTTTCATGCTGTGGCATGTCACAAGTGAAGCATTTGCTTTTAGACTGGTGTGGCTGAATTTGTGTTGGAGCTACTGGAATTCAGTCCTGTTCTGGAAACTAACATACACTTCTAACACATGGCTACCAATGGGCGGTGCTGGGTGGGGAACACGCTGGGTTGCAGGGGGAGGGGTTTCTACACACCCGCGCGCGCGCACACTCACTCCTGCACTGGCCATTGAGCAGGAGTATGTGTGTGTGTGCTAAAGCTGATATCTTAACAGTGAAAGGTTTGTCACTCAAAGATATTTCCCCATTTGTGACGTTCTTTTTTTTTTTTTTTTTTTTTTTTAAACTGTAAGAGAAAGAGGAAGAAGTGTGTGCTGTTAGTAGGAGAAGATGAGGATTCTAGTTTTAGTGCCGGAGAATGAAAAGAAAAGAAGTAAACACGAGGTAAATTGTTCACATTTTAAACTGGGATTTGCTTGATTTTCTGAATTATGATACGGTGGATGATTGCACACACTGTCGGTATGTGTCTGATGCTTGTTAAATGTGGCGTAGTTGTTTCCAAATATGTTGGTTGCAGAATTATTCGCTGTTTTTAATGAACCTTGTAAAGCTGTGTCTTGTCTGTGTTTTACTGTTCTTATCAACAACATGCTTGGTGATCAAGAAAGCACATGGCAGTTAGAGTGGCACTGCAGAGAAAGAGGAAGCACTTAAGGAAGTTAAAATGCCATTAATTCTTATATGTGCTGTTTTTCATGTCTCAGTTTTCCTGCTGAATCCAGAATGGATTGGAAGCATAAAAAATGATATTTGCATATCAACTTATTAATTAAGACACTATTAATACTGTGAATGAATTAATATATTATAATACAGTACACTCTTTTAGCAAGTAGTATTTATTCCTCTCCCTTCAGTTATTACCGGGAAACCCTTGTGCAAGTATGAAGTTGAAATTCCGGATCTCTGCTTAAACAATTTCCTCCGGGATCAGTAAAGTTTTCTGATTCTAAAAGTTGCCCTTGAATTTTGTGCTTTTCATAACATATCTATGATGAAACACTGGGACATGGTTTTTGCGTGGCACTGGTGCTGTCAAATTCCAAGCTGTAGTTAGGCAGTTCAGCAATGCAACACATGAAGCCCTGAAATATTGTAACTGATTAAACCACATACTGACATTTGTGAATTTATACAGTTGGTTGCAGTGCAGTAAATTGTAGGATTGTGTACAACAGATTGCAGTCCCATTATATGATGTAAATGGTAACTGAATCAAGTGTGCTACGTCCACAACTCATCTGTTCGAAGTTCAGTAGCCTACTGGTGCATGTGCCAGTTTTGTTTTTGTTAGCACAGGATAAATTTCAGAAGAAAACGCAACTGAGCACAGGTTGACTGGCACAGGATGTGAGTAATCCAGGAATGGGGTGCGGGTGTGTTCCTCAATTCCACTTAGTGCTGATGCAGATTTTCTGCTGAAAAACAGTAAAAATACTGTTGTGGAATGTGCGTCCTCATGCAAAACTTTTTTTTTTTAATTGGTTGACAGCTGCCAGTCTCAGGAAACCTCCTGGATGTGTACAGCAGTGCCGGGATGGCCACGCCCACCATCACTGTCAGCAACTCCTGCCCTGCAGACCTGCATAATGTCAAAAGAGAGATGACAGGTAGTTCAGCCAGTTCATTGTCCTTTTTTCATTTTGTCCAACTTTTTGTCTCTCTCTGATTCCCTCTTCCTTTTTTCTGCACCACCCCTCCCACACAGTTTGATTGAGTCAGTCTGAATATGCCTGTCTTATGTAGACACTTCCTGCTATGTGTACTTCCCTTTTACACTGCTTTGGCTTTAGTGCAGTCTGGGAAAATGTTGCTCTAGGGCTAGTATGAAAAGGATCAAAATGCAAGATATAAAGACAATATATAGATCTTACGGTTAACTGTGTTAAACTTCCCAGTTTTTTTGTTGCATGAGGAATTTGGGTCAGCTCACAGCCTTTGTCAATGCACTTTTCACTAAGCATTTTGAATTGTTACCTTTTCTGGTAGGACAGTATGTTTGTTGTAGTTTTCTACTGTTCTGAAAACAGTGGTTGGAGTAAGCATTCGTCTTGTGATATCAGCCTTTTATCACAAATTACAAAGTGGCAAAACATGTTTATTCACACTGAGGTAGTGTGTTGTGGTGCATAATTATCTGTTATATACATGTCTGTTCTTTTCATTAATTCAGAATGAAATATCATTTTTTTTAAACATTATTTTTTCAGATGCTGAGGCTAAAGCTCTTATTAAGGAACGGCAGAAAAAGGACAACCATAACCTCAGTGAGTTTCACTTGCACTTGCTCAAGTTTTTGAGTTCAGTTTCATAGTAAAAAAAGTTTCATTTCCATAATTTTCTGAATGGTGAGTTGGAAAAAGGCCGTTGAAAGTGGTAAATTAAAGTAGTTTTGATTAACATCTTCCATGCTTGTTTTTTCTTTAGTTTTTTGTATGTTTTATATTTTCTATTTGTAAATACCAGCTACTCTTTAGGAATTTCATGACGATTGCACCAAAAGGCTAAAATGGCTTCTTAAAATGATACTTTTTACCTAAAACAAAAGTTAAGAGGATTTTTCCCTTGGGAGATGTTAGCATTTTTTTTTAAATGTGACACTACTGGCTCTTTTTGTCCTTTTCAACTTATCAGATGTCGGAAGAAAATATAGAGACATTGTGTATCATCAAAATTTCTTAAAGTATTTTGATATTACATTTTTGCCAAATCACCCACCACTATGTAAAAAGTACTACAGGTCACTACTACAGTCACTAAGTGTATTCATTGCTCAACAGTTGAAAGGCGGAGGAGGTTCAACATCAATGACCGTATAAAGGAGCTGGGAGCACTTGTCCCAAAGTCCAGTGACCCGTCAGTATTCCTTCTTATACTACTTTTTTTTTTTTCTTTACAGAAATGGGCTTAAGAATTAAAAGTGATTTAGTAATATCTCAGAGATAACCCACAAAAGTCATCTCGTGGCATGTTTTCTGTTTATTTGCCTCTGTAAGTTTCATTCTGTTATAAGGCTCATGTAGCTGAAAAACACACGAGGTCAATATTACCTAAATTGTTTCTGGGTTAACTTTCATTTTTTACCAAATTGCTACAGTGCTTGGGCGTTGAGGTGTGTGCCTATATATGTGTGTATATATGTGTGTATATGTATGTGTATATGTGTCTGTCTAGTCACGCCTGTGCTTTTCTCCTTGCTGATCTGGAAACAGTGAGATGCGCTGGAACAAGGGAACCATTTTGAAAGCGTCTGTGGACTACATCCGTAAGCTGCAGAAGGAGCAGCACAGAGCTAAAGAGATGGAGATGAGGCAGAAGAAACTGGAGCACGCCAACCGCTCGCTGCTCCTTCGCATACAGGTCTACAGAATTTCCTTTTCTTTCTATTAAGCCTGCTTATAATCAGAGCTAGGGATTAGACCAGGGGTGCCCAAATTCCGGCCTTTGTCCAGCAAACTTTGGTGGTTCCACTCCTCAAACACACTCACTAAACCAGGCAGTTATCAAGTAAGTTGAACCAAGTTTGCTTGAGCAGGGAAATCAGCAAACTGCACTATATATAGGCCCTATTGTACAAGAATTTGGTGCCCCTGGATTACACAGTTGCTTTCTTTTGATAATCTGCTGTATAAAATCCAATCAAGATCACGTCCTTTCAGATTTTTTTTATTTATGATATTTATGTATATCGATTATGAGTTTTAAAACGTCATGTTGGATGTAAGCAACTTACTGCTTTCATCTCCTTGCAAATCACTCTTCAAAACAAGGCATATTTGCATATTTACAGTTGGAACAGTTGGTACTGCTGGAGATAATTGGATATTTTTAATTTAAATTCTACCGCTTCTACTTAGCCACTACTCTTGTCTGCCTCTGTGACTCTAGTAGTTATGCTATGGTGGACCATCATTTCTCTAAGTTTAAAATTGCTTGTTTTTTGCAAGAGTTAAATTAAGAAGAAAAAATGAAAGAAATTACAATTGTTTTTTTAAAGTAGTTTTTTGATGCACAGTGTATTTCTGCTTAGAGTCTTTTGCTTCATAGTGGAGCTTTCAGGGTTGTATGTTAATTTTGCTTTTGTTGTTTTCCCTCTGTTTGATTGCAATCAGGAGTTGGAGATGCAGGCTCGTCTCCATGGCATCAACACGCCCCAGGGTTCAGACTCCACCCTCAACAAGCAGCAGCAGCAGCAGCAACAGCAACAGCAGCACAGCACGACTCTGGACTCCAGCAACGAGCCTCTTTCTAAAACCCTCCTTACACTGGGGGCACCAGGGCTTAACCAGACCAACATCTCCACTTTACTCTCCCCTCCTCCTTCTGCTTCTCCTGTGGGCGGAGCCATGACTGTCCCACTGGACCTCGGAAACCTCACCTTTGGTGAACTGGACGACCCCGGCTCCTCCATGTTTAACTCTGCTCTAATGGAGGACATAGGCCTTGGGGATATTTTGATGGACGATGGAGGCGCACTGTCTCCGGTAGGAGGTGCCGACCCTCTGCTTTCTTCAGTTTCCCCAGGAGCCTCCAAGACCAGCAGTCGCAGAAGCAGTTTTAGCATGGAAGAGGATTTGTGACGGATGTGACCCGTGGTCAGCGATTTAGTGTCGAGTTTGATCTGCGGGAAACACCGAGGGGGGGGAGAAAAACAGCCAACAAGCAGCCCAGCATCTCCATTCCTGCTTGAATGCCTCATAAACTGGCCAGTAGAGGCCAGTGTATCACAAGGTCAATTGTTTTTAATCATAGTACTGTAAAAGACCCACAGACAGTGTGACTTGCATTTTAACGCTGAGAAAATGTGCTTCGACCCTCCATAGCTTTTTACCTCAACGAAATAGAGGTACTGGAGTTTAGAAGAGTTTGTAGGAGTGGAGCACCACGCCAATATTGAAACAAGCCACATTTTTTTCAAAGGAGGTATAATGCAAGTAGATGTATATAAGATTTTTAAGTTAGAGATCACAGTAAGCACCTCTTTTATGATTTTGTGTTTATTCATTATGTCATGCAAGCAGTGACAGGCTATCGTTCTGGGCACACTAAACCAGAAATCTCCACCAAACACAAATAGAAGCTGAAAGGGGGCTTGACATTGTTTGTAAGAAGAACTGACAATTCCAGGGACTTTTCCAGAAAACAGTTATGACATGGCAAACCTGCATTTGGTTTTTGTTGCGTTTGATGGGGAGAGATGGGCTCATCCAGGCTGTGCCTAAACAGGGTTTGATGCTAGGAGAATTGGTCTCTTTTCAGTGAAACAAAAAAAGACAAATGTTTAAAAGGCTAGATTTATTGTGTCAGATTCAGTTCCTACCTTCAGGTCATTGATCTCAGTATCATGTAGCTCATGATTTTAAAGGGATAGTAAGCTCTGCTTTTCTCTCATCTTAAGTGCACCTCTGTGTTCGTTTGCAGTGTGCATGTATTTCTGCGTTTGTATGAATTTGTGTGTGGGCATGTACATCATGTTTGTACAGGGAGACAGTGAGCAGGACACTCCTTAAAATGCCCATAGAACATTAGGCATCCTGTTCAGATTCATGTTTTTCCGGCTAGGAATGATTTCCACCTCTTCTGCAGAACTAATGGTGATGATGATAAGTGGAGTGTGTTACTGGTTTTCTGTTAAGATTTTAAAGGCGGGTAATGCGAGAACAACTGAGCTGCTGATGTGCTGATTGTCTGCTGTCAGACGGCTCCCAGGATGGGTTTTGCCCCAATAGCATAAAGTTTTATTTGCTGATGCTGATGCTCTGTGTTAAATGCTTTTCAGTACTGCAAATTGTCTCATGTCTTTTCTCTACTATTCTTAGTGATGACATGAAAATATATTTTTTTATTTATTTTTAAACAATTTGGCACCCTCGTGTAAATGGTAATTGGTACAAATGTGCAGACATATGCAAAAGTTTGGGCACTCTGGTCAAATGACATTTTTTGTTGATTTCCAGAGTGGGAATAAGTACACATCCTTTACAATGAACACATTCCTGTACATTTTCTGACAAAGTCAATGTTTATTTTCCTAATGTACCGCATATATATATATATATATATATATATATATATATAAAATATAGCATTATTACTAATATGAGTCCAGAACTGTTTGTAACCTGGTCAAGTAGCTGTCCATGAAAGTAGGTGGAGTTTGGTCACGTAACCAAACATACGTTAGAATAATGTCACAGTGACTCTGACCAGGGTTTTTTATTTTATTTTATTTTTTTATTAAATGTCATGATGCCGTGTGACGATTCCACAACATATTTTTTCCATGTTCATGGTCTGCACTACTTCTGGTTCCACCTGTGTTCCAGTATGGTCTCTTTAGTAGGCTTAGCAAACAGAGTAACTGAATTCAGCACTTGTACTCAGGTATGTTACGGCTCACTTGGCAGTGAAAATGACGAGAGGGTGTGTGTGATCTGCTTTGCTGCTTTGTTGTGTTACTTCTCCTGTCCATATGTCTAGTTTGTCAGGCCCACAGTGCAGTTGAGGATAGTGGGTTATTTGGTGCAGAAAAAGAGCATGTAGAGTATATAATCTGAACCAAAACAGGAGGCCAGCACCTGGCTAACCTGCAAAGAGAACACACACTTGCCTTTAGGTTGTTGGATTTTGACAGTGGAGCCCCGAAATCACCATTCAGTCTCCGTGTTTTGGTAGAAGAGAAACGCTGTAATTGTATTTGACTGGTGAGAATGTTTATGTTGATGTAAAATATTGCTGTTGAGTTTAAGAAGATCGCTAAGGTTTAAGAAATGTATCTTGCGTGTTTATGCTGGAAGTCCTGCTTGTGGTGTGTGTGAGTTTTGTGTCAGCCTGTGTCTGTATATGATGTAAACAAGCCAGAATGCCTTTAAAGGCTGGTATGAAGGCGGCAGTGATCACAATATGTACAGAAAGTGATTTGTACACTTTGCCATGTCTTACTGTTGCAGTAGTGTTCTTTGAGTCCTGTTCTAGTGGCTTGAATGCGAAATTTACACACATATATTTTCAGATATTTACTCAAATCTAGTTTTTCATAAATATTACATATGAATTATCTCCCAAATGAAATATATTGTTTTAGTGCTCTGCGGGTAAAGAGATATTTTTGTTTTTAATTTTCTCAGTAAAAAATGTCAAAGATGAAAAATGCCTTTCTTCAAAAGCCATGACAGAGATGTGGTTAAACAAAGGAACCTCACAGATGAAGTGAAAATGATTTTGTATGCATAATTTGGACGTCTATGCAATGTCAGTCAATTGTGGTGTGTGAGATGACACATTTTGTGGATTTCTGCTTTTTTTCTGTAGAAAGAGGTTTCTTTTGTCCTTGCTATGCAGAAATGCATGCTTCTAGCAGGTATGTAGCTGTATTATTGTACAGACATTGCTGTAATACACTATACTCTGTCCATTCGTGTTTGCTACTAGGAAAACAGGGAATCACTGTCCTCTTTTTTTTTTTCTGTTTCACACTCATATTTTTGAGAAAAAAACGGCATTTTTTGTGTGTCCCCAAGTCCACCTTTTCAGAAACAGCAATAAACAAGCTTTTATATTTTTTTGTAATACATGATATAATGTGCAATTTCGGTTGTGATAAAATGTCCTCTAAAACTTGCATTGGTTTCTTCTATGATTGATGCTTTATCAGTGGGATAATGTGTACAGGTAGATCTATAATGAACTGAAGAGAACAGAGTGATGTTTACTTTGGCCTTCTGCATCTGACTTGTTCTTTTATGATCTTATGCCACAGTCTGATTATGTGAATCTAGAGGAAAGGGAATTATGACATGCGACAAGTGTCCGACTGCTCCAGACTGTCTTTCTGTATTTTCATAGCTCCAACGTAAACAAGCAACACAATTACTCCCATTTCAGTCGCTCCATTCAATGTTAGTTTCTTTTTTTTTGTATTTTACTTTTTATGAAAATGTTCAAATAAAGTTTAAAAATCTGCCATTTTAGCTCGGCTCGCAGTCGTCAGTGATTCAAAAGAAGTGATTCATCCTGAATACATATAATTTTTTTTTTTGTTTCTTTAAGTTTCATTTGCAGACACTTGCTCATCCAGCTCTTGTGAAAGGGTATTCAGAGGTGCCCCCCCCCTTTACTGCTTCACTTGAACAGATTAAATGCAGAAAGAGACTTTCAGACGGTTCACACTGATAACATGTATCATGAAAAGGTTAAAAGGACTTGCAGTTCCACTCAATAAGACCAGGTGATTTATTATTAGAATGACTTACTTATAAAAGTCCAGCAGAGGGCAGCAGAATTGTCCTCTGTTATATGGATCACATCTCCCTGGGATTCGAATCTGTCCCATCACTAACAAGTTACTCCCAGGACTACAGAGCAACACGCTGACTCTGACTGCCTACCACATGCTTTAGGAGCAAATCAGTGTATAAATGACTAGTGGGGTGTGTACTACATATGAGAGAGAAATGAGAGGCTGTCTGATCCCAGTGCGAGCTCTAAATGAATTCCAGGGGCCAAACTTGCACTTGCGTTTGCATTCCTTTCAGCCGCTACATAAATCTTGTTATTTTTGTTATTGCAGCTCTCCACCTCACTGCAGTAAAACGTGTTGCCGTTTTCATTTGAAAGCCCATTTCCCCACTAATAACGCTCTGCTTGTTTTGGCCGGGCTTCAGTGCCCACCTGCCAAGCGCTGTTAGTCTAAGCAGGGCTTTCGCAGCCTGGCGGTGGTGGAATGGCCTGAATAAACGCCGCGCTGGGCCAGTTTTCTGGCCTGTGTGTTTTGTAGGGCTACACAATCTGTTTGGTAAAAAAGGGTGTTCCATTTGACCACCTTCAAAGTTTGAAACAGGAGAGAACAGAATCAGTTCCAGGCTGTTGAACGCGTGTAAGGTTGGGGCCTGTGCACTAAAACCTTTGTTTTCAACAAGGAAGATGAACAAATCCTACAAGTCAGCAGTTTGTTGAAACAAAATCAAGGTCAGGCTCACCTCACGACATGAACCTTCTTGAAAACTGTTACTGGAGGAGAGGATATTGTTCTAAAACAGTGTCTGCCATTACATTACATTACATTACATTCATTTGTCAGGCACATTTAACCAAAGCAACATAGAATATGAGGAAAAAAGTTTCTGGACAGTGTGAGAACCAGAGGAGAGTTCTAAATGCTAAAATCTTTATGTAAGAATAATGCAAGAGGATAGATAGTGCATGAGGAGAAGAGATGCTCTCTGAACAGAGGAGTCTTCGGGAGGTTTTTGATGGAAGAGATGGATTCTGTTGCTCTGGTCATCTTTGGCAGCTCAAACCAGCCATCCAACTCAAAGTAGAAGTTTTCAAGAGTTCTCTCCACACCCATCTCTTCAGTCTCTTCTCACACTATAACCACAAGCAGGCCAAGCCATGGTCTGAACTCAAAACTTAATCTACCCCTGAATTATAGCTGGGATTGAACTTCAGTTGATTTTGGCTGTAGGTAAGCATCCTATATCTCGATTCGTTCTGACGCTGCGCTCCTCACACACACAAAGGAAACACCTGCTAATGCTGCATGGTGGGGTGTGTCATTTAACCAAATGCACTAAAATGAATTCAAGAGGCCAAAAGAATGCAAGCTTTAGTGCAAATTATTTTCGTGTCCCTCGGCCTTGGGGAAAGTGTCGAGTGTGATTTTCTCTTCAAGGGCAAGGCTTTCTGCTGCCTCAGTAAACTTGAATACCTGTGCAACCAAACTATGACGTAGACCGACAGCGTCCGGACTGCCGCAGAGTCCTGACGTGCGCATTTTTTGTTTATTCTGCTCTTGTGCACCTGATTGAATTTAAAAAGGAAGATGGCATAACTAGTCCATGAGCTGAATCAGCAGAGTAAAGAAAACACTTCAGCACACGGGTCTGTGCTCCTCCAAAATAGAAACACACTCTGCTCATCTCGCTTACATCTTATTCTATGAAACAAAACAGAATTATTATTATTATTATCTTATTATACATTTGCATATTCAGCAGGTGCTTTTATTTGTAGACAAAGCAACTTTTATTCTCACATATTAAACAAATTGCTGCTGTCAGAACCATTTTGGTTTTTCATTTTTTTTACCAGCAGCTGTTTACACTGTATCAAAATAGCATGATGATCAAACTAGTAAAAATAAAAGACGTTGGGAGTCTTACTTTATGGTTATATTATACCACTGTTCTGATTCCTGCCAGAACAGAGGCTTTTGCTCTTGTCACATTTTGATCATCTAATCAGTATAACAACGGCCTTGATACAATTTCATACATTAATATTTAAATAATAAAATATTGATCCTTGGATTTCCATGTATCAATGCTATTTTTCAGCTCAGGTTGTGTGATATTATATTGCATTGATTTTTTTTTGTTGTATGTGTTAATGTGTCTTTCTGCCAACAAAGTTAACATTAGAATACATGCAAAACAAACAAGGCAGCAGTAAAATGAATCAAGATTTGTTTTGTTTGCAAAAAAGATATTTTGTGAGGAGAACCCAGGTTTGGTTCCAGATTTCTCCTCGTACAGCCGTTACTTGGACTTGGGAAATTCCATCAGCAGCTCCTGATTTAATTTAATGAAGGAGTGATTGAGTCAAACCAGGTTTCTCATGGAATCTATAAGTAATACTGGGCTTCCACAAGGAACACATTGATATACTGAACATAAAATCATTGTTTACTGTAAACTGTTATTTGTATTTATTGTTTTTGGCTTTATTTAGTATGTTTAGCAATATTCATGTGAAAAAAACACTGCCTGCTCATCTAATTCGTTTTCAAATATTATTTGCGTACGCGCCTCAGATTTTTGCGCAGTATTGTAGCAGTACTGGTTTCAGAGAGCAGTGGGTTATAAAAGCTGCTTCCTGTCCGCGTGGCCCTGGAGCAGCGGTGCTGTTTTAAGTGCAGCAGGACAGAGGTGCTGGAAGGCGGGGCAGAAGCGTTCGGGTGGGGTTTGGGGTCCAGTTCGGGGCAGAGCGGGTGCTATCCTGTCACCTTCAACACTGTCATCCCAGTCACTTCCTCCACTTCCTGTTTGGCACATTTCTACTTTAAACACAGCCTTCCTGCCCATGTCCGGCCCACGCAGGGATCCAGTTAAACACAAAACACACTCATCTGCCCACTGGCTCGGATTCATCATTTGGGAGAGTTTTAACCCAGCAACACTCTACCCAGAGGGAAGAAGACCTGAGAGATTCTTCACTGAAGCTCTACAGGGTACTTAATCATTTACTGGCATGTTGAAAGCAGTGTTTAGATTTGATCGCTTTATTCCCCAGAAATCCAACTGCAGCACACACTGTCCTTTCTGGTGGAAACTGCGTGCCTTTAAGGCATTTTTATAGTCTTCTCTGATGTCCTGCTGTCTCTGTGCTGTGAGAAAGGCTCCTAGTGAGTCATGGCCTCTTCCTCTCCGCCCGATCCCTCCGCCAGCTCTCTGCGAGGTCACGGCCCACACAGGCCAGTGCAGGTCCCCAAGGCCTGAAGGGCAGGTGGGGATGGCCTGACATGAGAAAGTGGAGCGTGGCCTACTTCCTGCCCACACTCGTTCAAATCAGGATCCTTCTGTTTGGGAAGGCTGTGTTTTACCCCTCCCTCGGCTCCTCTCCCCTCCGCTTTTGAGCTCCACAGAAAAATCCCCCTTCATCCCAAACATCCGCAGGGCTGGTAGGCTGAACATGCTGAAAGAAATGGCTTGGTTTAAAATCAATTTCACACAGCCGTCCTCATACCCCAAACACAGTCAAAGCCCAAATCACCACACACTTGCCTCAAACTTCACAAATCTCACGTTGACGCCGTAGAATGTACTGTTTTTGACCTAAATGGACAGATGTGCTAGATTCAAGATGTTTCCTAGTCTTGCATTTAGCTATGCCATATACTTTTTGTCAATTTTTATGTACTCTATGATGAGGTATGAAGTTTGCACAGTGCTAAAGGGATGAAAGATTAATCATTTTTAAAAATGATTAATCACAATTTGGAAAAGTGCAATTTTATTTAAAACATAAGTATACCTTACTTTATCAACCACCACTAACCAGCAGTCTGGTACACCACATTCAGTGCTCATGTACAAAAAAGTACAGATGGGCCAAAGTAGTACGCCTGGACCTTAATAAATAGAAAACAAACACAATTTAAATTGCTTTTCTGACAATACATATGTCAGAAAAGGATTGCAATTAGTTTTTTTTCCCCAAATCAACATTAGCCTTGTAGCTGTGGTACACAACCAATACAAAAATACTTTTCCAAACTGTCACTTAAAACCTAGTTACCTATTTTTTAAATAGTTTTATATTGTTTATTTTAGGTTAACCGTAACTACATGCTAAATAGTCTACAGTTACTATTGTCAAGAGTTAATATATGAGGGGTGGAGCACAATGTCCACCCACTCCATTTTCATCTTTAGCACAAGTGAAGCAAGTCCCCACACTGCCATTCCAAAAAATGTGGATCTTTTTTTAATAAGATGAATAACGTGATGCATGGTTATTCAGTCTATAAAACCATTCCAATGACAAAATATTGTAACATCTAGTTTTAGATGATCTCCGAAGCCTTTAGCTCTGCTCTGTGTGGAGTTGGTTTAGCCCTGATGTTTGTGGAGTCTTTCTTTTCCTAACAGCA
This sequence comes from Brachyalestes nurse, assembly GCA_037974405.1. NCBI lineage: Eukaryota > Metazoa > Chordata > Actinopteri > Characiformes > Alestidae > Brachyalestes > Brachyalestes nurse. The sequence goes on from JBBPCY010000018.1 coordinate 17,918,197, forward strand.
GCCTGCAGGGTGCCTGTGGGTCCACTCAGCACCTTTCTAATGCTTGAGGGGTTCCAACCCCATGCCAGAGTCAACCACAGTCTTTTTACCTCCAAATTAAACTCTGCTTTTCCTCAAACTCTCTGCAGTGCACTGCTGCTGGCCAAACACACTGGACCTGCCTCAGGGCGTAGTTGGCTGAAGGAAGGCTGTGAAATTCTACATGCCCAGAGGAATACGCGGCCACTTGATACAGTCACCCGGGCTAGTTATTTTTGCATCGGTTTCAAGGCTGGACTCATCAGGCTTCCTGCGACATGAGCTTCAGATAAGAGGTTCAGTGAACTCAATGAGAGTGCTTAGAGTTCATTTGCACCTACAGGGTGGAGACAGTCTTTATATGCAGTGGAAAAACTATATAAATAACAGAGACCTTCATACATATATGCAAATACACTAACTGCAAAGGTGAAAGGAAACCAAAGAAACAGCAGCCACTACTCTGAAGAGAACATGAAGGAGGCATGTTTTTGTTTTATGAAAAAAAAAAGCTTTACTTCTTATGCAAAATAAAAATACAGTTCACAGTGAATCATAAATTAATTGTAAGCTAATGAAGTTCTTTGACAGATCACATTAAGATGTGTGCAGATACTCACTAGATACATAATAATAAGCAGTTCATATGCATGTCATTGATCCGATAATGAAACAAAGCACGAGGGCTCCAATTGTGTTTGAGTTCTTATCTTACCGGAGTTCGGCCAGCTCTTAAACAAACAAACACTGAAAGAGTGATTAACTAAACTGTGTACATCACTTCCGCACTGATATCAACACATTTACTGTTTTTTAGTTTACTTTCAGCAATACTGTGATGATGTAATAAATCGAATATTTATCCAGAACATATTTATTTATGTGCAAGTGATGTACGCACATGAATCAAGCAAATTCAGTGCATAACAAAAGGCTTACCTTAGAGTCCTTGTACATCGAGAAGTAAAATGTACCTCCAAACAAAGTCTGGATGTCACCAGTGCAATGCAGCCAGTCAAAAGAACCAAAACTTTCAAATGATGACCACACTCTGAGAGGAGGATGCATTGTGCAAATGTGCTCAACAACAAAAAAGCTGAATAGAATACTTTGAGGGCATTTTAAGTTGTAAGTTCAAAAGAAGTGGCCAATTACTACTATAAAAATGGCCATTCAAAAATAATATGACCCTTTAACATACAGTAAGCCTCATGCAAACCCCTCATGAGTCAAATGACCGAACACATCTGTCTTTTTGGTGAATAATAACAATGTCACATGTTTGTCCTATTTCACTTCAGTGACTCATTTCTCAAACCGCAGACACACCTTGATCTCCATCCCAAACCTCTCACTAGCTTACAGAATAAATACAGCATACGACAATGACAACAATCTTTCACAACACTGTGGTGTTATGACACATTCTGAAACCTTTCCGTAAGTGCTCTGAAGTCCCTCTCATCACTCACTTTTCCATGCCTTTGGCCTGATTGACTTTCTAGGCAGGGAAGCAGATAGAGCAGCACTCCAGGCAGATCTCTAGGCAGTCAGAGGATTGGCAGCAGTCCTCCAGGATGGCGCAGTCCAGCAGGGCAGAGCAGGGGTCCTCCGAACAGCAAGCCAGACCACCACACGCCTCGCCACAGCAGCACAAAGCATCACACTCCATACCACAGGCCAAACACTGTGTCAGCGCTGAGCACAGGGACAATACCTCGCAGAACAGACATGCCAGAATGCAGTGCAGGCAGCAGTCTGTGAAAAAAACACAGAATTTATTGGAATATACTTGTGATTTGCTTATAGGGAACAGAAATCCCTAACCACTACTAATAAACCAGGAGCTCTAAACAGAACACTATTAAAGGGAACAGAAAGGAAATAGTTTCATGTGCAAATGTCACACAAGTTTGCTCAACAGTCATATTGCACTTCATGTGACATTATGAGTATTCAATGTCTGCTACAGTGCATCGGTAGTATTCTACCCCTTGATGTGCACTGCAGCATTACAACAGTGCACTGGATATATTTCGTATCACTGCAAGATAGCAGACTTACAGAATGAGGCATTATATAACGAACAGGGCATAGTTTTGGACATAGTGTCTTAATTGTGTCCAGAAAAAACAATGGCACATATATGCCTTGCACAACCGACAACCTTATGACCGAAGACAAGTGTTTCCCTAAAGCATCTTATTTCCCTAAAGCACTCTAATGATCTTTGCTCAATGTCGTTTTAGGGAAACTTACAAGCACCGTTAGCTCACAGACTCTGGATGTTTCAGATCAGCAGACACAAATGCTACTTTTGGCACAGTGTGAAACCTCCTGAATCTCAAAAGAGTACAAATGTCCTCTAATGGAAACGACTATCAGACTCTCACTAGTAGGCAGCATGAGGCACACAGATAAAGCCGTAGGCATGGCCCAGTGTAGCTGAAAGATAAGAGCAAAGCTTATTTACCGCTAACTCTATGGGTGGGGGCCTCTTTCTTCATGTGCTGTCCAGCAGTTTAAACATACTGATATAAACACAGACTCTGGTCATTGTAAAGTCTGAGAGTTACCACGGCTATTAGCTTCGCTCTAAGCCTTTTGTTTCTAAACAGGGGTTCTCCAGTTCCAGTTCCTGATCAAACACACATGATTTAATGAAAGGTTTGATATCCACCTGATGACTTTAATAAGGTGTGTTTCGTTGGGTGGTATGGAAAATCCCACTATCACTCCTGCGGACTTCATGCACTGCTCTTTTTGTGTTTTCCCTGTTCTTACAAGCCTGGCTCACCTCTCGTCTCATCAGAAAATTATCAAGCCTTTCATTAGCTGAGGTATTTCAGAGCAGGTAAAACATTAAAATGGAGTACAGTGGAACTAAGAAACACTGTATTATACAGAATTATGTAGCCCCGGGCTGTGTCTGGTGAACTTTTCTGTTCAAGCATGCGTTTTAGTGGTGTATAGTATTTTCTCACCGTCACCAGCGACTTGCTGTATTTGAGTGGCATTGGCTTTCAAACTCTGCTGGCTTTTGGAGGTGGAGGGCAGGTGCTTTTTGTGAGACTGGCTGTGGCCGTTGCACTTGGGTACGTGTGCAGGGCCAGGTGCCCTATGACCTGTAGAGGCAGTGGGAGGTGTGCAAATGGGTGGCGATCCAGTCGTCACAGTGGTTGGAGTTGTGGGGCCATTGAGATGGTTATGAGATTCTGAAATGTAGAGAAAATGTCATTTTTAACATCTTTAAATGGACAAAATATAGATATCACTCAGGCTTCAAGATGACTGCTACTGTTTTAACTATGTGACATAAGCCCTGCGTCTGGCATTAACATGCTTCTTTGGTGTTTTGATTACAGGGGCCCCAAGATGCACTGGGGATGCAGTGAGATTGGACCACATTCAGAGGTGGGCTGGGCCGAATGTGGCCACATTCTTTTAGCAGCGTGTACATGAATGTGTCCTGGACCACAATGAAGGACCGCCTACTTTGTAGTTTGTCATCATTTATTTTTATTTATTTATTTTTTTTATTTATTATTATTTTAATTCCTGCCAGGCTAATGCATTGCTGCATCCCACTGAATAAAAGCAACAACACAGTTGGTCTTTGCAAACAAAAATGATGTACATGTTTAATCTGCTTATAGAGGGGGAAAGTGAGGATCCAAAAAGTGGCCACTATAGACCAGATATAACTTTTAAACCTTTTAAAGCTGCACCTATAAAGCTGTCCGCTTCTGTTAAGATGCATGTCAATGCCAGGTGTGAACAGGGCCATAGATTTGTCCATGTCTATAGATTACAGCACATCATACAGTGTCAGAAACCACGTAAGCAGCTCTAACTGAGATTACTTAACAACTTAACAGGGTTTAAGGTAAGTGTGAGATTTAGTACTGAATTTGTACGACGCTAACGGCAGGTTTCCAGTTACTTGTTCGTTATATTGACCTTATAGCTCCTGTGTAACACTAAAAAAGCATATTCTGGACACTAAAAATGTCTTGGCTAAATGAGTACATTTTGATAAAGTTATAAGGTGAAAAATAGATTTTTATCCAAATCAACACATTTGCTGTACTTCACTGAATCAATTTATTTATTCTCATAATTATGCAACGTTCATGTGAGTCATCACTAATAACAAGGTCTACCGTACTTTATTCAGGTAATCCTTCAAAATCAACACTGCCCAAGGATAAAATGTGACCATAAATATATTATAAATATAAATTATAAATAATTAATATATTACCTTTGTCTATTTTTTGAAGGATCATTGGCACATGATCAGGCAGCAATAGAGCATCGTCACTTGTTACTACAATGTCAGTCAAGGACTCGTCACTTCCCCTGTGACCTATTCCATTCGAACAAATACTCTTTGCTGATACAGGATCTGTCAGTGAAAGAGAAAAAGAAAGATTGTTTCTGACCTACTCTTATGCAGTGATTAATTCTTCATGATGTGTAATGTTTATTTGTAAACTGGCTCCACTGTTTCCATCATACAGTCATGGCCAAAATTCTTGGCACCCCTGGATTTTTTCCTGAAAATGCACCATTTCTCCCAGAAGACTATTGCAATTACAAATGTTTTAGTATACAAATGTTTATTTCCTTTGTGTGCACTGGACCAACACGAAAAAGCTGAGAAAAAAAGCCAAACTTGACATAATTTCACACAAAACTCTGGACAAAATTATTTTGTTCTTACTTTTGTTGGTTAAAATACCATGCATATATCCAAGTTACATTTATATGCATAATGTTTTTTGACTTTGTACTTAAACTTTTTGCCTTTGTACTTATCCTCTTGGAAAACCTTGAATTCACACAATTTCAAGGGAATATAAGACTAGACCATGTAAGCTTCAGCTTTTTTTATCTTCTACCCTTTCGTGGTGTAAAATATTAAATTCTCCTCTAAATGCTCATGAGCAAATTTAAACCCATTTATTTGTATTTTTCATGGGCTGTAAGATGACTCTAATGCATTTCATTGCTTATTGTTCTCTGTGCTGCGTTCAGGTTGCCCTGCTGCGGTTTTCAAGTGACCACTGGCTTCTCTCCTGGCTTCCTTATCATTAGTCTGAGTGAAATCTTACATTGTACACCTGTCCACACAGGAACAGTTGTGTTTCAAGTAACTTTCTGCTTGCATATCATTAAACCACTTGTACTGATGGAAATGTTTACTATATATTTTTCTTTTCTTTCTTTTTACTTAATCTAATATAAGTGTTGATAACTAGTAAATTGATTTATTTTTTATTTTTAACCTCTACATAAATGTATTCTTGATCTACGGTCTTATACCTTTTTCTTATATGTGTATTTATATTTATAAATACATTCATTTTGGTTTATATTTATAAACATCCAAAATACAGTATGTGTGTATCTTTAAAGTGAGTATGTGCACTGAAAATATAACAAAAAAACAAAAGTGTCTAAAATGTATAACTGTACTTATATTTAAGTAATAAATTGCAGAAGGAAATAGTGATCAGAAAGATAATATGACTAATACTGAATAAAATCCAGTGGGAGCCACCAGGCACTTAATCTCCAATAGATTTCATCAACTGTAGATTAAATTAAGTGAAAGTGACCATTCTGTCATACGTGAACACATTACATCACGCAGTGTGAACAGCACAAAATTCTTCCTCTGCATTTAAACCCATTCACCAAGTGAAGCAGCGGGCAGCCAGGAACACAGCACCCGGGGAGCAGTGTGTGGGGACGGTACCTTGCTAGCAGTCTTGGGATTCAAACCCACGACTTTCTGATCAAAGGCCAAACCCCCTAACCAGCTAACCCCCCACCCCCTTTTTTTAAAGCATGTTATGGTGAAGTGCTGATTTGCTGACCAGGCTGTGCTACTGTCTCAACAGCTCTTTCTGGTTGAGTGATGTGGTTACTGTGGTTTTCACAGCTCTTGTGCAGGTCTTGTCCACTGTTCAGTGCCACATTCTGTTGTTGGACATCCATGGCTTCTGTCTCTTTCTGAGACGCCTGTCAATCACTCTGATCAAACAGGTAGAACAAGATGTTAGCCTGCAGTGCACTGGTACAATCGTCTACATTTCACAGAACTTTAAAACTAAAACTTAGTAGTTTTGAGTACTGATTTCTTATGTGATTAGGTTTTAACTCATTTGTCTCCATGGAAGCATTCCTGATCACAAATCTAAAAAAAATGTTTAAAACTGATCACACTATATGTACAAAAAGTAACACTTATGTATTACTAATTTTTTTTATCTCTGGACTGCTGATTCTCAACAAAATGATTAGCCTATGTGAACCACTAAGTATGAAAATGACATGTAATCAAAATAAATCAGAACTACAGATAATTTAATCACTTAAGATCACTCAGAGCAAGTTCTTACACATTTTATACAATCAGTGTCAAATCTAGTCCGATGTGACAAGAATGTGATGACTGCATTAAAACAATAATATCAGCATGTGTTATGAATAGTCAACAGGAAGAGGTGTGATCATGATTAATGATCAAAGAACTGACTATCCAACATAACGCTCCAACATAAAATGAAATATAAACAATTAAAGTTGATCAGAGGAAAATGTCTATTTTATTGTTGTCTTTTAACCACATATAAACGTCAGTAGAAGGATCATTTAAAAGTACCGGGTTTTTTTCCAGAAAGCCTAAATTTTACTGAAGTACATGGAACTGGCTGCGTGTAGTCCGCCTTTGATTAAAAAAACACATTGTAGTAAACTGTTGGAGCCCAAAGTTTAATGAACTAAAACAAAGGCACTTGTAAACACCAGCTTTCAGTCTGAATGACACCAGTATTTAAGATATTTAACTTAAAAGGTGGAAGGTTAAACACTGTTTAAAATCTTAAAATGACATACAAAATAGTTTGGAGGGTAGTAACTTGAATAACTTGATAAAAACAAAGTAAAAACTTACTTTGACTTGAAGAGCTCCAGCCTCTCGGCTCCTCTTGCTGCTCAGTCTCACATTAATGAGGCGTTATTGTTTTTCCCACCCGTTTTTCTCCCTGTCCTGCCTTCTGCATGATGATTGGCTAGTCGAGCAGGAATGTCGATTACACTAGCCAATCACAGGCATGGTTTGGCGGGGTTTGCCTGAAAACGGGCGTGAGAAAACAACGCCAGCAAACTAAAGTTTTTGGACCTTTCAGGTGGTTTGGAATTTTTGGGCAAGTTTTATTTCCCCTAACATTTTTATTCTCTCTCAACTGGTGGTTTATTTTTAGCCTAGCCTAAATATGGAATGCCTGTAATAATTTCAGGCCAGTGATAATCATGAATTCATTTGACAGATTAGTTCAGATAAGATAAACCTTTATTAGTCCTACAAGTGTGAAACTTGCATTGTCACGGCAGGAAGTGGACAATGGAAACAATGGAATAAAATAAAAACTATAAATGTGCACTATACAATTTATGAATATAACAATAGGATCAAATAAAAATATGTGCATGTGTATTGTAAAAATGTATACTTATATGCATATGTATGTATATATGTACAGAGTGGATAGATAAATAAATATAAGAACACTGTGGATACACACACACACACACGCACATAGGCGCGCCTGTATTAATTCATCTTAAGAACACAGTTATGCATTTTACTGAAATTATACAACTGAATTATTTGAACTGCACGGTTACAGCTCTCCCTATTGTTTTACTGACAATGCTCATGCTCTCTGTAGGAAAATCTGTAGGAAACATCTTGTCCTTTTCAAAATGACAGAAATGAAACTGCCCTTTGAAAAACTGGCAAAGAGAAGAAAAGTCTGATTCATTCAATGTTGTAAGAGTTTTGGTTAGTCATTTTCCTTACAAGTAACAATGCTGGTGAAAAACACGACCTGGACCAAAACAGCGTGAATACAAATGCAAAACCAAATACAAAGGTAAATCCTCTACCAGTCAAAGGTTTGGACACACCTTCTTATTAATATTAATAGACTAATGGTAAAAACATCAAAATGATGATGGAACACATGGAATTATGCAGCAAACAAGAAAGTGTTCAATAAACCAAAATCGGTTTTATATTTTTGATTCTTTATAAAAGAATCAAAACGTAATGTATAATTTTAAAAAGCATAATTCAGTAAAGGTTTACACTTCTTTTCACGTATTAAAATGCTCTTTTTTCCTTCACATAAATAATAAAAATATGTTAAACCCATAGCTTTCTCAGTCAGCTCCAGTAGAGGGCAGAAGTGGAATTTGAGTTCTTCTTGTTACTCAAGAAGAAGAGTTGTGGCAGCAGAGCAGTGTAAATACAATGGTGGACCCTGAAATTATTATAAAATAATTAGTTTTTCTTCCAGATACGTACCTTTACCCGCGGTCTGTCTTTTGTTTTAGCTAGTTTGTGTGCTTAAAGGTCTATTTTGGGCTTTACATTCGTCCTAAACCCGAGATGGTGAGTATTGAGTTTTTTGGCTCTCAGGCGACTGAGGCGACGGAGAAAAATAAATAAATAAAAACAAATACAGAAAAATAAATTCAAAAAACATAGTTTAGTGTAGTCCTGTCACACAGTGTTTATTAAACACTTATTCTGCAATGCCAAATCATCTCAGAATCGTTTCTGGAGAGATAAACAATGATCCGATCCGGTTTTCAGTTCTGAGGTGAAGTCTGATAACAGGTTTTAAAAACTCGATCTGATAGCAGAGGCAAGAACTAATCCTGTAACCTGAAATACCCCACTCTTACACTGTGTGGTGGCTCACTATTAGCTGTTTATTTCTTCTTGTATGATTAAGAGTTAAGAGTATATCAGCCTAATTTGTGATACTCAAGTGAAGTGCTTTCATTAAAAATGCTATTTTTTTTAGGGTTAGTTAGTTTTAATCAAAAGTATTAGATCCATAACAGTATTGTCTGACACTCAAGTGTTAGAGAGCTATGTATGTGTCAGATGTGATTCTACATTTCTCTCACTATATACCACACAATTTGGTTCGGCTCAGATAGACATTATATGGATTACACGAACAGGGATTTTAATGACATTGCATTCGAATACATAGACTTTAATATGGAGTTGCACCCCCCCCCCCTTTTGCAACTGTAACAGCTTCCACTCTTCTTGGAAGGCTTTCCACAAGATTTTAGAGTGTTTCTGTGGGTATTTGGGCCCATTCGTTCTGTAGAGCGTTTATGAGGCCAGGCACTGATGTTGGAAGGCCTGTCTCACAAACTCCATCAGGTCAGGGCTCTGTGCAGGCCAGTCAAGTTATTCCACACTGAACTCATCCAACACTATTTTTATGGACCTTATTTTAATGATGACGTATAGAAAGTCTGTTAGAATGAACCCAGATGACTTGTTATATACATCGACAGTGGTTTCCACAGAAGACAATAAATGAGAGACCATTCAATAATGGTCAGTGCTGATACAGTTTTGCATTCATTTTTTGATTTTATTATACTGTAATGAAATCCTTACATTTTTTAACATATCACATATGGTTCACTTTTTCTTCAATAGAAGATTGGGTTGTCGGCTTGAGCACTGTGAACAGGTACCCAGTATCTCTCTCATGTCTTTTTTTCCTCTTATTCTGTCTTTTTCCCTTCTTGTTTTACTCCTTCCCCACTAGGAGCGGGGGACTCCAACATTTGAACAACGAGACAGGGAGGGCAGCATTAACCAGAACGCTCCTCTTTATTGCATTTGTCGCAAACCGGACATCAACTGCTTCATGATGTGAGACACTATTTACATTCAAAAAGGACTTCCAGTGTAATAAATAACCTTAAAGATGGCACTAATGCATTAATTAATTTGCTCTCATTTATGTAGTGGTTGTGACAGTTGCAATGAGTGGTTTCATGGCGACTGCATTCATATATCGGAGAAGATGGCAAAAACCATTAGAGTTTGGTACTGTGAAAAATGTCGCAGTGAGTATCCGGTATTATGTTTTATCTTTTTTCTGTCCATCATATAATAGTATGGTCTGTTTTTGGATGAGTGATTATCTGTGCTTATTTTATGATCATGTATTTCAGGCAAAGACGGTTCTTTAGAGATCAAGTATCGACCCAAAAAAAGTAGAGAGAGAGATGTAGAGACAGAAGGGAATGAGTCACAAGTTGACACTGACACACCTGATTATAAGACTGATCGCCGGCGCGGGTCACGATCCAATGCTGTAAGATGATAAAGGAAGAATTCACCGATAAATCTTATTTATACAATTTACCTTCACCCCAAACATATTCAACGTATTGGTATTTAACATTTGCTTTTTCTGTTTTGTACTGGAGCTTTGAACCGAATATAGTACCTAATACCTATATAATACCTAATACGCTCTAAATGGTTTTAGATGACTAGTTTCTATTGCTTTTTAGTTCCGATAGCTTCACAGTTTAAGTGAAAAACTACAGAAACAAACTTTAGACTCCAAACATTTCTTGACTAATGGACTATGTTTGGGATAAATGGGAAATTGTGTGAAGATTTTGTTAGTGGATACTGACCATGAATGGAGGCTGTGGTATTTAACATTTCTAATTTATGTTTGTCGAATATTTTAGCAAGTGAAGCGTTCGGTGCGTATGTGTGGGGAGTGTGAGGCATGCCTAAGGACAGAGGACTGTGCTCAGTGTGACTTCTGCAAGGACATGAAGAAGTTTGGTGGCCCCAATAAGATCAGGCAGAAATGTCGTCTCAGGCAATGTGAAGTCCGGGCTAGAGTGAGTGTGTTTCCTGACTTTAGTCAGTTTCACATGTCAGTTTCATGTGAATTCACATGAATGATCACCATAATGACACCAGTTTTATTGTCCATCATTTAATGTAGCTTTTATTTTGCCTGCTAACAAGAACTAACAATAATTCCTGAAGAGTTCTTCAATTTAGTAATGACTAATGGCTACTGCCATGGTACCCTTGTAGTGTATTCAAATGTCTCTGCTTATCTGGATGGTGTACTTGACATTGATTACATTTATTTGAATATGATCTGAAGTATTGAAGTGTTTTGTTCTGCGCTGCAGAAAATGCTGCGGGTGAAGGACGAGGAGTTCTCTGTGTCTAAAAGTCCACACAGGCCCCAGCAAGACTGCCCTCTATCTGACGACTACAGTGAGGATGAGATGGAACTTTACCAGCAATATCGCGCTGGCAGATATGGAGATCATGTATGCACTACCCACACTACTCTTGTATTCTGTCAGATGTTATAGTTACTAGGTAGTTAAACGTGTGGTCAGCAGTAATGTTTCAGCTGCTAGAGTTGCAGAAAGTGTTAAATGTTTACTACTTTTCTAACACTGCAATTTGCCAAACAATACAATAAGTAATTATACATTCAGTAGCTTCTTAGCTACAGTGAAGTAGGCTAGGTGGGGATTGTCATTCTCATTATAGTGCTTTCAAGCTGGCTCCCTCAGCCTTTAGCCAGGCCCCTTGAATTGGTTGGTGGGTGGGGGGGTGTCCATCCCTGAGTTTATCTTCCATCCCTAATCCATGTTATTCTCTGTCTGAGGAAGTCATCGGAATTAACATAGGCTACTAATTTTTCAGTGACAGTTATAGCTATGTTTTAGTGGTTTCCACTGCTTCACTCAATACAACAACATAACAAGAGCCTAAATGCACGTCTAGCTTCGTGGATATATTTTAGGAACTAAATCTCTTGTGTGGTGTGAGAGAAGTTCCAGCACGTTGCTGCATTCACAAACAAGTATATGCTGTTGACGGCAGTCACAGTACTTTAGTCATCCATAAAGTGTGTAGACAAGCTTGGGTAGCAGCATAATAATTACTGAAAGGGAAGAGAGCTAGGTTAAAAGCTAAACTCACCCAGTCTGGACATTAAAAAGCTGGGAGGGAGAGGCGTCATCACTCCCACCTGCCTGACACCTGCTCTGTTTACCTACCTCATCTGTTTTTTTTCCCTTGTAAAATATAAAAGAGTAAACTAGTATTGTTACAACTTTACAAGAGTGTCTGAAAAATGACAATATAATATACCCTATCAGTGTTGTTAATCAAATGATTTCCATATTGCATTCATGGGGGCTGGGGGTGTAAATCAGTCCAAAGTGTTGGATTAGACAATTGCTTAAATTGTCACAGAGAAATGTTACTATCAGAAAAACTACTATGATATTCCAATGATATTTCAATCGCTTTTCATTATTGATATTCCTGAACTCCAGAATTACAGCCTGAACCAAGTCCCTGGTACTAAATACTTCAATCAACTAAACGTATTCAAGGGGTTGTGTCATTCATGGAGTGTGTGTGTTTGTGTGTGTGTCAGTCTTGGAATAGTGATGACGATGATGGCTGCCTTGATCCTGCCATGCGAAAGAGAGCTGTGAAGGTCAAACATGTGAAGAGGAGGGAGAAGCGATCTGAAAAAAAGGTTAATTACCTTCACAAATTTAAATACCATCAGCAGCCTATATGCATGTTGGCACAGAGAGGTGAGTTTAGAAACGCTAAGGCTAATAACGAATGGAAGCCAATACTAATGGGCCTTTTTGGTTGCATGCCTCTTTTGACTACTTAGTTTATCGAAGTTTCATTTCATCCTGTATCTTTTAACAGAAAGAGGAGAATAAATCCCGTAAGCACAAACCAAAGCAGAAGCATCGGGACAAGGTGAGGCACAATGAGAGAACCGAGGCCCGAGACAGTGGTGGGGCCAGGCAGTGCCTCGGGCCGAGCTGTATGGAGCCAGCACGTCCCAATTCCAAGTACTGCTCAGATGACTGTGGCATGAAGCTTGCTGCTAAGTAAGGCCAGAGTGATCAATATGTTTTTCTTTGAGAGTAGTAGAATTTCAGACTTAATACATATTGTTAGGTTTTTGTAGTTTTCTCTGATTTGGTACATAATTTGTTTACTTTTTCTAAGCTCAGTAAAAGCTTTAGGACATAAGTGCCTATGCATAGTGTTAAAGGCTTGAGTAAGGGAAATACTGACCTAAAAAGCAAATGGAGATTTTTTTTTTGTCTTTCTCTTTGTCCCATCAGCCGAATCTATGAGATCCTCCCTCAGCGTATCCAGCAGTGGCAGCAAAGCCCCTGCATTGCCGAGGAACAGGGTAAGAAGCTTCTGGAGCGCATACGGCGTGAACAACAGTCAGCTCGTCTGCGGCTCACTGAGATGGAGAAGCGCTTTCACGAGTTGGAGGGTATCATCGCTAAGGCCAAACAGCAAGTCGTGCAGTATGATGAAGAGGTCAAAGAGCTTATACATTCTCGTGTATATAAGATATAGCTGCTCATGTGTACCATAACTAATGACTGCTGGCTTATACTGCAGGTCTAATACTTTTATGATGTGTTTCAGTAGAAGAGAAAGTATTTTGAGTGCACAAATCTGGACATATATTGCAGTTGCTGCCGTAATTATCACACATGCATTACTATGTAGTGCTGTTGTGTAGAATTTTAAAGGCACTTTCCTGAGTGTTGACCTATGGCCCCTGCAGATAAACGAAGGAGATGATGATACAGACCTTCAGATTTTCTGCGTGTCCTGCAGTCACCCAGTTAACCCCAAGGTGGCGCTGCGTCATATGGAGAGGTGCTATGCCAAGGTGAGCTAGACTGTTGTTTTTTATTCCTAATGGAGGAATAAATTGAATTCTTAAATTATTCTGATTTTGAAATTCTTTTGTCTTTCTTTTCCCTGGAACAGTACGAGAGTCAGACATCATTTGGCTCTATGTATCCCACACGTATAGAAGGGTAAGTGACCAAAATAAACGTAGTATTAGATCTTTAGTTCCTACTCACATAGACAGTTCTCTCAAGCACGCTTTTCAGTTTAAAGCATCATTAGGCTTCACGGGCATGAAACTTTACATTTTTTTTAGCAAGTCAATAAAGTGTAATAAAATTATATACATTCTTTATTGAGAATCAATTTATTTTGCAGTGCAACAAGGCTGTTCTGTGATGTGTACAATCCTCAAAGCAAAACGTATTGTAAGAGGCTTCAGGTTCTCTGTCCTGAACACTCTCGAGATCCAAAGGTAGGCAATTTGCTCAGTAATTAAACAAAACATTGTTATTGTTAACATTTGAGGTACTTTTTTTGGTCTAGCTCTGCTAAACAGCCGAACTGTGTTTGCGGCTGTTTGTAGATTCCAGCAGATGAGGTGTGTGGGTGTCCTCTGGTTCGTGATGTCTTTGAGCCCACAGGGGAGTACTGCAGAGTGTCAAAGCGAAAGTGCAACAAACACTACTGTTGGGAGAAGCTCCGCAGAGCAGAGGTGGACTTGGAAAGAGTCCGAGTGGTTAGTGTGCTCCAACATGTCCTCTAACTTTCTATCATACACACATTCTCAAAAGTTACAATGTTTTTAATCATTTAAATTCACTCCTCTTCCACATTTTTTATAAAATGTTTGTAATTTGAGTCTAGTTCTGTGCATCTTCATAGGATTCAGTGTTGAATTTTGATGATGTGTTCAATTTTTAGGAAGACAAACAAACACAGTTACCATTTTTCATTTATTTCTGTCTCCTAGTGGTACAAGCTGGACGAGTTGTTTGAACAGGAGCGAAATGTTCGCACAGCAATGACTAATCGTGCAGGCCTGCTGGCCCTCATGCTTCATCAGACCATTCAGCATGACCCACACGCCACAGACCTGCGCTCCGGCAAGGACAGATAGTCACTTAGTTCTGCTTTGCTTTTCCATAGATGCTAATGTTTCCCCAATTAGTGATCCAGTGTTAATTAAGCAATAATTGTTTAATGGGTAACATCTGTAAAAATAGGCAACAAAAACCTAAACTGCCCAGAGTATTCTGGATCATCTTTAAAGTGTTCAAATGTTGTTTCTTGATCTCAGAAATGAGTTTTAACACAGATATAACTTACAGTGGGGACAGGCACAGCAACTGACAAAGTAATTGAAATTGTTCCATCTTTAAATGCTGAGTTTGGGTGCTAATTTAATTCTAACAGGGATGCTGCTGGAATGTCATGGATGATGTTCTTTTGAAGAATCCTGAGAAGAAACAAGCTACTGGTTTTGAACTGGTTATCAATAGTACTATAAAATTCTACACATACTGTTGTATGACTGTTGCGCGCCATGCTCAATTCATGTTTTGGAAGTACATCCAAAGTCCTGAACATTTTAATAAGCGGTTCTGTAAATTTGCTGACTTTTACATATTAGGATTAAAGAAGTGAAATATAAAATGTGCCCTGTGTAAAAGTATTGGCAAATTGATATTTTGTTTTTTTCCCCCAATATGTTAAACTCTGCAAATAAACAGATCTGTGCACTACAATGAGCAAAACAAATCCATATTAAAGTTTGACTAGAACAGAGAATGCACACATTTATATTCACTTTATTAAAATAATAAACATGATTTGACTTGGGGTATTCAGACTTTTGAATACAACTGTATGCATGAATTAATCACAAGGCATCATTTTAAATGTTAATTGTATATAGTTTTAATGGGAAACTATACTTTATCCTTGAGACTATGAGCCAAGTAGTCACAGACATATTTGGTTCCTTAAAGGTTTGTCTTACACCCTCCACTGTTTGGGTATTGCATTGTTTGTGTGTCTTGTTTTTATCTTGTTTTATTATTCCTTTTGTCACGTACATAATATAGGATTTGTTATTGTTGTCTGCAAGTACTTTTGCACATCCTCGATCAGATAATATCAATC
This sequence comes from Brachyalestes nurse, assembly GCA_037974405.1. NCBI lineage: Eukaryota > Metazoa > Chordata > Actinopteri > Characiformes > Alestidae > Brachyalestes > Brachyalestes nurse. Next base: position 17,933,942 of record JBBPCY010000018.1, read on the forward strand.
TGGACAGCGATTGTGTTTCATTTAGAAGTACTGGCCTTATGCCTTGCCTCTGCTCAAACTTTGCTCTCCAGAGTCAAAACTTATGGGCCTGCAAGAGTCAACAGCTGTTCAAATGTACTTCACCTGCATTTTATATAGCTGAATGAGACACTGCCCTTCTGTCACTGATAATTTTATATAAGAAGTAAATAAATGATAAACAAAAAATAGTTAATGAGGACAGTTACATTCAGTTTGCATTAACCTAACTGACTATAATCTGGTGTGTTAGCTACAAATAACAAGTGTTGTCTCAGTGTCTGACCAATTCTGTATATGTAATCTATAAATGTACTGTATCAGAATTAAATGAATATTACCATATTTGCTGTGTATGTGTTTAATAAAAATGTGTTGCTAGCTCACATTATCATGCTTTAATCTACACCTACTCAAACCATTAGTAGCTCAGTATCTTGCTCTTTTTCTTAGGTGGTAAAACCCTTTGAACTATTACCTTGAGTATGGTACAGTAATGCTAGAATATATTTTCAGTGTATGTTTAAAATAGAGCATTCAGGTATTTGACCACAGACGGTGCTGATTCGAAATTTCTAAAGTTGAGTTTTGCTGGTGATACTGTGGAACATTTGGCATTTTTATTATAAAATACCTTATATGGACAAGAGTATTAGGACACCTGTTCTTTAGGGTTTGGGTAAGGCCCCTTACTTCCAGGGAAGGGCAATCTTAATGCTTCAGTATACCAAGACATTTTGGACAAAGCCATGCTTCCAACTTTGTGGACACAGTTTGGAGAAGAACCTTTTCTATTCCAGCTTGACTGTGTCCCAGTGCACAAAGCAGCTCCATAAAGACATGGCTGGATGAGTTCAGTGTGGAAGAACTTGACTGGCC
>JBBPCY010000018.1:17937308-17949753 GCA_037974405.1 Brachyalestes nurse
TATCAAAGTAGGAAATCCAGACTTTTAATTCCTTAAATTACTGCTGTTGAAATACGAAATGGTGGCGGGTCCGGATTAAATTCCCTCCGGGTCCGGATCCGGACCGGAGTCCGGACTTTGAGAAGTGCTGCTCTACAGAATAAGTTTATGTATTTGAATGCCAATGTCATTGAAGTCCCTGTTGGTGTTATGGTCAGGGGTCCCAATACTTTTGTCCATTTGGCGTATGTAATCTGGGACTCAGCTAGGTGTTGCTAACAACAGTCAGTCCCACTCTTCTTCCTGTCCAAATGAATGAAGTCCAGTGAAAGTAAAATGGCCTTGGCTTATTTGGACACAATTTTTGTGAACTCAGATTTCTAAACATGTTTTACCTCTATTACAGAATGTGAGTAAAATTGATGGGCTTCTTGATGCTCACACTTTTTTTAGGTTGAAAGTAATAACACTAGGTGATTCATCTTTCATACCACCATGTTACTGAAACAGTTTACTCAAAACTATAATTAGGTCTGTAAAACAGTCTTTTAAGCCCTTACTAAGGAATTTGTCATTAAACAGAATGGGTTTTCCCCAGCGATGCCACAGCCATCCATGTCTGGTATCAGAGAGAGCTGAGCCGGCTGTGCTGTATTTTGTATATTTTGTACATTAAAGTCCTCTTTAAAAGCAGTTTCCAAATGTGAATGCATGCATTACAGTTAACTACTGTTAAAAGCCAGGAAGCTATGCTGGTAATCCATCAGGTCTGCGTAAAGTACTACCATAGGTTCATTAATGTTATTAATGCAAACAAGCTAACTTGATTTCAACAGCACAAATAAACTTAGCTACTATTTCTCGTTCCTGTTGCTAGACAGATTCACACTGCAGACCATGATGTCCCCAAGACAACCATCTTTACTATTAGCTGAAAACAGTACAAGACACGTCAACAGAGTGTTTGTTGTGTGTGTATGGGGGGGTGGTGTTACACAATAATTTATAGGCTGATCAATGCTTTGTGCATGTTGAATATATAATAGACATTTAGATCATTTATAGTAGTCCTGAGGCATTTCCATGATGCAAGTGTTCATACAGTTTAACAAAGTTTAAACTAGTCTGACATTAATAGGAATGCACTATCGTGTATGCCCTGAAATTCTACGTCTGGTTAGTGTTCAAGCTACATGCCTTGCATATGTTTATCAAAGAGCCCAAATTTAAACAGATGTGAACAGCACTCTGCACTGTTCTAGACTGTGCTCATTACAAAGCCTGTGTCTCTGCTGCACCTGGTAATTAAGAGCTGTTCCTAATGTAGTTACAGTTCCAATAAACAAACAGAAGTTTGGAACCCACTGTACTGAGCAGTGCACTAAGCTGACCATTGCACGTCAGCCTTTCTGGACGATCTGTAGTGCAGTTTGTTATTAAGCAATTAGCGATTCCTAATGCTTTTTTATTGTTTTATGATTACCAAAGAGGTCCAGTGATAAGCAGAGCGAAGTTATGCACACGGCAGTGCACTTATCAGAATCAGAAAACTTTACTGATCCCGGAGGAAATTGCTTTATACACTCATTGCTCACGTTGCAACATTATAAACAGCCTTTCTAGACGTTCTGTGGTGCAGTTCGCAATTTAGCAGTTAGCTATTCCTAATGCATTTTATTTGTTTGCGTTTATCAAAGAGTTCCAATAAGCAAAGTGAGGTTTGGACTGAGCAGTGCACTAAGCTGTTCATTGCTCAGGGTGCAATTTTATAAACAGCCTTTCTAGACGAAAGGCTGTTTTTGTACTTAAGCAGGTAGCGATTCCCAATGCATTTTTTCATTGGTTAATGCTTCTCAAAGAGGTCCAATAATAAGCAAAGAGAAGTCTGGACTTCACTGCACTGAGCAGTGCACAAAGATTATAAACAGTCTTTCTAATCTAGACAATCTGTAGTGCAGGTTGTAATTAAGCGGTTAGCTATTCCTAATGCATTTTATTCATGTGTACGTATCAAAGAGCTTCAATAATAACCAAAGGAATGTTTGGACTGAACAGTGCACTAAGCTGATCATTGCACACATTGAAATATCGTAAACAGACGGCATTCTAGACAATCTGACCTGCAGTTTGCAATTTCGCGTGGATTCGTAACTAGACAACTTCCTCCGACGCTCTGCACATGCTCAGTAGCGCACGGAAAGTATCGCTAATCGAAGGCGCGAGCGGCGTGCGAGGGGCAGCAGAGCGGCGGGAGAGACGGCACGAGGCGCTGCGTGCTGCTCTAGAGGGTAAGGATGCTTTTTCTCTGCTTAAAAGCAAAATTTCGCGGGTTTTGGGGGGATTCCGTTATAGCTGTCCCGCGTCTTTCGTTTATAAATCAACAAACGGACGCGTTCTCGAACTAAATTCAAATCCACATCAACATTCGAAACGGCCGTCATTGCAAATAACGGAATAACCAAACAAAACAGACGAGCTGTGGGACTCTTCTTGTTTTCCCAGCGTGGAGCGACCCAAGGCTGCTTCAAAGGGAGTGAGAGAGGGAGGAGGGGCGCCACAGACGGCAGGCTATGGCGTCAGATATGGGCCAAAAGAATTTCCAACCGTGCCATCCCCATTTTCCCACTTGTACGTGTAAAAAATTGTCAAGCGGCATGTATCCGTTGATCATATTACAGTTGTGCAGCCGCGTGCAGCCACTCGTGATACACTCGTAAAGCCCACGAAGGGAGTTTCATTCTCGTAATGAATTAACAAGAGTTGTAACTTTGAATTTTCTTTCTCAACTTTTTGTATGTTTATCTATGTTTGCGAAAGAGCAGTGTTTTAACAACTCACTCCTAGGAACCATTTACTTCAAATCTCTGCAAAACCACAACAGTGCAAGAGCTGACAACGGGGCTCTTTCTGTTTTTGTCCCTGGACCAAGATCTCCAGCTCAGTTTCACTCTTTCAGCAGGTCACCTCGACACCAGTCGGAGGGTCGTGCTAGCTAGCTGCTTCTAGAAATGATTGTTTTTGTTATGATCTTAGTTTTACTACATTTCTTCTCTTGTGCGAACGAGCAGCGTTGTTTGTAATCGACTAATGACATACTCCCACTTTAAATGGACGGGAGTGAACTCTTCAGCTGTGTTTAAATAAATTGAAATGACTCTTGCTTGTTCAGTTTGTTTAGCAAGACCAGCTAGCCCTAGCTGTGCACAACAAGCCGTCTGCTGCCCTGCCGAGTCCCCAAAACACCAGGTCTACACAGGCAGGCTTTATTTCGTGTTTTTAATAAACGTTAAACTTTATATAGTCACAGTGAAAGATGATATTTGGATCTGTAATGGCGTAATGTTCAGAAATTAATTCAGTCGTTTCAGGTTACTTAAAGGAGTCAGATGACCAACAAAATAATTCGTTTTGATACATGTTATTTTCTTTAATTATTTTTTATTAAAATGGAAAGTGATGAACAGAAGGATGATAAAGAATTACAGCCTACTCTAAATGTCCAATAATATCCAGACCCCTTCTCATTAGTTCTCATTAATGTGCATCAATTGCTGATACAGGAAAATTGAATGGGAAGCTCTGGAACAGAGTGGTAGGCTCATCTAGAGGGGTTTAAAACTTCTCAGTGTCAGGCTGTGGAACGATGGAGCACTCTCTTCATAGCAATGTTCCAACGTTTGGTAAAAAGCCTTTCTAGAAGAGTAGAAGCTGTTACTAGTTAAAGGGGAGCAAACTCATCCTGAATACTCATGGTTTTAGAATCATCATTTGATGAGTGGTGTGTGTTGACACTTGGGCATAGATTGCATTTCTAAACAAGGAAATACAGCTTGTGGCCTGGTGGAAACCAGTTGTCCCTGTGATCAGAAGGGTGTGGGTTCAAATCCCAGGACTACCAATGGCACCACTGAGGTTCTCTTGAGCAAGGTCCCATGCACTGCTTCTGGGACACTGCGCCGGTGGTTGCCCGCAGCAGAGAAAGAATTTCACAGTGTGTGCTGTGGTGTGTTCACATGTGACACTTTACATTCAGTGCGGTTTTGTAAGTCACATACTAGTTTAGGTGTTGCTGGGTATGGTGGTATTGTCTGGATTATTTGGCACACTTTGTCTAAGACTGGTTCTAACACTGGTTCATGTATGTGCTTGTTGTGGTGAGATATGATTACAAAAGCTTGGTTCAGTCATAGATACATATGTTGTTTCTAACACTGGATAACAGATACTGTTATCAGCAGACATTTCCCATGTCTAAAAACAGAAACCTGTGCCATTTACTCCAGTGCAAAAAGAAGCTTTAGACACCAAAGATGCGAGACAATTTTTGCTGCCTGTAAAAGACCAAAGCCTCTCTTTACATGTAGTGGCAAACATACTGACTTCAGAACAGGTGGATGAGTTTTTTTTTTAGTATAAATGTATCTTGTATGAAGAAAGCAAAAAAGATTTCAATATATTTGTCAAATTTAGACATTGCAGAATATATACTAATGGCTCAGTCACAATAATAAGATTACACTGCATCTGCTATAGAATAGTTGGCCTTTTCATATTTAGCCATTTGTTCTGAGAGTTTATCTGCTTAATACATGCTTTTAATCAAAAAGCGCATTCCAGTCTAGCTCTCAGATACAGCTCGTCATGGTGCTAATTTTATATATTTCTCCTTATTGAATGACTTGGAAATTGGCCACCCTATAAGTAATTTACTGATTAGGCTAGATTTTTATTTTAGGCTAATTGTTTTTTTTATATTCATAGAAGCCCCCCCCCCCCTATTATTATAAGCAATAAATCTGTGCGCCTTGTGGTTTTGCCACGGCTGGTTTTCTCACATCTAGTGCATTGCCATAGTAATGGCGCTGCATTGCAGATATCGAGATGGAGGCCGTTTTTATTGGCCTCTCTGTTCGCTCTGCTCGGCTGGAATACCATCACCATGGCAACCGCCCGTGGATTTTTTTTCCCTCCTCCCTCTAAAAATTCTCCATCACGTTCCAGTGGAGCGTGTTTTGCTAGCCTCAGGCCTCAGTCTGTTGAAAGAGACTTCTTTATAATGAAGATTATTTTTTATTGCCTTTTATTTCCTTGCCTAGATTATTAGGTATTAGCTATTAATTATATAGGCAGGGTTGTCTGACTTATACTTTTAACAGATGCTCAACCAAATAAAGTATGGTTTTAGTTGCTTAATAAATTGCTTAATTTTATTTTCCTATCTTATTCTTCCCATACATTTTTCTTATCATTTGACTGATTCTCCTTCTTTGCCAGTAAAAATAATGTAACAGTCACTAGTGTTTAGACTAGCTTAGTGCAGCAGATACACAAATGGTTTTAAATGACGATTTTGCCAGTTTGTTTAGGTCATGCCCGATCATTTATAGTGTTTTTCAATAGTGTTTGTTTGTTAATTAGTATACTTTGAAGCATTGGATGTGGAAAGATAGACCATTAATGTACTTTAACTGCTTGGATGTTTTTCAGCGGCTTGAAATGAAACCGGTATCTACATTTCTCACGGACTGAACCCTGCTGTGGATAAAAGGATGTGAATCCCTCCCTTGTTTACTGTTCCTGGGATGAGTCCAGCTCCGCTGGTTTGAGTGTGAGATAGTAATGGATGAAATGACAGAGGAGTTGAAGGGACAGACAGAGAGAGGACAGGAGGAGACAGAGACTGTTTTTTTGGACAGCGAGTTCCCTGTCAGTGTGGCCACAGTCTCAATTGACACGGAAATTGGTGAGACTGACGACGAACCGACTGCTGATTGGCTGGAACCTTTGGAGGAAGATGGAGGCGAAGATGGCAAAGAAGGTGTGCGAAGAAATAGAATCACTGAACCAAATGCTAAAAGGAGCAGAGGTGGATGGTATGTAGTTTTACTTTTTCATTCTTTATATGCTACAGTGCTGTATTAATCATAAATGTGCTTGCTGTGGTAAGATGTCAAGATATCATGAAATAGTTCCTTATCAACCCTGACGGATGTACTGACTACACAAACAGACTACACAATTCCACCGACTAGGCCTGGACAAAATAATGTTTTCTGATCATAAAAACAATATTGATCTGTGCTATGCTGATATTTCAGAAGCCTGCAATATTCAGTTGGTTAGGCTAACTTTTTGTACTCAGAGCATTCTGGCCAATTGTGGATGTTACTTGCAGAGTAGGCCTAATCTTTGGGTAATGCACTCATTTCTTTAAATGTATAAGCTAAAGCTCTACAATAGTGTTTTTTATAGTGGCAAGCATTCTGCAATAATAAAATATAGCAATAATAATTGCAATATGACAGGAGTTAAGATTCAAGATGGGGTAACTTGATTTACAAATGGACTTGTGGGAGAATTTACTTTATTAATTTATTTAATGATTTTAGACACTGGGGCTAAACTTGTAATAACCAGTCTGCCTCAAAATTTTAGTTCCTTGAACTTTTGACAACTTTATTTTGTAATGTTACCATGTTCAAGTAAGCCATGATTAAATCCAATACGTATAGGAGTGTGTAAAACTAAATGCCGTAACAAAATGCAACACTCTCTTTTCCAAATAGACTGCTGTAGCTGTAAAAGCAAAATTCTTTTGGGGGAAGGTTACTAACAATCTGTTCAAATCTTAATCTAAATCTTCAATATAAGGAAAATGAAGTCAAAAGTCTAATGGTTACAAAAATTTTATGTAATTTTAATTTTTTCCATGTCCTGCTGCCCTGAGCCACAGTGAGTGCAGTACTGGGTCAAATACAGTCTAATACTTAATAAACTTTTGCATGTGTCTGACAGGCAGAAAGGAAGGAGGCGAAAAGAGGCTGCGGATGATGAGTGGCTGGACTGCCCTGAACTGGGCAAAGGCTGGAAACGAAAAGTGGTCTTCCTACGTACGGGCAGCAATGTTGCCAGAAAAACCATGCACTATAAGAGGTATATGAATGAACTGTAGTTTAAGTACTGAGTACTTGAAGACCTCTACTTTGGCTCTGCTTCTCTAAGGGCACTACCGTAGGCATACAGGGGCTGTATGTACGGCCCTAAACCATACTGGGATGGTATGGAACTTGCGGCATGCTTAGTTTCTCTCCCTGCAGTTTATGACTGTGTACTAGTGGAAGATTTTTCTGTTGGAGCCACTTTTGTTATTGTGGTATTGTTATTTATAGTCTTGTTTGAGTTTTTATATATTTTTTTCAGCATTGTTCAGCCATGTGATGAAAATCTAACAAATAACTTGTTAGCGATAGCCTGGTACACTTTTGCATTTCTTACAGTGTAGAAAACTCCCACTGAAATTTACCATCAAATTTACCATTTGTTTGCGTTATAGCATGGTTCCTTATGCTAATGGAAAAGCACCATAATAATTTCTCTCCCATTCTTTTGCAGTCCAAGGGGCTACCGGATCAGGAGTAAGAAAGAACTTACTAGACGTGTCAGGGTTGACTTGACTCAGTTTGACTTCAATCAAGGAATTTTTGTGGAAGATATTGCCACAACAAAGGTAATGCCTGCACATTTCCCTACAGTTGTTAAAAAAATAAACATTGCAGTAGGTATGCTTCCCAAAATCACACAGATCATACAATCTGAGTGTTTTATACCACACAAAGAAGGAAATCGTATAATGACCCTTATTGAGCATCTTTGGGACAAAGGGATGTGAGGCTGCTTGGAGCAAGACTGGCAACGTTTTCTAGATCAATTTCCCTAGCTGCATTCATGCTGTTTTTTAAAGCAAAAGGTGTCGCAGCATCCTAATAAATACTAGTACCTTATAAACAGACGTGTTTTATTTTTACTAGTAAAATGTAGAAATCAATGAATCTGTGAAAGCTCCAGAATAGACTGAATGAGGTTTGAATGCTTCAATATGTATTTAATGGCCCACCTGTAGAAGTATAATTTTGTATATATAGTGTATAATGCTTTCCTTCATCGTTTGTGATTTCTCCAGCGTCGAAGGTCCAGTACCACAGAAGAAGCTACACGTTCCAGCTTTTCCTCCTCCAGTGCCAATCCTCCAGATCGGAAAATGATCCGCAGGCCGGACAATTTTGCCACAATCCCCCAAAGACCCCAAATTACCCCAAACTTGCTGCCACTTGGTGTGGTCATACCTTCATCCTCAAACAAACCTCTCAGCAGCCCACCACAGCTTATCCAAGTTTCCCCACCCAGCCTTTCACCCTCTCTAAGACTGGGTGACTTCTCATCCCAGCTATTTGGTCAATCTATCACTCTTGAGAAAGGTAAAACTGCATTTCTGTCCAACTCTTGGCTCCAGGCCCCTCTGGCCCCTGTCAGCCCAACTGAAATCCCAGAAAAAGAGCCTTCCACACACCTGAGTGCACTTAGAAGTTCCCCAGACATTTCTCTGGAATTGGATCCCAACATATCACTCAATGGAGGAAAGCAGGAGAACGGCTTTTCTCTAAAGTGAGTAAAAACCTTAACACACTGTTCACAGCAAACATTCTTGCATTGATTGTCTTCAAAATGTTCAGAAAAAATGACAGGGCAAATTGACCAGTGTTACTAGGAAATGTGTATGCACCAACTTGCAGAGGAAACTAATATTAACTAATAATATTACACAAAAACATTTTAAAATGTTCGGCTGCATTCAGCTAAAGACCCTCCCTGACACAATGTTTCACTCAGAAATAGGACTGGGCGAAATGAAATTAATATTGTGAAAAAAATTCTGAGAATGTTATGCAAGAGAACATAATAACGTCTGCTATATTTAATGTAGGGCAGTGCAGTCAGAGCATCAATAATCATTTGTACTTAGTTTTTCAGTGTTTTTAAAATACTTTACAGGTTTTTTGGTCCGTTTCAACGTCATCAAAAAAGTTGCCACAAAGTAGCAGCCTTACTCGGAAGTAATTGAATACAAAAGGATGCTTTAAGATTTCTAATTCAATAATGTTAAGGGCTGGTTTCCTGGGCAGGGATTAAGTGTAGCCATTCACAGGTAAATATGGCCAAATGGAGAGGCAAAAAATTTACCTTTTATGCACAATATATTCAAATATAAATTTCCTTTGAACACATTTTGGGTATCCTGATGCCATGCCTTCCCCTGGTAAGCAATGTAATTCATCAGTTGAGGCCTCCTTTATTCACTGTTTCATGGTTTTTTTCTAATGCTCACATGCCCATTGCAGGGGCATTCAGCAGTGGAGAGGGGTCAGCATGGGCACTCTGACCAGTCTGCAGCTACACAGCCCTATACACAGTGCACCTTTCTATCATTGTCAGCATTATAGGTTTTAGACATTTCTGCTACAGTAGCTCTTTTGTGGGATTGAACCAGGCAAGCTAACTTTTTAGCTCCTCGTGTGTATTAGTGAACCTTATACGTCCATATCCCCACTGCTGGTTCACCAGTCGTCAGTCCTTGGACTCCTTCACTTCCTGCCTAAAATATCCCACCTTTTTGACAGGTGCTGTGGTAACAAGATAATCAATAGCCTCCTGAGAACCGAATAAAAAAAGGGTCTTACAATTTCTTTTTTGTGTGATTTTCTATCTATTTGGGCCCAAAACAACACCCTACACCCTTTATTTGAATATATTTTTAATTTTAATTACCCAGCATGTCCACTGAGGAGGACAACCAGGCGATTTCCATGTAAAAATAGAACTCAATTTAGAAAATAAAAAAACGTGATATTAACCCAAGAACACATTCAATTTGATCAAAACAATAAAATTCTGTATCATTCTTCTGTTGCTTTTGCTTGCAAGGACAAGGAAACATGTATTTTAGTTCAACAGTGAATTATAAGCCATAGAACATCCCCTGGAAATTTTAGGCGTGATGGTCCTGGAAGCATGTTTTCTTTTTGGTTATGCAGAGGAATGGTTTGCATTTGGTGCAGCTCATGTATGTCTTGCTATTGCAGTCCTTGTTCCCAGCATGCAAACCCATCACATGACACTTGAGGGCTTGGAGGGCTAACTCCAAATACTTAAGGAAGATACTTGAATGAACAAAATGTTAAATGTTCTGGCTAATTGGGGTATAGGTTTATGAGCTTGGCAATCACTTTATGTATAATTTCCCCATATTATTGAATGAATATCAGTCTATATAATATATCATATATATATATATATATATTTGTCTTCTTTCAGTGTTTGTGCAAGGTGTGGGTGCGAATACTCCGTGACGGGAAGTGAAGAAGACCCGTTGTGTCCCAAATGCTCACGTGTGTGAGGTTTATACTACAACAGAATATTATTACAGTTATACGTAGGGGTGGGAATCGAACCCGTTTCCGATTTCGAAGCTGTTTTAATTTTGCGAAGCACCAGAATCGTTTACCGCCGGCGTTATCGGTTCCTCTAACGATTCTTTCGGACTATTTCCTGCGTCGCGCGTGATGACGTCATATTGCGCGACTCGAGTTATGGAGCTGGAAGAGCGGCGAAAGCGGTCCACGGCGTGGTTGCATTTTACCAAAAAAAACGACACTTGCGTTTGTAACCAGTGTAATGCCGTTTTGAGTATCAAGGGCGGTACTACCAGCAACTTGTTAAAACATTTAAGGTCTCGACACGGCTTTGAAAGTCAAGAATGCCATGTGTTCGAGTCTCAGCGCTCGAGTGCAAGCTCCGTGGTTTCCACAGACGAGGGTAATTTTAACTGCAATGCCTTATTATTTATTGTTTAAAGAAAATAAGTATTATTTATTGTTCGTGTTATTTACCGTGTTTTACGTTTTGTTCTTCTCAAAGCCCTGTATTTTTATTACTGAAAATTAAATAAAATTACTCAGTCGCTGTCGAGTTCTGCTATAACCGAAAGCCTCTGAATAAGACGCGCCGGATAAACAGTAAATTATTGAACTGTAAATATTATTGGTGATTACCCGTACAGTTTACTCTGTTTTATTACAAAAAAATATATTAAATTATTGCTGTATTTACCCTGATTATACCAAAGAAAATTCCCGTGCGTAAATTACTGTACAGTCTATACAGAGGTAATATCGGTATTTCCGTTCTATCACTGCAGGAGTTCAGTGTAAACTCTACAGTACAAATACGGGTTTACCTTTACATTTTCGTTAAGGGTAATGTATTAAACCGAGTTTAAAATGGAATTAGAGTGTTTTGGGAGAATTTTGGTGGCATTTTTCAGGTTAACACTATAAAATTAGGCATTTTTAGGCAAATCTTTACCTCTCTTGGAACATAATGTTACTGTATTTTATACTGTTTAGGAATCGATAATGGAATCGGATCGATAAGAAGAATCGATAATGGCATTGACCTCAATAATTTCTTATCGATTCCCATCCCTAGTTAAATTAAAACATACTATAAAACATTTTTAGACTTGGGCCCAGGATTTGATAATGACCACAAATTTATTTATTTTTTTCTCCACAGTGAACAAGAGGCAGCGTCAACCTCATATTATCTTCAAGAAGGTAAGTGTTCACTTTTATCTAGTTACTTATCCTTTTCTTATTCTCTGTGTTCTCAAAAGAAATTGAGCAAGCCCAGCACTAATTTTGCCATCCCCATAGTACTATTATGCTGTATAATATTATAGTACAAATGTAGGTTCCATAATGATGGATAGGTGTTCTCTTAGATTATGTGTGTGTACGAACCCTGGAAAGCTCGTTTTTGAGTGTCTCTTTTTTCTCTCTCTCTCTCTGTGCTTCTAAAGCCACTCACCTATTTACTCTGGCCGTGTAAATCTGGCTGTCTGGAATTGTTTTTAATTATTTGGCTTCTGGGTGGAGTTTAATATGGCAAGCTGCCTTTAATAGGCTATTTCTTGCCATTACAAAAACCCTGAGCCTGAAACTTGATCAAGGGACTATGAAAGTTGGGTTCTATAATTTATTTGAATTTGGATCCTAACTGGGTGATTTGACTTTTCCTGAGGTTGGGCAAGATAAGTGGGTGCTTGGGAAAGCAAAAGCGGAAAAAGTCCTGGTAAGTGTCTGAAATATGATTCTGTTGTCATGGCAGTTTGAAAAACAAAAGTGCTGAAAATTTGTTTTTTTTTTTTTCAGAAAAAGAAGCTTCCTCCCATAGGAGACAAACATAACACTTCTGTAAGTGAAAAAAAAATAGCAGCTCCATTTACAGACAGTTATAACTAAAACAATTGATATATTAAGTCAAACAGAATACAAACATGAAATTCCAATATATGGTCAGTTCCAACAAAATGAGAGTTATTTTAGAGCACTATATGTGCTCAAATGTGCCAAAACATGTATCATTTTTAACTAACCAGCAGAAATTTTATAAGATATATATAAAGAGACAGTATCTGGTTATTATTATGACTGATTGGGACTTATAGAGACTGCTCAGACTGGTGGCTAATTGGGAAACAGAAAAAATGAAAATGTAGGAACTTGTATGGAGTAGGAGTGTTTTGTTTCTGTTATTGCTTTAGGCCCCACACACACTCTTTATATATTTA
>JBBPCY010000018.1:17951241-17994703 GCA_037974405.1 Brachyalestes nurse
GCCTCTATCTTTAACCCCTTTTAAGCCACAAGCTTTTGAAATATTGATGTCAAAATCCAGTATTTACAAAAAAAAAAACCTGGCGCTTAAAGGGTTAAAATATCGTGATATGATATCTTGGACATATCGCCCAGCCCTACTATCATGTCATGAATGTTGTTTACAGCATTTAGCAGACGCTCTCATCCAAAGTGATGTACATCATATTGTCAGAACTTAAACCCTGACCAACTATGTTTTATTATAAGAAGAGCTTGAATTACTTTTGAACAAGCAATATGTGAAATGTTGAGTAAAGATCATTTGTCATGTAAAATTGATTTAAAAGGTAGCTGTAAGTCAGAATACGCATTAGTAGTCTTCTGCTTTTCTGTTCGCACAGGCCCAGTTTATGGCATGTGATGATGGCAGTAATGTTTATTATGAGGAGATCTACCCAAACATCCGCACTCCTAGAATCAATGAAGTCATAAATTTGCAAGTAGGTTTTAGGGACTTTTGACTCTTAAACTCCAGAGCTCTCTTTTGACATGTCCCTTGTACAGCAATGTCTTCAATATGGGCTGTGTTATGTGCAATTGTTTACTGATAAACTGTGTTGTTGGTGGTGTCTTTTGTCTGTGTATGTAAACTGTGCTGCTGTTGTATCTGGTTTAGAATGGCACTTTGGATATTGTGAACAACAGCATAGGTGAGCCAGGCTTGGTTGAGTCCTGCCAGTCTCCTCAGGTGAGTACCTGAAACTGAGGGTGTTTTCACATATACAGGCAAAAATTATATTATCGTGCAAAAGTTCATTTATTTAAGTAATTCAATTTAAAAGGTGAAACTAATAAATGATATAGACTCATTACATGTAAAGTGAGATATTTCAAGCCTTTATTTGTTATATTTTGATGATTATGGCTTACAGCTTATGGAAACTCCAAATTCAAAAGCTTGGAATATTGTAAAAGCTTCAATATTGTAATAATAATAATAATAATAATAAATTTTATTTATAAGCGCCTTTCCTGACTCTCAAGGTCACTTTACAAAAATTCAGAAAGACAACTATAATATATAATTCTATATCTATTGTAGGCTAAAAGTATCACACTCTAATCAGCTAATTAATCCAAAACATCTGCGAAGGTTGCCTGAGCCTTTAAATGGTCTCCTAGTCTGGTTCAGTAGAATTTACAATCAAATTTACAAACCGCTGACCTGACAGCAGAAAACCATCATTGACACCCTCTGTGAGGAGGGAAAGCCACAAAAGGTCATTGCAAAAGAAGTTGAATGCTGTATCAAACCATGTTAATAAAAAGTTAAGTGGAAGGGAAAAGTGTGGAAGACAAAGGTGCACAAGCAGCAGGGATGACCGCAGCCTGGAGAGGATTATCAGGAAAAGACCATTCAAAAGTGTGGGGGACCATCACAAGGAGTGGCTGGAGTTATCAAGAGTCACCACACACAGACGGATCCTGGACATGGGCTTCAAATGTCTTATTCTTCTTGTCAAGCCGCTCCTGAACAGACAACGTCAGAAGCGTCTTACCTGGGCTAAAGAAAAAAAGAACTGCCGTCTAATTTTTAAAACTTTGCGTAGAACTCATACTAAAAGTGTATGTGTGACGAAAAGACGAAAATGGCGTACGCATGGAAAAAGCCAGATTTATAAAAACGTGCGCACGCACACCTGCAAGCAAAATACGCTTTATAAATCGCGCCCTACCTGGGATTGTTTGCATGTGAAATTGCATGGGTCAGTGTTTGCGTACATATGTGCACATTCTGCCGTCAAGTTTTTTTTTCTATAGATCAATGTATGCGCTGGAAGCGGCGTACACATCTTTTAGGTCCCGTTTTGTGCGTAAGCAACGGTTATAAATGAGACCCCTGGTCTGTTGCTCAGTGGTCCAAAGTCTGCAAATTTTGCATCTCATCTGAAAACCAAGGTCCCAAAGTCTGGAGGAAGAATGGAGAGGCTTACAGTCCAAAATACTTTAAGTCCAGTGTGAAGTTTCCATAGTCTGTGTTGATTTGGGGAGCCATTTCATCATCTGCTGGTGTTGGTCCACTGTGCTTTATTAAATCCAGAGTCAACGTCTACCAGGACATTTTAGAGCACTTCATGCTTCCTTCAGCAGACAAGCTTTATGGAGATGCTGACTTCATTTTCCAGCAGGACTTGACACCTGCCCAAACTGCCAAAAGTACCAAAACCTGGTTCAATGACCATGGGATTACTGTGCTTGATTGGCCAGCAAACTCGCCTGACCTGAACCCCATAGAGAATCTATTGGGCATTGCCAAGAGGAAGATGAGACATGAGACAGACTGAACAATGCAGAAGAGCTGAAGGTCGCTATTGAAGCATCCTGGTCTTCCATAACATCTCAGCAGTGCCATAGGCTGCATTGAGGCAGTAATTCTTGCAAAGTACTGAGTACATACGCTTGATTATATTTTTCAGAGGTCTGACATTTTTCTATTTAAAATCATTTTTTTATTGATTTCATGTAAAATTCTCATTTTTTTCCCCCAATTAAAATTAACAAAGGCTTGAAATATCTCATTTTGCATGTAATAAGTCTATATCAAATATTAGTGTCACCTGTAGTCCTGTTTAAAGGATCCGACTTAGTGCTCGAAAAGTGGCCTACAAAAAGGACCAACAGAAAGGGAGCTTAGTTCTTTTTCAAACAAGATAACTGCTGCTATACTTGTCTTCATGTGGTGGTTCTTGAATATAGCCCCCCGACACAGGGAAAATCAAAATGGAACAATTACATCTGAACGCAAAAAACAAACTCTGAAACTGAAAACGAGACAGACATGAAGAATGCAGCGACACGACAAACTGATCAGGCAACATATATTGTATTCATGTGAGCTACAAACTACAAAAACACCATTGCATTCCTAAGTGTTGTAGATAGTTGACGTTTAATGTGCTTCATTCTGTATTTCAAGAAGCACACACTGTTCTTCATCCAACGACTGCAGCCATTGTTTCTTGTTTCTATGGGCTGTACCAAGGCTAGAGGACAAAAATTGTCCAAGCGATCCAGGAGTGCTTTGTCATTAACGCACAAGTTAAACGAACTGGACTGAGACCACCTCCGGATGTGGTCAGGTTATTTCAAAGGGGTCTGAGTTTGTTAGGTGTGTTCACATATACGCAAAAAAGGCGGACTAATCAATCTTGAGTTCTCTTTAAAAAATTAAATGAACTAAGTGTGAAAACACCCTGAGACTTCACTAAAGCTACACTTGACATTCATTCTTAACCATTTTAGTACTATGAAATGAAGCATTCCCATAACCTCCTTTTTGTGTGTGTGTGTGTGTGTGTGGCTCTGTGTCTGTATATGGATGTGTTTTTAGGGTTGGGTCTGTATACCTGAAGGCCCAGTAAAACAGAGCAGCAATGGCCTCCTGCAGTTCAGTGACATTCTAGGCAAGGTTGCCCCTCAGCAACTCTCCAGCATCCTGAGCAGCAATGCGCAACTGAGTGAGGCTTTGAACAAGAACTGGCTAAATCTGGTCCAGGTGGAAACAGTCATGCCACAGATAGTCCCAGCACCACAGCCTCCACCACAGCCTGCACCAAAGCCTCCAGACAGTACACCTATGGTGAGTTCCGGCACGTTGCCAGGGTCTGATGTTATTTAGAATGTTAAACATCTTCACAGCAATCATGACTGAGGTTACCTGAGAAAAGAGACTCACAGTCCCTAGGGGTAGGATTAACAGCAACCTTTATATCATTATTCATGGCACCTTTCCCCTCTGTGTTGGCAAAAAACACTTGTCTTTTGTGTATACCCACAACACAAGTAGAGAATAATTTTTCTGTTATTAGATAGCAGGATTTTGGGATAAGGTGTGCTTTGTATGGGATCACTCTAGGTGAATAAAAGACACAGGTGATAAATGCCACATAGAAGATCAAATCTTAAAATATATTTTACCACAGATCTCTACTTGAAAATGTTTTTCATCCAAATCTTTGATGATCTGTTTTTCCCTGTTGATTGCTTTAATTGACTAACTCTGACTCGCTCATTGGTTGTCCGTCTCACATATTACCCAGATCTGCAGCTTGATGGACATTAAAGAAATTGACCCTTCCGAAGACCCAGGCCTGCTGGAGCTGCTGACTGCCCTGCGCCGTACTGTGCTACCAGCCCACTGGGTAGGCGTGATGGCCAAGGGTCCGCTGCTGCAGCTCTTTCAGTGCTCAAAGCTCTCACCCATGGCTGACACGGTGCTGCAGATTGAAACTGATTTCTGCTACCAGATCAACGTCCAGAATCAACCACTGCTGCTCACACACCCCATCTACGAGCGCCACCCACAGCAGCTCAGCTCCGTCAGCCTAGTGGTGGCTCTGCTGCTGGACCTGGAGGAGCAAAGCGTGTGTCAGGGCTACCAGAGTTTTGAGGCAGAATCACGTCAGGGCCCGCTGCTGTGTGCTCGTGCTGCACTCTGCCAGCTGCTTGTCCCGCAGGATGAGGAGTGCTGTGAGAAGTGCCTCGTTTCAGTCGAAGCATAAAAGCTGAGTAAGAAACGTTTAAACGAAGACACTTTTTAACTGTGCTTTAGAGGAGAAGGTGGAAATGGCCAGGACCTGCTCACAGCAGACTGCTGTTGTATTGTTTAATATTGGCTTTGAGAGTACACAAATTGGCATCAGTCCTTTTTTTTTTTTTTTTTTTTTTTTGAGTTCGACAGGAATTTAAGTATTTGTTTTGAAGGATAAGCTGTTCTAAAACTCCAGGTAGCAAAGCTTTTTTTCAAGTTTTGTGTTCATTTGAAAGTTCTCCCCAGCTGTGGTGGTTTCAGGTGGCAGGGGGATAGATGATATTCATCTTGCTGTATTCAAGCTTGCAAACCTACAGAAATATTCCTCAGTGCGATTTGCGACGTCCCCAGGAGCTTCCTGGACATTTGAGAGATTTTGTATTTTTTATTTATAACAAACAAAAATGCAACACATCTTTAATACCTGTCACTTGTGAAGTGTTGCTTCTTTAAGTAAGTGCGGAGCTGTTCCTGTTGTTATAATGGTGCTGTTTTTTGCCCGGTTGACGGAGCTCTCTGTAGCAACGCACGTCGTTACCAAGCCTCCATCAAGGCAGTCTTGAGGAGACAAACAATAGTACGTTTTTTGCTTCCGTCCAACCAGCTGCCTGTTTTTTTTCGTTTTTTGTTCTCTCTCATTTGCTCTCAGAGATTTGGAGGGAGTAAGGAAAGTTAGTAAAGTTAACTACCTCTCAGTGGTCTCTTGGACCAATGTTCAGTTTCAGCCATCACTGGTGTCCAAAACTGGTCAGCATTGCTTTCACTGATTTGGAGCGTTGCTCTGTATCAGCTCATATTTAATGGGCCTTTCAAAATGGCAGGTTCTCAATATTTGATTGGTGCAAAAAATGTACTGGTGTACTATTAATATACATTGTTCAGATTTATAGTAGGTGATTCTGGGGTGCTACTTTACTGTTAAATTTCAAAGTAATTGGGGAAAAAAACTTTATTCAGAACTTGACCTTTTATATAGGTCATTTCTACCATCTCATCAGTCCGTAGCAGTGTACTCCTTCAGTCTCATGACTGTTATGTAGTATTAAGTGTTTTTTTATTATTATTATTTGCACATTGCAACACTGTGCTCTTTGATACAGTTGAATACTGTACCTAGAGCAGTAAAATATGCTGTTTCCCAAGAAACCTTAAGTAATGATAATCGCCTTAAATAGTAATACAGAAAATAGCAGCGTTTTTATTGAGCTAAAACTTTGTGTTTTACTGAATTGGGCTTCTGCTTAAATGCACCAGATTGTAATATGGAGCATGACTATTTAAGCATTAAAAATTGATCATTATTATTATTATTATAATAACACTATTAGCATTCTTTGGTTGCCTTCGCTACTGAACAGTAGCGATAATATACACTATATGTCTTTAAAAAGCTTTTGTTTCAAGGAGCTGCTTGCCCTGCAAGGTTTCACTAGCAAGTAATATGACTTGCTGTTGGTGCTTGAATGACGCAGGTAGTCTGGGGATGGTTAACTTCATTACTGGAGCACAGCAGCACTGTGCTGTTCAGTGTTACTGGTTTTTAAACCTAATCTCTGTCTGCTGTATCTGGAACATACAGTTAGTTGATTGCCACAGACCACATTTTCCCTGTACTGAGAAAAGGATGTGTGTTTATAGCACATGCCCATTGACTTCTATTGTGTTTTTTGACGTTATTGTTTTTGGTCACTGGCCATACACTACATATACAGAAGATGTAGATCACATTGAAAACGCAGAAGTATTACTTTATTCACATCATATTCTAATAATCATCAAAGTCTTTGGATTAGTTGAGTTGAATGACACTGAACTGTGCTGTTTTCCTGCCCTCTGGGAGATACTGGTTCTGTCTGTGAAACATGTCTCAGCATTTGGGAGTGTGCTAAAGATTTCTGGCTCATAACACAACATAACTTTGTCACGTAAGGACATGAAACAGGCATCCACTCGCAGTACTAGACTGCAGATGTAAGCATTTCATGGCTGCTGTTTAAAATCACAATCTGTATGGCTGGTGATCCTCTTGTATTAATTCACTCTCCTGTTTTCATGAGCTTGAACTCTACATTTATGCCAGAAAGCATCGTGAAATTACTGATTGCACACGTTTTAAGGTCCATACATTTACTTTATGCTTAGGAATCGTCAATCCCTGCCAGAAAAGCTCTAAACAGTTATGATTTACCCATGAATGTTTTTTCCAGTTATATAGTAATGTTTAAGAAAATGTAAAATACATGTATGGCACCGTTAATTTGAGCCTTTTTTGTTGCTTTTATGAGGATAAATACAAAACAATTGTGTAAAATATTTGTTTTCTCAGATTAATTTAATGTTTTTTTTTTTGTTTTTGTTTTTTTTAGAGGTTTTAGGGCATATATGTTGTCATTTGAAACATCTCTCATGTCTGAATGTACTGTAGCCTACTGTATGTATTTGGTGTCCCACTCTACTGCCACTGCCAAAGTCGTTTTTAGAACATGGTGTAAGGTGATTTCTACAAAAATGCATTAAATACTTTTGTTTTCTACAATGAGCTTTCATTTGCTTGTAACACTTTTCCGTTTTCACTGCTTTGCTACGCTCTTGTAGTTTTATAACTGTCCACTAGAAGGTGCCATGCTCTGTTTAAGGCTCTGAGTTGAACCTGTGGTTGAGAGTGACTTTGAGCAAGAATAATGGGTAACAGCACCAGACTGAGCCACAGATACAATATATACAGATTTGGTGGGCTTTAGGAATATTCTGTTACTTAATTTGAAGAATTATTTTAAGTGCATAGCATGTACCAATATAATCTCTGATTTGAGAGATTTATTGCATTACCCAGCACCTTCCTTGTGTTTAAAAAAAAAACTTGTGGGAAATCTGTTTCTAAATAGTGTAAACGGTATCTTTTAATTGTGGAAGGGCTGTTTAATATAATTAATTATAAACCTTGTAAATTCTATTTACAAGCAGTAAAATACCCATTCCACATGAGGATTTTATTAAAGATTGATGTGAACCCATCAGAGCTGCAGTACAGAATTGTAACAACTTTGATGGTGTGAAAATGCCATTTATTGCTTAGATGATGATGTTCAGCCTCATGTTTTCATACTTAAACCAGAAGAAGCTGCTGTTTGGAATTGCTCTGCAGTTTTGATTGTTACGCGCATGGAAAAGCTTTACTATTATAAATCCGCTGTTTTCCCAGAAAGCAGGGGGCAGTTTTTCAGTGGCTACCCTGAATTCATCCTCTCTGCAGCCTTTAATCTGTGTGGATTATGGCTTTTTTTTTTTTAACCCTTTCCATACCAGACACATGGGAAACGGGAGGTACAGTAAGGGTTAAAATCCAAGCAGGGCTGCTGAATACATTGAGATGACATTGGAGGGGGTGGAGGGCAAGATGCTTTATTCTGTAAACATGTATAAAGAGATGCATGAATGGAAGGAATGATGGGTCAGGAGTTTAGCACCTTGTCCTTCAGCATCTTATCATGTCCCAAATCTCTGCCCTTCAGGCTATTGTTGGCGCCACATCAAGGTGGGGGTGGTTGCTACAGGCTGATGCAATGCATGCTGATTTAATAAAAAAACAACATGGGCAAAGAGATACATGCCTGAAAGTAGGACTAGGTGACCACTATTCTGGCACAGATTCAAGATGCGACCCATGTTTAAACATGCACTCTGTGTCCAACATCTGACCACCTACTCATCCGTTGTTTCTTCTGCAGTCCAGGGTTTATTAATAGGACAGTCTGTGCCCTTTTTGCTGCAGAAACAGCCTCTACTCTTTTGGGAAGGCTTAACAGTAGGTCTTAGAGGATTTGCCTTTAGGAACAAGAGCATTTGTGAGGTTGGGTACTGATGTTGCATGATTAGGTCTGGATCACTCCAGTTCCAAAACAAAGGAGCTGTGAGGAGCTCTGTTTCTTCAGAGAATACAATGTTACTGTCCAATGCTAATGCTTGGCATTGGGCATGGTGACCTTTGCAAGGCTGCCCCAAAGCAACTCACCCAATTGGCAAAGCTTTTCTATAGAGATTATAGACTACAGGCTGTGTGTGTGTGCAAATGTGCCCCAGTTCTCTGTTCTGCAGGCTTCTGATGGTGGGAGTGATGTGGGTTATTGGGGGGGGGGCTGGTGTGATGACCACAGAGTTTCACTGTAAACATGTACGAACAGGTGAATGAACAGAAGCTGCACGAGTCCCTCCCACACCTGTCCATCAGTACGACCCCTCCTCTTTGCAAAATCCAGCACAATGAATTGGGGTTGCAAACCAAAACGCACAGACCCCCCCTTGCCCCCACATGAGTAGTGGCATCAATGAAAGGCACGTGTTACTCTATGAGCCTCTAACACACTCCGTTCAAATAAACAGAACAGTGTTATAACCCCCAACCCCCCGCCCCACGAGGTTCCATCATCTCTGCTCACGTGATGAAAAAATATTATAAATATAAAATTGCACACTCCAGCAAATTGCCAAAGCTCAAAATAGGCTCCGTGATCGCTGCGAGTCTGCGCGTCTTCCGCGCGCCCTCACTCACCTGCGTGCTGTGGAAACGCCCTCCTCCCGCGGCTCGTGCCGCTCTATTTGCGCCACATGGTCTCTGCTTGCGCACGCGCTGCGCTCGGCACATCGTTTTTTATTTCGCTTTTCTAAAAAGACGGGGCATTTTTGTTTTTGTTGTTATTAGTGTTATCATACTGCCGAGTGCAGCAATAAAACCACGTGGCACGTGCGTGATCATTTTTGTTTGGTGCGCGTGTTTTGTTATTATTAGTGTTATTATTTTGCCCAGGTCTGGTCGGACTGGTTAAGACAGACTGAAGTGTATGTTCTGCCTGACATGTTTTTTTTTGTTCAGCCATGAGCGTGAGGTGAGCAGTGCGGTTTTGTGGGCATCGTCTCAGGAATCCGTGGTTTTCTGTTTTTTTTTCTGTGTGGGTTTTATTTTTCTTTTGGAAGAGAAGAGCAATAAGAAGTGACCAAAGATCTGGACACGCTCCGTTATTCAGGTAACAGATTTATTATTATCGTTTATAAACAGTTTATGATGGTTTACTGGGCACCTGCTGGATGCTTCCATCACACTGTGTAGGAATATTTAGTGTGTGTGGGTTTGTGTATGTGTGTGTTAAAGGGAATTGCCTCCAGTGCGTATTGGGCGTGTTCGTGTCAGATTCAGCTCGGCAGAATGAAGTTCATCCTTATTGCTGCTGTTAGAAATGTGGGACAAAGAGAAGCTGGTAAAAACACAGAAACACGTTAAAACGCTCTGAACTGATTGTTATTATTTACACTCGCGCGCACGTCGCCTCTCCTCTGTTTTGGCGCGAACTTCAGGTCTGTTGCTGCTTCTCTCTCTCTCTCTCTCTCTCTCTCTCTCTCGCTTTCCCTCTCTATCTCTTTCTTTCCGTCTTCCTCTCTCTCTACCCGTCTTTCTTATTCTCCCCCATTCCCTCTGTCTGCCTCTATCTGTTTCTCCGTTTGTCTTTCTGTCGTTTGCTCTCCCGCATTCCTTCCCTCTTTTTTTTCCCTCTTTCTCCATCTTTCTTTCTCCGTCATTAATTTTCTCTCCCTCTTTCTCTGTCTCTCCCTTTCTCCCTCTCTTCATCTCTCTCACTCCTAAATTCCTTCTCTCTCTCTCTCTCTCTGCCTCTCTCTCTCTCTCTCTCACACACACACACACGACAACCCATCATTGCTCAGCGGGACTAGATAATGTACACACCTACTGTTTTGTGTAACAGGGAGGTACCGTGTGGTTGTCAGGCACACCTAGCCTACTGTTTTGAGTAACCATAGTTTCCTTTAACATGGAATACAAATGCCTTTGAAGGAATAGTCAGATGTATTCCTCAAAACATTTTCTAGATTTTAGAGTTTTTAAAAAGGATGTTTGTTTTTGTATGTTTATGTAAAATGTATGAGTGTGAGGGTTGGTGCAAAAATTGTGTCCTGTAGACAGGCATGTGAATGATACCAGAGGAGGCTTGAGCCTTTTTTACCTTCACACAGTGGTCTCTTGATCAAATATAGTAACTGTGTTTTATATTGCCATTTATAAAGATACACTTGTGTAGGGCTCAGATTCTTCTCACACCTGAACAGAGTTCGTGGGTTGGCACGGTTTCAACAAGTTTCATAGCTCATGAGTGCTGTATCATGAAGATTTCACCTTATTAACTGTGACACATCACAGCTGTGCTCTTCACTACAGTGCTGGAAATCCCACCAGTAAAGCGCTGATAATCTCTTTCAGAAAGCATCACATTGCGTAACATGGTTGTTTTGAAATACCACCAAACGTAACACTGGGGGTAAGGCATGTTAATAACGTGATACATTGAGGTTGTTATCATTACAAAAAAGAGTCATCACTCACTTGTTTATAGTAATGAGGTCATATCGTGGGGGACGTTACAGCCCAGCATGTGGATGACTGGAGTTCCCTTCTTTTATTTGCCAATAATTCTGTTCTTTTTGGCTGCCTTGTACTTTAGAATTCTTTAACAATTGGTTTCCTCTGATAGATAGACTTAATCAGAGCACAGTCCTAACTATAGGCTCTCCTGGAGCACAGGCCTATCTCTAGGATTTCATGTGGTACAGAACTGCATTCAGCTATAGATTCAGATGGTCTTATATCACCAGGGGCATGAACAGTTTCACATTAACGCGTCCGCGGGTTATTTTAGGGTAAAACCTTAAATACTTCAGTACCACTGAGTATCAAAATATTTATATCTCTCAATACCAATACCAATACCTAAACAGTCTGTCACATCTCCGAGCCATTTAGCGGTCTAGATTTTGGGACTTCTGTTTAAATACCAGCTTCCAGCTTCTCGATTTGTAATTTCTAATAAAGTATCACTAAAGCATCAGTATTAGGCCAGAATGTTTAAACAGTCCAAAGTAAGTTCAAAGAATTCTTGCATTCCGTTCTTAATCAGGCCTAAATTAAGTTATAAACTGCAACATTAGTTTTATGTTACTAAGTTTCTAAAAGCAGCTTGCTCATTTTGTGTATGCCCTACAAAAATCTGTAAGAAGCTGTTTAGAAGAACATGTTTCATGCTAAAACAAAATATGGACTCTTCCATTAATGTCACAGTGGAAGACATGGGAAACTCCTAAATATGCTGTCAGTAGTTTTCCACTAATAAGATATTTCTTTTTCTAATTATTTATAGTCCTTAGAATCTCCCTCTCTTACACTTCCTGTGCTGTTTAAGCTTTCTCCAGTGTCTCTCTAACAACACCCAATCAGACATTTTTTGATATTGCTGTAAGAAGTGCATGGCTTTGACATTTGTGAGCTCTCTTTTGCTCTAGGAAAAGTTTTTGATAAAGGGGAATTAAGCAGAATTTTCAAAATGACTGCATAACAACCCATTAAAGAAAAAAAAATTGATGTGGTTCGATGTGAGATGCTCTGTTCTAGAGAAACATACAGAATTGTTCACAGCAGTGGTGATAGGAACCAGACGTCTGAAGCATTTAATGCGTCTGTGAGCTGCCTCACAGAAAGTTACTATATTAAAATGGTTACGAATAGACTGCCTGGTGCCCCAGAAGACACATGTAGGTTCAGTGGTGGTTTTAGATAAATAAATAAAATGACTATATTTGCTTCGTAGACATGGTGACTCCTGGTTCCTGTCACCACCACTGTAAATAAATCCATGGAATTCCTTTTTAAGGGCAGGGAATCTTTAGTCATTATCCTCTTTTACACATCATAACTTAGAGTGTAATCATGGGATTACACTGGCAGAGAGAGATAGAGCGAGAGCATGATTCTTCTCTAGTTCTGCAGAGAGAACTGGGTCAGACTTCTCTGAGGTGAAAAGGGCCCTCGACTGTAATCCTTCTTTAAGAAAAGGTGTCTCAGTAACGCAGCTAGCCCTGTTCTTAGCACAGAGAACACATGTGGGACCACTTCTGAGCTGGGGTGGGAACTGGAAGAGTGTTATTACCATCTAATATGTAGGCGAGGTCCGTTTTGAAGGCTTGAATCGTCGTCTTCTGTGCTTTTTTTTAGCTGTACTGTGGTGGCTATGCTGTATGGCGATGATTAAAGCCTTTGGGTGGGAACAGATATATTTTTGGATGTCTTGAGCTACCAGTAGAAATGGGATGTAATGAAATGAAAATGGTGGTAATGATACAGCCTCTATGGCTCAAAGCCCGATGTGCTTGGTTTAATTGGTGCTGTACAATTACAATACATCACCATTACTTGCTATTCTATGATATTGGAAAAAGGCCATAAAATGCAAATGAATCCTGTCATCAATCACGGAAATGTCCATTGTGTTCCTTGCAGGACACTGAATGATTTCAGATGTTCTTGATGAGTGTTTTAATGGTTACAGCCATTCATGCTCTATAATAAGAGCATAATATACGGCTGTGACAAAATACATCAGCCTTATTTCTAACAGTGTATGACCACATATGACTATGAAATGTGACGTGTGTTTTGTCATCTTAATGAATAGTGTGGCTTGACTTTTCCCTTAGATATAGTCAGTCTGTCAAGAAATGTTTTTAGTCCCAACTTTGCTCTTTTCGTGTAGAACTAGAGCCTAAGAAGCACTAAAAGTCAAACAAACGTTTTTAAAATGTAAAATATCTCTCAACCCCCATCAAGCTCTTGATTAAAGTGGCACAGGCACCTTTAGGCTTTGGGCACAGTATAACAAAATAAAAGCATTGTATTTTTAGCATAATACTCAGTTAGCTACACCTTGACCTGCTGTATTTTGCTTTGAGCTACAAGCAATTTTTTTGACATTTCAGCCTGGATATGGTGCAGATTAGAAGCAGATGTGCAGTCCGGCATTTTCTGCTGAAATCAGCCAAATTTTGATTGTAGGTCCTTTATGGTATTTTTTCTATATTTCCTCTTATTGTGCAACCATCGCTTATTAAGCGTGCCAGCTGAGTCCAGGACAAGAGAAAGGACTGCAGTCAGAAACAGGGCCAGTTTTATTAGACCACAAGGGAATGGAGGGGAGAGGGAGAGGGAGCACAGAAGGACAAAGATAAAGAGAGTGAGAGAGAAGAAGGGATGGAGGGAGCGGATAAGGGAGGAGTGTGAGAGCATAGAATTGAAAGAGTCAATGTGTACGATTGGGCATAATTAGGGCAGCCTTTTGCCTCTGATTTCTAATTAGACATTCAGGGCAGCTCACCCTCTGCCGCTGGAGCCTCAGTGAATATTTTACACTGAGTCTAAATCAAAGTCCTCTCTATCCTCCCGCTTGCTCTCTTTCTCTCTGTCTCTCTTCTGCTGAATGGGGCAGGATGTTCAGGGGAAGAATCTGGGTTGCTATGAGCATTATGCAGTCCTGTCTTCATTCTCCGAGTGAAGGTGCATATCTCAGGACACAGTGTGAGTCCTTGGGGATTCAACAACAAGGCCATGTGCAAAGACTTAAAGTATATCCCTAGATAGCATGCGGATGTTATGACAGTCTGGCTTTATTAGTTCATTTTTTGCATGTTAAAGTCATGTGAAAAATATAAAAATCTCAAATTTCCTCCTTAACTCAAATGTTGTTGATCTGTGAGGCTAATCTAACTAATTAAAGGGAAGTAATAAACACAGTTAAAAGCAGCTCATACCAGTTAATGCATTGATTATTGGACCAAAGCATCACTTCAGTACAGTCAAGCCAAGGAAGGGCTTAGAAAAAAAACAGCCAAAGAAGAAAGACCACGGAGACAAATGTCATGTCATTTGTGACAGCCTTTTGATGGTTTAAAATCACCCCTTCCCTCATCATTGATCTTGCTCTTTAATTGATCTTGTTCTTTATTGGAGTCAGGCAAGATCCGTACGAAGGCGTCTGTGAGATACAGAAGGTGTTGGGAAGATAAGAGTGTGTTGTGGCATTAGTGGCGCCTCAGTGTGTGAGTGTGTTGTGAGTGGTGCAGCGTGCCAGCGTGTTGGCGCGAATGTCAGTGACAGAGTCGGGTCAACTCTCTCTCTGACAGTCTGCCCCCTCTGGGTCCTGCACTAATGCCTCTCTAATGACTGAGAGGTTAGTGGGGTCTACAGGGCCTTGAGGGCATCAGATCAGCTAAAGAGATGAACATGGAATGAACACCAAGCTAATGTTGTACAGTAAACTCAGGCAAGTGCAGACATTGGGTTGGTGTGCTGTACCTAGCTGTGATTGTTGGGGGTCTCAGAAATGTTTTCCCCCTTCATTAGCATAGCAGTAAACATTTATTCAACATTAAGCATTTATTCACCAGAATTACAATATTATTAATAAGTAGCTACTCACATTTTACGATATAGTTTTCAGTTTGGAAAATGAACATTATTCTGTTCCTGTTTTCATTGACACTCTATTCCATAACCATTTCTAATTCTTCTTCATTTCACATAGTGCAACTGCATTGCATTTTGCAGCCAGTGTTAGGCAGGGTGGTGTAAAGAGGAAACAGACTGCAAACATTCAGTACCATCAATGTAAGCCATTTCTAAACTCAAGGTTTCAGTGGTCTACAGATGCATGGAGTCTTGTTTTGTTGAAACTCTAAGTAAAAAATATTACCTTTTTTGTTCCTCACTTGAATGCAGTATTATATTAAATTATAATATTGTGTTAGTTAACAATGTGGCACAACTTTAGCACTTGCACATTTTCTTCTTTCCTGATCTTCTCCCCAATTTAGTTGGGTCATATTCCACTCACTAACTAGGACTCCCTCATTCACACATTGGGAGGACTTACTCGAGCTTCCACCGAGTTGCATGAAGCCAGACTCTGCATTTATAAAAAGTGGCATCATTGGACAGGTCAGTGTGCTGGCAGAACACTAAACATCAGTTCTGTCACATCAGCTAACAGGCACTTGTGGTGGGAGAGGGAGGTTCCACCCAGAGGGAGCAAAAACAGTTCTCTCTCTTCGGCCTTCCGGCTACTGGTGGCTGCAGCTCCTCCAATGAACTTGTTAAATACCAATGATACAGACCAACGCTTAGACAGTTACACCACTCAGGAGCCCTAGTGCACAATTTATTTGTTGAGTTTGTTATAGAAGTAAACCATATATATGTAAAAAAAAGGTATAACAAATATGAGTCTATGTAACACAACACATTTTCTTCTTTATTTTGTTAAAATATACACAACAAAAAAAACAGCAACCGTGCCTTGAATTGTACAAAAGTGTGTTGCCTTTTTATATCAATATTTGGTTGGTAGAAGAATGCTGTTTTAAATGATCCATAGTGTAGATTTGTAGCATCCTTTTGCATCTTCATAGACCTTTATATCCTCGCCGGCACCTGGCTGAAAGAAGCTGCAGCTTTGCTTGTACTGTTCTCATGAGAGAATGTGTGTATCGCACTTTTTGGAAAGAGGCCAGAGGATTAGGATTGTCGGGCTGTATTACCTAAACCCTGCGGAGCTGCCTTCTCTCTGAAGCCTATGAACAAGAGGCCATGTGCCCCACTTTGTGCTCCTTTAATGTCAGGTGCATGGGATGGGAGAGAAGCTGCAGTACAGCACCATGTTCATCTGTTATTGAAGCATGGAAGCTCAAGAGTGGGCTACAGAAGAAAGAACACCTAAACCCCATGAAAGTTATGAATGTGGATAACACAAATATTTGACATACTTTGCCAAGGCCAATAAATACACCTTTGGTCTCCTGTGGATGTGTGTATTCGCAAGGTATGCTAATCTGAACCAGCCTTGCCAGAACAATCTGGCAATATGATTGCGTCTGTCTCAGGAAATCTCATAAATACAGAGAATCCTTCAGCTCATATCCCTTCAGTTCTGAATGTATTTTATCATGCTCAGCTTTAACAAGTGTAATACATGAAAATGGTCAAGATTATAGCAGGAGTGATGTTAGAATGTATGTTCTGAATTTTCTGAAGCTATGGTGGAAATGTTGTCTTCTGTGATGTTACAGCCTGAGCTTTGAAAGCAGGAGGAATGCCTTCAAAACAGTGTAGAGCTCTAAATACGTTGTATGCAAATGTTTCGTCCCCTGACTAGGTATGGTAGACTGTTGGTAAATGCAGCATCTAAATGATGTAATCTTCAAATTTCAAACAGTTACTGCTTTAAATATGCTGCCGGCAAATTTGACTTCCCAAATCCCATATTGTAGCTTTAAATGTCCCATCCAGATTGTGAAGCCAGCTGTGCATCCGTGTTATGAAACATGCTGCGCTTCAGCTAAGCACTGCTTAAGCTTTTAAAGCCGCCCTGCCTCCAACCTTCACACCTCTGGAGCCTAAGCACTATTATACTGCCGCTTGGCAGTCCTGTGGGACATGGGGCAGCATGTAAGATGCTGCATTAACCGCTGAACGCATGAGTGTTTCTCCAACCATCCATGCATACCTTGGGTCGTTAATGACCCAATAACTAATTTCTGACACAAAGTGATGCACAATCTGCCATGATAGCGTAAAACTGTATTTTTTCATCTACAGCTGGAATCTTTTGATTTTGTATTTAGTTAAAATTACCGATGCTTTAACCATCGGTTATGAACATCATATTCCCCATCTACAGATAGTGAGGGTCGGATATTTATATATGGAATAGGGTGAGGATATAGAGGTGAATAGCACGTACTTGGATGAAGGACTCTCACTCTTTCAAGATCCGTTATAACTCAATGAATAAAATATGAATCTCTGCTGAAAGTCACTGGGGCACAATAGCAGTAGAGCAGTAGCAGAAGCGAGGTAACGAGGCGGGGGTGAGTTGTGTTCTCTGAATATTCTGGGGGTTGTGTTTTAGGGTACCAGCTGAATGGATGTGTTCGGGCTGGTATAAGCAGATTACTGCCTCCTAGGGGCTTTTCCCATGTCCTGGAGAGCATTTGCTCCTAGAAAGACTGATCCCACCCCCAAAAAACAGGAATCCCACTTATTGAACTCTTTTAATAACGTGGTTTAGTTAACATATCCAGTCCCTCTTTTATGGGGAGACTTGTTCTCTTTGAGTATACTGTTGACTTCATGAAGCAATGTTACCTTAAAACACTTAAAAGACATTATGTATGGGACAATAGAAACAGTTCATGACCTGGAATTACATTCTGTTACATTAATGTACACTGAAGAACCTCTGGAACCCTAGACTTACTGCTGTTGTTAGCTCTAAAAGATGTAATAATGCATAGTAAAATGATAAATAAAGATAATGTAGATGAATAAGTGAGTCGATTCTCTTAACAATTGAATAATTATTGTAAAACGTATAACTTGCGCCGTTATGCGAATGACAAATTAGTATGAGCCCATATATTATAAGAGATAAGCTGAAGTAGGTACTGGATGGTAATTGTAAATACAGGGCTTTCTCAAGTAAAGGTTTGAAATGATAACGCTAACATGCTGAAGTCACAATTTAATGTATATGTAATCCAATATTAGCGTTTATTTAAACAAATTCATGTTTACTGTCTGAATCGTTTACTTATATTCATAAGACCTTCGCATATTAATTTTGATCAATTGATTTAACGACTGTTGCCAGACTCTTTTATCAGTTAAACACAATGTCAAGCCTAACTGCATTCCAATGCATCCTCTTTGAGTACAGTCAGATCACTTTCATCTGCAACACTTTCATCGTCCATTTTCGCCTTTAAGCTTTTAATAAAGCGGTCCCTGTAGAGTAACGTTCTGCTTGAAGTGTGCGCCAGGGAGTGACTGATTCATGGTTGTCTCAGTGAAAGCCTGGTATGAAGGATGGGTTGTAGGATCTTCAAAGGCATCAGCTGAGTGAGACAAATTGAAACGAGTGCTTGGACAGCAGAGTGCCTAAGGTGTGACCAATGGCAAAAGCATGCATGTGAAGACAAGGCCCAGGGGAACCTGCAGCCTTATTATTATTCGTAAAGTTTATTTTTATGTTTTATTCAGAAACTCCTATGAAGCTGATCAACAGCGTATGTGGTTATGAGAGCGAGGAATGGAAACCTGAACTTGTTCAACCTGATGAGTTTAAGGGTTAAAAGAGACCTAAATGCAGCTGAGGGAACTTTCTGAAAGAATCCGCTTCTCAACTAGCATTAGCCTGAGCGCTAGTTTGCAGGGTTGACATTTTTGCAGCACTGTTGCTAGGCACAACCGACCGTCGTCCTGGTGAATGAGGGTGTGACCTAGTCACTTCAATTCAGACATCTAGGTCTGAGTCGGTCACCCAAACACTGTGGCGATGGACAGACCCCACCCCACCCCACCCCCACGATGCCAGCGCCCTAGGGGTGAAAGGTTATTGGCTGCGCAGTCGGAAGTGCCAGGCTGCGATATGCCACTATTTTTAGTAGGGGATTTTCAGTGTTGTTGCCATGCAGCGGTTTGGTTTTCGCCCGTCGACTGTCTTCTTTTTCTTCCTCCCTCTCTCTCTCTCTCTCTCTCTCTCTCTCTCTCTCTCTCTATCCCCCATCACACTCTCCCTCTTTCTCTCTCACTCCTCCCTCTCTCTCTTTCCCTCCTGTCTTTCTCTCTCTCTCTTTCACACGCCTGGTGTGTAGCTCTCTCTCATAGTGCTGTTTGACTCGCTGACTGTTGTGACGGTGAGGAGAAGCACGAGTGTGACGGATCTCTGAGCTTCACTCAAGCAGAAAAATATAGGTCATACTGTAAAGCAAACACAGAGGGGGAGAAAGAGAGACTGAGAGAGAGAGAGAGAGACAGAGAGAGCTGGAGGGAGAGAAAGAGAGAGAGAAAGACAACCAGAGAGAGGTTGAGAGTGAAATAGAGATCAAGAGGAGAAATGGAGATTGGGATAAAAGAAAGTGAGGGAGAGATATTCAGAGAGACCACGTTGAGAAAAGGAGAGAGGGACCTCCTGAGTCAAAAAAGCAGAGAAAGCGTTGAAAAAGAATGAGTGAGGAGGGATGAAGGAAGAAGAAAAAGTGGAGAGAGAGAGAGAGAGAGAGATACAGAGGGAACTGGGAGAGAACAGGAGACAAGAGACATAAAGAAAGAGGCAGGGGCCAAGAGGAAGAAAGAGAGTGAAAGAGAAAGATGGATAACGAAAGAGGAAAAGTGAGGGTGATGAGAATGAGAGATATTCAGAGGGAACAGGGTGAGGAAGAAAGAGGCAAGAAAATAGCCTGAGAGAAAGAAAGAGTGAGGAGAAGGAGAGGTGAAAGGATGCTGTAAAACACTTTGCTCTGCCGGTGCTTTAGAGCTTCGCTCATTTGCTCTCGGTTTTCCCATAGAGAAGCGTTCAGCACGGAGCTGCAGAAAGTGATTGGTGTAGGTTTGTGGGTGTGCCTGTAGCGGGGCAAGAAAAGCCTTACAAAAGCATTGCAGTGGCGTCAAGGACAGGCTGCCTGGCAGAGGAAGAATGAGAGAGCGCATAGAGACAGAAAAACAGTCTGCAAAGCCGAAAAGAAAGCCAAGCAAAATGGGAGAGAGACACTCAAAGCTGTAGATAGAGATATAATCTGAGTCTCTCAGTGGTGAAGAGTTGCTGAACCATAAATAGCACTGCTGATTATCATTTTAATTATTGTTTCGGCAGTTTGTTATAGTTTCCAAAATCCTTTTGGAGATTTTTTACTGAGTTGTTTTGTCAACTTTTTTCCACCTTAAATATTGAGGTAGCCTCCTTGAAAGGGCTTGTCACATTTTTTGGTTTTAATCAGATATCACTCTAGTATGAACATCAGTAGGCCGTTTTAGTTCATGCAAAGGGCACCACTTTCCATTTAGGTGAATGGTCTATTAAACAAATGAGAGCCTGATTGCTAACATACTAAGTTTGCTAAAGGCGAATGAAAGCTAATAGTTACTAATTTGCACTAATTTGCACTGTGCGTTTTGACTGAACTGTTCTTTTAAGCAATGATACATAATAAGTATAATAATGTGTCTCATGGTGTAAAATACTGGATTGTACCTAGACTAAAACAGGGTTGGCAGTCGTAATTCACTGTTGTCGTTGCCCAAGGCAACACTAAATAACTGTTCCATGATCGTTCAGTTCCTCCGGCAGTATTATTCCATACAGATTATACAAGCTTTGTGCACACAAAACACCTGTGCCAGCAAGGAGTGCACCTTGAAATATACATAAATTAGTTGTCCAGATATTTTTGTTCATGGTATAGTCATGTCATCCCAGTGCATCACCTCCATATCATCCACTTTGTACTGACATCTGCAATCAGACTGAAATGCAAAGAGTGGCGCGACCTGGCCTTGAACTCACACTGGCACAAACTGTTTTCTCTCAAAGCACTGTTGGGTTCGGTTGGGGCCGCTTATCTCCGGTGTGGTGAAAGCCGATGTTTCTCTTTATGCCTGCGAGGAGAAAGCGGGCTAATATCTGCATGCATGGAAGATTACTCATCTGTCTGCTGGCTGTTATTCTTTTCCTGTTGAAACAACAGAATAGCTGACTTGTATATTCTCAAAGGACAGTGCTGTATAATGCTGTATTGTATCAGCAGCTGTAGTCAGTCTAGCATGCCCAAAAGTCTTCAGCCACTCCTCATTTTGTTCATATTTGGCTTCCAAAGAGCCAGACTTTCTTGTGCTTCTTATTTTAGTCCAGTTACCTGACCAGTTTCGGACGAATGTTTATTGTTGGTAAAGCCAGTATGAAACACCTAGGTAAGGTATCATTCAAGCATAACAAAGCCATCTAACTTAAGACCTAAACCAGTGGAAAAAACAGATGCAGATGATCACAGATAATCAGGCCAAGTGATCAGTATACTGGTGGTGCTGACTGCTGAGTGGCTGGAACACCTTTACTTAGGCACTTTGTATCTTTAGGCACTTTGTTTTCATTTTTGTCATTTAATCTTCTGAACATGATGAGCAAAAAATATTATTTCTGCAGGAACAAGGTGGTTCATAGGAAAATTTAAAGAAATTGCGAGTGAGTCAACATGCACAGTACTGTATATTAATAATATATAGGAGAATGTATGTACCATGCGATTTCAAAACTCAGAATTTCAAAACTTTCTGTAGCCTCCTAGTCTTCATGGTAGAGTGCTATACGTTTTTATTTTTTTACCAATAATAGTGACAATTTTTTCCAACCTTTTTTTATCGTTTTGAATGAAATTGGCTGTTTTTGTTACTGTATGTGACACATATAAATGACCTCTGTTCTAGTTGGCAATCCTGTGCTTGTGCCTCTTTTAAAGAGCAGTCAGGGCTGAAACACTCCTTATAACATCAATGTAAATAGGTGGAGCTAAATTGGTTTAGGGTGGATAGGATATACTGTACGTAAACACACTGTTTTTTTTTAGCTTTGTTTCTGTATTTGGACAGTATGGATCAGGGAATAAGTGACACATTTTGAAACAACGTCTAAATTCTATATCAAAATCTTATTTGGCGAAGTGAGGGAAAATCACTTCTCCATGGCACCTTAATATGGTGCATTTGGATGTTTTTCTCAGACTGTGGGAGTAAGATGTCAGAGGCAAAGGCAGGTGGTGGTCTATTTATAAATGTCTTTGGGGAAGTGTTTTGATTTCTTCACACTTTTCTGAAAAGTGCTATGGCCTGCTGCTGTATTGCATCTTTTCTGCCAAAGAGGGGGCTGTTGTACTTCAAACTCTCACCTCACACCCTCACTGAGCTTCAGCAAAACTTAATTTTTAATTTAAACTGGATTAAGCTGAATATATACTGTCAGTCTAGTATGTAGCCCATACATCACATATCTATAAACCAAGGGTGTCAAAATGCAGTAGTACAAGGGGAATTAGTGGTCTCTATGCCTTACCAAACCATATTTAACTAATAAATATTTGATCATTTACTGACGAGTAGTGTGTCAAGTAAGAAACACAAATTTGTCCTCTTGTGCTTCCAGTAAGTGTACCTTTGAGGCTATCAAACACTCAGTATCCTCTCAAACCACATCTTGGTCTTCTTTAAGGTGGCGCAAACTTGTTGATGTGGCTTAGGCCACAGTATGACTACTGTGGTTGCAGTCTGTCCTTAGAAACCACTTCAATAGTAGAATGCTGCTTTAGAATCAGTTATTGTGGCTAAGGCCACCATAAATATAGAGGAATATGATCCAAGATCAGTCCTCTTCAGCTGTGGTGGTGTGTAAAACTGCTGAAAGTACTGGCACCACCTTAATAAACAGCTGGATGTGGTCTGATTGGGTTGAGTGAAGGAAAGATTTTGATTTGACTATTGACTTCCAGTGTTCGTTAGCAAAGCTAGCATTCCAAATACTTATTTACCGACTACATGTGGGGTACGTGGAAAACTGTATATTTGATTTTTTAAGAAATTATTCCTTTAATAGTTTACTTGCTTCTCAAGAAGTATTTAAAGAAATTTTGCTTGCAATAAAATTAATTTGATAGTTTAGCAAACAGGATTCCACTTAGTGGAGAAATAACCTCTTGCGGTAATCATGTGAACATTCAGAATAAATGGTCTAACATATATTGTAATCCAAAAAACTCTTTTCAAAATTTAACATTGTCAGAAGAATGTATTATAAATAACAAATAATGCAACATAATGAACAGCCACATCTGCCTGGGAGTCCAAGTGGGCATAACTGGCCTCACTCTCACCACTCTGGTTGGGCATAACTATAACAAAGAGGTGGGTCAAGTAGACTATACTCATACTTAAAGGGCTTATATCCTTTCCTTATTTGCTTCATTTTTTCCTATGATAACGTATTTTGATTATTGATGATAACATAAATGGTTCTGCTTTAATAGTCTACATTGTGCCTTATTTAAAAAGCAGTATGAGCTGAAATACTTCAAATAATTTCTGAACAGACAAAGCAAATTTGTTGGTTTTTGTTATGTCACAAAAAATGAATTGAAAATAGTGTGTTTTGCAGCTTATTTTCACAACTTCAAATAATGACTCAAGAAATCTACCTTTCCAAAAACAGGTACAGGTATAGAAGAAGTATAAATGTAGCATAGTATCAGTGTAGCATCCGATGGATGGATTTCAAGGACAAAAAAATAAAAGTTCATTCCTTTCCTTTACTGAATGAAAGTAAACACATTATTGTTCGATAGTCAAGAAAGTGCAACTCTTATGTTTACGTTTATGGCATTTAGCAGACGTTCTTATCCAGGTGCTTAAGTTGTCTACGTCTGTTTTTTATATCTGTAAAGCTAGACTAAGATCAACACCTGCTTAATACACAAATAAGGAAAAACAGGCTAAGTGCCCAAGGTTTTTCTTAAATACATAGAAAAAATAGAAGAGATAAACGAGAGGATTGGTTAGTCATCCGAGGTGCTCCTCCTCCAAGAGCAACTCTTGAAACGTTATATTGCTATGAAAGTGTTACTGGTCACTCCGCTCTTCTGATTATTAAACACTGGCTGCTGTGCTACTGATGCTGCCCTATTTTCTCTCCTCCACTAATGATTTCTCCTCTCTGTCCTTTCTTGAGGACTGCTCCACACTGCATTGCAGCATGCTGTCCTGACTTTGAGTTCACTTTTCTTCTCCTTTTTCAGGCTGTCCTGCATTATGCTCTTGTGAGTGCTATCTTCCTCTAAAAATCCATCCAGTTATCTTTTCCTTGTTAGTTGAGGTGATCTCCCAATGCACTGTTTGGAGCCCCTGTCATATAGTGCTAACCAACCTGGCAGTGAAACCACTCTTTCTCAGAGACACATGTTTTCAAACTGCCCGGGTGTGTGTCTATGAGCTGGCAGACTTACTTCCGAGGTTAGCCAGCATTGCTGTAGATGGATAGAAAACAAAGTAAGCCATGATAACCCAGAGAACAGCTGGACCAATCATGCATTCATAGAATTCAGGCATAAATGGTTCAAGCTTCATAAGAATTTGAAGTGGCAGTACACTGATAAGGCATTACATGTTTTTTTACACTTGTATCAGGCAGTAATATATAAAAATGTATTTAAATGTGATTGGCTGATTACTATCTCTTCCTGTTATTTTTTGGTTAATCAGACATGTTTCACCAATGAAAGCGCTCACTTGACTGTTTCTACCCAGATACCACGGGGAGATGAAATTTGATTGGATCATTTTTACTTTGGGCGTTTCAAAGTTTTAACCTTTTCATTACCATCCCAACCTTAAGAGTGAAATAAGAAATGCACTACAGTACATCACATTTAAGAGTTGAAACGCAACAAGCGAGGTATTTCTATTGAAATAAAAATGAACTAAACATTTACTCAGTTTCTAGTCAGCTCAACGTTGTGGAAATACTTCTGTTACCACCTTGGCAGAGTTGTTGGCTTCCCTCAAAAGAAAAGCAGCCAACAATTTTGTTAAATAAAGCAGTCAGTTGAGAGTACTCAAATAAAAGAGTTCAGGCTTATAATTACTTTCAAAACTTCAGTTTTAGAAAGCAGTGTAACATCCGGTGGAAACTTGTTTGTTTGCTTTGTTCTAGCCTATGTAATTTAACTTGGGAGCTCTCTGTCCTCCTGCTCTGTGCTGAGCCGCGCCTGCTGCTCCTGCACGGAGACTCTGGTAAGAAAAAGCACGTCTTGACAAGTCGAAGGTGCAGTGAAGTGTTTGGGTTATTTTTCAGAGGCTATCTCTCAGACCCCTCTCCCTTCATCCTTTGCAGCTGTGCAGCCAGCCTCCCTGCAGAACAGTGCAAACACACACATGCACACACACACATACACATGCATAAGTTTGTATTCCTGTTTTTGTGATTGTTTTCCATTGTTTTCTGTTTGACATTGTATTTAAATACTGTTGGCTACAAGTTTTTTGTGTAATAGAACCTTTAAACTTCTCACACATCTTTTTAATTAACCCTCTGTTTATGATGTACATGTCATGATGACTTGTGGCAGGTGTATATACAGAAAATTAAAATTATTTTTGCATGACCATTCTGCAACCACTTTTTTTTCTTTACACCAGGTTTGTTTATGTTACTGTACATATGTAAATGTGATGGTTTTCTTGACATCACAAAAAATACATTTTAAATGGTAAGTCTTGGCCACTGTGTTTCCAAATAAAAAAGAAGTTAATTCATTTTCCCTTTAACAAACAAGCAAACTATTAAATAAAATGCTTTTTAGGGAACCAGAGCTTCTATCTCATTGCTCCAAATGGTACTTATACTTTTAACAGCGTGATTAAGCCTTGAGCTTCACTTCTGAATCCAAAAGTTAATGACAGTGTGAAAAGTTTTCCTAGCATCCTAGACACATCTGGTCTGTGCAAAGAGCTAAACTCACACACACACACACACACACACACACTCGCACGCACGCACACCCAGACACACAGAGTATTTGATTAAAGACCTGGGTTTGCCACTCTCCATCAAAGTGCCAGGCTCGGGGTATTTATAGTTCAACCGCCGTTCAGTTATAATTGTTAATGTGTTACGAGCTACATTTCTCAGATCTTGACACTGACATTCAATTTTTGCATGGGTTTGTTGATTGTATCCTGGCTTTACACTGTGTCCTTGCGGTCGGGACTTGGTGTCTATAGATGTGTATATAGATGTCCACGTGTTTTTCTCAGTCTGGAGATGAAGGCTGGATAAAGTCTGTGCTGCTGC
Source organism: Brachyalestes nurse (assembly GCA_037974405.1). Taxonomy (NCBI): domain Eukaryota; kingdom Metazoa; phylum Chordata; class Actinopteri; order Characiformes; family Alestidae; genus Brachyalestes; species Brachyalestes nurse. The sequence goes on from JBBPCY010000018.1 coordinate 17,977,368, forward strand.
AGCTTAGAGACAGGAGCAGGAAAAATCTGTGAGAGTTTTCTTTTCTACTTGGCAACACAAGAAACCCATCCCCCCTTCCACATCAAAGTGATCATTCCTTTTGAATCGTGTTTTTTTTACCAGTTCTTTTCAATAAATCGGTCAAATGAAATTACTAAGTCCAGCTGAAGCTGACATTTTTTCTTAATATTCTCATAATGTTCATGTCAAAATTAGAATAACAATTTTAAAATCATTGTTAATGTCAAGAAAGTACAAAGACTTTGCTAAAATAGTTGGTGATTTCTTTTGGGCAAACACTTTAATTCCATTTTAAACTCGGTTTAATACACTACCCTTAATGAAAATGTAAAGGTAAACCCGTATTCGTACTGTACAGTTTACACTGAACTCCTGCAGTGCTAGAATGTAAATACCTATATGACCCCTATATAGACTGTAAAGTAATTAATGCACGGGTGTTTTCTTTGGTATGCGCTGTCCTTTTCTTTGGTATAAGCAGAGTAAATACAGTAATAATTTAATGTAATTTTTTAGTAATAAACGTACAGTAAAATGTACGGGTAATCATCAATAATATTTACAGTTCAATAATTTACTGTTCATCTGGTGCGTCTTATTCAGGGGGTTCAGGAGTCGTCGTACTGTAGTGACCCGCCGGTTACAGCAGACACTGGACAGCAACTGAGCTCCACCGCCTCTTTTAATTTAATTTTCAGTAATAAAAATACAGGGCTTTGAGAAGAACAAAATGAACAACAAGGTAAATATGAACACTTCTTTTAAACAATTGTTTATTTATATATTATTTATTTAAACAATTATTAATGAGGCATTGTAGTTAAAGTTACCCTCGTCTGTGAAAACCAGACTTTTAAAGCTGTGTTAAGACCTAAAATGAAACAAGTTGCTAGTGTTACCACCCTTGCTAATTAAAACGGCACTACACTGGTTACAAACGTAACTGTCTTTTTTTTTTTTTTTGTAAAATGCAAGCACACCGTGGACCACTTTCGCCGCTCTCCCTGCTCCATAACTTGAGACACGCAGTGTGACATCATCGCGTGCAATGGAAAAAGTTAGAAAGAATCGTTAGAGGAACCGATAACGCCGGAGGTAAATGATTCCGGTGCTTCGCAAAATTAAAACAGGTTCAAAATCGGAAACGGGTTTCGATTGCCACCCCTAGCCAGGAACACAGCACCTAGATATAAGTGTATGGGGATGGTACCTTGCTCAAGGGTACATAATAGGGCTGTAACAACACACCAAACCCTTGATTCAGTTCGTTTCACGATTTTTGACTCACGATTCGGTTCGTATCACGATTCATTTGCGGTGAAGGAGAGGAGAAATTCTGCGGCGCCATTTTGTTTGGAGACACCTTATCTTTACCTCAAAATTATAAACCAATAAACACTTAAATACTGCTTCCTTTCCATTCATACTGAGGACAAGGCTTCAGTGAACCGCACGAGGAGTCAAGTTGGAGGAATCGACTCGTATCTCTCGGTTCACCGCTCCGTTCAAACAAAAAAATGCTCCGCCCAGCTGCCCGGAGGCCACAAAACTTGCTCAAAACACAAAAAAAAAATTACACAGAAACTCCAAAGCAGTTTATCACAACTTTATCATAACTTACATATACTCACAGCGAATCAATTCAATAAGCAAAAAGTCTGTCCATGCTTGTATGTTTTTTTCACACCGCGACCTCACATCATGGACCTGAGTGTCGCGATTTCGGTTTTGTATCGTATATCGCTAAAGCCCTAGTGTCTACCGAACTTGTCTATCTAATAACAACTGGGACTGAAGCTTTAGAAGCCTAATAACAGAAATAACAGAAAGAAGCTTCTCCACATTTTCTGTCATTTGTTGAGTATTGGCAGAGGGACAGTATCTACTTGGTCTCTTGAAGTACCATGAGTACCAGTTACTTAGTAATTTCTATATGTTAACCTTCTTCAGTCTTACAATGAAAAAACAAAGATGAACCTGTCAATATACCAGCTAGTCCTGGATGTCTGGCACAGTTTGGTGATTTCTCTGCTTAAACACTCTTGCTAAACCTGGAAATGAACCCAAGAGTTGAAATAGGTGTGTCTGCAGACATGAACAGATAATTCATGAACAGATAATTCACTAAACTGTGCTGCGCACTGACCCTCCAGAAGCAGAAATCAAGAACCCTGTGCTATAATCAGTGAGTTTACCTCAGTAAAATCTCAGGGCAGGAGGTCATGGTTCCGCTTTACCCGCTTTGTCCTGCTTAATCACTGTTCCTGTTGGCTAATGAATTGGTTGCAAGGAGTGCTCTTAAGACGATTGCCTTTAATTCATAGGATGCTAATTTCCCTCTGCCTCCTCAGTCTGGAGGGAACCAGTTAACCTTGAGACACATGTAATCAGCTTTGAAGGTTTAGCCCTGTTCTCACACTATTCATTGTAATAGTTAGATCTCTTTTATTTCTCATCTCTGTGTTCTGCTCTAATTCTACACTAGGTTTTGAATATACAGCATGCAGGCCAGGTCACATGTGAGCAAAGGGCTTATATGTTAGCACCACCAGCATGCAACTGTTTGTCTAGCTGTATTTATGCTCAGGCTTCTCCTGGGGCACCTATTGTACCTTGGGCCTTAGGATGAATTCCAGCTGCTGACTCTGCCACTTTGATTCAGAATCAGAAGAGGAGAGAGGCAGGCAGAACACCGCAACATGGTAGGACTGCTGAGAATCTCTGAATTTATGGTTCTAGAGCACAGATCATGTGATAAGATAGGCAAGACTCAGGTGCTGTTGCACATTGCAGACTAAAGTGTCTCACCTGTTGCTGCTTTTACTCTTTACAGCTGTGTGATTGTAGACTGTAGACTGCTTCAGACTGGAGTTTTTAAATAAAAAATATAGTAATGAGCATTTACCTAAGCTTGAAGATCATACAGACTGTTTCCTCATGAATGGTAGAGATTGCATGCATTTATTGCTAGTTTATATTTTGATTCACTTTAATTAGATGTAATTAGATAAAATTTTATATCTATCTATAGAAAATGTCTCATTCTGTCTGCACCATTTACTGCTATGCTAGGAAGGTTTTGTGTTTGAGTCAAGCCTGTTTCTTTCATGCTGTTGTCTTTTGTGCCAGGCTTCTAAAGCCTTCTGCTTTAGTAGGCAGAGGGCAGATTAGACTGTTGCTAGGAGACCTGTTGATGTCAGTCAGCGTTATCAGTCTGGCTGCTTTATTGGGACATCTGTTTACTCTGTGGCGCAACAGTTTGATGGTACACTGAGGGGGAAAAGGTTTATAGATAAAAAATAAATTATATAAATCTACTAGAAAAGGTGGGTATTTCTACATTGCTTTTCATGCAACAGGTTATTTAGTTTATTATTTATTGATAATAATAATAATAATAATAATAATAATAATAATAATAATAATAATAATATTATCATGTGTGCATCTTCACTAATAAGAAGTGTGATAAACCCCTTTGGTTAGAAGAACCATTTCAGAGAGATGTGTGTGTGAAGAATCTTTTTAGTAAAGAAATTTCAGATCCTGTAAAGGTTTACTACCAATTTGATAAAACTACATTTACATAATATGTGGATTCTTTATTAAAAGTTCTCACCCCATTTACAATATCCTTTTTTAATGTGAAATTGTAATTTGCCACAGTTGGAAAAAATAAATCTTCTTAAACGGACATTGGAAGTAGGATTAAGTGTGAAACTCATGTGATCTCTTGGGAGTCTTACTGGCTTGTACGAAGGGGAAAGTTTGAGTAACTTGTGTGACCCTCACAGAAACATAGTAATGTTTTTTAAAGTGTGTTAAAACTGCAAGTCATCATTGCTTCCAGATGGGCATCACATCATCCAATCACAGTCCTTATTTTGGAAACGTCCCCCTACAGAATGGATGTTTGAGACTTGCTCCCTATACAGCAGTGGTTCCCAAACTTTCTCTGCAGGGCCCCCTCTTTTCTAGATAGGAACATTAATGAGCCCCCCTCCCCCCATTCAAACTACACAAGTTCAGATTCACACTTTATCTGCAATACAGCTCTCTTTTCTAACTGAGCGAAACAAATGCAATAACAAATGGTGCAGTTTCACCACTGTGGGAGAAATAAAGAGCATACTGAAGGTATAAACAAGAATAAACAACTGTCTCCACAGAAATGGCTGGGAAAATTAACCAGTTCAGAAAAAAAATTAAGAGGATCATATTAAGTCTCACACTTGAACTTGCAGCTGATGAAGAGTCTGCCTCTGCTGGAGGCTTAGCTGGGTGCACAAACTTGTCCATGTTTTTGCTAGCAGTGCTCAAGTGGAGCGTAGGCTATACCATTGGTGCGCCCCTCTGTAATACCTCTGCGGCCCCCAGTTTGGGAATATTTATAATATCATGCACATACTATAATAAGCATAATCTATAGGCTATCATAGTTCTTTGTATTCAACTTCAAATGAAATGGATGTATAATAAGTCTTCTTCCACCATAAATAAAGTTGCATTATTTTAAACATGTCCTTATGCATTAGGTGTTCATAATGCTCTGTGATTATGAAATGACTGACTGAGGAAGTGTTGTGTGTCTCCACAGGCTGGTAAGATTCAGGCTCTGACTCTGGAGGAGAGAGAGCAGCTCCTGCCCATGCTGCACAATGCACAGTGGGTGGAAGTGGTGGGTAGAGATGCCATCTATAAGGAGTTCATCTTTAAAGATTTTAACCAGGTGAGCAATCTACTTAAGTTCTTGTGTTAGTGTAACTTACATACAGCTTCAAATATTTCATTAATTTTCTTTATGTATCTTTCTCCTAGGCCTTTGGGTTTATGTCAAGAGTTGCACTACAGGCTGAAAAAATGGACCATCATCCTGAGTGGTTTAATGTTTACAATAAGGTACTACTGCTACTACTACTATTATCACTACTACTACTACTAATGATAGTAATCACCATCATATCAATTTATATCTTACATGTCATAGCTGTCAGAGCAAAACTTTATCACATTTGTTTTGGTGTAATTTGAAAATTGCTGTTGTTTTCCCTGTATCAGAATTTCATGGTTTGCTTACTAACAGAAATGTGACATTACTGTACCCACCACCTGTGGCCTGGACTCCGAGTGAACAGTCCCCCTATGACTCAGCACAATGAAATCAAGCACAGAGTCTATTTGGTGATGTTGTGTTAGCAGCAACAGTCTTGGTAGTGGGTGGCACTGGCTTAAAAAGTTACATTAACTAACATTAAAATCAAACTCTTTCCTTGCACCTAAATTACCTTTTGAAGGTTCAAGGTTTTGTTCTGACAGTGACAATATGCTTATCATGTGGAGAACATGTACACAGTATTTGTTACATAATATATATGTGACATGCCAGTAATGATCCTCTCTGTGGGTTTTCTCTCTGCCAGGTTCAGATCACTCTAAGCACACATGATTGCGGAGGGCTCTCCCAGCGTGATGTCACTCTTGCCACTTTCATTGACCAGGCCTCAGTTCTCTGAGGCCATTCGCCTTCGTCCATGTTGCTGCTGAGGGCCTGACAGACTACCGAACTGTTGTGTTAAAAGTATTCTGTGTCTCAGCCTTCCAGACATCGGCTCTTTGTCAAAGTTAGTTACTTTGACAACCCCTTCTGTCTATTGCCTGTTACAGTCATTCCTGTCTGTATCAACCCACAGCTGTAGCAAGACATCTGTGCACAACCACAGGTGTGCACATAATCAGAGAAACATTACTGTTTTCTAGCCCTCAACCCAGTAACCTCTTTTCCCTTAAAAATACTGTGCCTTTATTTTATATTTGGTGCACATATGTGCTGTGAATTGTCTTCTCTAAGTCTCATTCAAAATAAAGTGTGTAAGTTAACTGTCAGTTTGAAGTTATATATATATATATTATTTTAAATGAAATTCTAAGGGTCACCTTCATGCACCCTGGAGTGGGTTTCAGGTATATGAATGGGACCACCACACTAATAGTGTAATAGATTGAAATGTTAGAAAAGGCCTCCTCACAGTCATCTAAATCTACAGATATAGGATTAACCATATATCTCCATTTACTGTTCATCATTAATGAATGCATTTCAAAACGAAATACAAAAAAATTACTGTGATGACAAATCTTTTGCTTCCAAACAGTATGAATAACAAACATAATAGCTCTTTAATTTTCAAAAAGACTTTAATGACTCTTACAGGAACAGTGGGATACATGGAAGTGTTGACAGTGGCTTGTACGTGGTAAAGGCCCTCTCCCTGAGGCTGATATAGTCACTGCACTAGCCCGAGAGCCTGCCAGAAGGCATGAAGGTAAACACTACTGGTCATGAGTTGCAGAAAACCACAATGATGAAGGTCATTGGGTATCCAGAGAGTGCAGAAAACAAGGTGCCTCACTTTTAGGTAGTCATACAGTATTGTCAGACATGCTTCTCTGGAGGCAAAGGGAGGATTGTGTTAAATATAAAATCTTGAATATGAAAATAATATTCACAAACATTCTTGCTATTGTACGAAGTGGTACTTTCCACGTTTAATAGCTTAACCTAAGGCAAACGTTAAATATTATGATGCTACTTCAGTGGTATCATGTTAAGAATGGTGTCCCTCAAGTTTCCAACACATTTTCATGCCCACACACTTTTAGCCCTGTAATAACATTAAAAAAAAAAGTACAATTAAAAATTATAATTACATTATTGAAATATGAGACACTACATTAGTGATGTATAATGTAAAAACACACACAGTGGTCAAAGACATTATGAAAGCATAAGGAATTAAATAGCTGATGAGGTCTGCAGTCATGATTCAATGGTACCGTCTCATCACTTCATCATCATCATCATCATCATCATCATCATCATCATCAGTTCCCTGTTTGTCCAAGAGCTACTCTCGCTTATTACAGCTCAGGAACATTAGCAAGGCAATTACCTATTGGTGCAGCATCTTCCTGGACTAAGAACATCAACAAAATAAAGAAACGCTTTTGAAGAAAATAAAATCTCCCATTTTTCTGGCAAAGAATCCTCCCATTTTGTTCAAAGCCAAGAGATTAACTGTTTTTTAAATCCAATCAGTGAACCGTGCGAGGAATTACACTTACTCCAACACCACAGAGAAAAGCCCTCAATGTACAAATGCTGGAACAACATCTGAGGTAGAAAGGAAGGAAACAGTGATTGTTTCAGACACTTATTTAGAACTTACAGTAGTTGAGGTTCAGGCAAGTTCAGATTTTTGCAGCTGATTTTTTTGTTTAAACAAATCCAATTTGCTTTCAATAAGATATGTAGGCACTCGACTCCCTTCTGTTTATTCAGAGGGTATTATTAATTAGTGTTGGATTTTGGGATAAAAACCAAAATAAAATGATCTTTTAAAAATTATTTTAGGTTCACCTGAGCAGTGCTAAAATATCAGCACTTTCTGTGCTTTTCAAGTTACATTACAGAATGGTACAATGTTGGAAATCTTTAGAGAAACTGTGATCTGCTGCTTGGTCCGTTGTTCCATTTTAGCCCTGTAACAGTGATACAATTGCATACAGTTGTCTGATTATGATCAGTTTTAGCACACATTTTAACCGTAGGGGTACCAGACTTTTTGCTATTTGCTAGTTTTGCAATGCTGGCTTGCAGGAAGCCACTAACTGTGATGACAGTTCTTCAAAAAAAAATGAAGTGAAACTTTGTGAGGGAGTCTCCAGAACTTCAGGCCGGAGTTTGTGATTAAGAGTAAAATGTTTAAATCTCAATTAAATGCTTCCCTCTTGACAACCTGAGAGTTCATTTGGAGCTGTTGCCTCCAACTGGACGGCCGCAGTAATGTGAACTATAAAAGGAGAACTGTTCATGTTAAACTGATGCCACAAATAATACAGACAGAACACACTTCTCCAAACTTGCAAAAGGAAGTTTGTCCCTGAACGTTCTGTGCTAATTCTGATACCATGATACTTACAGTAAATCATCAATCCTCAGGACAGCCAAAAAATGCCCACACTGCATGGAGAACTATGGCTTGTGCTTAAACAAGAAATGAGTAAATGTGTGATTGAAATGAGTGACTGAAAAGTTAGTAAATAGCTGTAGACAAACATGATGAGGGACCCATTGGCAGCCAATCCAGACTCAGTGCGTTTTGGAGCTCCCATTTATGTGGTTCTTCTTGCTGGTGTGGTGGTTGTTCTGGACCTTGGCGACTTCAGTGCTGTAGAGGCAGTCCAGGAAGCCACACGATATCTCCGTCACCATCGACCGGTCAGGGATGGACTGTGCCATGCCATAGATTGCTCCCTGAATACAGATTTCAATCTCAGTTCAATGCACATGTGAAAACACGCTGTATTTGAAAGAATGACATGGAAACCGATTAAGCAAACAAACTCCAGTTCAGACGGGTGAACATGAGACTATAGTGAGTCAATGCTCTGTAATTCTTGGGACAAGCACCATCACAGGGCTTTTCTTTCAGATGGAGGATATTTTACTGCGTTCTCAAAGGTTAAGGCAGCTGTAATTCATGACTCACCACAGGGCTGCCTGAGCTTTATGAGTCATCCATGATGACTATGAGCAACCTCACATAAGTACTGAGTGCTTCTCAGTATCTGTGATCCTGTTTCAGGTTCTACATGTGAATCCTCCTAAAGGATTACACAAATTACAATATATGGACAAAAGTATTGGGACACACCCTGTTTTTCAGGGTTTGGGCTAGGCTCGTTTCTCCAAAGTGAAGGGCAATTATCTTAATGCTTCAGCAGACCAAGACATTTTGGACAACACCATGCTTCCAACTTTGAGGACACAGTTTGGGGAAGAACCTTTTCTGTCCCCAGTGCACAAAGCAGCTCCATAAAGACATGGTTGGACAGAATTCAGTGTGGAAAAACTTGACTGGCCTGCACAGAGCCCTGACCTCAACCCCATCCAGCACGTTTGGGATGAACTGGAACAGAGATTGCGAGCAAGGCCTTCTCGTCCAACATGATCTGACCATATAAACGCTCTACAGAATGAATGGGCAGAAGCTGCGATGTTAAAGAAGCTCTATGTTAAAGTCTATGTATTTGAATGCAGTGTCATTAAAGTCCCTGTTGCTGTAATGGTCAGGCGGCTCAATACTTTTGTCCATATAATGTAGAGTACATTTCTATTGGAAATAACTGATGTAAAAGAAATAAAGGTTATTCAGGTAAACTGTTAAACGCACCATCCCAGTAGTCTTCTCCTTTGGATTCTTCATGATAATGGCTACTTCTTCCTTCACATCATTAACAAAATGCTGTGCCACACCAGGCATCGTGTGCAACATGGTTACACAAATGTGGATGCTGTTAAAGGACAAACAAAGGAATATCACATAATCAGTGTTCAGTGGTCTTTGTGATGACAGGGCCATCACCAGCTTCAAATATATGTCCTAACCAAACAGGCACATTGAAACAGTGTTCTTCTGTTATAATTAACATGTTTACGAAGTTTGATTCTACATATAGATGACAACTGAAGCAGTAATTAAGCAATAATTCCCATTTGTAATAGAGATTTGACCAACAGTGAAAATAAACTTTGTGTTCTTACCTAGATGGGAACTGAAGAGTGTTGAGGTTCCAGCCCTTTGATGTGAGTGCGTTGGATAAACGGAAGACATCAAAGACATCGGAGCCTATGGCCACCACGGACACCTCAGGGTTGCCGAACACAAATACTCCGTCTATTTTACGGATGCTATGAGGAAAAACATGAGTGTAAATCTGGTCTGTTCTCAAAGTAATTGGAATATGAGATTAATTGTCATTTTAACCATCTGTTACTCTAATTCTAATTACCCAGCTGCAATGGTGCGGGCAGTCTTAACAATCTTCCTAGTGGCGTCAACATAGCCACTCTCTCCCATGTGCATCATGGTGGCCCAGCAGGCTGCGATGATGCCTCCAGGCCGAGAGCCAGCCATTGAGGGAGACGCATAAATTCCCCCCTGCCAATCAGGTGCCACAAAGTACTGGTAATGGCGATATTTCGTGTCCCTGTAGAGCACCACTGAGGAGCCTTTTGGAGCGTACCCATACTGTAGAGATAACACACCTTTCAGAGAAAACCCTGGTAACACACTAAAAAAATTCTTGTTACATAATAAATTGCATTACTTTTTTCATTACTGGACATACTAATATTAAACATTCAATAACTTTGCAATCCAAATGAAAAACATCAGGGTAGCATTTTCTAACCCTCAAACTCAGAGCAGCATGCTAACTTTTACTCATAAATTTGAAGTAAAATGAGGAATATCTTTCTAGTATTTAACCTCACCTTGTGTGTATCGGCTGAGATGCTCGTCACGCTTTTGATACGAAAGTCAAATGGCTCAAGTCTGAATCCAGCCTTTTCCATGAAGACTATGAGGAACCCACCCAAGCATGCATCCACATGGAAGGGGATGTTGTACTTCTCTGCCAACTTAAAATAAAAAAGTATTCATAGTTGATTCGCAAACATTTGAGGCATTGATTTATGATATTATCTGGTGTAAAAAGTGAAGATGTGAAGCAGAGTTGTATTGAAATTACAGAGGGTTCTAAAGTGCATTACCTTCCCCACTTCCACAATAGGATCCATGATTCCATGAGGGAACTGAGGAGCAGAACACACCAGCATGGCTGTGTTCTTAGAGATGGCTCTCTTCATGGCCTAGAGGGACGTCAAGGAAAAGGAGGCAATCGTATAAGACTGAAAAATTCTGCCAGCAAGATGATGTCTGTTTATCATGTGTACACTTAAAACATGTTACCTTCACATCAACTTTCATGGTCTTCTTATCCAGAGGTATGTGAATGAGTTTCATTCCAAAATAATGTGCTGCTTTGTCAAATGCGGCATGGACACTAACTGGTGCAATTCTTCAACAAGAAGGTTCATGCAACAGACATCAGAAGACATGACAAGCTCAATAGTAAGTCTTCTATGAAAAATAATATGTAGTTTTAAACTAAGCCTCTATATACACCTACATAATATTCTGACTGACTAAAAAGGACTTACATCTCTGGATGTTTGATTCCTCTCTCAAAAGCCAGATCTCTGTATGCCTTGCAGGCCATCAAAATGCTTTCAGTTCCACCAGAGGTGACCTAGGCAAATACACAAGGAATACAGATTCCATAGTTTTAGATGCTTAGAAATATCAAAAAGTTATTATATTTATGTCAGAGGCAGTATGAGGAGTTACAGTGAATGCCACTTCAGTTGTTATGATGTGATTGCCTTCATTGGAAGAAAATGCTACAGGATATTTTCCTCCTGGCAGTAATATGAGCATTTGCCTACTGATAAGAGGTTTCTGATGGTTAGTTAAAAACAAAACAATAATAAATAAATCCATCATAAATTGATCCAAAAAGAAGTATGAAAACTGACTGTGCCACAGGACTCTGGACCGCCATTGAACAGAGAACATGCCATCCGCACCACCTCTGCTTCCATTTTTCTCACTCCGGGGAAGATGTCCGGATGAAGAGGATTACTCCAGGCAAACTCTCCATATACCTAGAGACGAGTAAGAAACAGACATTCAATCAACACAGAACCAACATAAAACCTACGGAATGTAATCAGAACTGAAAAACAAACTGTACAGCAAACTGTACACACACACACACAAAATACATATACAGTGTGTGTGTGTGTGTGTGTGTATATATATATATTACACGTGAAGTACAGTATGTATATATATCAGGACTGAAAGGACACATCACCTTCACTAGGAGTTCTGTGAGTTTTTCATCTCCCCAGTAAACTGCGCCAGACACTTTGCCTTTGGTCCACTGCACTTCATCTGACAAAGAAAAGAAATTGGAAAGAGGTTTTGTTCACGTGCTGTGGAGACACAGTGTAACATCGGTTGTAAGATGGGTTACGATACAATATGAAATGGTAATCATCAAGAAAATTAACTGTATTTTACATGAACAATACAGGTATCAGCTGCTGTATTAGTGTTTCGGGTTGCACGCCAGTACTGTGTATTGAAAGAATCAATTAAACGTGCAGTGACTCACTCAGTGTCTGGTACTGCCTGATGCTGTCCAGGACTTGTTTCTGGGTGAGGCCTTGTGATGGCAGGACCTTAATGTAGCTCATTCCGTCTTTCAGTGTGCACATACTCATTGACATGTCATCAAGTGCTTTGTTGAGCTGTTTCTGGATCTACAAGACGAGAACAGGGAAAGAAAAATATATACATAAACAAGCTAAATACAAGTAGTAAATAAACACAATAAATAAAAGCAGTTCTACAATCAGAGCTACAGTCAAGAACACCTTTAAGACTAAGACCAAGACCATCTGAGTTCTAGTCAAGACTAAGTCAAAAAAGCCTCAAGCTCAAGTCAAGTCTGAGACCAAAGAGGTTTGAGTCTTAAGACAAGAGTCCAAATGCTTGCGGACATTGTGTCTGTGGCCAATATGATGAGTATGGATGAATCAGAGCACATGGTGATGACAGGCATGTAAAAGTTACCAGGAGGACCTTTAAAAATTTTGAAACAATTAAACCAACACCCACTTTAAATGAAAGGCAGCTGGTCAACATCAACTAGAATAACCGAGAATAACCAAGTGTGATTGCTAATACCAACAAGTCAAAGCCAAGTCCAAGACAATTAAAAAAACCTTCAGACTGGACTAGAGTACTTCAACCCTGTCTAAAATACAATAACTGGAAGAATGTGGTCTAAACTGTCTACATAGACTGGTTTATGGGCAATATGGTTCATCCATGACTGTTAGGGGTATAACCTGAACCTGATTTGTATTCAGTTAAAATAACTCTGCAACATTTCAAAATAATCAAATCACAGTGAGGTTTCGGAATTATTTTCTCAATTTGAAACGTTGTGAGGTTAGACATATACACACTTAATACACATTTTACTTCAACAACGAAGACTGGCTTATTACCTGAGAATAAAAATGCATTAAAACATAAAAAGGTGTAAACGTCCAATTCGCTGAAGCAAAATACAAGTCAAGAGACTCTCTTCAGTCTGGTGACATTAATTAATCCTGGGCATCATCACTGTGTGTCATGATATAAACTGTGTCAAAAGTTTCACTCACGCTAAAGCATCATGAAAAATGAATCAGACCTCATGTTTAAGGAAGTGGCTGAGAACCAGAAAACCACAAGACACTTACTGACGCGCCAATAAATGGGATTTTTCTGATGATTCGAAAGAACTGCTTCTTGATTCGAGATGTCAGACCTGCAGATTCAGACACAAACAGCATGCTGTGGTAACAAAGTGACGTATTTTGAGCAAAAACATGCCTGAGCTGACAAAAGCATAGAGATGGTTTTTGGCCCAAAAAGGTTAATAGCTTATGGCGATTTATGAGCAGCTGGAATAAAACCCTAATCCACCAGAGATCCAGATGGTGATGGATTACATCATTAGACTTCAAACAGTACACAAACTAATTACAGATATTAAAAGATAGGGTGTAAGAAACAGCTTTAAAAAATTGACTAATTTCAAAATTTACATGTACATTTACGGCATTTAGCAGTCGCTTTATCCAAAGCGACTTTCATTCCCAAACTACAAGGGACAGTCTCCCTGGAGCAACTTGGGGTTAAGGGTCTTGCTCAGGGACCCAGTGGTGGTATACTGAAAGTAGGATTCGAACCCATGACCTCTTGGTCCAAAGGCAAGTGTCCTACCCACTAGGCCACCAACACCAAAATGCTACTTTATAGTGACCTAGTGGTTATGGCATAGCCCCTGCAATCAGATGGTTGTGGGTTCGAATCCCAACAGCTAGTGTCATCATTGAGGTACCCTTGAGCGCACTGCTCCCTGGGCGCCCCTCGTTGGTGGCAGCCCACTGCTTCACTTAGTGAAAGGGTTAAATGCTGAGTAAGAATTTCACATTGTTCACACTGCGTGCTGTGGTGGGTTCATGCCATTTTACTTTACTTAATTTTATTTCCATTCTTTAGTGCTAGGTTACTTGTTAACTGAAAGATTATCCAAAAGGTTCAAAATCTCAAAAGTCAAAAGCTCTCATTAATCTGAAATAAAACAATATCCAATTTGGCTGTTTGAATTTACTTACTTTCCTGCTGAAAGAGGAAGCCCTTGGTCCACACTGCCCCGAGTGTGAGTAGCAGTGTCGCAGCAATGATCTGCCATGGCTCCAGACCTGCACACTGGGAGTTGATGTAACGCTTTGCCTCCTCACAGTACAGCAGCAGCATCTCCTTATACACCTCCAAGGCACTCTGAACAGAGGAGCATGAATTCAGTAAATCAAGACTTTACGTGTTTTTTGTAGCACACCTACCCTGACCGAGTTCTGCATGTCAGTAGTTAGTAGTGTCCTAAAGTGGCTAATCTTCCTGTTCGTCCTTAAGTCCATCCACAAACTGAGCAATCTTCATTAAACTACACTGTACACCCTGATTATACTGACCATCATGCAACGACATTTACCTGTGGCAGCATGACTTACAGCAAGTAACTCACTTGAAATCTACCAAACTCCTGGGCCTAAATGTTTTTCCATTTCATTTTTTTGGCTGAATTCACATTAGAGCTCCTTATTGTGCCTGAACAATTCTTATTGTTACTTTTCTGTTTCCTCACCATTGCTCAACAAAGAAGGCTATCAACTTTCAAATGTCAAGGTTATAAAATTAACACTTCATCAAGTCCATTCATGAGACCTTTCTGGTCCGCCACTGTTCCAATTTTAACCTTTTATTTGTACATGAGACAGAGGATTGGTGCTATTATTGTGAAACTGTCTGAAATGTATAAGATCTTTTTGTCAAAAGTAAGTCAGAGTTACATATAGTGCATAGTGCTGAATCACCTTTGAACCTCTACACCTACTTCTAACAAATCTGGACAATCCAGTGGAGATTATGCTTTGTCTTACTTGACATGTTTTGCTGTTATCAAGGATCAGAGAACAAAAGAGCAATGGAACATAGATTGGAATCTCATCTCAAGATTACTAACAGCATACCGACACAACACCGCATTTTCATGATATTTTTCCCCTCTGTTTTGTATAGTTAAGTACAAAATTCCTTCCATGAAATTACTAATTTATATTTAAAGCTTCATGCAAATGCCCTACTATACACTATAGCTATTCTGCAAATGCACTTATCTCTATTTTACAACTCAAAGACACTAGATAATAATGCTGACAGTTTCTTAAAAGAAAAGAAGAGGGAGGCTGAAGGTCCACTAGATAATATTTTAAATAGCCACTTTTATAACAGCTATATGAAGGGGTCAGCATATATGGCTTTGCTGAGTCACAGTTATTTACAGATCTCCGATAAGATCTTTGATCAATTTGGAGGACTAGACAACAGTGTATGTAGGTAAAATCAATTAAAAGGGATTGGACACCAGTCCACCCATATCCTTACATTCCCATATCCTGACCCATTTTCCATGATTCCAACACATCAACTTCAAGAACTGACCGTTCACTTTGCTGTTTAGTAAAGTCAAAACTACTTTCACACACTACCCCACCGCATCCCCTCTTTCACTTGTGATGCACGTTACACCACAGTTTGCTGTTTGGATTGTCACATGGATAAAGACAAAATGTAATTAACAAGCGTGCATCATAATAACTGCCTAAGACACCACCCAGTGAATGGGGGTTTAAAATCTAGTCTAAGCTCTCCAACAGGTTTGACAGGGCTGCCAAAACTGAAAAGCAGGAAAACCAACAGAAACTCTTGAATGTAAAGAATGGCTATAGTGACAGTAGGCTCCAAATATTAAGAGGCAAAACATGAGTGCAGCACTCAGACCTGGGCAAAACCTTGGTAACTGGTTGGTATTTTGTGTTGTTTACACAAAAACATAATGTACAAGCCACCACAAGTACCATAAAAGCATTTGAGGGCAAGATATGACAGCATGTATCCTCACTGGCAGTCCTGCCTGAATGTAGACCTTTTCGAACTCTTATGTCTAACGAACATTACCGTGCGTTGAGTTGTCGAGATTGTTGCTAATGGGAAATGTAGTTCAAAGAGTGATTTCTTTTTTTGGAAGCATGAGTTTGACTAGTAAAGCACAACACATGAACACAACAATACTAGATATTAACTTTTAAACGACAAGAAAGTTAGAAAAGTTAGATACTAACTTCCAAAACAACAAGAAGGTTAGAAAGTTCTTTGTCCTATCACTTCAAGCTGTCATCTAGCAACAGCTAGCAATAACTGGTGAGTTTTCAGAACCTGTGCTGATTCTACTGCAACCTTGAGCCTCCTGTTTCTTCTGAGCCCCCCAGGTTAAGGTTAGTTCTCCAAAAGACTTATAAGATATAAAGGCATTGAGAAAATGTATGGTACAATGCATTGGACACATTCGCTCAGTAAAAGTCTTAGAAACACTTTGTTACTATTACATATCTGGCAATGTGTCAATGATGAAACTTCACATTGTGACTTTCTGTATCCAATTAAACACATTGTCTTTTGTGTTAAAAGTAACACGAAATGGGGTAAAACACAACAATATGACACAAAGTGCATTCAAAAAGATGAGACACAAAAAGAAGCTTTCATTACCCATGTAAACATTGTGAGAATCCTAAAACAATGGTTACTTTGTCTCCTCACTGTATCCAAGCTCTAATGTTGAAGAGAACCGAGAAGTTGGGGAACCATCGGTCATAAACAGCCAAGATTATGTTATCTCATACAGGGCAAAAGGCAGTGAGAGTTGCAATGTGTTTCAACAGATGAAACCTTTTACAAGGCTGCTTCATTATCTAGGACACTTCTCCCTGTATTTGAGAGATAACATGATTGATTTTTGCTGAAATAGTTTTTTTTTTAAAAACAGAAGACCAGAGAAACATTCGGTCAGTTTTACAATAACCATAACTTCTGAAGTTGTTTGTCTTCAATTGTGTTGCAGACATGAACGCCTTTGTTTCCCCCGTGTTGGATGGGCTTTGTGAAGAAGCCTTTGTTGAAACAGAAGGGAGATCATATTTCTGTCTGAGATGCACTCATAGTCAACAGATGAACTTCCAATGAAGCAGCAAGGCTTCTTCCTTTTCAGCTGCTTCATATTATCTTTCTCACTTTCAGTGTATATACATACATTCATTATATCTACATATATGTATACACACACACGCACATACACACACACACACAGTAAAACTGTCCTGATTAAAAAGCAGTTTCTTTTATATAATATGTACTTTGATTAAAATAAATTAAATTACATGTGAAATT
>JBBPCY010000018.1:17994803-18017300 GCA_037974405.1 Brachyalestes nurse
GGGAACTGTATACGGGAAGGAGTTATACGGGAAGGGGTGTGTCGCGATTCATCCTCCTCACACCGCGACACGGGTTCATGGAACTGAGTGTCGCGAATTCGGTTTTGTATCATATATCGTTACAGCCCTAGTACATAAGTGGTCCCTGTAGGGTTGCCAACTTTGCTAACCCCAAATGCGGGACACTTTCTCAGGGCTGCCAACTTTTCCAAAAACCTTCAAGTGGCAGAGCGTTTGGGGGTGTTGGAGGATGTTTGGTGCTGCTTCTTCATTTGCCGAGGACTGCTGCATCATTAGGTGCCCAACCCACTATTGAGGAGTGTGCTCAATGGGCAGCCTAGATGGGAGATGCTTGTGTCTCACGCTCATTGCGGTGGCCAGTGCACACACGCACACCAACAACCGTGTCTCATAGCAATGTTTCATGCGTTTTGCCATGCTTACAGTAGTCTGTAATTGGCCGACGGGGCTGTGATTGGAATACGGGACTGGAGCTGACAAATCAAAATCACCCATATTTCGGGATGTCCCGGACAATTCGGGACGGTTGGCAACCCTGGGTCCCTGTGGGAGTCCTGGGATTCGAACCCCCAACCTTCTGATCGCAGGGGCAGCTCCCTAACCACCAGGCTGCCAGCTGCCGCATAGATTTGAATATAAAAAATATATATATTAAAAAAACAAAGAAAACATCCCGTCACTACTTATGAGCCTGTGTTAATGTCCTAGAACAGCAGCCACGTCCATAGTGTGTGTCAGGGCAGTGGGATACATGCATTTCATTCACAAGTACCCTTTCATTTTCATTCCTCTATGCTCTGCTACCTGCTTCCTACACAGACTCTGCCCTCAATGGTGAAACTTTGAAAGGTTATCATTGGGGATACACTGATAAAATCAGAATCAGGCATTTTTCCCCTAAACACTCAATTGATCCTTTATTCTTTTGATTCTAACTGATCTTTGTTGCAGTTTTATGATGTAAATTATATGAGGCAGGTAACGCACTTCTGCTGCATTTGAATCCTGCTGCTAGACCAAAATGTCAGATAATAATTATGCATGACTCATTGTGCTCAACAGCCAGTCGTGTCTTGCTATTGATGAAGCGCTTTACTTGATAAATGTTCTTTGAGGCCAGTTTGGCTCATTAAGAAGCAAGTCATGTTATTTATACTCCATATTGGCTGATAGATAGAATAGGGAATGTGCTAGTGTGTCTTAATTGTTCATTTAACCCACACAGTGTGACATAATGAAAAACTGGCCCAAAAAAAAGCTGACCACATTGACTTCAAAGTAGTCTGAAGCTGAACTGTTTGGAACATTCCTAATTGACATAATTGCTCCTCTTACCCACAGGGCAGTGACTATGAGAACAATAGGGGCAACCTGGTGTTTGACCCACCACCTTTCAAAGTACTGCAACGACATCCTACTGCTTTTTTCAGTTCGGTTTCCATAAAGGTGAATTGCTCAGCTTTCCGTGATGTTACTTGATGTTCATCAGAGATGTTAGCTGTGTAGATCAAATCTTTTTGGCAGGACATTATATTATGACCTATCTTTGTGAGATTTTGATGTACTTGAGGGGTTTGTTGCAGACCTTTTTTTCTTTGCTAATAACTACACTGAGGGGGTTCTTCCCACCACTTTTCCAAGTAACAACCCTCACAACAACCCTAACGTTTCTGAAGCAACGTGTCCCATTGATGCCATTTGGAATGAACAGCTGCTGAACACTTGTTTTGAATGACACAAAATTGGCTGGAACACATCAGAGTTGCCCTCATATGCTTCATTAAAGGCTTTTTGACCATGCTGCTTCTAAATAGTTATAATGTGAATATTCGCTGACTAGGCGAAGTGTAGCCTCGGGTGCATTTAGTGCTGCGCTCGTGACAGCTGTCTAATGATATCGCTGTTTAATCATCTTACAGTCTAATTTAGTTCACTGAAACATATATCAGCAGCTGTTTAATCCTAAAATGTGATAAGACAGAAGCCTGAAAGGGGGGACACTTTTCTACTTTGAGTGTGAATCCTTTTTTTAATTATTTTTTTAAGGGATCACAAGAACAAGAGGGGCAAATAAAGAACTCCAAATGTGCTAATTAATATCTTGCAGAGTTAAATTTGTACTCTGGAGGAGTTAATTTAATACCAGTAGGCTGTCTGACAACTTATTCATTACGAGAGGAAAAATTTAGATGTCATAGACTGCCCTCTGCTTTCACAATTCAGTCAAGCTACAATCCCCAAGTCAACTCAGAGCAGCTGCAAGAACATCATCCGCTGTCTAATTTATTCAAAGTGCTTTGAACTGCAAGGAGCTTAGGATTTTTCTTTTTTACTTTTGGCTGTAAAAGGCTAGAGCACTTTTGCTATAATGAAGCTGGTTCCTGAGCCGGATGTTGTGATCCGTTGTTAGCCGGACAGTAGGCCAAATGGGACTAACCCTTCTTTTCCTTGAAAAGCTTTAATGTACAATCTAAAGCCATAAATTCATTTGTGGGTGAATAGGTAAGAACTTAATTCTCTTATACATTCTGTATAATGTGCGAAGCTTGATAAAGGGCCCATGTCATAATGCTTATGGCATTCGGTTTTATGTGCCACAAACATTTTACAATCTCTCTTTAAATCTGTTACTATAGCTTTCAGACTGCTATATGGGAAGGAGTTAAGTCAAGTAGGTGTTTATTGTCACTTTAGCCATAAACACAGTGCAACTGAGCAACGTTCTTTTAGGACCATGGTGCCACACAAAGAACAAAAAAAAGGAACATTACAAATGCTGGCAGGATAGGACTACACAGAGTGCAAATACATGGAGAGAGCAAGACACAAAAGCAAGCAATATGATCAATATCAGCTACAGGTTTAAAAATCTTTAGTATTTTATAAATAAAGGGTACTGCAGTGGGTATATACAGTGGCTTTATTATATCATTTTCTTCAGGAGTGTCTTTGTGTGTATGGTGCCGTTTTTGAGCTCTGTTATAATTGGCTATTGTATTGCATGCCTCATTAAAACATCCTGAAATATTTCTAATTGATTGTAGCTCCTAAACTTTAGAATGGCATTTTAGAGAATATCAGGAATGCTAGTTTGGCTTTTTAAAATCTATGTTTTTATTAATTTATTTAATTAGGACAGCATATATCTGCTGTGACTCATTTTCTCCCGTTGTTGTGATGTTATATCATTTCTTCCCCTCAATTATCAGTTTGATCCCCTATTACCCACTGGCTAGAACTCACTCTGTTATGTGATACCACGAACTTTGGAAATGTGAAGTCTAGCATGAGTGTCCTCTGAGCCACATTAACTGCTGCTAACATGTCACTGGATGTTTGGAGGAAAAGGCTCACTATCAATTCTGTCAGCTAACAAGACACATGTTCAGGTTGCAGCTCCAAACCCCACTTTTTATCATTATGGGCTTGAGCAAGACACTTAACCCTCAGTTGCTCCAGGCGGGCTGTCCCTGTAACTAATTGTAAGTTGATCTGGATAAGTTACTTTACATGTGCCACTTAGATTCCTGGCCATGGATGGCTGCATTACTATCAAGGATTGAACTTGCAGTCTTCTGATGATAGGGCCAACACAAAAAGTTGCTGAAGCTCAGTTTCCATGTTCCATGTACAACCTTGTTTATGTGCTATATCATTTTTTTTAAAGTTATGGGGACTTTTAACCTTTAATCAAATATAGTATTCCAATTCAAATTATAGTTTAAAGTGATCTCTGTTTTAATGAATATTTAATGAAAAATCTTCAAATCTGCCTGAATGGAGGGACCTTGAAAACTGAAATAGTATTTTGCTGCTAATGTGAAAAGTGAGTAAGGACATACAGCATGATTAAATGGATCTAACTTTAATGGTAATGTATTTGAACAATGAATGAAAGCTAGAAGGGCCAGTTAGCATGATGTCATACAGACTGGCAGTGCCAGCTTTCACACACTGTTAGTCATGTTGGCATTAGGTTGAACTACATTTCCATGGGGTGAAGCAACCACTGGGTGGAGCGTTAGAAGAGTGGGTAGTCATTAGTCATGGGTTTTCTAGTCTCTGTAATCTGTTGGTCTGACAGTTTAGTGGGTGCACCTACATGGCACACATTGTCCACTTTATCTGAAACACCTATCATGTAAGCACACTTTGTAGGTTTACAATAACAGCCAATGTTTATCAGCCTCTCTTAATACAAAGGGACCAACGTGGAACTACCAGATACTATGAGGGTGGTGGAGCAATCATAATATCAGTAGTGACATTACGTCTTATTATGTGTGGTGCTGGTACAAGTGTGTCAGGCACAACAGTATTTTATGACACATGTTGGTCTGCCAACTGACCACTGATGAAGGGTTAGAGAATGACTAATGCCAGTTGTGTATCACCAGATGGGCTGAGCTTTAGCACCACAGTAATGTATTCTAATGAAGTGGATGGTTAGTGTAAGTGCAGTCTGAGAGCACTCATGTATTTAAGTACAGAGAATGAAAAGTATCCCCTGACTCAGGCTTTTGAAGGAAGTAGAGGAAGCTTTGCTGAGGGACTTTCAGATGATTTTGGGTTTGTCTGTCATCCTGTGTGCAGAACATGGCTGTGCTGGAAGGAAATAGAGCTCTTAACACCACAACCCTGTGACCCAGCCTACCGCTGAGCCCAGACGAAGCCTAACTTTATTACTCAGTACATAACGTAATGTTAAAAACAGACACAAACACCTGGGTCTCATGATAATGCCACTGCTCTAGGATCAGCTCCTAATCCTGTGATTCTATTAATGTAGGATAGTGGTTTCCAGTTCCAATCCTGGTTCCCAAGGCCCTGCTCACCTTTCCATTTTCCCTGCTCAAACCTGCCTGATTCAACTTGCCAACTAATTACCATTTGTGAGTTGGACTAAGTGTATTAAAGCAAGGAGAAAATCAAAGTGTGTAGGATGAGGATTGAGACATGCTGCATTAAGAAATGAAAGGAAAAAGTGGATCCTGTAGGGCCATAGTTCTCAAAGTGGAATCTGTGACGTGTAGCCAGGGGTTCCACTCATTATTATTTTTTTAATTATGGAACATGGCTTATTAAAGTCACAGTGTATTGACCCACATTGCATCTAAAATAAAGATAACCAAAAAAGTCGGCTAACACTTCAATTAGAGGTGTCAAAGATATAATGCCACGATTCTTGACTTTTTCATGACATATAAGTATTGCAGTATGTTAAGTTGGAGGAGACCAAAAAAGCCTGACCTGTAAGTTGTTAATAAACTTGAAACTGACCCCACCCGCAATGTTATTTATAACTTAGCTGGAACACTGATTTGTCACCTTTTGACCAGCCTTGCCTTTTTGCAATCTGCATTGCATTAAATCCAGTTAAACAGGACTAATTATGATCTATTTATAACGAAACTTGCAGTGAAAGATAATTAGATATTTAGTAAAAGATATTTACACTATGCACAAAAAAGTATACTGACATGGTTTAAAAGCTACACCACTAAATGCTACACCAGCTACATATTGAATGTGTAATGCCCGTTATACATTGAAAGATGACAATTGTGAAACAATCGTGGTGGTCTCTTTGGTCGTGGCTCCTAATTGGCGGTCTTACATCATTCCATGAGAGAGGCTCAAAGACGGCCTTCGTTATGGTTTTACCACCAAGAGCCTTTGATTATTTTCTGACAATGGCAGGAATTTAGGATCACAGTCTAATAGTGTGTGTACTGCTACAACCTGCGTCTACTGACTAACCAATAAAAATGCAGCATGAACTGACATATTTATCAACATGACAGAGCACAAAATCCAAGCAGCATGGAGGTGAAACAAAACAATACTGTGGGCATTAATTTGTTCATTGGTTGCTCGCTGGTATATACGGAATCCATTCAGTTACACTTCTGCCAATTAAAAAAACATGTCTTTTCTGCCTCATAAAAGTGATGTGTTGAAAACGGAATGCATTTAATTTCTTAAAAGTGTATATAATTTTCATACATAATTACATACCTGACAGGTTATTCACTTTTGATGATGTGTGTGATAGATTTCATATATCTGTAAATGATACCCACTTTTTTATCAGCTCATAATGTGTTTTTCAGTGCGTCCATTGGAATGGAATGGCCACATATGTGAGTCCTTTGCTCTCATCTTTGCGAGTCTGAACAAGCTGTGGATTAATGTGGAGGGGGAAGGGGGTCTAGTTCTGCAAGTGTTTTCACCGGATTACAGGACTTCCAGCCAACTGGCAGTAAATGAAAGGTGCAGCATTAAAAGTGTCAGAATCAGCTGTTAGCCTGAGATCTCCCCACTGCCATCTTTAAGAGGGCTGTTCTTCTACCTCCTTTGTGCTGTTGGCTCTTATGAAGTTATTGTCTTAAACCCTATAAGTGTCAGGTTTTGTTACAAAATGCACACATTTTACTGCAAGTCTGTTTCGATCCATGAGTCAGATGATGAGAACACCATGAGTGTTCCTCTGGGCGCTTAATTCTTACCCATAAAACCCATAACACTATAATTAGGCACCAGAACAAGAGGGTGTGTGTGTTATAGGGAGGAATGCCACACGTGCACATATATCCTCATAGCTGAGATGTCATTTGCGATAGTGTTTCAATACTTATAAAGGTAAAAGAAAAGGTGAGCAAAGAAGCCCTGAAAACTTCATACTTGTTCAAAAAAGTAGTTCCTCCACAGGTAGACTGTTTTGGTGGTCAGCAGCACGATAAGGGAAGGAAAGGAGAACATTTTATGCAGTTTAACAGGATCCAGAAGAATGAACATGTTCTCATATCTTCATGGTAACATCATCTGCAAACTGTGGAAGCATTTGGATGGATATTTCCCTAGATGCACCTGTTTTTGTACCATAAATATTTATATCCAATCACCCTCTTGGTGTCTGTTATATAGTAGCATTTTGAAGCATGTAACAAACTCACAGCACAAGCCTGGCTACAGTAGAGCCTTGACATGGCGGGGTACACTTAAAAAATGTAGAACTGGCTCTCGTACACATCAAGAAAACAAGTCAAGTTGATTCATTTTCTAAATGCGCTTAAGGCATTAATGTTGAATGAATGTCATTATGACAAGTGTTAAATCAGCCAATCAATCAAATAAAAGATAATTGTTTTTTTTCTTGTGACTTACCAGGTTATAGTACCCCAGTTCACCCTCCCTAAATTAAGTTCTGCTCTTTTTTCCTTCCCAGTAGGTTAGCTTTTCTTTGGACCTTCTTTATTTTATTACTAAGTTGAACCCTACTGAAAAATCTCGTCTGATGACGGGAGATTATTTTTGTACTGCAGAGGCACTGAGTATCATATCCAGGTGTCTCTCCAGTGGCCAGAAAACTTCCATAGCCTTCCTTGAGCAGGAGTGTCCACCACCTTACTTAGTGCAGCAAACCAGCAGTTTCTAGCTTTTTCATGCATCTGTGCACCGCTTTTTGACCCAAGAGCTCCAACTCCCTAAAATTCCGCTGTCTATCTAACCCTCTGTCTGTTATAACCCTAGATGGCTGGCCACGCAGAAATGGGAGAGTCACTCAGGCTACTATCCCAGTACAGCTTGTAATAAAGGGGTCAGTCGTTGACTTTGCTTTTTTCTCATAGACTCAGGTGAGCTCTGGGTCATACTGGGTTTGTCACAGGGTTCCCGAAGTCTAAGTCTATTGGGTACACAGCCATACTAACCTATCATTTTCTATTTTTGTCCAAATTTCCCTAGACCACAGAGACTGTATGATTAACATTAATGGCCTCATGTTTTTCTCTGTGACATAGTTTTGAACCATGGACCTCAGTTTACCTTGAGGTTCCGGGGGGCCTCTGTTGTCTGGTGGGAGAGGTGGCTTGAGTTTGCCCATAAAACCTTGCACCACTCCTCAATTAAGATGTCCCTCTTTGAATGCCTCAGTGGGTTCCAGCCCACCATGTTCAATGACCAGGAGGAGGTAGGAGTGCCTTCGGCTGAGAGATTTGTCCGGCCTTACCGCCTCACCTGGAGAAGAGCCAGGGCTGCTCTGCTTCAAGCCAAGTGGAAGCAGCAAGAGGTGGCCAATAGACAACGACAGCTCAGACCACCCATCTATGTTGGCCAGTGAGGGTAACTTACCTCTTCATGTGTTATTGCAGATATTTGCACCTCCTTTTATATATGTATAATCAACCCTGTTGAATCAAACCTGTGGCTTCCCCATTCCTGTTCAGGTCTAACAACCATCTCCAGTGTCACAGATTTGATCCCTGAGTCCATCGAAGTGTGATGAGCGTAATGTTTCCAAGTTTGTGAGATTTGTACCTGGTATTACGAGCCACATATTCCGAGACTGTTATACGTAAAGTAAAATATATTGGGACTTTCTCTTTGTTTTACTTAACATCTCTGTGTTGATTCTGTGCAGTCATACTTCTGGGTAGATGTGTAAGTAATCCTCTGGTTAATGGTCCTCTGGTCCTTTGGTTAATTTCCAAGCTTTTTTTCACTGATCATGAGAGGGTATGGTCATAGTTTCTACTGAGTGTGGTTCTAAGCTGCCTGGGTGTTACACTAATCATTTTGTAACAAAATCTGGCATAAGTAAAATAAATCAACAACAGTAAATCAAGTACATTGAACCTTGTTTGAAATGAGAACATGTTTAGGCACATGAAGAGTAAATGAAGTTATTTTCAATGAGACTGACTTCTTTTGAAACTAAGTAATTAACTGTATTTAAACCATTCCCCTAATTTAACTGGATTTTTCATGTAAGTGTACATTTTAAACTGTCTGGGGGAGTTTTGTCAGTTTATCGTGCACAGATTAAATTCAGTGAATGTCAAAGTAATAAGTTATACTTAATTTTAGTGTATTAATTTTATCATGCTCATATTTGCTGCTCTGCTTTGTAAACAAAAATAAACCTGCCAGTGTCTGACCCACTCTCTTTTCACTAATGATATTAATGTTTTATGCATTTAGGTTAGAAAGTCTGTCTGTTTCAAACAATAAAGAACTGTATTGAATGTTTTCATTCGTAAGAATGATGTGTAGGTCACTTGGATACATGGGTGCCGGAACCATTATATTACACCCTCCACCCCCCACGCCAGAACCCCCTTCAGTGTGTCCCCCCCCGCATTAAAAATGCTTCCGACACCCCTGCTTGTATATAAAATATTCCAGCCTTGTTCAGATGCTTTTAACTTTGTAAAGCAAAAAACTAAATGTGTCAGGTTGTGGCCTGCTCCCTGCTTTCGTTAAAAAATGGGCAGCATTGAACCAAGCAGATAGTGAGTTTGCAACTAGCTGTTGATTAAGGATAATTGACATCCATTATCCATAATGATTGTTTGGGGTATTACTTTTATGACACACAGTTTGGGCCTACAGTACAGATAGTTATGTCTGTTTTGCTTTGTTTTTATCCTCTGCCAGTTCTGAGGACCATTCGCAAATAGTGAAAATCTCACTTAGCCTGTTACTCTTCAGTTAGAGGAAGAAAGCGGACAAATTCAAACAGACAAAAATATGTGTAACGATCACATATGGAGTTAATATCAGACACCCACACAAAGAACAGACAAGCGTGTGTTCTGAGTAAGCTTGTCCAGTTTGTCACCAGACAACCAGAAGGAGAAAAAGAAAGAAAGGATTGGAGGAGCAAATGTTGGGGTTAGGTGCAGGGTCACTCCTGAAAAACATTTGTGGCCTTGGCTAATACTAAACACCTGTGAAAAGCAGGAGGGGGTGGAGGTTGTTTTATCTGTCGATTTGTTAAACAGATGGTAAATAACCAGAACGTCTCCATTTGGCTTTCGCAGTCGCCGTGGCTCACCCCTCGCTTACCCCTCCTCTCTCCTGCTGTCTGTCTTAGGCACAGCAAATAATATTTTCATTTTGCTCGTAATTGTGTTGTCGCATGCATCTGGTCATACAAATCACCATGACATCGAAAAACAAAGTAACCAGCAGTGTGGGCTGACCTCCGTTAGACAGGAGGCCAGTTTCTCAAAAAGCAGCACACAGCCCCATATAAACAAGAAATGCTTTTTAAAGTACATAAGAGAATGATCAATATCTTAATGTATGTCTATTGTACTTGAAAACGTAGATTATATGCACATAACGTCTTATATTGATGCACTTTAATCCTTATAGAGGAATTTTGTCCCATGAACTGTGTAGAAAGCCACTAAAGAATCATATAATAAAATGTTATTCACAAGACAGACTTACATATTTATTTAGCATTTATCCTTATTTTTCAGTGTGTATATATTACTATTACATAGACATACAAGTGAAATAATTCATAACACAATTATTCAGTATTTGGGCACCAAGAAGTTATGTGATGATAAATAATGTACAATAGTGGTATAATTACAATAATTTATTGATCTCTCTGAGATTTGATCACATATCAGATACAAGGTATACTACATGTTAATTTTATTTCTTCTCGGTTTCAGAGCTTTTTCAGTCATTGCAGAATTGGCTAGAGCTCTGTGTATCATTCTGGATACTTTACATTTTTAGAATCATCTCACAAATGAGCAGAAATCTGTGTTTGTCGAATAGTAGCTCCATAATGGTCATTTTCTACATGTACCTGCAAAAAACAAAAGTCTAAATGTTTGAACATTAGTGTAGACACAACATAAAAAGAAGATACTGTACAGGTACATCAAGGTACAAACAATGCAAATGTATTCTTAAAGCTTCAGCAACAGTCTTCAGGTCCATTGTACCTTAAATACATTAAGTGTGCGTTTAAAAAGGGGCATATTTGTATCATTTCACAGTCTTAATATTTTAGAACCGAATACCACAACAAAAATTCCTGAAATTACAACAGGCTGCATGGAGTCAAAGCAACTTGAAAATAGAAAACGTCAAAGTAGAAGTAAACTTTGTCCTTAGTGAGATGAAACAGTGTGGTACAAAAAACACACAGAGTATACATATAAATAAAATATAAACTCTAAACTACAAGTGAAATGTCCAATTTAGTATAAGGAGTATTTTTACATCCAAAAACTGTGCAAATGTTGCATCAGCAATCAAGTGGAAAACAAACAGAATCCTGGAATGTAGTTATGAGTGCTTTATATGTGCATATGTTAATCAGCAGCAAGAGATTATGTTATGAAGTAACATAAAAATAAAGTATTATTTTTGAGGGAACCGCCACAGTGGTAAGAGTGGCAGGCACAGTGACAGATTATCTCTGTCAGACGTGAGGACATATATGGCCAAATGTCAAAACGTCTCTGTTTTTATGTTCTAAATTACTGTCCAGGGCGGCTGAGTTTTTCTGTGTGGTTTGCATGTTCTCCCAGTGTCTGCATGGATTTCTGCCAGGTGTTCTGGTATCCTCCCACAGTCCAAAGACATTCATGTCAGGCGAATTGGAGATGCTACATTGGTCCAAGGTGTGAGTGTGTGTGAGTGTTTATGTGTCTTCCCTTCTCTGCCTTTCACCCTGTGAGCGCTGGTATAGGCTCCAGCACCCTGGTAAAAATATACAGCTCAGATAATGGATGGATGGACAGATACTGTCATCTTCCTGTGGAGTTATGGTTGAATTATGTACAAAGTATACACACAAGCATTGTATTACATTGTTATGATACATTTTCTCCTCCCTTGTTTTTTCGAGCGAAGATTTATACACATTCTCGGATACATTCACAACACCTTTCATCAACTCAGGCATCAAATTCTAAGTGATCCTCTAATGAAAAGTAAAGTTTAACAATTCCCCCCTTACCCCATATGTAACCAGCTAGTTTGATATATGAAAATAGAAGCCTGTACCAACTTAGCATTGCTACACGCTTGCTTAATCACTTCAAGTTGTTATGTCATCTCAAACAGACTTATTATTATTATAATTATGTCATTTTTGCCTATTGCTTTCAGACATTATGCACCTAATGTTGCCCTAATTTAACAACTGCAGGGGAAATGGTGTGAAGTGTGTTGTGGGAGGTGAAGGGTTGTTTAGGGTCAACACTAGAGTGTGATGGGTTTGTGATTGATGAGTAAATGGTGGAGTCCAGACACAGAGGGGAACCCTCCTCTTTCTCTCTCTGCCCCCCTCCCCCCGCCTGTCTCTCTCTTTCTCTCTCTCTCACCCTCTCTCTCACCCTCTCAACGTCTCTCCTGTTTCTCCCGTGTGTAAGAATGTTCTCTCGAGACTGTGGAGAATTCCAGGAAGGGACCGGAGATGCACTCTGTTCTGCTCTCCAGCTGAACTTCCCTCCATTCAAACCCACACGCTCAAATTAAACTGCAACACTCCGCTCTGATGCAAATCCCAGACGACCAAACCCTTCAGCCACACACTAGCAGGCTAAACAGTAGCCTCGATGACCAACAGGACACAAACCACAACACAATTGGACATTATTTCCTATTTAATCACGTGGCTGTGCTGTGGTTTAGGACAATGATGAATATGTTCTGTAAAGCCACAGGAAGAGAGAGAAACATGCCCCTATGATTGATTAAGGCCAGCAAAGCCCCGTCCTGTAGAAGTAAAAAAATATGGCTTAGTTATTTACAAAGAATATCTTTTAACACTGAGGTGGTCAGTGCAAAGCCAGTTGAGTTCATTGAGTACAGAAGCCTGCATAATGGAGAACATCCACAATACACGCTCAGGTGCAGTCCTATGAATATTTCCTTTGTTATGGAAATTCTTGCTTTTTATCACCTGCTTGAGAGAAATGACACCCATGATCTTGTTTGTGCTTTAAAATGGAGTCAAATAAAAACTGCACTTTTTTTTAAAGATCTGAGTGGAAAGAATAAGCAGTCTCTATTCACTGACGTAATGAACAGGTTGATTTTAATCTACTGCACCTTTGAATATTTTATGTGGACAGTTGTAGGATACTGTTGCATGCCTGCAAGCCAGGATTTAACCTTCCAGGGGATAAAGGAGGCTAGATGTGATGGCAAGAACAGCTCTAATATTCTTTAAAGTGTAGGCTGGTGTTGCAGCAGGCGAGAGGATTGCTC
Source organism: Brachyalestes nurse (assembly GCA_037974405.1). Classification (NCBI taxonomy): domain Eukaryota; kingdom Metazoa; phylum Chordata; class Actinopteri; order Characiformes; family Alestidae; genus Brachyalestes; species Brachyalestes nurse. The sequence continues at coordinate 18,007,857 of JBBPCY010000018.1, forward strand.
TGTAGGCCATTTAAATGACCATTTTTACATGAGAATGGTGCCCAGATAGAAGCTTTGCTTGAGTCTATTGGTTTGCAAATCAACCTGCAGTCCTTGATCCCTCTGGATAATTCAAGGCAGACGAAACACATTCTCGGTTTTCAGCAACAAGATTAGTCTCAGCCTGCAGAAACAAGAAGAGAACAGCATGAAGCATCAAGGAAAGGTTTATTATCCTTAAGAGTCCACGAATGCTACTTCAGATTATATGTAGATCCACTATATGGACAAAAGTATTGGGACCATTACACCGACAGGAGCTGTAATGATACTGCATTCAAATACATAGACTATGGAGATGGTCCCCCCACTTGTTGCAGCCGCTCTTGGAAGGCTTTCCACAAGATTTTGGAGTGTGGGAATTTATGCCCATTCATTCTGTAGAGCATTTATGAGGTCAGACACTGATGTTGGGCTAAAAGGTCTCTGTTACAGTTCATCCCAAAGGTGCTGGACTGGGACAAAAAATCGGCCCGGGCTTTTTGAGCCAAGACCGGCCCACCAGGTTGTCGTTCCCGTTGGGTGGGGGAATGAGTGGTGCTGACGGGATTCGGCGCCGGTCCAAATACTTGGCCGGCCCAATTTTACCATCGCCGCTCTCGATACAGTACCGGTGCTGACGGGATTCCGCACCGGCCCAAATCTACCATCGAGCCCTGGGTTGAGGTCAGGGCTCTATGCGGGGGAGTCACGTTCTTCCACACCAAACTCATCCAACCATGTCTTTATGGACCTGACTTTGAGCACTGGGACACAGTCATGCTGGAATAGGTTCTTCCCCAAACTCTGTCCACAAAGTTGAAAGCATGACGTTGTCCAAAATGTCTTGGTATACTGAAGCATTAAGATTCACTGGAAGTAAGGGGCTACATGAATTCGAAAATTAAGAGGTGTGTCCCAATACATTTGTCCATATAGTGCGATTGCATTAGGAAAATACGATAAATAATTCGAAGTCAGCAGGCTCCTTGCTTCACATCATCCGTTTACAGAAAACTTTGGCTCAAGATGTATAACCTAAACGCTTCTGTCTAAAGGTAGAAGCGCCCACGTTTACTCCTACCTACTGTAAACAGACGCCACCAAATCCCGTGTTGATTCAGAGTTCAGGCTAAATGACAGTACACACTTGCACTGTTAAATTCACACACCAAACAGGGTCATACTATATCGGCAAGGGTTATAAAAACGAAACAAAGGAAGTTTGTCCATTAAAAAAACACTCCTCTGTTCCAGCGCCCCCCTCTGTCAACGGGCCGAATGGATTCGTCCACAGAAGTGTCTGGTTGAGTACAGTCGACCTGCTTTAGAAGTGAGAGGTGGAATGGTTCAGCGGTGTCTTAGGAGAGGGGTGCTGAACACATTAAAATAATTTTAATAATGTAATATTTTGCCTGACAGTGAGCTGATTTCCAGCACCGAGACAGCTGCTGTGTTGAGGAGTTGAACGATGTGTTTGTTATGTTGCTTTACGTATTCTGAGGAATTTACAAGAGGGTTGATGCATGTTAAGAGTCTGCAGCGGAGCTTTGTCTGAACTCTTTAAACCCAGGGATCATGACTGAGGAGCACTGGCTTTTACTGAAGTGACAAGGTGAGACATTGGTACACGATTTTCTGTGAACACTTGCATAAAACAGTGAATTCAGCTTCAGATTTTCTCTTAACCTTAAGTGAAGTGAGTATTTTTTTTAGGTTAATGTGTAAATAAGAAAAATGCAAAATAGCTGTACATTTTGTTTGAAACTCCTTTGAAGATGTACATTTTATCAAAAGTTTTTGACAGTTGCAAAGTTTGCATTTACATTTTCACCTTTAAATATATCTCTTAAGTCTGCAGAGTTTAAGATCCACTGGAAATGGGCTAGTTCTCTGGATTTTGACATTGTTTATGGACTGGAATTAAAAAATAATGTTCATAAAGTTGTATTTTTGAACTGCTTGTGTTAAATCTGCTCTTTGCCACCCATCTCAAAAGGTGAATGTGGAGCAGCTGCAGGAATTTTCCTGCACTCACACTTACATGACCAGGTTTCTGTAAACTCCTGCAGTGTTGGAGAACTGTGTGGGTCTTTGAAAGCTGACCATGTGGACGGGAGGTTTTCTGTGTGCTCACTGATCCTCATTTATCAGCCAGCAACAAGTACACTGTTGATTAGGCCGGCAGTGTTTTCTGTGATTTGTCCTGTCAACAAACAGTTGATCTGGGGGAGCTGAATTTTCCGGTTTGACTCATGCTCTTGTGTTTAAACTTCACACAGTCTTACATTCTGGACATCTCAAAAAAATGGCCATGTTGTAGGAAACGCCAACGCAGCTTTTCACCATTTGTTTCTTACACAGAGGGATGGCCACTGCCTTTTAGCATGGTCAAATCTTTTTATGACATGCACTTCTGTTTGTCTAGCCACAAGCTGCGGATGCATCTGTACAAAGTCCTCCTCCTTTAGGATGCCCAGCCTTCCTCATTTCCATCCCTAAGGGACCTCAGACCTGTCAAGGTTCATTATTTAATATTTCAAGTGTTTGATCCAAGACAGAGTGGATCAGCTGAAGCAATAATGCTGTGGTAAACTTAAACAACCTTTGTAACAACGGGTGCACAATGATATCAGAATCATATTGGTATTGGCTGATATTTATATTTGGATTCAACCCATTTGGCAAGAGCAGGATTCTTTAGGGGATTCTGGAATACCATGCTTAAAAGCTGGTTTTTACATTTAAAAAATGGATTGGTTATGTGCAAGTATTGTTTTCTAATCCAGGTATGTGTCTTCCCATTTTTTGCATTTAATTTTTGGTATCAGGAGACACGTACATGAAAAATATTGAATATTGACATCGACCTACAAACCCCAAATGAGTGCATCCGCTGCTTATAACACATTCTGAGACTTTGAGTAGGCTTTGAGTAGAGCGATTTTTCACCGTAAAGTAGCCACATGATCCTAAATCCTGTCCACTCATCAACCACACTCACTTACGCATATCAGACCAGCTGACCATGGGTGACCATAGTAGCAACATGTGACAACCCTGTTAAGGATATTCTTTGCCTGTTGTATAGCATAAAAAGGTTACTCACTTTGGAAATTAGCTCAGAATAGAAAAAAGCTCGAGTCTTCTGGAAGTGAGGTTTGCTCATAGTTTTAAGGCTGAAGATTTTCACACCAAACTGTGCTCAGAGCTTCACTTAGTGGGAAACTGCAAGAAAGTGTGCAGTGTTTGTCAGCTCTGTATGATCACTGTGCGCTACTGTCTGAAGGGAATGTGGAGGAGTGTGTAAAGTTTGACTTTTGTCAAGAATCTGCAAGAAATGTTGGGGGAAGAGGGGCATGCTATGGGTACATTCATGTACATTCAAGTTAAAACTTGGTAAAACTGAAAAGTTGTGAAGTGTGAAAAAAAAGTCAAATAATACCTTTTCATAACTTGAAGTTTTTAAATAGAAAACCTCGTATATGTATGGCCGTGTATGTGCTGACCCTATCATCAGGAGATCACAGAAGTGATTCATGGCAAAGCCACACCCAAGCCGTGACCAGAAATACAAGAGAGCACAATTGTCCTCCCCCTCCCCCCAATCACTTAGCTTGATACTAGTCAGTACGGGAGTCTGTTTACTGACATAATTGGGTTTTTGTGTTCTCCTACAAACTTATTCAGCTGTCCAAGGACATTGTGGTAGCACCAATTTGCTAGACTTGGTGGAACCATGTGCTAACCTTGTCCCTCCTAGCACTGTGTCATATGGGGAGTTCTAGTTAATGAGTGAAATTGGACATCACCAAATTTGCACAGAGAAAAAATGGATTTAACAAAACGGCATGTGGTAGAATTATGTTCCCTAATTAATGATACTGAAAGTGTGCCCCAGAGAGTACCACCCCAACCACAGTGTTTTTAATGATGAACTAAATTCACAGTAACCTCAGCCCATTATTATAGCTCATCTGAAGCGTACAGCCCTTCTGCTTCAGTAATGCTGTGGTGTTGAACATGCTGAGTTTAAGCTGACCTTTCATTTTAAACTCAACAGTGAGACAACAGTGAATTGTAGTTAACAAAAGTTATGACTGTGTGGTGGTTTTACCATATGTTTGCTTGGCCAGTCCAGTCGTTTACGGGGTGCATTGTTGCCTAGTGGGAAGGAGATTATTGAAGTGTTTGGAGAGCTACCTAGAAACCAGGCTCTCTCCTGTGGCACACTGCCAAGCCCAGCTCTCGCAGTCTTTTGTGAAGAGAAGCTTAATGTGGGTTTATCTTGTTATCAGGTTAATGAATGCATTATCAGTGCTGTGTCCCTGCATGTGACCCTTTTAGTTCAAATCCTTTTATTTAACATCTTTTTCTGTAAACTTACTCAGTCAGCTTCCCAGAGGTGATTGAGTGGTGATGGATTAGGACAACACAGTGGAGTTTCCTCCAAGGTAGCAGTTTGCTTTCTAGATTAATTTACTAGTAGCCTGTTAAACCAGGGGCATCCATCCATTCTTACTCTCCTCTACCCTCTTAGTAAAAAATGGTTCTATGTAGTACCAAAAAGGTTTATATATATCATGTAGAACACGTTCTATTATATAAAACAAAAAGGTTCTTTAAATAGCCTAATCATTAACTGCGTTCCTAACATAGAGAAGAACCATTTAATCCAGCATTGATCCATTCATGCGTTAGTTTTTTGAGTGTAGATTGGTACAGAGGCTGGAAAGCTTTAAAACGTTCTTCACATGCACAGATCTCTTTTTCTGGTTTTTCTATGGCACCACTCAAACAGCTCTTTCACAATCACTGTACCAATTGAAATCAGCACATCTTTATACCCCCAGTACATGTACTCTTTGTTCAGTGGTTGACTTGTTTACTGTTACATAGTGAACTGAATGGGGAGCATCACTACAACATAGCTGACATACTATATGGTGCACTTCTCCTGTAATAGGGAGTGTTTTTGAATGCACCTATGGTCTTATGAGGTATACCAAGAATTCTAAGGCTTATTTGCATGTAAACAGAAGACACTAGAGTCATTCTCCACATAATCAGCTGTTCCTTCATGGCATAGTCCTCATACGTGACAAACATAGCTAACATTGCTGATGGGCAGCTATTAAATGACCATGTGTTTTTCACTGAGACTATTGAGCTGCTTAATGAAATTCCATGTCAAGGCGTAATCGCTGTTTAGTCTTTGCTCAGTCGATGGGCCACGCTTGGAAGAGAAGGTTTTGCTGAGATATGGTGTAACCTCGTGACGGTCTTTGCTGTCGCTGCTGGGATTTTGAGGACCATGACGTGCTTTTGTAAGCAAGCCTGACTTTATCAGCTTGTCTCTGTTTGTGATGTATTGACCTGCCTGTTATTAGAGGATGTTGCCCAGTCAGAACAACTCAATGTCTGTTATATGTTCACTACAACTACTCTACATATCGAGGGAACAGAGTAGTTTCTCTTTTAAACAGTTGAGTTTTCTGAGACAATCTATTGAAACCTGTTGCTCTGGATTTTGGTATATTATTACAAGAAAGATAGTGAAAATTACTCTTTAGTGTGATGCCTAAATCTAAAGGACCTTGAAAGTGGAGTGAAGTTTAAAAGTACTCCACGCTCTAATGTACTCTAATGTAATGTGTGGAAAACAGGTACCCTGAAAAATGTTAAAATCTTAATTTGTCCATAGTACATATTACTATGGTTCTATTATAAGGAAGTTTACAGTCTTTAGTAACAATTTCACCTTTTAATCCTGAACCAGAGAGGCTGTTTCAGCCTTTTATTCTGTTTACCTCCTCCAACTTTTATTTTACAAAGATGCCCGACAGAGTTCTTAGCACAATACCATAGAAGAACTACTTTTGGCTCCCCTTTCATAGATAGCTGTTTAGAGAGTCTTTTTTGTAAATGAAGCTTTGTAAAGTTTAAAGAACCTTGAAATGTTATAAACGTGGTGAAAATAACCTTAAACTAGCTTTATGTGATGGTCTTTAAGCCTTTAAAGATTCCTCACATTTGCAAAAATCTTTTTTCAAACATGGCATTGTTCAAATAACTCTATTTTTGAGTGTATTTGTGTCACAATCTACCAATTTGACCAAGCAAAGGTGTGAATAGAATTATACTTCACTTTTCAGTATCCTTTTATTGATTATCTATTAAGAAGGTTTGATAAAAAGCATTTTCATAATGATTTGAGCTGTGTTCTGAATGTGTTTTGTTTAGAAACTCAAAGCACATACAGCAATAAAGACAGTATGGTGCTTCTTTTATATACTGACACACGGTAACACAGAAAAAGCTCCAGATCAACATGCTAATCCATTTCACTATGACCGTGCAAGAGTTGAAGGGGACAGGTTTCTAAATGTCTCGTTAGATATGATAGAGTTAATTATTATGTCTGTACAAGTGCACAGTTTTAACAGGTTATCTGAAGTTTGACCTGACTGTTTGCATATTCATCTGTTACTGTCATTGACTGGCTGTCAGTTTGCTTCCTCTTCCGAGGCTGATGTAATCCACTGTGACCTGTTTGACTATGAGCTCACCTGCTCTGCCTGATTAGTTAGTTTCCATAAACCAGTAGTTCTTGACCTCAGTCGATTTCAGTCTAAAACTAGATGTCTGTCTGACTGTGTTATAGTCAGGAATGCACAAATGACTGGGACTGAGCTGTATCATATGCACTGTACAGCTGAGTATCTTCCCCATGTACATCAAAGCCATGTCATTAGCTAATGAGCATATAAACTCTTCTTGAGCTGAATCAGGTGTGTTGAAGCGTTAAGACCAGGACACTGTACAGTGATCTCAGAAGAATTAATAGCCCATGGAAGTCCAGGGATAATTTTTTGGTTATACTGTTTGCTTGTCATTTTGTTAAGATCTTTAAATATCATTACATAAACACATAACTAGCAATGTTACCGGAAAATAGAACTATACACATAACAGTAGTTTTTCATGATATTAGGACTGTAAAAATTCAACATATTACAATGCACCAAATTGTACAGAATAGGATCACTTTGTACCCCGTTGTTGTATCGTGACTAGTATATTAGCCTGAGGCTGGAACATCAATAGGGACCCTATTTCAGATACTGAACATTTATACCGCTCTTGTAAACCAAAAATCATTAACATTAATGCGCGGCACATTTCAGCCACGACTCATTTTTAAATAATGTATGAAATCAAGATACCACCGCATCCTATCAAACAAAAAATGAATTTTACGCTTCATTACACACCGCTACATCTTAAATCAGAGTAAAATATCTTATTCATGTAATAAAATATCTGGTTTAAAATGTCCTTCACTTTACAAAAAAAGAAAAAACTAGGAATGACGGGGGCTTTGCGATCTCAAGATTAAGATCAGACACTATTTAGACACACTATTTGCTTTTGTGCCTAAGAACTGGCTAGACAGAACTTTAGATGTGCATCATGATCTGTTCTTCTGCACTCTGACTTCCCCTGGTTTTTTACTGACTCATCAGAAGCTGCAGGTCAACCCAGTTTGATCCAGGGGCGTTTGATTTGGCTGGACACAGTGAAGTTCAGGGTGTAGATGCTGTATCTGCTGGAAATCCAGTTGGTTTGTGCGATTCGACTCAGGCCATAAGCAGCTGCATGAGCACTCCAGCAGCTCGGCTGTGCTTACATTGTCACAATATGGGCACTGTGTTATAGAGAAGCTGTCATGGAGCTTATTCTGGATTGATATGATTGTTTGAAGGAATTAAGCTCATCTGGTGGAAACAGCGATCAAAGACGGGCTCCAATTTAGCACTCGCTTGGTGCATCCGCTTTACCCAGCCCCCATCAACACACACACACACACACACACACACACACTCACACACAGGGTGAGAATATCCTTCCCACTGGCTTTAAATATTCAAATTGGGCTCAGATTTGCATCTGTATGATTCCAGCTGCTCTGTGCTGGGTGTTGTTTTTTTTTAAATAACCCACTCTCCCTCTCTCTCTCTCTCTCTGTTCCGAGGCTTGTGTGCATCCCTCTGTAGCCTCAAGCTCCTCGCTACTTGTTAATTTATTCATTTACCCCTGTTCCCTCCTCTTTGATTCTCTCTTCCAGTCTTCCCTCCTCTGTTTTTATTTATTAAGTAATGTTTTTGCCGTTTCCTTTAAAGCAGCTGTAAAGACTTTCCTCATAAATGTTTACATTTTAAAAAATACATGACTTCATCCTTTATACCAAACGTGTTTGGAGGCTTCCTGCCTCCCCCACATCTCCAGCCCTTTCTCTGTCTGACATTTTCCTGTTACTTGTTGCTGTAGGAGCCTTTTCTCTTTATGGCATTTTCTCCCCGCTCTACCTGCCTGGATTCATTGCTTTAACGTTCTGAGTGCTGTGAAGAGTTCAAAGGCTGGAAAAGAGCCGTAAATCCTCATCAAGCGGCTATAAAAGAACCCACAGCGCTGCTGAGGATAACTCTCTGATTTGAAGCAGCTCCGGCTTTCTCTACAAGACCTTTGATTGGAACATGATATAGATTTTTAAATCTCCCAGCAGTCTTTTAACTTTTGTTTATTTATTTTAATCGTACGGGACGTTGAGCAGTTCGTCAGTGACATATAATATCAAAGGTTTTTCACATTTTTCACTGAAAATTCAACAACCCCAAGCTAAAAACAGTAGTAGAAGCCATTGCAAATCCTGAATTTTGTATGTTCTTTTTTTAAAGAGACAGAATGTCATACAGAGTCAGAAACCACATAAGCAAATCTGTTTGCGATCACTTAAAGAGACACTAAAATTAAAAACATAGCCATCTAGCCATCTGTCAGAAACATCTCTCGTTGCATTCTACAGAATGTGGTATTTTGAAAAACTTTGGGGTGGATTTTGGGGGGGGCAGGCTGTTTTTTGTTAGCTGAAGGAAATGCTGAGGGAAGGCTGACGGCTAACATGATTGTTAGAAGCTGAATTATATAGTTATATTTGAGATATACAGCTGTGGTACCTGTCTCTGTATCACTATAGAAAGAATAGCTTACTCAAACAATGTAAATAAAGATGACAAAAAGCTAAAAGCCATAGTAAGCAATGTACAGTATTGAGGAGCTAGCAGTAAGGATTGGTGGACACCAGCCATTGGATTTCCAATGTATGATGAGTTTGTGTAATGCATGCTAGACGTTGTAGTGGGAGAACATTAATGAACAAAAACAACATAACTTTGTGAATTCTTTAAACAACGAGGCTGACGAAACACAATAAAAAATGTCCTATATCTTAATAACCTCTAGTTTTAGACTGATTTTTTGCTCCTTTCAGGGCAAAACTAAAGAACCAAGTTTGTGTTCATGATAGTGATATCATGGGTGTTCAATATTGCGGTATACCTTAATTAAACACAGAAAAAATATTTG
>JBBPCY010000018.1:18019506-18053453 GCA_037974405.1 Brachyalestes nurse
ATGGAGCATTTGGCTGGCAAGTTGTTGCTGACCTCATTTCTATAATTCTAACTGGTATATATTAGTTTTCATTCATTTCGTTAGATATGTCAACACCAAAGTCTTGACTGATTGAGAAAAAAGTCTTGACTGATCATAAGATGAAAACTGTGGTGAAAATGTGTTTTGATGCCAGAGGACCATTTAAATGTATGAATATATAATGTATAAAGGAACAGCTGCACTTCTAAAACCATGTACTTCAATATACATCTGAAAAACGTTTTAAATAACATTTTCATTATAGGCACTACTTCATGTGAAACATTTACAAAAAAATATAGGAACCACTTGCTGTAATAATGAATGTATGTGTCATATGTTGCTCTGAAGAAAATCTGGTTTGGAGGTGAATACATAAGCAGGGCTGTCTAGCTCTCTTTTGTGGTTGTTTCTTACTTGTCATGCTCATGTTAAGGGTGTTGTTCTCCCCCTTAGCCCACCCCTGTCTGCAGACAAAGGCAGCATGTGCCTCCCATATGTGCAGGTAGTGCCTAATGTTTGTCCCACATGGTTCCATGCATCCTAACCATCACCTGACTTAAAAACACCTCAGTGGAGATAGAAGTTCTGAGATAAGAGATGAAAGAATGTTGATTGTGCAGGCTGTTAGCTTAACAAAAGCAGTTTGATTAGGTTTGGGGGGTAACTTGGGGTCACGTGCATGAAAGGTTTCAGTGTAGAAACTCTAATATGGTCATGTGGATCACATGGCATAACTTTTCTACAAGCAGTTTTTATGTGTGGAACACAGTTTTTGTTGTCAGTTTTCTATGAGATTTCTTTGTTCTAAACAGAGAGCACATATGATAATGCAAATGTAGAAAGTGAACCTGTTTATTGTGTGGAATATGCAGTGTAATGTAAAATGTGGCAGTTCAAGTTTGCTTACTTTGCATATTTATATGCTTGAATCATTTAAGTAGTCAAAATAAATATGACATAATGCAGAATATAAACATATTCATATAAACACACTCAAGACTTATTTGAACATGGCAGTGTTATTGTAGTCATTAGACCTATGAAGAAGATTTTTTCTTTTGCTTTGGTATTTTCACTTTGTTAGTGCCATAAATAATCTGGTAGTCACCTAGCTAGCATTATATTACTGGGTTTTAGTGACTGTAGAGTGTGGCAAGAAAAAGAGCATCAACCAAAAAGGGTCATAAAGGAAAATGTTGGTTATGTGACTTGTGACCTAACAACTGTGGTGTGTTTTGTCCCCAAAATTCATCAAGCCCAAATGAAGCACAGACATCACAAACTCAAACAATTATTAGTTGTAGGCAGGGGCGGACTGGCAATCTGTTTGTTCTAGAAAAGTCCAGAACGGCCGTCTGCTCCGCGGCTGTCCGCTGCCTTTCTCCTGAACTGAAAAATCGGCTAACACCAGCAGAGGGCGCTAATCCAATCGTTTATCAGGCATAAAATCCATAGGGAAAACCCAACAGAAAAGAGTGAATCTTTCTGTTGTGGGGTTGGTACGTATATAGCTGTTGTATTTGTATTTCAAGGCTTCGGTTACTTTCATAAACACAGCCCCGATCATCACCACTGCTTTTGTGATGTTACTTGGTGTGAGATCAGGAGGACCCTGCTAGTGGCTGTTTCTACATGTCCAGCTGGTGGGCCTATTTGGGAGAAAATCCAGGGCTGCTTTTTAGTCCCAGTCCGTCCCTGGTTGTAGGTGAGTATATAGTAAAGCAGTCTCTTCAGACCTACACATATACACCACTACACTAGTGATGTAGGGTTTGAGCAGTATGGTCCAGCCAAACAAAACTTGCCTAGGCTTGTTGCATAACAACAGCTCACTAATGGATGTGCATGATAGGCATGTGTAGTGCACACAGCACTGAACACAGTGCGGTTGTGGTTCTGTATTAGCTCCTCCAGGTATTTCATTAAGAGCCTGTGGTGCAATATCATCATATCCCTGATGTTTTGTCTTTGCTCCTGCTGTGGGCTGGTCATCTTTCTGGCAGCATGGTGTGAGATGGGGTTTCATCCAAACGAAATGTAGCCATGATGTTCTCTCTCTTGCCTGTGCCCTGTTCTATGCACTGAAGTGTGTTCTCCTATTTTCTGTCTGCGCTTACTTGCGGGTCTTGAGGGTTTTTGTGTTACGTTCAGTCTTTTTATTGGATAGTTGGGTTGTAACATGGGTTGCACACATATCGTACCTTATATTCCCTGATGTTTTGGAGTCATTTACAATGATGTAACCCACCACAGTGTCCACTTTTTCATATAAACAGTACAGGCTGCATTTTAAAATCACTGCCTTGGGCAATATTAGGCTCCAGTCCCTCACTGCAGCTGTACTGAATCAGCAGAGTATGCTGTATCACACTCAGCTGCTGAACAGAACATGTTCTTTTTTGGTTTATCAATTTTTTACTGCCTTATAGTGACTTTCCAAAGTGTTGAATTAGCATGATCTTGTTTCAGTGATGCTAATAAGTAACTATTTGCTTTTCTTTTACTGGTGATGATAGAATTTTTGGTTTAAGTGTTACTTAAAAATGATGGGTCAGTCTTCTGAAACTTTGTTGTTACAGTTTCTGAATTTTAATAAAAAGATGTGTACAAAGTTTAATATCACAACTAGTCATGTGATGATGAAGAGAAATGTACATGTGTAAGATAATACAGCTGTAGACAGATGTTTGAAATTGTAAGTGAAAATAAGTCGTCCAAAATGTCCCATAACTTGTTGTTATTTTTCTAATTTGTTACGTTCAACAAATAAGCAGTAAATGTGGAAGAGTGTGTCCTCTGTAGAAAATGTGTATTTATGTTCTCATAGAAAAATCAACTCTGCAGGATAATACTGCAACCTTTACTGTGATCTGTGAAAGTGCTCACACCAATAACATACTAAAACAGCTGTACAAACATCAAATAAAGCTGCGGATCCCAGCTTGTGAAACCTTGGCTGTGCCGCATATCTCAATATATAAATAGGTGAAATTGCAGTTTGTGTTCATGATAGTGATATCATGGGTGTTCAATATTGCGGTATACCTTAATTAAACACAGAAAAAATATTTGAATTAAACAACTCCATATGTTGAATACCTCTAAATGTAAAATCTTTTCATGTTGTCACTCTTCTACCTTACCAACTCTAATAGTAACACCCCAAAGTTAATTCAAGTCTAATAAAATTGAAGCCAACATGAAACCAGAATATGACATTAATGGAGCATTTGGCTGGCAAGTTGTTGCTGACCTCATTTCTATAATTCTAACTGGTATATATTAGTTTTCATTCATTCCGTTAGATATGTCAGCACTGGTACAAATGTTGACATAAAGGTCCGTCATACAATATAAAACAAAATCCAAAATGTAGGAAAATTGAGTTTAAACATTGTGGAGGACTATCAGCTGCTGTTATTTGGAGCACTAATGTTAATGGATTTTAGACATGTAGCACCTTTAACACTGAATGTGGATGGACGGTGGCAAGTGGGCTTGTGTGGATGCATATGTTCCTGCCATCTGCTGTCTGCAGACCCTCAGCCTGTTCTCTGCTGGAACCACTGTTGCTGCCAGTCAGAGGAAATGTGCCCTCCACCTGGCCTGATGGGAGGGGGGCACTGGAGGGGTGTAGAGGGTGCTGGGTGGTGGCAGATTTTTGGTTTTCTGCCACAGGACAGTGGTGTAGGAGGGTAAACAAGAGATAGATAGAAAAGAGAATGTTGTGTTAGAGAGCAAAAAGGTGCAAAACTCGAACATTTCCCCTTCGATTCCCTCAGGAGGGACACCCGTCATGCCTCAATCCGTTCATGCCTCACTCTCATTATGCCTCATTCTCTTTCTGCAGTCTGGTGTATGGCTGGTTGGCTACATCCATGTCATATGTGACCCGTTGAAACCCCATTTGGCCTCTGCTGATCCACAGCTGTAGCCAGGCCGCATGTGCTGTTTGGCCCACGCTTCATTCATCGCTCAGAACATGATGTCGGGTTTGATTGTGTCAAAAGCTGAGGGCTTTTCAAAGGGTTAGATCATGTTACACTGACATGGCACCACCTGACGGTTTTACAAAGGCCAGAGCCCGACCTCCATACTCACGGGGTCATGAAGCTGTTAGGAGGACCATTCCGAATCGCCTATGAAGTTCTGAAAACTTTTGATCTGTGAACTTTCAAAAAGATTTCACTTGCCATTAATGGAGTACTAGTGAAAAAGCTAAAATGAATGGAAGTCAACAGTGAATGCTGATGATTTAAGCTAACTGGGCTCTGTAACTTCATAGTCTACTAATAAAAGACGTATATTTACATGCAATATACACTGGAAATTAGAACATGATTGACTGATTCCTCTGTCCCTCCCTAATTAACCTGACAGGTTAGTTCGGTTCAACCAGTAGGTTCAGTAGGGCCAACCAATGGGAGAGCTCACTTTGCTATATCTATTATTTCCAAGCATAACTTAATAATAAATTAACAACAGTACTGCAGTACTGACTTTTTTGGTTTTTTTGTTTAAGACTAATTTATGATGGTCTTTTAATGATTTATGAAAAATAAATACAATTATTTAGATTAAAATTTAGATAGATAAATAAAAAATGTAGATTAAATACTGATATAACTAGCCAGGGTCCTGTGTAATATTGTACGTTATTTACTGATTTAGTCCTGGACTGTAAAACCATTTATATTTTGACTTTAGAAAGTTAAAAACATGAGTATTTTATAATTAAATTAAGAGGTTACATACTAAAGAAGCACACCATAACAGTGGTAAAATCAAAGTGACAAATGGCCTCTCGTTACTTATTGCTTTAATAACTCATTGAGTAAGACAGTGTGATGAGTGTGTAGGGATTGTTATGTGTCTGTTTATTTAAGTCAGAAGCTGAGCCTTTAGCGTCTGTGGCTCCTGGGCTGTTGTAATATCCAGTGACCCACAGAGACATTACCGTAATGAGGAATGTTTCAGTATGACCTGTGTTACTCGTGTTTTAGCCTGGGGTCAGTCTAAAGTGTGTGAGACGTTAGGTTTGTGGTTAGACGATAGACCTGTGGGCCTGCATATGAGTCTGAGTGGGAGCGTGTGTGTGCTGAGTGTGTGTTGAGCAGCCATGTGGAAACACAGCTGTGTCCACACTTTCTCGTTAGTGCCGGATTAATTACTGGAGGCATGGAACAGTGGAGTGTGTGTGTGTGTGTATACGCCTGCCTGTTGGAGTGATGGTACGTGTGTGTGTGTGTGTGTGTGTGTGTGTGTATATCTGTCAGCCCCTGTTGGGATCAGAGGGGTCACAGCGTGTCCTGGGATGAGAAATTTGCTGAGTCGTTACGTTGCTGGGTTTTTTTGCAGGGGAGTGTTTGCAGGGGAAAATTCTTAAAACATCTTTAAAAATATCTAAAAAGACTCACAGAATGCTGCTGATTTAAAGGGGGTGAATAGAAAGTGAGACAGAGAGAAAGAAACAGAGATAAAAGTAAAGGAAGAGACAGAAACAGAGTAATGGACAGGCAGAGAGAGAGTGAGAGAGAGAGAGTATGTGTGAGAGAGGGAGAGAGAGTAAGTGAGAGAGAGAGAGTGAGAGAGAGAGAAGGAGAGAGTAAGGGAGAAAGAGAGAGAGAGAGGGAGAGAGAGAGGAATGGAGAGAGAGAGAGAGAGAGGGAGAGAGAGAGAGAGTGAGAGAGAGAGAGAGAGAGAGAGAGAGGGAGAGAGAGTAAGTGAGAGAGAGTGAGAGAGAGAGAGACAGAGAGAGAGGGAGAGAGTAAGTGAGAGAGAGAGTGAGAGAGAGAGAGTGAGAGAGGCTGAGGAAGAGCAAGAAAGGGAGGAGAGGGAGAAAAAATAATGAGAGCTGGACAGGCCCATCTGTAGACAAACTATATCACAGGCTCCAACATGACTTAGTGAAGGTGCCGGAATGCTGGCAAACCCACTGAGGAGAGCAGAGCATTTATCTCCACCTTTACTTCATCTTGTAATCACTCTGTATTTCACTGCAGCATTACCAAGGCTCCCACATGTAAAACCAGTAAAACCTGGAAAACAGCTGACCAATCTTCCTGTCAGTTCCAGGTATGGAAAATGATAGAAAATGTTCTGGAAAATCTTGTGTTTACCAAGTTTAACATTCTCCTATTTTCCTTTATTTGAGAATTAACTGCTACTGTCTATCAGAGCTCCCCAAAACGGGTAACATTTTGACAGTGGTAAAGCTGTAAAAACACAGCCAAGTCACGAAACATGGAAGCACATGCAGGTTGGATGTGCTACAACTCAAGTGGCCAAAACTTTGATAAATGTATCAAACATTAGTGTATGTCAGCTCTGTCACCACCAGCATAATTCTGGGATTTTCATAAAGGTGCTCACATAAATGAGCATTATAGCAGTTTTTGAATTCGGTTAGGATGGGGATTTTATCAAGCAAATTAAGAATCTGTATAAATGGTGCATTCTGGGTGAAATGTGGATCTTTACAATAATTCGTTGTTGTTTGTGAAACATATTGGGAAAATGACTGGTTCTTTGTGTTGTGTTGAGCAACCTGGTACTTCCCAGCAGTTGATAAAGGGCTTAAACTACACATCTTAAAATTTACAGCAAGTTAACATTCTGTGATTTTATTTCAAGTCATTTCGGACCATTTCTATTGGTCTGTTAGTCATGTGATGTTGATGCAGTGCAAAAGGAAGCAATCATTTTACACAGTGTTGTTTTGACAACAGCAAGACGTGTTAGTCCTGTAGTTCAGCCCTGTTGTTCTCTGATTTTACAAAGACAGGACATTTTTGTCATAAACACAGTCTCTCTTTCTCTCTGTCTCTCTCTGTCTCTCTGTCTCTCTCTCTCTCTTTCTCACACACACACACGCACACACAGACGCACACACACACAAACACACACACTTGTTCCCAGCACTGTTTGTCTAATCTTGCTTGTCATGGTGTGTTTGTGGATCCGGTGTTTTGTTTTCAGTGGATCCAGTAATCAGGTTTTCTTTTTTTTCCTTTTTTTTTAAATGGCCTTGCCCTCCTCCCCCCAACCCACCAGAGAGCAGCTCTCCATCTCCTGAAACCCCACACTGAACAAACCCAGGCAGACGTGTCTCCTCTGTTTACTCTTCCATCATGAGTTTATTTGTGTTAAACTCATCAGGTGGATCACTTTCACCTGGCCCTCCTCTGACCCTGTGTTTTAGCACGAGAGTGTGTATGCAGGCGTATGTGTGCATGTATGCTTGCTTAAAAACATACATGCTTTAAAGTCAATGTTTAGTCTCTGACTACAATATTCATTCATTGTTCACTCTTCCATCATCACTTAAAATATCGTGGGTGCGTGCGGCGGGTCCAAAAATTACAAAATGCGTTTCATTATCGATCAAAACGATCACTGGTGTTGGTCACTGGGTCGGGTTTTGGGTCATTATTCACGCATATTTTTGCGGGTTGGGCGGGGATCTCCTGACGGGTCGGTTTGGGGCAGGTGTTAAAAAAAGCCAACCCGTGCAACACTACTGACTAGGCATCCCCCTATCACACTATATTACTAACATTGGGGGAGTGAAGTCTGACACATGCTTTCTTCAAAACACCACCTCATCTTTTTTAATTGCTGCTTGCACAGCATCATTGGGCAGCTCAACATACTTTGAGGAGAACACTGACTGCTTATTCTGTCATTTCAGCTGGCATCACCCAGACAGATGGGTGTGATTGGGATTGTGGGATTGTGATTTCATGATACGCTGAAGCTAAAAAATACCTCTAGCCTGTGCCATTCTAGGATGATGAGATATTTTTAAAGATGCTTCTCATTCACACACTCAGGTGGGTTGTGGCTGCTGTGTACTCCAGAGATAATCACTGTTTGTGAGGGAGTGCTGTGTGTTGGCTGAGTGTGAGAAGTGGCACAGTGTTTGTTGCTTGGTTTTGGGCCCTAACGCTGGAAGCCAGAGGGAATGGTGGTGCCTGTGGCGTCTGCAGACAGACATGTTTACAGGAAATGGTTATGTGGCGCTTTTGGATAGGAACAGTAAACCACAGCATTACTCTGGTAGAGGGTTTCTTTTATTCGGCACAGCTTTGTGTAGAGACGGCACAGATCCGATACCTTGTATTTATATCAGGCCAACACCAGCCGGAAATGCTGACACAGATAACAAAGAAAAAAAATGAACGAATGTGATCCCATTATATAACAAAAGTGTCCAGAAATACTACAGCATCTATTGTACCGCAGTATTAACATAAAGCAAAATAAATAGGCCACATGTAAGTGAATGGCAACGTAAGATCAGTGAGTGCAGTTCCTTTATTTGAGGCTTTAACACACTGTAAATAATATTTCTGTTCTTTCTTTACAGTTGGGCTGAGTTATGTATGTGTCATGTTATTGTACAGAACAGTACAGAAGTGTAGTGCTGTCTGGATAGATGAGTGCCTTCTAAATAATCTCTGTGCTGATTATGCTAATCATAATCGGACAAACCTGAAGTCTCTGTTCATGGTCAAATCAAACCAAGCACAAAATACATGTACGCAGGCGTATTTTACTATTTTAGGTGGGTTTACAGAAAACCACTGTCTGCTGCACACCCACCTGTACAGTAGTGCCGAAGGACAGCATTTTGAGCATCGTACTTTTATATTCAAGATTCTTTTTTTGTCACATGCATAGTCATACAAGTACAACACACAGTGAAATGGATCCTGAACTGCTCCTTTTTGACTGTGCAAACATTATAAACAATAACTACATTTTAAATTAAAAATCTGGAATTTTCTGAAACACAAATAAAAGTAAAGAATGAATCTACAAGTAGATAAATAAAGCATCTGCAAGTAGATATAAGCTGGGCGTCTTAAGTGAAGTGCTTCATTTAAATTGTCTAATAATAAGATTTTTACTGAAAAATATGTAACTCAGTTTATACCCAAGGCTTTGGTGTTGGGATGGTAAAAGTGTCATTCTATCTGTGTGTGATTCTTTAAATCAAGTCAAGTTTATTCAAGTCAGGTTGGCTTTTTCTGTCATCCAATATGATTGAACAAAATTGTGTTTCTTGCAGTTGTAGATGCACGGACAGCACAAAAAACAAACCCACACAGCATAAGACATGAAGACAAAAAGTAAAACAAAGACAGTGTAACAAAAAAGGGCAACAGACATTTAGCCAAAAAAATGGATGGATATCATTTTTTTACATAAGTCAGGTTAAATAAAGAGATTAATGTGGATGGACATCAGCTCATCCCCCAGATATTCCCATCTCTCTGTTCTCTCTCTCTCTCTCTCTCTCTCTCTCTCTCTCTCAGTATTGTTTGTGAAAGTCACGGTGAGCCTCCCATTTCTGCTTCCTTCGCTCAGTTCCTGCTTTTACGAGTCTTTTCCTGTCCTCGGAGCGCCACTTCCTGTCTGCTGTTCCCACAGACTCATCCGCGGTGGAAGAGTGGATGAGTCTTCGTGGCCTTGGCATGGACCGTGCTGTTGTTTTGAAAGTGAAAACTTTACAGCACAAGCACTTGTGACGGTCTCATTTCTATTATCACGTTTGTGACAGCAAGGACAACAAATACGTCACTTGCAAACTGCACTGTGTGCAAGATGATTACAGTGCTTTTCTGAATAGTAGAATTTCTGAAAATGTGTATTTGTGAATGTGTGAAATATCTGATCGCCCCCCTTGGCTTTATAAGTAATTAGGACCTCTTAACTAATTATCCATGGGCTATTGTGTCACTGGGTCAAAATATAAGGTGATATATGCAGCCCATGAACGAATAATTATGAGTAATTGACTTTGTGTGGTCAAGGTTGATCAAACAAACACATTTTCATATCCTTATTTTTTTTTATTTTTGTTTTTTTATTTTTGTTTTTTTTACTTAGTGTGCCAGTACTTTTGAAGGGAACTGTCTCAATGTCTTAACATAGACTTAAACAGAATCATATGATTTAATATGTATTACAGCTAGCAGGGTCAGTTTTGTGCCTCAGTGCCACAAAACAAAAACATTTCATGGATTTATGCAGTTACACCCTTCGATGCAACTCTGAAAAACTATGAAACAAGCTCCAGTTTGCTGCTGCACCTGGCCAGGCTGTGTAATCTTTGTTTACTTTTGTGATGCCACTGAACCATTAGCCCTTGTTGCCCCACAGCTTAAATACCACATCTGTATTATGTGTTACTGTATAAAGCCCACTTGCTAACTTATTAATCTCCTCTCAAAAAGCCTTCCAGCAAGTCTTTCGGCAGGGACCCTCATGTACGGATTTGATGTGGTCATGTTACTCACTTGGCTTTGATATATGTGTGTTGCAGGGCATTGAGTTTGCAGAGCGTTCAGCACCAGCAGCACAGTGGCTCCCCCCTCAGGCCGGTTGAATTACTGCAGCCCCAGTGTTAGAGGTGCTGCATGGCCACAGGCCCAACACACTGCAGCACGTATGAACACAGTCGCAAGGTGAGAAGCACACAAATACATGGGACAGGAGTGTTACTGTCAAATTTTCTCTTCAGAATGGTTACTTATATTACTATATATAGATAAGAGTAGGAACTGTATTTTCAAAAATGTATTCAGTTCCAGTCAACCCATGCTTTTGCAACAGCATTATACATGGAAAAATGCAGTAGAACTTGTTCTGATGGGTCCAAAGTGACAGAATTGCGTTCAGTTGCAATTTGGATGAACATCTACAAGGATCCATCCGAGTGTTTTTGATTGCTTTCAAATTTGATTACTTTCAAATCTCAAATTTTTTCAAATTTGGATTTTTGTTTAATGTCATTTGCATTTTCTTAAAGGCATAGAAACACAAACAGCCTGTTTCTTTCTAAAGGATGAAGTGACGTTGGAAAATTGTCCTGTATAAATGAGTGATTACTGTTTTTCTTACAAAATCACATATAAAACTCTCACATACTCATTTGTTCCATGTAACCAAAAACTGAATTTATTATAAAAAATCTTATCTTATTGTGTTTTAACCTCTTCACCCATTATTTATCCTGTAATTTAGTGACTGCTAGGAATTAATTAGAAAATACTATGAATTGTGGACCCATGTTAAAACCTTTAGGATTTAACAGGTTAACAAGTTATTTCCAAGCAATTGCTGTGAGTCCCTGGAAGGGATGAATCAGGTTTTCTGCAGATCCCAGAAAGGTTATAGGAAGTCCTAAAATAATGTAAAAAATAAATAAATCTGTCCTATATTTAATATTACATTCTTAGATAATACCTGAAGGCCAGACTGAAAACACTCACTGTATATAATAAACTAATTCTGGATAGTCCACCTAACAAAAAATATCCAGCCTGTGGAGAAAAACCAGTGATAAATTGTTGTAGGACACCAGAACTGATAACAAAGTCCAACATACTAAAACTGCCATATAAGGAAAAGAGAGAGCAGTCTGTGGAACTAGATAGGGAAAAACAACACATATATCTCAAAACCTATATTTGTTGGATTTTCATCTGTTTAAATAGAAAAGACATTAATACATGTTAGAGTTTGTGTGTCGCGTGGTGGAATTGGGAGTATTTTCAGTTGCAGAGATTTGGTTTAAGATGGTTTTGAGGTATTAACAAGCTGTAAACTCTACAACACAATAATCAAATGCTCATGGAGACTTTGTCATTAGTGACACTATAAGAAGTTGTACTGCAGTCCGTTTCCTGCTGAAGCTAGTTTTGTGTATGACTGTGCAGATCTTTGAAGATTTGCTGACTTTAATTTTTCAAATGCTGCATGTGTATGATGTGCAGATTACAGAATGTGCTGAAAGTCAAACAAATCTATATCATTCTTTCTCTACACACAGGTAAACTCGCGATCCGCGGGCAGCAAGGTCACAGAGGAGACACATGACATGGAGGTCAAAGGCCACCTGATCACTGGACCTGGTAAGCATATCAGCTCGTTGATAAGACTGTTATTTATCTTACCCATTTGTTTGATAGAGCTATGTGTGAGTGTGTGTATGGGATGTATTGTTTATATATAACACACACGGCATATGCACAAATCAGCCATAATATTAAAACCGTCAGCTTCGACCTGTTGACCTCACAAGACCTCTGAAGGTCCTGTATGTTGTGAAGTGGAGCCTTCGTGGATCAGACTAGTTCCAGCACATTGTGCTAGAATGGACTGACCTGGGAAATTTGGAAGCCACGTCAACACAAACCATTCCTGAACAGCGTTTGCAGCGTGGAAGGATGTATCACCCTGCAGAAAGGGGCCACTGCCGTTAGGGAATATCTCTGCCTTGAATCAGTTACTCACTTTACCAGTATGTGGTTCTAATGAATTGGCTGATCAGAGTATGAATGGCCAAATGTCCTGACATTTCATAAAAAACAAATCTGTGTTTATTGTGTGTAGAGCTGCAGGGCTGTATGGACAGTAAGCAGCGAGCTGAGCGGATGGTGGAGCTGCAGGAGAGACGCAGAAGCCTTCAGGCTTTACTCAGCACCCGCCTGGCCGAGCTCAGACGAGTGTGCCTGCAGGAGGCTGTAAGTGTCTCTCTCTCTGTCACACACGCGCACACACACACACACACACATACACACTCGCACATATAAAGACAGGATTTGATTAGTCAGCTGTCAAATGTGGTACACATGTACTGGCACATACAAATATAGAGAGCTGAGATGACATTGCAGTGCCGTGAAGAGGTGACCACTGTCACATACACACACACACACATGCACACACACAAACACACCTCATTACCACACTCCTGAACCCTGCAGCATTCGGACACTGATACACACTGTCGTGCTGCGGCCTGCTGTCTGTGGCTGACGCCTGTGCTGTGTGTACTAGATAACTGGCCATAAGCGCTGTAATCCTGCAGTGCTTCCTCCAGGCACTCAGCATAGTGCCAACCTTCACACATAATGCTGTAGGCCAGGGTTTTCAGGCTGTTTACCATTGCTGTTGCTCAAAATGTGTGTGGGTTTAGAATTACAATTTAAATCCTATGGAAACCAAAGTGACAAAATGTACGTTTATTTTTATGGTTACAATAATAACCATCAGCTGTTATGTGAAGTATTGTTTTGTATGACACACTTGTTATACTTTGTTTAATACTGCAGGAACTGACAGGAGAGGTTCCGAATGAGTTTCCTCTTGAGGCGGGAGAAAAACCCCCCCATGTACGGCGCAAAGTTGGTCTGGCCCGGAGCGGTTCTAAGCACAATCCAAAAAGCGAGGTAAGCTTAGAGGGGGGTGTTAGTAAATAGTTTACATGTTTTTTTTGCCTTCATTAGTGTCATTCAAATTTCAATTGATTTGTTCTTTGTGATTTAGGAGGATGATGCATCCCAGAGGAAAACAAAAAAGCCTCTGTTCAGTGGAGCCCTCCGCAGGCACACAGATGCAGAACAACAACCGTCTCATGGCAAGAGGACAGTCCACAGAGGATGTCATACTGGTGAGTTTGGCGGTATTGTGGTTATTACCCCTGTGATCAGAAGGTCCTGGGTTTGAGTCTCAGGACTGTCAGTGTCACCACTGATGTACCCTTGAGCTACCACCCCCACACGCTGCCCCACGGGCCCTTCGTCGCTGGCTGCCACTTGGTAAATGGGTTAAATACAGAGAAGAATTTTACTCTGTTCACACTGTGTGCTGTGCTGTGGTGTGTTCATGTGTGACGAAAATGGCCACTTTTACACTTTACAAAATATGAAAAAAAAAAAAATTGTACACCACAGAACAACATGGTTTCATTTTAACGAGAAGTTGCTATCATTCATGATTAGCTTTTTCAAACCATCCCTTCAAACGTCTGCAGAAATAAACTTATTTGAAAAAAAACAGTGCTGTTTGGGTTCCTGAGTGGCCTTGTCACTGTGAGATCACAATTGTATGTTTCAGTTGGCCTGGGCGGTAGAATGGCACATGCTAACCTTCCCTCAGGTGTTTGGGGATTCTCAGGTATTTGGGAAAGATGTAGTTAGCAAGTACAATTTGGGGGAAAATATTGCCTTCTGCAGCTCATATACAATGCGTTTTTCTCATGTCAGTGACTTCAGGATATCTTACTCAATATTAGGTTAATGCCATAATGAAACATGCTCAGTTTCAGTCAAAATGTTGTACTGCTAACTCACAGAAGGGGCTTCTTTATTCCTTTATGCTTACTTTACATATTTAAATATAATAGTATTCAATTAATTATGCTTTAATGAGGCATGTTTAAAAAAACACAATGATTGTGTTCTGGCAATGGTTTAACTCTGTTAAAGTTCAGTAAAATTCTAACACCACTTGGCGAAGGGCAAAAAAACAGTTTTCTTAGGAAATATATCATGAAGCAACTTTACTCTTTATATAGCATATTTCCCTTAGCTACTATTTTAAAGCATTTAAGCCTCTGGCTGACTCAAAATATCTTTATGTGCCTTGTACATCAAAGCAGAAACACAACAGGAACTTCAAGGACTTGTTATGTAACATCATGCAAGATCTGCGATGTATTGTGTTCCCTGACCTTCTTCAAGCACATAAACAGCTCTTGAGAAATGTCCTAAAACTCACACACACACACACACACACACACACACCAAACTCCATACGATTGAGTACAATACAGCTGTCAGACAGCAGTGGAATGGCTCGCTACGTTTGGGCTCGGCTCCAGAATGGCTTAACTTTGATCTGTTCTCTCTCTGTGTGTACACTGCGAGTTAAGCTCATACAGATGAGACTTGGATCTACAGTGTGTGTGTGTGTGTGTGTGTGTGTGTGCGTGTGCGTGTGTGTGAAAAAGAAAAGAAAGCGAGACACAGTGAGTGAAGGGTCAGAGCACAGTTAAACACAGGTCATACCACTTTAGCCTCACAGAAGCAGGGGAGCCAGAATGGACCGTGGGAACAAATGAAAGTGTGTGTGTTTGTGTGTGTGTGTGTGTGCGTGTGTGTGTGTGTGTATGTGTGTGTATGTGATGTAAAATTAATTTAGAAAGAAATAGTTCCCTTACACACACACATACACACGCACACCCTGGAAATAGGTCCACCTTAGAAAAGCAAGACAGTCCATACAGTAGAGGAAGTGTTGAGTAACTGTTTCCTTCCATTCTTACTGACATAGGAGCTTGTACAAACACACACATTTGTTTTGTTAGGATGTGAGGTCACATGTTTCATATCTACTATATATACACCAGTCACCCTGAACATTCCCAAATATTGTGTAGGCCCCCCTCAAGCCGATAAAACAGCTCTGACTCATCGAAGTATGGACTCCACAAGACCTCTGAAGGTGTGCTGTGGTTTCTGGGAGCAAAACATTAGCAGCAGATCCTTTAAAAGTAAGCTGTGAAGTGGTGGGCCTCCGTGGATTAAACTAGTTTATCCAGCGCATCCCAGAGATGTTAGATCAGATTGAGATCTCTGGAGTTTGGAGGCCAGAACTGACTGCGATCAGGAAGTTGTGGGTTCAAATCCCCAGACTACTAGTGGCACCTCCTAGGTTCCCTTGATCATAGTACCGTCCCCACGCACTGCTCCCCGGTGCTGTGTTCCTGACTGCCCGCTCACTTGGTGAATGGGTTAAATGGACAGGAAGAATTTCGTGCTCTGTGTGCTGTGATGCGTTCATGTATGACAGCATGGTTGCTTTACTTTATATATCCCACCTCTTAACAGGTGCCACTGTAACAAGATAATCAATGTTATTCACTTTTCCTGTCAGTGGTTTTAATGTGTTTACAGAACAGTGCAGGAATCTGGAACCGTTTCTTGTCAAAATGGCCATTATGTACAAGTTATTCAGCATCAAGAAAACATATTCAATAGAAGATCAAGTACAACTACTTTTAATGTCAAATCTTTCAGTCTAGAGTGTGTCTACCCTTTCATCTATTCTTCTTTGCTTTGAATCTTACGGAGAAATCTGCAGAGATCTTTTCCGTTCTCCCTTTTCTAAGTAATTGCTTCCTGAACAGTTACACAACAGTTTTTTTTCAGTAAAAGAATGGAAAGAAACACATGTAGATTTTCAAAGTTAAATCCACAGGTGTATTTTTTAAGTTTTTTTTATCTGACAGGGACAGAGTTGGTAAGGCACGTGGGAAATGTGGACGTCGAAGAGGCTGCAGCACCCCCAGCTGTCAGGACAATTAAACTACAACTTCAAAAAATAATGGTTAAAAAAAAGTTTAATCTGAACTTTAAAATAGTTTGAGTGTAGTGCAGACGTATGTGGGCTTATTTATAGAATTGTATTAAAATATTTTCAGTACAGTGAACTGATTTTCTTAACATGTGAACTGTAAGTTCATAAATCTCTCAAGCAGGTTGAAGTGCAAAGATGGAAAGTGATTTGAAGGATTGCAGAGTTATTTCAGACACTGACAATGTAACCTAAACTTAATAGCTGCAAATAAATAAACAGTGGTCTCTGCACAGTGCAGTGAATTGTATTAATACTACGCATCATACATATACAACCATATAAATGTAAATACCATGTCTTGATTATGGCTACGTAACAAAGTACCTTTGTTTTTATATATCGGTTGTGCAATTATGTGGTGCTTTGTTTTTTGTGTGTTCACAGACAACACAGTGAAGTCAGAAAGCAGCTCCACGTCAGACTCCACCAGTCAGGAGAATGGTGAGTTATAGTGGGAGGTTGTTTGATAGTGCATCTGAAATGAAGATGATATTTGAATACTTATTTGAAACTTCTCTCTGTAGAAGAAACCTCTGATGGCTCGTTTCCTTCTCGTCCCCGGCCGGTCCCGGGGAGCCCGGACAACAGGTTCTGTCGTAAACTCTCCCCTGTGGAGATCTACTATGAAATGAGAGCACGCCGCAACTCCGTGGCCAGCTCAGCCAGGTATGTACCACTCCGAGTCATTTTACACACACACAAATCATATTCAAAAATGAACCATACAGACTCAAAATAGTTTGACATTAATTGCAATTACATTTTATGTTGATATAACAAAGACAATATATGCTAGCTTAAGTCCTTCAAAATTTAACCCCTTAAGCCCATTCCGTGACCTCAGGGCGTGTGTAGAAACACCACGAGCCTTTAGTGCTGTTCATTTTCTTTTATTTTCCAAAACTCCAAAACCAAAACGGGTGTGAGAACCCAACAAAACAAGATATGTTTTCCTCTAAGAACAGAACAGGCTAATGCGATGGTTGACCGACAACCAAGGTCGGTCAGAGCCACAACTAAGTACTAAACATAAACCCAAAGGAACCAATGAACAAACACAAGCACTTAATTACAAACAACTAAATACAGCTGAACTTAATATATTACATAAAAAAGTCCTAACTGAAACACACAAACCCCAAACTCAAAATACAGCGACCCCTGCTGGCCGCTAGGGGGGACGCAACAGTCGTATTAGTTTCATAGTAATTACTGAATAACAAGTTAAGATAAATAACTAAGATATTCTTAGAGATTAGAAGGAATTTCACCCTTTCTATTTACATGATTAAGATGTTCAGTGTTTGGGCTGCAGTCTGATTGCTTTCTGATGCATTATGTTAAATAAAATGAGCTTTACATTTTATTTTGTAGTCCAAATCGTTCTCTCCCACGGAGTATGTCCAATCTGGAGGGCAGAAGTGTTCCTGCCACGCCCCTGCTGACCCGCAACGGCCCCAATGGTGTGCATATCAGGTGTGTCCCTCTCACAAACATTTTCCAACCAACAGCACAGCTTATGCTGTATACATTATCTATTACAGTTACATACCAAAGTTTTATGTTTTGTTGATTTTTGCAGCTGAACATAAAATAACACATTCTCTGCAGAGAACACTCTTAAATATGGCATTTTTCTTCAAATTCCACATACTGAAAAAAATTTAAAAGTGCCATAACTTTATTTTTTGCCCAGTATTCAGCCCAGTATTAAATGTTAATTGTGCATGACAATGTGCATAAGCATATTCTCTCTGATGGATGTGTTAAATTATTTTCACTCAGAAATTCAACAAAACCTGTCGTTAGTGAGGTAATTTGACTCAGGGCGCCCAAACATTTGCATATGACTGTGTACGTTTTTGCTTCAAATATGTGCTCGGTTTACTAGTTTGAATATTTTATTGATGTTGTGTGATCTTGAATCACTAAGAACACATTAGATGTGATTATTTTAATGACTTCATTTTATGGTAAGTAAATTGAATTCAATTGCATTTTTTTTGCCATACAAGCTAATAACCATACAAGCTATTCTTGACTACACATATATGTCCCCTGGGCCTTGTACAGTCGTCCTCTGGGCTTTGGGTAATGAGTTGGATAATGGATAATGACTCTAGAATTGATAATGACATAAATATTTGGATTGAGTTACCCATCCTAAATGAACATGCCGCGCACTAATGGATGTGATGCTTGCATTTAGACGCTGTTCTTAAAGCCCTTTATTTCCTACTGAATTAAATTACACACACAGAACAGCGTATTGAGCACTCCTCGAAGGAGGAAACACAACGAGCTATTTAGACATAGTGGAGATGTAGATCGGCATAAAATAGCACTTAGTTCTTCCATTACCTGCACATGGAGTACAAGCATTGACGTTACTGAGAACATTAGAGCGTATTCTTCTTTTCTCAGGCATTTTTAACGGCAACCAGTTTTTTTCCATGCTGAAATTAGCTGACAGTGTAATAATATTTTTGATTATATAGTACATAAAACCAAGACAAACTCAAAGAACAGTTTGAATGTGTCTTCATGACTAGTGAAATGGTTCTATAATGCATAACCTCTTGTATATATTTCTTAAAGAAACATATATAAGCGTTTTCCATTTGTCACTAAAAGGTGTTACACTGTAATAATTACATTAAGTTTAAAAGAAGTTCCAGGAAGAACAACCATGATGTCTATACTCTTGGATGAGCAAAGATCATTTCTAAGTATAGCAAGTGAGTGTGTCCACATAAGCTAAAAGAGTTTTGTTAATTTGTTTAATAACAGTAAAAGTATATAGTACTTTTCTATTCATTGCTTGTTTAGATCTGAAACCTGCTGACTACTAGCAGAATTGGCTACTTTTTGGCCCTAGTTTGAAAATATTTAACTCCGTATAAACTCTATTAATCTTTCCTCAATTTCTCTCTCATTACAATTTTTACCAGGTCTGAGTCCTCCAGTGGCACAGTGGGAATAAAGCAGTGGTCAGACAATCTAGAGGTGCCTCAGCCTGCGCCTGTCCCATCTCAGGAGGGGTCTTCCCCAGGGTCCTATGAGGAGAATGGCTGCACTTACAGTGCCCAAACACGCCGCAGCAACAGCTCTGAGGCACTCCTGGACCGCAATACCAACCTTGGTATGGACGAAGTAGGGCAAAGGTCAGGACTGCCTCTCCGAAACGGGCCATATAAAAGCTCAGAGGCTTTGCTGGATGGGCGTTTGAAGCAGGCGCAGCGGGGCAGCCCTGAGCGCCAGGTGAACGGGCATGCTGAACTGTCACGAGTCCGTTCAGTTTCAGGTGGGCGTGGAGTTAATGGCCCCAGTGGAAACTACAGTGAGATTTTGCTGGACTATGTGTGGAGCAAGCAGCAGAAGATGCAGCAAGCCCAGCAGCAGCAGCTTCTACAGCAGAGACTGCAGGCTCAGAACAGTATTAAATCACGGGCCTGGCCCGAAACCCCCTCAGGCGCACCCCCACCCTACATGAATGGCTTCCCCCAATCTCAGGCCCTAATCCTGGACTCCGGGCCCCCAGCCTACAGTCCTCTGATGCTCCGGGGCAAGCCGGGTGAGACACGGCGGGTTAAAGTGACTCGCACTAAATCCTGCGGCCCATTTATTCCCCTCCAGCAGCATCAGCAAGAGACTGTCCTGATTTCACCGTACAGTGAGATCCCTGCCACCAACGGGACATCCGGAATGGGCCATTACAGCCATGCTGACCAGCCCCCAGGGCAGTTCCAGTCGGCCATTAGACCCCCTAATTACAGTGCAGACCCCTCTGCTGGCCCCGTCCCGGACGAGTCCACACGCAGCCTGCACAAGGCCTTAGCACTAGAGGGCCTAAGGGACTGGTATCTGCGCAATGCTCTAGGCCAGACTGCCAACAGTACTGGGAAAGGCCAGGAGGGGGTGCCAACTCAGCGCAGACGTACCACCGCCTCGCTGCACGGGTCACACCCACACCCCCCTCTCAAACATCAGGCACAGTCGTTCCAGGGTGACACACCCTACCCCCACCTGCCCCAATCCGCCACCTTCCACGGACATCCAGTACACGGGCGGTGAGTGAGGGATAGTGGGGAGGAACATGCTATTGCAGTATTTTAATGGAAATAGGCTCAAGTACCTATGTTTTATTTTTTAACCATTAATGTTTTATGTGTATTTAGCGAGCTGTTTCACTACTAAAGTACTCATTGTTTTATTAGACCACAAGATGATGTTAAGAATCCTTTTTTTCCTCTTGAAAACTTTTGTTTTTAAACACAAACTTTACTTTTTGGTGACATGTTTTCGCTTGGCAGACAAAAGTAGTAACTTACAGAAATATGTCACTGTTCATTCGTTTTGACCTTTTTCATGTTTTTTTTCTGTAGGTCAGTGGATCTCTCTCCGTATCAAGAAACCTTCCCATCCAAAATGCAGGATTTGACTCTCAAAGAAACAAGTAATGACAGACCCAGCCCAGGCACTCTGGTCTAACACACACAGACGTACACACAAAGACTGCATAACCACCAGCTGTAATGGAATGGCACCATAAGAAAAACTTGTTTTGCCTCATTTTGCATAGACTGCACAGCCCTAACCAGTCCCAGAGGCTTTAATCTAAATGTACAGTCCTTTCTTTAAAAATCACACTTTCATGGGAGAAAGAACCGAATGGACAATGGGAAACAAACACAATTTTCTTCATTATCTCATATTTTCATTTTTCCTTTTAGTTCTACAATAACAAGCACCAAATTTTCTTAGATGCACAGTAGCTTCAATCATGATGAAGACATAAACCTGACGACCTTAAGGTAGCACATCTCCTTTTAAAACATGTACTGTACACTTGATGATTTCTTTATGTTTGTACTAACGTCACTTTGGTTTGACATGTTAATTCTCTTGATTATTTGTATTCTTCTGGAAGCTTCAGGGTTTTCCTACAGTATCACAAATCAAGTATTCAGTTTCGACACCCTTTTAATCAGGATCTTTTTAATAATTCTTTGTACAACAACAACAACGAAAAGACTTCTATGCAAATTACAATCATGATGGCTATGTTTGGACAAAATAGATACTATTTGATGAATGAGTCATATTTGATGAAAGAGTAATGTGCTTAATATTTTTTAATACAGATTTGAGTAGAAAATAAGGAATATGTTAGAAATGATATCTCTAAAGAAAACACTCAACCAAATGTTAAGCATTGTATTCTTCCCTTGGCTTGGTATTATTATTATTATTATTAAGAACACTATATACGCCATTAAATCCTGTACTTTCTCTTTTCTAAAGCAGAAAAGCCAAAAAGTTACTCAACATCTGTAGCAGGAAACAGGACAGTACAGGGTGTGCACTTTCAGCGTCCGACAAAAGGTCACATCTTCAGCTATGTGTACAGAAAACATTGACTGTGTGTAATGCTGCTCTTTTCACTCCCAACACCTCCAGACATGATAAACATAATGTGAACGGCTAAAAGCTGTTCTTGGAAACTTTGCTTATTAATGAACAAACAGTTTATTACCCCATCAGTGACTCAAATATTCTGTCATACATGGATTGTGGAAAGTAGTTTTGATACTAGGAGCCAGGAATTCAGTAAAAGCGAGTTTGCCACAGCTTGTAGAGAGCAATGTTAAATGTACAGCAATGCACAGTAGTACATTATTTAAATTATAACGATGCAAAAATGAAGTAAAGTTTATTCTTATTATTGTGATTGCAGTACAAGTAGATTTATACCCAAGAAGCAAGTGAAAGTTCTTTGACCCACATTCTGTATCCCATGCAAGGTCAGAATATGGTCATATAAGGTCAGAGCACACAAACAAACATCAACAAACACAAACAACCAAGAGTTTAGTTGGCGTACCTGTGTTTGACTGTTAAGATTTTTTTCCGCAGTGTCCTTAATTAATATGTGACGCCCTTTCCCTTTGTACACTGTTCTAGACTGTTCTCCCCTATTCACAGAGCTCTAGAACATTCTCCCCTGTTCTGTACGAAACACAATGTACTTAAAATGTGCTTAACCCAACCTTAATTTACCCCTGGAAATACACCAAACACCTTAATTTGAATTAAGTGGCTGTTAATTTGTGAAACCCACCCCTTAATTTTTTTTACCTTAAATTAGATGTAAGGCATGAGTGTGAAACCCCTTGATCTTAAATTTAAGGTGTTAATTCAGGAGGTACTATTATTTAAGGGGCAGGTTTGAAAAAGTAAGGGGAAAATTCAGTAGTATCTCCCCTTAGTCAGCCTTAATCTGTGCACTTTTTCCTTTAATTTTCCTTCATTTACTGTATGGGAAATTAAAGTTAAAACTAAGGTAATTTTAAGGCGTAAAAGTAAGGCATTTGGTTTCGTAGTGATTCTGTCTGTTCTACAAGTTCTAGAATGCTCTCCCGATTCACAGTGTTCTAGAATGTCCTTGCCCATTTATACTGTTCTTCCCCCATTCACACTGTTGTAGAACGTTCCCCCCAAATCAGACTGTTATAAAATATTTTTAGCCTACTTACACTGTTCTAGAATGTTCTCCCCAAATCAGAGTGTAATAGAATGTTTTAGTCTACTTACGCATTTACTACGTTCCCCCTCCATTCAGACTTTTCCCGGTGCACACTGTTCTAGAATGTTCTCCCCCACTCACACTCATGTGAACTAAAACAGCACCAACATATACCCAAACAAACAGAAACATGTGTTTACCTGAGAGAATCTAGAATGCTCTCTCCACGCTCATACTGTTTCAAAATATTCCCCACCATCTACTCAGTTCTAGAATATTCTCCCTTAGACATTCATTGATTCATTGGGCTTGTCTTTTCTTATTCTTTACATTGGTAAGACGTTTCAATATTGGTTTGTTGCAGAATGTTTGCGAGTGTGCTGTGGCCATTAGACATGAAATAGCTGTGTAAAAGCACCTCTCTGGAGTAACTCCTGCTAGTGACAGCCACTGGTTCCTTGTTACAGGTGCGTAATTATGACTGAATCCCAGGTGGTTTTCACTGCGTCCACTGGAAGGCGCTCCCTTCTTTGGAGAAGCTGCTTCTTATCTAATCAAACCCACACCACAGATGTATGCAAACGCACACTGCCGAGGGCAATGTATGTGATTTGACTGTTGCTTATTTGTGTCTCAATGTTCAATGTTCACCATTGCAAATGATCATTTACCTGAGTCCCTGGACAGCAGGTCTCATTATTTGGCACTGAGTTTGTAATTAGGCTGACCGAAAGGTTCAACTGGCAAAATCAAGAGATCCCTGTTACAGATGTCCCTGTTTTCCCTCACTGTAATGTTATTTATTAAATGCTATGTGAGACTTATTTGGTGTAATCAAACCAGGATGCGAACTGTTAACCATTGTGCCTAACAGCAGCAGGAAATGGAAAACACCCTATTAAGCTTTAGCTGTACATGGAAACCACATTCAGTATAGTGCAACATGTGTCTTGTGTATTTTCTCATGACCAGATTGTACTTTCGATCAAGGCTAAGACTGAAACGTCACAAAGTCAGGATTGCTGGCTAATCCAAATCAGTGTATCATGTTCTGTTTTTATAGTGTTGTTGCTATTTTATAACTTTTAACTGTCTTTTTCAGACGCATGCGGGTACTCTTCAGCATTCTGTTTCTGCTAAACTCCTATATGGGTACCCTAACTTTAAACTGAGCCAGTGGTAATTTGAGGTTAGCTTGTCTCCGAAACTTAATAGCCTGCTCTTACTACCCTGCTGAAAAAAGGTCTTGTTGGTAGCTGGTTTCAGATGGTCTGAGCGAGTCCTTCATGGATATTAGCTTAATTCAAAGTGATTAGCTGGACCTCTGATGGACCAGGCTAACAGACTAGCTTGGTCGAGCCGGTTGTACCGGTAGGCCAGCTAAACTGTTAAATGCTAATGAAAACAAACCCTATGCTGACATCTACCAGCCAAGCCTGTTTGACCTAACGAAGCCAGCTTGACCTTGCCAAGCAATTTATTTCAGCAGGGAAGCCTACTTGTGTAGATGGTGTTGAAGTGTATGTTACTACTAAAGCAATCAGGAGCTCCCCCGTTTTTAAAATTCGGGTGCAAAGCTCTGACCTTGTCGCCAAATGCTGCCATGCTTGTCTCAGGACCAGACTGAAAGCTGCTCCTTTTTGCAGGCCACTTTGTCTGTCTTAGAATCAACAGCACGGCTGCATGGGTAGCATTAGATACATTTTTTTTTCTATGTAGAATGCAACACAAGTGACCTCCGAGAAGGTTACTGAATGTTTACTTTGCTTACTATATGTAACTAAACAACTTTGTAAGAAAAAAAAAAACGCTGTGTTGTATCTTCACTCACATCTGCTGGCCTTGCGATTAAAATCCAAAACTTTGCCCAAGGCAAGTATTGACATTTTGTGTAGAAACAAAGTAAACTAGGGTACATTTCAACAATCCCAAGTCAAATTCATTAAGACTTCCCTTTCTTAGATAATATTATTTTACACATTTTCCGTTAAAAATCATTACTTGCCTGACTAAGGGGAAAATGTAAACTAAGCAATTTCATTCACTTATTGAAGACTCTAAATCTAATTCATGTAAATGTAAATACTTTGCTGTATTTTGAGTTCGCAATTCTTGAAAAGTGGCTGGGACGGGAGTGTACAGAGTTTGTTTTTAATAAATATTAAAGTTTTTGTCTTATACAACTGTGTGTTTCATTTTGCAGTGCATGTTAATCTAATCTAGATCAGTGCTTCTCAGTCCTGCCCCAAGTCTTAGTGCAAGCCTCACCATGCCCAGTTTGTGAACCAACATCAGTAACTGATCTCACTAATACTCTTGTAGCTGATTAAATCATCACAGTGTGCAGTTAAATCATCACAGAAATGTTTCAACATCTAGTCTAAAGCTTTCCTAAGTGAACAGAGGCTGTTACTGCAGGAAAGAAGAGACACATCTCCTTTATTGATACCCTTGATTTCAGAAGAACCAATGAATTGTCAGGTGTCTACAAGCTTTATACACACACTATATGAACAAAAGGATTTTATAGTGTGACTCTTGACTCTGACACCTGACTTTTACGCCAACAGGGACTTTAATGACATTGCATACAAATACATGTTTTTTTAAGTTGGTCCCCCTTTGCACCTTGCAGCTTCCACTCTTCTTGAAAGTCTTTTCACAAGATGTTAGAGTGTCTCTGTGGGAATTTGTGCCCATTCATTCCGTAGAGCATTTATAAGGTCAGGCACTGATGTTAGACGGGAAGGCCTGGCTCACAATCTCTGTTCCAGTTCATCCTAAAGGTGTTGGATGGAGTTGAGGTCAGGACTCTGTTCGGGCCAGTCAAGTTCTTCTACAATTAACTCATCCAGCCATGCCTTTATGGAGCTTGCTTTGTGCACTGGGGCACAGTCATGCTGGAATAGAAAAGGTTCTTCCCCGAACTGTGTCCACAAAGTTGGAAGCATGGCGTTTTCCAAAATGTCTTGGTATGGTGAAGCATGAAGATTTCCCTTCACTGGGACCAACAGTATTCAATAATTGGTGTGTTCCAATACTTTTGCCCATTTAGTGTATATAAAGTGTTTATAGCTTGTCATTTGAGATATGTATTTGAAATTGTCAGTTATATTTAATGCATACCTGTTACTTTGTTTATATTTGATGCTGAACATATAAACTAATTCTAACGCTAGCTTAAAAACACATACTGAAACACTTTTTTTCTTATAACAACCAACTAAATTGCATAATGATTAGTGCATAACTTTAGATTCCTGACTCAAGATTCAAAGTTGTTTTGGATGTGCAAAATGTACAATGTACAATGAAATGCATCTCCACAGGCTACAGACAATTACTAATAGACACAAGTAATATTAAAATACAATAAATACAAAAGACAACATATAACATTAGCGCGAGGTTGTAAGTTATAGTACTGAGTAGCAATATATGTGTCACAGTGCAGTGTTGTAGGACAACTACATTTGCACTATAATTATGTTGTTCTTAATATTATTAGTAGTAGTACTAGAATTACATTTTTTATTTTTGTTATTGTCATTATTATTAGTATTTTCTATTATTAGTGACATAATCACTGATATTATTACTCTAGTAGTTATTATTGACACTGCTGACACTTTACCTCCTACTTCTAGTTTCTGCCTCTCTTTAAGTCTGCTGCTATATTTAATCTCAGTATTGTTCTTATCATTGTTATTGTTGTTGTTATTATTATTATTATTATTATTATTAGTAGTAGTAGTAGTAGTAGTAGTGGTAGTAGTAGTAGCAGTAGTAGTAGTAGTGATAGTAGTAGTAATTTTAATTATTACCTGTATTTGTATTCACTGCATTTTAGTGTATTTTATTACTCAATCTTTTATTTCAGTGCTTTGGCAGTACTGTACACGGTAAGGGTCATGCCAGTGAAACTCTTTGCACTGAACTGAATGGACTGTAGTACGCAGGACTGGGTCACAGTGGACTGGAATAAAGGTTGGAGTTCATATCTGATAGATGTGTGGAGGGACTCTTTAATGCAGGATAACGGTACTTTGCCTGGTAGGCAGTGCTGCTCTGCTCCTGCTCCAATTGGGTAGAATCTCTAGTCTGACCCCTCAGGCTACGAGTCAAGAGTGAGGCTGATAACACATTGGCTTACACGGAGGCACAGGGCGGCTCTGACATGAACCCTGAGGAAAGACCTTCAACGCTCACGTTTATTACAGTCTAAGTGTGTTCCAAGTCTCTATTAGAGGTTGATCTTTAGTCTGTTTAGGGCCACGACTTCACTAAAAAGCGATAAGATAGCACAGTGACTTCGTTTGTGCAGGCTCAGAGGAAGTTCTTGCGTTTACAGTAACTCGAACCTCAACGTTAGCATAAGCTTGACTCGAATGTAAGTACTAACAAACTGCTGCTTCTTAGCTTTTTGAGTTGCAAACTATGACTCTTTCGTTCAGTTTACAGTTCGGCTGTTAAGATATTTCACTTTTACCTACTTAGTGTGTGTAAAGTACATGTTTTCCTGCTTCTGTTCCTCTGTTTGAATCTTAGCTTAGCTTAGCTTAGCTTCTCCTGTTTTCGTATAGAGCTGCACAGCTAGCTCCCAGGTAGTTGCAGGAGTGATGTTTAACCATCGTCTACCTCTCTGAACAAGTTTAGTAAATTAAAACACGTGCTGCATAAATAGCTGCCTGGGCTTTGGGGGGTTGTCTGAAGTTTAATTGTATTTTCCAGCAGTTTTGCTTAACAAGTTGTAAATTAAGTCAGAGCACAACCCTACAGTTTTCAGGCAGTATAGTGTAAAACATAGTTTTGATAATTAAAGTTATCCAGCTGCCTCACTTTCCCAAGTTAGTAATACTGTGAAATAGATTGCTGAAAAGTTGAATGTACATGCAGAATCACTCATTTACATTATATAAGGCAGTATAGAGCTTAGCTGGCTATGCTTAAACTGTCTGGACATACAAGGGGAAGTTTGTTTCATTAGTATGCGTTAGGGTGCCCTGACCACAACTTCCATCTACATCGACTCAGCAGCATCATGTCTGTGGTGTATTCAAAGCTGCCCTCTCAGCTCAAAAGGCCCTCTGTGGTGAGGAAAGCAGTGTTGCTGCTTGTGGCAGCTTATGGGGTGAAAAAACTTTTCCCACACATTTCTGGGAGGCTGAAAGGAGGTAGAGCCCGTCCTCACCTACAGCACACAAATGGAGAACCCCTAGAAGTGACTGAGCGGAGGAAGAAGACCTCTCCGGCAGTGAACCGAGAGTTTCTGGACCGCCTAGTCCGGCTGCTGGGCATCCTCTTCCCGCGGCTCTTCTGCAAGGAGCTCGGGCTGCTGGGCTTCCACTCTGTGGCCCTGATCTCACGCACCTTCCTGTCCATTTACGTGGCGAACTTGGATGGCAAAATAGTCAAGACCATAGTCAAGAAAGACCCACAGGCCTTCGTATGGGAGCTGACCAAATGGCTGCTCATTGCAATCCCTGCTACCTTTGTGAACAGCGCTATCCGTTACCTGGAGGGCCAGCTGACCCTGGCCTTCCGCACCAGGCTGGTGACCCACGCCTACCAGCTGTACTTCAGCAATCAGACCTACTACCGTGTCAGTAACATGGATGGCAGACTGGCCAACCCCGACCAGTCTCTGACAGAGGACGTGGTCATGTTTGCCGGCTCTGTGGCCCACCTGTACTCCAACCTCACCAAACCCATCCTGGACGTCATCGTGACCTGCTACACTCTCCTGAATACGGCCAAGTCCAAGGGCGCCAACACCACCTGGCCCTCGGTCATCGCCGGCATTGTGGTTGCACTCACTGCCAAAATCCTGAGGGCATTCTCGCCGCGCTTTGGCAAACTGGTGGCCGAGGAGGCCAAGAGGAAAGGGGACCTGAGGTACATGCATTCCCGCATCATCGCCAACTCAGAGGAGATCGCCTTCTATGGGGGTCACAAGGTAACAAAGTCTAGATGTGTGTTGGTGATTGTACTCCATAAAAAACTTTAAAATGTTTTTAAGTACAAATCTGGGGAAATATTGGATTTACACATTAATCCTGTTACTTTAAGTATAGCAGATCCGCCAACTCTTAGCTGTTTTTAGCTATGTGACATACCTTTGTCCATTTCTATAGATAACAGTATGTCACACAAAGTCAATATTAGGTTTTAACAGATCTTCCATTACTTGTTTACTGCATTATTTGTATAGTTCCAGAGCAGAATTAAAGAAGCAAACCTTGGACACCAAACGTGTCTTGGGCATCTAGGGTAAATGAGAATTTTGTGTAAGTTTTGTTCTTTATTGGATTCATGGTGGTCTTTTGAAACTCTTATGCTTTTTGATACTGTTCATTAAAGGTATCAGGAGATTTCAATGTGGAAAGGTTCTAAAAAACATTTGTAGTTATATTTGACCAGTCTAGACCTATAGGTCCTGAAATGGCATATATGTATGTTCAGCAGTCCTTTGACCATATTTAAAACAGGCTACAGGGGGTATTCAGAAACAGAGGTCATGTGCTTGGGCAATAGTTGCTATTCCTAGTGCAAAGAAACATCATGTGGTGTAGAACAAAGGGAAAGCCCTGGAATTGGGGCAGATTTCTGTGTCGTGCTGTTCTGACCCTAAGTTCTCGACACTCACACACTGGTCACTGCCTTTTCACACACGTTAGATATCAGATTATCATGTCGCTTTGAAAACAGTTTTCCCCCCAATAAAAACTCATAAAAGTAACTCATAGTCGGTGGATTTGAGAAGCTAGTCTAAAAATAGCATCAAACTAAACAAGGGACAAGCGAGGAACTGCTAATTGAATTGTCCAGTTGTGAGTATGTCCAATCCCGTTCCCTCACTTTGATGCTCTCTTGCTGTTTGTGTGTGTGTGTGTACGTTTGTGTGCGTGTGTGTGTGCGCTCCTGCTTGGGCGCCTTGCGTAGGTGGAGATGTCGCAGCTGCAGCGGAGCTACAAAGCGCTGCGCTCACAAATCAACTTGATCCTCTTTAAGCGCCTGTGGTACGTCATGCTTGAGCAGTTTCTCATGAAATACCTGTGGAGTTCCTCCGGTCTTGTCATGGTGGCTGTGCCCATTATCACCGCCACGGGTTACTCCGAACATGGTACGAACCACATTCTCCTCTTTACATGCTCAAAACACTACAATTCAGAATGAACAGTATTCCATAGTGTGATTATATGGCTATTTGTCACTGTTACTTTCCATTCAGTAATATGAAATGATTAGAGACTGACGTGCAAAACCTTTAACCAAAATGATTTACATGCCACACAAGCCGTATTGTGTTGATTATTGCATTGATTTATTAAAACATCTGGAATGCGTGTGTAGTGGTGGGTGATGTAGCAAAACTGTAATATCGCTGGACTTCTCAGTACACAAATTCTGCGGCTTGATAAGTTGAAACACATATTTAAAAAAATACTTACAGTACAATTTTTCATTCAATGTTTCACATGCTGCACTGCACCGAATCCACTTATACTGATTAATTATGTTATCGTTGGAACGAAACATAGGTCGGTTTTCTTTAAGCTGAGAATACCCAAGATATGCTCAGAAAAGCATCATTATGACATAGTGTGAAGTAATTTATCACGATAGCGATGAACATCATTGAATAGTCCACTTCCAGCGATACCAGTGTTGCAAAGACTAAAATTATAGTAACAATGAGCAGTTGAAATACAGTATATACAACATAACATAATACCAAAATTGTCTTGTTAGATTGCAGTTTCCAGGCGGTATCATTAAATAACCAGGGAAACTGAAATATTACACTAGGGCTGCACGATTGTGGCCAAAATGATAATCACGATTATTTTTATCAATATTGAAATCACGATTATTAATCACAATTATTATTTTAGGTAAAACATTTTATTGCACTTTCTATTTTAAACAAACAGTAAGTGAACAAGGCATTCAGTTCAAAATGAAACCTCAAATAAAAATAACTTATAAATAATAAAATAAAATTTACCCAAGACAAAGGGCTAACACGCACATGCACGCACACACACACACACATACACTCACATACAGTCACACGCACACACTCTTTTTTTAGGCAGTTTAATGAAGCCCTAATC
The DNA here is from genome assembly GCA_037974405.1 of Brachyalestes nurse. NCBI lineage: Eukaryota > Metazoa > Chordata > Actinopteri > Characiformes > Alestidae > Brachyalestes > Brachyalestes nurse. The sequence goes on from JBBPCY010000018.1 coordinate 18,050,386, forward strand.
TTTCGTACGCCCCCTGGTGTTTGGCTGAATACTGGTCGAGAAAGTGCTTGATTTGATATGCAGCACAGCCGCTATTCAAATGTTAATATCGCCGACGATCATCTTATAATTTAATCTTGGCAGCCAAAATCGCGATCACGATTAAAATTCGATTAATTGTGCAGCCCTACCTCTAAGGTACTCTTGAGTAAGGCTGCCTGCAGCTCCACTGGGTGAATGGGTTAAATGGGTTAAAAACAGGAAGAGTTTTGTGCTGTTCACACTGTGAAAGTGTTAAGTGTTACCATCTAAGCTTAAGAGGGACAGGTTTTTATGCACCAGCCCCTCTTTTACGCTCAGACTGGAGTTAATCAAGGACTCCATGAGGGGCTGCACGGTTAGCATGGCTGTTCTTGACTAAACCCTTTGACCCGATGCACTTCACGCTCAAGAACGTAATGTCAGACCTGCTAAGTGCATAGTCACTGAGCTCCACTTAATGAAGATCTCCCATCTTCCAGACGTTCGGCTAATTAATTTCTACACCTCCGTCTCCTTCTCCTCTCCACGCCAAGGAGCGGTTGCCCTTTGGGGTCTGAAGGATGGAGGTAAAACATCGCCATCATCCCTCAGTGACATTCTCCCAACGCCACGGCTTTATTAGCCGCTCACCAAAAGCAATTATGGATCTGTTACTGGGAAAGAATTATGCACGGAGTTTGAACGGGACAGACGTGTATCTCAAGTCCATCAGTCTTCTCCTGGACGTCATTTGCAATCTAGAACAGTAGCAGTGGGACGGACCACAGTCGACTTTAGCATCAGAGCAAGGACGCGGGACACACACCAACAAGACCAAGACTCACAGACCATCGACACAATCTGAAGGGTGGGGACTGGGAGACGACCCACAATCTATTCCAGGTGTTATCGCTTTAACGCATTGTTTACCCAACGCGACAATTATTTTATCACTCGACCACTTCCCCTCAGTCTAACAGGGACAGTCTACTGAACACAGACTGTTTCTGCTGCTCCCTGAAAACAGGTTTATAAATGTGAACTTGCTGTTGCTCGGAAGAAGCCTGTTATAATGTTCTGATCGGGGCTCTGGACTCTGAGGGGAACTTGTTTTTCTATAAAAAATTAGATAAGACCTGAACGCCCTACAGTGGCAAGTAGCCTTGGTTTTATATTTGATTTGATTAAATTAATGTTTAAGTTGAGATTTACAGAAACATTTGAACTGTAACTGTGTTAAAGGGAACACTGCTGTTAAAAAGCTCCTTATTAGTTTAAAGTGTTTGCAAACCTAATGTTCTTGCACTTTTGTTCATATAGCAGTCAATTAACAATAAAAGTGCTCAATACACTACTTATATATTCATTATTGAATTTTGCGTACAATGTGATTCATTGCAGAAAATCATGCAATTAGCAGTTTTAATTTTAATAACATTTTGGGTGTGATCATTTCTCATTAGTACAGAATTATTTGAGTTTGAAATCACATTTAAAAATCTGTAATTTTTGAAAAAAATTTTTTGTCAAATTCCACAGAAAGTCCATTTCTACACAGCAGGAATCTGAACACTTCGGTATCATACGCCGCAGCCTAGAGCTCGCGACACAATGAGGCTGAGACTGGGATGTATGGGGAGAAGTGAAGGCGGTGCAGATGTAACAGGATTAAATGGGACCCGCCGTCCTACACAGATTTCCGACCATTTGTGCCACATTCACAGTGTAATGGTGCTTCAGGGTGTAGAAATAAAGATGAGATTTTTGGAACAACGAGCCACAATGTGGATTTACAGCATGACATCCGCAGACCCTGGCAGGAACGGAACCCTACACCAATCCCAAAGCCCACCTCAGCAGTTTAGGACAATGGCATTTTGCAGATGCTCATATCAAGACTGATCACCTCAACAGCCTCATAGCAATCGCCATTGATCGGCCTCGGCGTGTGCGTCACTCCTCATTCTTCCAAGCTGCTGCGCTCGGAACTTTTATGTATAAAGAGTATAAAGAGATGAAATTAGATCAGTTGGAGTCACATGACTGGCAGATATTACTGTGGTTCTCGTTTCCGAGACCAGTTGAATCAGCAATTTGAGGGTAAATTTAGCATCACATCCCACCATGTGCTGCAGTTGGAGAACGCAATGGACCATATTATCATTACTGATGGACTTTACGGCCTGATTTTTTTCAGGAATCTGCAGTTTTGCTTTTGGACAGCTTATGTTCTCAGAGCCATCTTGAGAGGCTGGTCAAGCTCTCATTAGCCGCCCTCAAAGACATAGTCCTATTTTTCTTCTACATTTTATTTTTACAAACCCATGCAGGAAAAGCATTCAGTTCTGCATGTTTTGTGATCTTTCATAGCAACTGTTGCTAGTTCATGGTTTATAGACACTTAAAGTCCCGCCCAGTGTCATGAGGGACTGTAGTTAAACTCCAGCCAATATAATAGAACTGTCAGTTTGTGTTGTCCCTCAAGTGTGTTTAACTGTCCAGGACCACTGTGTTAGCAGCTGCTGTATTTGTCGACAGGGTTGGGGTGAAGGTGAATGAAATGTATAGATCGCTCCAAAAGTGGTGGGGCCGAAGTGGGCCTGGACCAAAAGTGGTGGGGCCGAATTGGGCCTGGATCAAAAGTGGTGGAGACGAATTGGGCCTGGACCAAAAGTGGTGGGGGCGAAAAGGGCCTGGACCAGAAGTGTTGGAGACGAAGTGGGCCTGGACTAAAGGTGGTGGGGACGAAGTGTGCCTGGACCAAAAGTGGTGGGGACAAAACGGGCCTGGACCAAAAGTGATGTGGTCAACGTGGGTCTGGACCAAAAGCGGTGGGAACGAAACGGGTCTGGACCAAAAGTGGTGTGGTCAAAGTGGGCCTGGACCAAAAGTGGTGGGGACAAAACGGGCCTGGACCAAAAGTGGTGTGGTCAAAGTGGGCCTGGACCAAAAGTGGTGGGGACGAAATGGACCTGGGCTAAAAGTGGTGGCGACGAAAGGGGCCTGGACTAAAAGTGGTGGGGACGAAAGGGGCCTGGACTAAAAGTGGTGGGGACGAAAGGGGCCTG
>JBBPCY010000018.1:18053553-18086053 GCA_037974405.1 Brachyalestes nurse
AATATTGGTTGAGAAAGTGCTTGATTTGATATGCAGCAGAGTCCGCTATTCAAATGTTAATATTGCAGATGATTATCCTTATTTAATCGTGGCAGCCAAAATCATGATCACGATTATAGTTCGATTAATTGTGCAGCCCTACATGTAACCCTCTAAACTCTTATTATTCACTAACTGCTGTGAATGATTTGTGGCTATGAAAGAATATGAATAATAAAATACAAATAAATAAAAAATAAAAAATACAAATTGTTTGCCTGCATGTTAGCAATTAGAGGTTAATTTTTTCCAGAATTAAAACTCTGAAAGGAGAGTCTATTGAGAAACCTACCCTTGAGCAGGGTGAAGTATTTTCTCAGAATGAGAACCGGGTGTACTGGCTCTCTCTACTGTGCAGAGGCTGTATGTGTAATATAATTTCATTTCAAGTCAAATTGTTAGTCTGAATTGGTTCTCATTAGGTGTAAAACAAATTATTTACATAACCGATGAATGCATAGTTGGTCAATTTTGATTCTGATCAGTTAATTTATTGGGAAAAGAAAATGTACTGTTATGAATTTATCAGGAATGAATATTAAACAGTCACAGTCGCATTATACACAAGGTTTAAAAAAAAAATGAAAATACATGTATTATATCTCATTTTGCACAGTGCTCTTTCAAACATAAAACACCTACTTTATCTGCTAAACCATATTTGCCAGAAACAAAAGAACCTTTATTGGGAGCATAGCAACAAATCTTCTTCGTTGCTCTTGAAAACACTAGTTTAATGAGTGTGAAAGGAGAGAAAATTATATTCCGTCTAATTATGAAGCAAAACTAAATTAATTGGTTTCTGTGTGGTCATCATAATCAAACTTCATAATCATAATAATTAGTTTCAAAATCCCTTTGGCCAACGTTATTTTTAATTCACTAAATTAAAACAGAACTAGTTGAGAAGCACTGTCATGCTTCTTCCCTGCACTTCCTTGTGTGATCTGCAACTTATACTTCCTGCTTAATGTGTGCAACATCTAATGTCTGCACACGTTAGATAGGAAGTGTTAGTTGTCCAGCCTTCAAATTGATAAAAAGATAAATTGCTAACTGTCTTTTATTATCTGCTTTAATAATTTAATGTAGATAATCATTTTGTCAATGCAACCCTAGTTCTCATCTTGACTTGTGCTGTATAAAGTGCTGTACATCTCATTGTACTCCAGTGTTCTTCTCTGTTCATGCTCTCCCTGTTGTATAGGATCCTTTTTTGTTTGAGGCTGATACACAAGTAAACACATATACACTCTTTTGATCAGTCTTTTGATCTTCATTCTCTGTGCTCCTTCACCGTGGGATTACCCATCCTTTTATGATGTTTCTCTTTCCCCTTATGTATTTTTTTTTCAGACACAGAGGATGTAAAGCAAGCAGCAATGGTGATGAAGGAGGAGGATCTGGTGAGTGAGCGGACGGAGGCATTCACTACAGCCCGGAACCTTTTGAACGCAGCAGCTGATGCTGTGGAAAGGATTATGAGCTCATACAAGGAGGTGAGATGCTCATATAGTACTTTCTGTACCTGTACAGGTGTTGGTATTTGGTTCTTACCAATAATGATACTGTATCAAAAGGATACTGACACTCTGGCATGGACTGGTCATTGAATCTCTGTTTTCCTTTTTTATTTATTTACTTCATTTTCATAAATGGGGATCCATTTCACCTGGGTATCATTTATGTTAAGTAATAGTGTTTGTTCATTGGTTCTTTTGGGGTTTGTATTTAAGGGGTTTTGTTTCACTTTATGGTTGCGGGTTCACTGACACAGTAGGTCTGGGGTGGTTTAGTTACTTTGTGTATTTCGAGTAAACGTATCAGACCCTCGAGCCAGTTTATGTTCGTTATTGTAAATAAACAAAGAAAAGCAAGCGTGGAAACGTGTCAGTGTGCCTCCTGCTTCATCTTCCAACACCCAGACGTGACAGTCAGGATCTTTGTTAGCCTTTTTTTTTATCCAAAAACTTCATAAAGTCTTTCTAATGTCTTTGTAGCACATGTCTCTGAAACACCTTTTTTAAAGGAACAGTTTGGGAAATTAAGGTAAAGGTAAATAAGGAATTTGGCTAATGCTCTTATCCAGAGTGACTTACAATCATTGGTTACAGGGACAGTCCCCTTGGAGCAACTGAGGGTTAAGTATCTTGCTCAAGGGCACAGTGGTAGAAAGTGGGGGTTTGAACCTGCAACTTTGTGGTCATCAGGTTCACTTGCAACAGATTTAGTTGATCAGTCAAGACATTTTTGCAGTTTACACTTTGCTTCACACTGTGAAGGTTGCCAAAAAACTCAAATCTTTTCCACAAATAAAACATCTCAACCTGCTCAAACCACATCTTTCTTGATTGGCACAGATTTGTTACGGTGGTTTAAGACACAATATGACTTACAGTGAGCTATAATACTGAGCAAAACCTCACCATGTAGGGCAGCTGTGTCAGACCAAAAGATCCATATTCACAAACCACCTTATTAAAAGGAGTGCTGATCTAAGACAGTCCTTCTTACGACTGCTTTGTGAATACCAGCCTTAGTGCTGTCTGACATTGCTGCCTGAAGCAGTGACGTTTTGTTCAGTTGTATAGCTCACAGAAAGGCATACTGTCTCTCAAACCACATTAACAAGTCAGATTGGCTTAAGAGAAGCTTTGTCAGTACATTTTCGCAAAAACATTTTGGGTGACCATTGACTAGTAGACCATTGACTGAAGAAGCAAAACTTGGACTCCAGACTTGTTTTGGTGGATTGACTGAATCTGGATGTTCTAACTTCTCTTTTCCTTTGTCCCCTGATCTTCTTTAGGTGACAGAGCTGGCTGGTTACACAGCACGCGTGTATGAGATGTTTGAGGTGTTTGAGGAAGTGCGCATTGGGGTATTTCGGCGTTCAGTAGAGGAGACACAGAGCAAAGGGACGCGTGGAGGATCACGAGAAGTGAAACATGGCATGCGAGTCGAGGGACCCCTACTCATTAAAGGTGAGCTCTACTTTTTACAATGTTCTTCTACATTTAGAATTACTTCTTAGAGTGATTGCTTGCAACAATTGCTTGTGTGATTGTGTGTCCTCCTCTTTCTTACTCTCTTAATTATATAATTTGTGTATTAGTTTAATAGTAGATTTATAGTAGTTTATTAAATGATTATTAAGCCTAGATTTTAAGAGGTTAAATAAGTAAATGCCTAGCAACTTTTGGTACCAGCTACAGCATACAGTTCTCTATTTAGTGTTATTTAACACACAGTGATATTCAACTCATCAGCTAATTAGCAAGACCATTGTGAAATAAATTCAGTGTGAAAGGAGGAAGGACATTAATTTCTGCAGGTTCACGAACCTCTAGTCAAGTCAAGTAAGTTTGTTGTAGATTCAGCCATCTACCCAGTACTCAGAGAAACACCATTGACAGTGGTGCAACACAAGACAGGAGAGGACTACAAGACAGGACCGGGCTACACAGAGTGAAAAAAGAAATTGCAAGACATACAAGCACAATTGTGAACAATAAATCTCCAGGACCTAGAAATTTGACACCCCTGAATTATAACATCAGACACTGACATGCCTGATCATTGCCTTTTGTTTGTGTGTGCACTCAGGTCAAGTGATTGACGTCGAGCAAGGCATTAGGTGTGAGAACCTGCCTATTATAACACCAACAGGTGATGTGGTAGTGTCCAGCCTCAACATCAAGGTACATATCTGCATTGTACACATCTTCATTGTTAGGTTTCTAGTAGTTATAGGTCTAATATTGATTACATTTTTGGTTCAAACATTTTAATGTTTCAGTTTGTGCTTAAAAAACATACTCTTTTTAACACAAGAACGTTTCGCTGAACATAAAAGCATAGAGTGTATAACCTTGTACGCAGTAACCTTATATCATGCGTAATAACAGATAATGAATTTCATCTTGCTCTATTTGCAGTGTCTCACAGTGTTTCTGTTTTATTATGGATTATTTCATTGTATTATCATGCAGCTGTGTAACTGCTTAGGGGGAGTGAACTAAGATAGCATGCCATTCTCAGTTTGATATTTTTTGTAGGTCACAAGTGCATGTTATTTTATAATATGTTGTTTATTGTTTTGTGTTATCTTTTCTGATTTCTGTCTGAGGTTTGGCCCAGTTTTGTATGGCCTTTGCTAGTATTTTGAGTGCCAGTAAATCACACAATTGCAGGGCACTACTTGACATTGATCTGTGAATGCAGATCTTAAGGTTAGGGTCAGCATACTGTAGGTGTATGTATTTTCAGTACCGTTTGAGCTATTCATCATTCACCTCTACTCTGAAGTGACCTCAACACAGTTCAGTATTCCTCTGCTTTAACACGACTGGAACTGATTTGTCTGGTTTGGTCAAGCGCTTCTCAGTGTTACAGAAGGGCAGGACTGTTATTGACATATTGTATCAAATGGATTAAAAGAGAATTCCAAGACTTTTATTGCTACATAATTTAATCAGTGATTTGTAAACAAAAGCTCTGTTTAGCCTGGACTGGGTTTACAAGTGGAGATTCAGTAGTGCCATTGTAGGGATTTAACTAGCAGGTTGGACAACATTTAGGACCCTAAATTACCTCAGATAGAAAACACAAACATTTTTTAGACCTTAACTTCAGTGTTAAATAGGTCTAAACTTACAGTCAACAAAGCCAGATCCAGATTTAGTTTAATATCAAAGGTAAATTCACTCCAGCATGTCACTTTGATGCATGTAATTAAAAAATATGTTTTTGGCTAACTAACATAAAACAGTGTCTCAAGTGCCAGGCAGTGTTTCCATAATCATATTATGCAACAACTTTCTGTCAGGGAGATTTTATAGGCATTGAATGCTTTATCTGTTACAACATGTATTTTATAGACTGTTTTTCTAGAACAGTGCATCAGACCACTATGACATGTTTGCATCTTAATGATCTGTGCAATTCCCTTTCAAGTTACGTTACAGCTATCATCATGATAAAGAAACTTTTCAGTTAATTGCACTGTATTTCATAAGAGCTTGACGTGCCTTTTGTAGCAAGCTTTCTTTTGCTCTGCTGGCAGGTGTTGAAATAATTCATAGAACTATGACTGTGTATCAACAAAGATAAGTGAAAACTGATAAGCGGCCCAGTAGTGAGGTTTATATATTGATAAGCTTGCTTTATTTCCGTTTATTATCAACGCACAGTGAAATCCACTCCACTACTGAAGGATTCATTAAGAGCTTGAGAGTAGAATTGATCTGTCAAAACCACATCCACAAATGCATTATTTTAAGGCAACTGTTGGTAAGTCGAACAGACATTACTGAACGTTGGCAAAAATCTCATTCAGCATAATGTTTAAACAGTTTCTAGTTTAAAATGCTATGCTACTGCGCTTGACTGTGTTGTTGCAATTAGGGGGATTGAAAATGACAACAACAAAAAAATTGCTAACGTAGCTTATTACAAAAACACATACTACTAACTATCTTAGCTGTAAAGGCCATCGAGGCATTGACTCTCAAAACCTCTGTAGGTGTGCTGTCATATCTGGTACTAGTTTGTCCAGCACATCCCACAGATACTTGATGGGATTGAGACCTGTGGAATTACTATGAAAAAAGTATAACTGTTGGTGGAGTATTGATAGGTTGATTGTGGCCCAGGTGTGGCAGAAGTTAGAAAGGAGTAGAAACGTAAACAGGCTGAGAGATTTGGTGAACTGTGATCTGTGAGTGGGCATTGTGCTAATTTGGAATGCACTGGCTGATAATTTGATATTGCCCAATGTGCATTGTCATATTTAAATAATGATGGGATGTTAATAGTCAGTAAGGGCACTTGCACAGTTTTGCAGCTCTGGCTAATAGAAGTCCCTGGAAATGTGAGAGCATGGTTCATGTGGTTACTTGGCCCAGACACGAGGCAAATAAAAAAACAGCCAAATAAAAAAAGTTTTTGGGTAAACAAAGTGAAATTAGCCATAAAGCCATGACTGATGCATCCCTAATGCTATTATAAAACAATGTTCTTCTCCTGTATGAACTTGTTGCTTTGTATGTGTAGTTATTGATCCCTGGCAACAGTTTCCTCTTTGTTTAGGGACTAAATGATACTTAGACATTTTGGAATTAGTGGTTACTGGTTTTGAACTTCTTAATCACTAACATAAACCCATATTTTCATAGTTTAAACCTGTCTCTGTCATTGCATCAGATGAAGATAACGACAAGCTTTGTTATAAAGTCTGAAGTGTCTTTCATTCTTTATTTTTTCTAGTCTGGCTGTTTGTGTCTGAAGTCTGTTCTGCAGCAGACCTCTCATGATTAATTCATGTTTCCTGTTAAATTCTGGGAAATGGGTTGTGCACTCTGTAGCCCAGTGCCCCCAGCCCCCTGCTGCTTTGCCAGGAACAATGTGTTGATTATTCCTCTTTGCCATCAGCTCTGCTCGTAGAGACTGTGCACCCGTGATGACATGCTGCTCCGCTGTGGCTCAGAGGAGATCCTGCCACTAGCACCCTCCCACCACTTTCATGAAGCAGTCATGTGGCACACCCATGACTCAATAGCTGTTACCCATAATGCCTTCTGAAACAGTCTAAATTAGCATTGCAGCCATGCCCCTCTCCCCATGAATACAGGCCGAAAGTGCGAAAGGAGTCTATCGAACCATGGCAACAGTTTCCAGACAAAATTTATCGCTCTACAGATTCTCCACAGTTACTGGGAAACAGAAAGTGCATGTTTCAGATTATTGTCTTCTAGTAAATCAAATAATCTCTGAAATATAATTCTAATAATGTACCATGGACATTGAAGTTATCACTCATATCACTATTGTTAGCTGGCTTGCTTGTTGCTAAAACTGCTCGCTTTTCTGGAGGAGTGAATGTTTTTTTTTCCAATTGTGCGGATATATCACAAACAATATAATTCCATGCTCCGACTTCCCATTTCCAAGTTAAGTTGAACGCAGCTCGAACTTATCTTAGTGAAGTTGAAGTTACCCTCTTGTTTCTCTGCTTTCTTTGTCTGGTCTTCCGCGGTTGTCTTTTTGCCTGTTTTGTGTTTTCATTATTCTCTGTATTTATTTACTTTTGTTTGTAGCTTTATATTGTTTTTACCTTTATTCCTTATGTGCCCTCGGTCTCTACCTGAAATGGGATTTTTGCCAATGTTCTATAAAGTTTGTCCAACTTCACAACAACTGCTACCAAGGAATGGATTTGTGGCCAGAGCACAGATACATGACTCGATGGTGGATCTTATGGGTCCATTGGTCACGTCCATATCCCACTCACATGCTCATCTACTATACTTTGTGCATTTTAAAGCATATTTTTTAATCCCTTTTTTATAGCTCTTTTGCGTATTTTTTGTCTGTCTCCTTCTGTTTCTTTGGATACATATTCACATGCTTCTCTCTGCGTCTGTTAGGTGGATGAAGGAATGCACCTGTTAATCACCGGGCCGAATGGCTGTGGAAAGAGCTCCCTGTTCCGGATCCTGAGCGGCCTGTGGCCCGTCTACAGTGGAGTGCTCTACAAACCTCCGCCTCAGCACATGTTCTACATTCCTCAGAGGTACAGGCTGGAAGACCCAGCAAGCCTTGGCGAGACAGGGATTGAAATAGAATGGCTAATTATAGTAACATTCAATTATATAATAATATCATATTAATTAAATGAATGATTTAACTAATTAATGGCAGTGAGTTTGTCATTGATATAGTTAATTATAACTAATACCATTGTATTAATGAAGCATGTGGTCTATTACCATGGATACAGGGTACAAAAAAAATGTGAATGTGAATGTTTCCCTCAATTAGGGATTAGAGTCTTAGTTTGAAAAGCTGGTCGTACAGTATGGGTGCTGCTTTGGGTTTAATTTTATTTAACCACTAAAATGACCCCCATCTGCTTAGAAGTTTGGCTAGTGTGTGTAAGTGTACATTTGTGTATGAGAGAGAGTGTGGGTGTGAAAGAGTGTGACAAAAAAGGGCCTGCGTTCATTCTCATTTCATGCTCGGCTAAGCTAATTAGCGCTGATGAGTGTGGTGATTAATAAGGAGAGCAGGTTCTGAAAGCAGTGGGTCCAGATGGCCCTGCAGTGCTTGTGTTTGACGTGATTGCCTCATTGAACAAGTGAAAGAGATTACACTAGCAACAGCAGCAGCAGAACGGGCCAGCACAATACATCAATTAAGTGCAACAGCTGTAGTTCGTTCAGATCCATCACAGGTCAGGGAACATCTCATCTCATCATGCATTGTTAGGTCGACACTGTTGAAGAAAGATGAGTAAGGCTAGCTATGAAAGAATTTGTGTTGTATGGAATATGATGGGTTTCAATTGCACCTTAGATAGAACATATATTAAAATCTGCTGTAATTATCTAAAGTATGTTTCTGGTGCAACTTACCTTCATCCATTAATTTGTTCAGTCATTCATTTTCTTTCTTTCTTTCTTTCTTTCTTTCCTTCTTGCCTTTCTTCCTTCTCTCCTTCTTTTGTAACTGATATGTCTGAATAGGCCATACATGTCAGTGGGCACTTTGCGAGACCAGGTGATTTACCCTGACACTACTCAGGAGATGAGAGAGAAAGGCTTCACTGACCAGCAGCTGGAGGGAATCCTTCGCACAGTCAACCTTCTCTACATCCTGGAGAGGGAGGGAGGTGAGCATGCACTTTTACCACTTTGAGCATCTTGCTCTATTATGCTGGATTAGCTTTACCTGGTGAGGTTCTGTAATATAAGCGATTATCAATGAGATACAGTATGAATCTGCAGTATGTGCAGTTAGGTTTGACAATAATAATTGTTGAGTGATTTTAATCCAGCATAAAATTTGCTGTGTCTTTTTTTACATCTTTTTTTTACAGTCAGACTGATTTGTAGAATAAATGTAATCTACAGTGTGCCGATTTAACAGCCTAGCAGTAATAACTGAAAGTGACTTTAATCCAATATAAATGTGCAGTGTGTAGTTTTTATGGTATGACCGCAATAATCGTGAAGTCTTTTTTCAGGAATTATTGCAGTTATTGTCGTCAAATAAATCTGTGGTGTGTAGTTTTTACAGTTTTACTAATAATTGCAGCCAGTATAAATCTTCAGTGTGTGGTTTTTAAACTAGTTTGTGAAGATTTTATAATGTTTTTGTACCGGGCAGCCAGTCAATTGGCTTTCACATTACAGTACAGAACTTCCTGTGGTAAAAACACCCACTGATTAATTCATCTCACGTACACCAAGCACAAGTAAAATTTGCCTGTCAAAAAAGCCAATTCACTTGATTGGGAAAGAACACTTGAATGTGAAAAAGGAATTTTCTTCGGGTAGCGTTTAATTAGCAAGTTAATTCTGAATTTGAAATTCAATAGAAAACAAGAAGGCGGGCCATTGTATTTTTAATTGGAATAAAATGAAAAGGATAAACTGATCCTTAGTAAACACAATGCCACAAGTGAGACGTTCTGTTCCAGCCTCACCTCTGTGGGACTGGCCAAACTGATTTTTGCTCTTCAGTTAAAAACATAGTTAGGAAACTGCCTAGTGTGACCATGGCTTTAGGAGAGACAGTGTTCTGCTTCAGCGCGTCTAATTAAGCTCATGAAGGGCTTGATCATTTGATCACCAGACTGATTTTTATTGTCATTTATTTTTATGTGCCATTTCAATCACATGTAGGCGAGACAGAGAGCTCAAAAACTGACATATTTCAGACTGCTGTAAATTAAAGAAGTGTGTAAGAAGGGAATGTTTAAAATTCATACCTCATTAAATGCTGCTTTGGTTGGCATTACTATTTCATTTTACTGTAATTAAAAACATATTGAAATAATTAGTTATATTGAATGTGCTATAATTGGAATGAGGTGGTTTACTCTTGGTTCATGTTGGTAGGTTGGGATGCAGAGAGTGACTGGAAGGACGTCTTGTCTGGAGGCGAAAAACAGAGAATGGGCATGGCCAGGATGTTTTACCACAAGTGAGCAAATATAAAAACGGCATAATAAATTAAGCCATGTTCACAATACAATGCAAACTGACTTCAGAGTTTACTCGCCGCATTGTAACTTAAAATACTGGAGAAAGTTTCAAACTGTTTCAAACCGTTTGATAAATTACTCTAATGACTGTGAAGTTGACTGAATTTCAGTTCTGCCTACTCAGATCCACCCCATCCCACACATTACCTGTTTGTTTTATCTGAAAGTTATCATATGCTGTATGTTGACCAAGTAACTGGTTTCTTTCAGGCCAAAGTACGCTCTCCTTGACGAATGCACCAGTGCTGTTAGTATAGATGTTGAGGGCAAAATATTTGAATCTGCAAAGGACACTGGGATTGCACTTCTCTCAATTACACACCGTCCATCTCTCTGGTGAGTGACTACCCAGTATGCTATTGGAGAAAGTGAATGTCGGCTGAATGCCGTAAATGAATGTAATTCATGTACAATGTAGCTGAATTCAAGAGGTTAAAAATTCCTGAGAAAATATCTTTTGGCCATGTGAAGGCACTACTGGTCAGAATAATGGATGTAATTACATAGACAAATATGCAGTTTTTAAAATTACTGAAAAAAATGTAAACTTGATTATAAAATAAGTATTATAATTGTTCAATTACTAATTTAAAATATCGTCAAATCAATTACTTTTGTCAGAATTTAATTACTGAGGCAAAAACAAGTTTTCTTCTCCTTCACTCATATTATTATCATTATATTTATTATGACTGACGCTGCGGAGCAGTGAATAACTAGTGATGTAAAGATTCAAAGTGGAAGCATTTCTTCTATAGCAGCTGACACATTACAAGATCTCAAAAACTTTAAGCTAAAAAGTTTAAATGTGATATTTCTATACTTGGCTACAATTACTTCTAAAGTTCCATTGTACCCCCTTAACAAAATAGCCTTAAATGGCCAATCTTCAGAATTAATTTTGCTTTAAATCCACCGTTGGAGTTCAGCCCAAATTTTGTAGCCATCTTCAAGTCTCATGACCAACTTTAAAACATCACCATTCAGTCATACAAAGTTATTATTGTTTGCAGATGGACTCATTTCAAAGCCAAGACTAATGTGCCAGAAAAGTATGACAAGTTATTTGAAAAAGAGAAAAATAATACAAAATCAGGTTTTGGTGTAATGCTTGTGTGGAATACACTTGGATATCAGCAATTCTTAATGTCCAGTTACATAACATTGGCTTAAAAACACTGGAAATCCATAGCCACAGGTCTTGGGAACTTATGTTCAAAATTCGTTCTCAAAAGAAAAAATGACTTTATAATAATGCTTTTTGTGCAAATACCCCCCCCCTTTTTACCCACCGAGCGACCATCTTGTTTTCTATAATCCATAATTTTATAATAGAAATGTAAACAAATCAACAGTAGCCCACAGGCTTCTCTGCCATTAATTCTGTCCGGAGAGTCAAGCACGAGCCGACACAACTGACCAGATCAACTGACCAGACTCCGCCCACAAAGCGGACACTGGGGATTTAACTCCAACCAAACCAACTCCAAACCACTTTTATCACGTACAGCCAGCTTATAGACACTTATAAAGCGAAGTGTCGTAATTTTAAATCACCTACCTCTTAAGAAAAACAGCTTTGAATCACGCTACTCCCGGAGCGTCTGTCCGAAGCGCACCTCCTATTTTCCATAAAAAATAGTATTTGCCGAACAATTATCCCCATCAAATATCCTCGAAATATTCCGGTGGTCTTCTGACTGTTTTTTCCTAGGAAAAAATCGACTTATAAACCCAAACGCTCGCCGCAGATTCTGATCCCAAATTAGTTTTGGATTTTTTCCAAAGATTCGGACAAAGCCACCTCCACAAATGACATATTGGCTGAAAGCTGGTGCATTCAAATTTCATCTACAATGCTACTGGACCAAGAAATTGTCAGTCAAAGAAAGTGCACCTTATTGGTCAAGGAAGATTTTGGGCTGTAACTTTCTGTAGGAGGGTCGTAGAGACTCGGGAGTGGGCCCATTCGAATCCTAACAAGCTCCTCTACTTGTTTCTACTTGCAAGTCAAAAACACTAATTACGATTTAAAAAATGTTTAATTGGGAGAGGTGGGGCGTTGGCGGTACAGCCACCTAGCGATACCTCGTAAAAAGCTACGTAATATTTAGAAAATTCAAATTTCCAATAAGAATAAAATAAATTACACATTTCTTAATATATTTTTACCATAAAGATCAACTCACACAATAACACACATCAGTCGAAAAGTAATTCAAACAGAATTTTTAATTAAAATCTCACCTTCTGCAGTGATGGATTATGCACTGCAGTGTGGAACGTATGGTATTTATTATTCTGAGCAGCAATTGTTGAGAAAGGTTTGGACATTTGAATGTGTGAGAATTTATATTCCTTCATTATTATTAATGCTTTATATCTACCATGCATCTGTTTTGCTTGCACCTGTTTGCAGGAAGTACCACACGCACCTGCTGCAGTTCGATGGCGAGGGTGGCTGGCGCTTCGAAAAGCTGGACGCGTCCACCCGCATCTCATTGCAGGACGAGAAACTGCGGCTGGAGACACAGCTCTCGGGCATCCCCAAGATGCAGCAGCGTCTGGCCGAGTTGTGCAGTATTCTGGGGGAAGACAGCAGGCTGGCAAGCCCAGGGGAGCAGGAGGAGGAGGAGGAGGAGGGAGAGAGGGAGCAGCAACAGCAGGAGAAGAGGGAGGAGAGAGATGTGTTCCCTGCTGAACAGGAAAAAAGCCTTATGGAGTGATTTGCTGCCAGGTGACAGCGACGCGTTCAAGGCCAGCTGAGAGCGAGTGTGCACGGGAGTATTTGTGCACGCGCCTGTGTAGGTTGATGAAGAATCTCAGATGAAAAAGTGTAGTTCAGGTGTAGTCTTTAGGGGCCATTCCAAGCTGTGGGTTGCTCCATTCATGCATATTTGTGCATGTGTGAATTTGTGTCGTGGGTTTTCTGGGTGGGTGTTTGAAGACTGTTCACGCCTCAGACAGTGTGTGCGTCTGTGTTTCTGTGTGTTAGAGGTGAGGGGAAAGGCATGAGGCAGCTGCCAGCTCTTCCAGGTGCGGCAGATGATGAAAGCACCCATGAAAGCTGCTCCATCCCTTGTTATTGCAATTCTCTGCAGAATTCTCAGAAACTCTGGCACCTAAGCAGTGTATGTATGTGTGTGTGCGTGTGTGTGTGAGACTCATATGAGAAAGGGCTGCTGTCAGATCAGTGACTGCAAATATGTGTCATACTGTTCGGTTTAACAATAGTTGTCTTCTCACAATGCTGATAAACCACTTAGTGCTGTAGTTTTTACTTTGTGCCATGTCGTTTGAAGGAAAACCACTTTAAGGGCAAAAAACGTTCATTTCAATTCCGGCAGTATCATAACCACTACCTTTTCGGTTTGAGAAAACTAGGAAAGATTTTGTGAATGTCAATGAGGCATTGCAACAGTGACCCTTGAATGTTTTTTCTTGCGTTGTTTTGATAAGGTCAGGTCCGCTGCCGAGGTCAGTACAGTTCGCACAATCAATGGGAGTCGCAACTGAGGGAGTTAGTTCATTAACGTCCCTTTTTGCTCATACTTTTGCTGTAGCAATCTCTAGCTGTATTTTAATTCCTTGCAGTTACGCAGAAATGGTTGTATCTTCTTTAACATGTATCGTTTCACTTTAATGACCTGAATGTGGACTGAGGGCAGGTTTAGTTCTCACTTGCAGAAGGCCTTGTTTTAGTCATTAGTTTGACTAACAAGAACTAACAGTGCTGGTCAGTCAGTAATATTCTGGTGTTTGCACAAATTAAAAACATTTTGAGCATTTGATGGAAATAATGTTCAGAAATCAATATTCCATAGAAATGTGGGATCTTTATCATAAGTTTCACATTTTATATATATATATACAGCTCCGGAGAAAAATAAGAGACCACTGGAAAAATGTTCAGTTTCTCAGGTTTTATCTTTTGTAGGTGCAAATATTGAACTGAACAGCTTTGCCTTAGTTTTTAAGAACGGCTGACAATATTTCTCTTAATTTCCAAATAAAAATATTGTTCTTTAAAGCATATTTTACAGGAAATTACATCAAAATAGGAGAAATGATGCAGCGTTTACAGAACTTAAAAATAATTAGAAGAAAACAAATCTCTTGTTCACTCTTAAACAAAATGGCAATAATTACCTTTAAAGTACTTCTAGTAGTGTTTGACCATCCAACTGGTCTCATTGTGAGAGGAGAGTGTTGATTACAGCAGTGTTTTTACACTTTTCATCATTAGATAAGATGTGATTCAGGTGATCACTAATCACCTCATAAAGTAGAATGAGGTGCTTGTGTAGAAATTCAACAGACGCTGGCATAGAATAGTTGTCAATCTCATAGAGATCTTGATTTAAAAATAAATTGCAGTGGTCTCTTATTTATTTTTTTGGAGCTGTACATAGCAGATGTCTGTAGGAGCTGATTTAGGGCTGGGCGATAAGAAAGAAAAAAAAAAAAAAAAAAAATCCTCACATACATACATTGCACATCCGCCCATCTGGAACACTCCTTGGTGAATGTGTGTGAAATATGTGCAACATGTATTTTTGTAAATGGAGGGAACAGGGTGATTTACCCTTTTTGCACTTAAGTTTAAAATTGTTCTAACACAAATCACCAATCAGTACAAGCAAAAGTGCTTTAATGTAGATTTATGTTGGAGAGACTTCAACAGTTATCAAACTGGTGTGATTGTACACATCAAAGGGTTAAATCAAGTAAGTGTTTGAGAGGAGATTGCGTATCTAGATATAGCTTAAAACATCCCTCGTATTTACAGGCCAAATCGCCCAGCCCTACATCTTATATATGTCATTTTACTATTTCCATAAACTCATTCGAGATGGTCATCACAATGACGGAACATTTTAGAAGAAGGTGTGTGCATTCTTTAAGTGTCCTTTAGAAATTTCTACGATTTAGTTTCTTATAATATTTCCAGCTGTTTTCTTCCTGTATGCTGATTCTGAAAGCTCAATCACTTTTAACGATTCAATGACTGTAGCCAACTATTAAATTACTGTTTAAAAAATGTTTAAATTGAAAATCTGTCCACTATGTATATTACATTGATTTTTATGATGGTGTTTGTTTCACCCTAAAAAGATTTTATAGAAAAGTGAGATTTTGCACAAGTAATGCACAAATACTTTTGTATCCTGAATATGCGTGAAACGGTATAATCCTCCATGTAGAGCATGTGTTGAATTTGACTCTTTATAACTAAAGTTTTACTTTGATCTTTACCAAAAAAATAACTTTGGACATACTGTAACTCTTTTCTACACATTTCTATGTAACTCATTGCTGTCAATAGACATTTCATTTGCACTTTTGCCTATTTCCAACATTCATGCAATCTAATAAAAAACATTGTGTAGAGATACACCCCCCCAGTTGGTTTGTTTCACTTCTTTTGTCCTAAATATCTGAACTTGTTTAAACGTGACAACAATTTGGGATGTTTGATTCTGCATTTCTGCTGAAGGTTTGATTTAAAGTCACTCAAGGGTGTTTGATTTGATACAATATGATGGAGCCATTTTTATAAGTTTAGCAAAAAGGAGTGCCTGAATATGTGTCTTACACACTAGAAGTGCAATAATTCACTTTTCATTTTGTACTTTCATTTTATACAATAGAATAGAATCCATTAAAACGTCTTCAACCTTTTCAGTGTCTTGTGGCCAGAAACTGGCTACTGATGAAAGACCAGAAACTCACAAACTGATACTGTCATCAATGACTTTACATCTGCAAGATGGACCAACATGCTGCTACCATGTCAGTATCACTGCTCCACTGAGACTGATCCACCACCCACATAATACCTGGCTTGTCAGAATATCTGTCACACTAATGTAATATCTAATCACACAATATGCAATACTGTCCATTGAGCGCAGCACTGTATCGGAGATACAGAGTGCTAAATTGTTTTCCACTCATTTTGTAATGATATATTGTTCACTGTCAAAGACATCATGCGTTTCTGTGCATGTTATGCTATTTGCAAGTGTGTAGTTGAATTGGTACACATTAAAGTAGCTGATTTCCCTAATTAGAAGTGGATAGGTGATTTATTTTTCTCATTACAGTGCCACCTGTCAAAGGACAGCATATATTAGGCAGTAAGTGAAGTGAAGCTGATGTATTGTAAGCAGGAGAAATGAGTAAGCTAAGCAACATTGTGGGGTTTTTCCAGTCTGAAGTGGTTAGTACCTACCAAAAGTTGCACCAGGACAATCGGTGAACGGGCGACAGGGCCATGGGCACTCAAGGCTCACAGATGCCTATGGGCAGAGAAGTCTATTCTCTCTGATCTGATCCCACAGGAGAGCTTCTGTAGTAGAAACAGCTAAACGAGTTCATGCTGGCTGTAATAGAAAGGTGTCAGAACAGACAGCTTGCTGTGTATATAGCTATGTAGCCACAGACCAGTCATACTCTGTCCACCGTCAAAAGCACACACGATGGACATGTGAGCATCAGAACTAGACCAAGGAGTTATGGAATAAGGTGGCCTGGTCTGATGAATCGTGTTTTTTACATCATGTGGATGGCCAGGTGAGTGTTATCTGGAGATGGGATTGCATCAGAATGTGAATGAAGAATGGGAAGAAGGCAAGCTGTGTGGAAGCAGCGTGACCCTCTGAGCAATGATCCCGTCATTGATGTGGATGTAATTTTTACATGTACTACTTAAATGTTGTAGACCTAGTACACCCCTTCATAGAATAAGTATTCCCTCTTTCAGCAGGATAATGCTTTTTCCCTACACAGCTAAAAAAAAATTGAATGGTTTGAGGAATCTGACAAAGAGCATTGACTCTGCCTCCAAGTTTCGCGGGTCTTAATCCGATCGAGCATCTGTGGAATGTGCTGGACAAACTAGTCTGATCCACAAAGGCCCCATCTCACAGCTGGTGGCCAAATGATTAGGGAGTTGCCCTTGTGATTAGAAAGTTGTAGGTTTGAATCCCATGACTGCCAGCAGGACCACTGATGTACCTTTGAGCAAGGTACCATCCCCCACAATGATCCCTGGGTGCTGCCTTCCTGGCTACCCAGTGTTTCATTTGGTGAATGAGTACAGAGACAGAATGTTGTTCTGTGGTGTCTTCACTTATGATAAATGAACACTTTACACTCACAGGAAAATGTACAGTTTACTACTTATTGGTGGTCTTGGTGGCTCATACCACAGCACGCCTTTAGGAGTCTTGTGGAGTCTGTTCCTGCCCGATGGAGACCTACAACATAGACGGGTTGATCAGTGTTCAGGGTGTAGTAAGGAAGGTCAGTCTTTAACGTACATCATTCTAGCAGTTCAACCAATAGGGGGCGCTGTAGTCACGCGCTTCAACGCAGTTCCACTCTTGATTTATTTATTTATTTTCATTTTTAACCCACAACTCCACGTGTTGCATTGTGGGTTCCTTACCTTTGGGTTGGAGAAGTTCTGTTCTCTCATCTCCTCTCCGATCAGCAGCAGCAGCAGCAGCCCCTCAGCAGGGGGAGGAGGACCCTCCAGCGGACAGACCACTGCTGCTCCAGCCAGAACAGGAGAAAAAGAGGAGGACACGGGACAGACGAAATTCCCTACAACATTTTCCAGTCGGTGGAGGACTGCGGACGGTAAGAAACAGTTTATAGGGTGTTTGGTGCTCTGCAGGGAGATTGTTGAGGGATGCTTTTTGAGCACTGAGCCGGAGCTGTCAAAGTGCTGAACAAGTTTGGTGTCATTTCTACAACTCCAGAGTCATAAAGCACACAGTTTTGTCTGTTTGTGGTGGTGAGACTGTGTGTAAAGACTCTGGACTTCAGTGCAGCTAATGCGTTAAAGACTTATCCAGTCAGCTTACGTAAAAAATCACGCTGTCCATCGACCTTTTGTGGCCCGACTGGGTCCTGTGGTTTGCGCCTGCGGTGGTGTGTGTGTGTATGTGTGTGTGTCTTTGTGTGTATGTGTCTGAAAGAGAGAGAGAGAGTTTGAGCTGAGTGTGAATAGCTCACATTCTTCTCAGCCCGGTGGCTCCGAGTGTTTGTACAGGCTCGTTCGGGCTGAGGGAGCCGGGCAGAGGGAGTTGGGGAGGGTCGCTCGGTCCACCTGCACCAGTAATCAGAACCAGAATCATTGATCCAAAAGGGAACTGCTTATGCTTATGACTACACATACACACAACGAGCAATATAAAATATAAAGTCTAAGTAATCCAATACAAAACAAAAATATGTAGAAAAACCTCAATTCAACGCTGTAAACGTGAGTACAGTTTTAGTTGGTAAATTAACGTTACCTCGTATAGCACTGTTCAGTTTTGTTGAATGCAGTCTTGTGACATTGAGTTTTGTTAAAATTAACATTTTTGCCGTTGAGTTTTGTTAAATGAACTCCTTTAGTAGGCCTGGTGGTTAGGGATTTGTCCCTGTGACCGGAAGGCCCCAGGCCTGTTAGTGGCACCACCGGGGTTCCCTTGAGCAAAGTACTGTCCCCACACACTGCTCCTCAGGTGCTGCGTCCCTGGCTGCCCACTGCTTCACTCGGGGGAGTAGGTGAAATGCACAGAACAATTTTGCGCTGTTCACTGTGTGCTGTGTTGTGGTGTCTTCACGTGTGACAAATGGACACTACATTTCAGTCTAGTTTTCTGGTAAAGCTACAATGGTGATGGCTAAAAATAAAGGTGGTTTGGTGACGAGCTGCTATCACAGCTTTGTAGCTTCTGTGCAAAGCTGAAGAAGCCAAATTTTGACGCCAAACACGTCTCGACCGATATTCGTTTCATTCGGGAATAGACACGGAGTTAGTCCAGCTAGGTGGGTGTTAATTAACTAAAGGCTTTGATGAAAACTCTCAAGAGGTGGCTGAGAGCTTTGGCCTGCGTTCAAGGATGAAGGCGTCTGAGAATAATGTGAATCATTCTGACTGGAAAGTAGAGCATTGGGGTCAGATGGACACGCAGCACAGCCCAATCTTGGATTTACACTTGCAGTGTTTAATTAACCCTTCCAACATCCTTTTGTGTCCACTTGATCTTATAAGAGCAGTGCTGAGCTCTGGTCATTTTACTGTGAGCATTTTACTGTGCGCGCCCTCCACTTCTGGTTGAGTCGTGCCATCAGACGATCAGCTGCCTTTCAAATTCTGTTCAAGTTTTCACAATAATACAGGAGCACATTCTGTTTGAACAGGCTTTCTGTTGGGGGTGAAGCCGTAAGTGATGTTATATGTAAGGTGAGGTGAAGATTTTAAAGGGTTTCACAGAAACTATGTTAGATCACTAAGAATGGGCAATATGGCTTTTGTAATCCCACGTATATGAGTGTGTATGTTATGTCAGTGTACCATTGACTACGGATAATTGTTAGTAATCTCACATTGACACACAATAGCAACACAGTTGCTTACATCTTTTTCAGCCTACAGCCCCACCCATTCATGCTGAAGTTTTCATTAGTTATTCAGCCCCATGCTGCTCTTTTAAATTAACTGCAGCCAACCAGAAGTGATCATTTAC
Organism: Brachyalestes nurse; assembly: GCA_037974405.1. Classification (NCBI taxonomy): domain Eukaryota; kingdom Metazoa; phylum Chordata; class Actinopteri; order Characiformes; family Alestidae; genus Brachyalestes; species Brachyalestes nurse. The sequence goes on from JBBPCY010000018.1 coordinate 18,073,171, forward strand.
ATATATATGTCTTAAAAGTTCAGTATAAAAAACAGCATGTTTTATTCTAAGGGATGAGCAGAGGTTGAAAAGTGTTTGTGTGAGAGTGAAGCTATGTAACACAAACTGAAGTAGAAGAAAAACATAGAACACCTTGGGTATTCAGTCTCTTGAATAGTTATAGGCCAGAATAATTTTACTTTTGTTTGATAACCTGAATATCTTGGTTTATCAAGACACCCAGTTATACTTACCTGAAGCTGTGATTGGTCACCCTAACTCAATTTGTTTGAGGCTTATTTGCATCCGATATAAGTATTTCATAGATCAATAGCACAATAACAATGAACAGATAATATATTGTGCAGCCCTAACATGAGATTTTTTGCCATAGACTTCTCTCATTCTGAGATGTCTAAACTTTTTTTTAATTTAAAAGCTACAGATAGCAACTGAACCACCAAGTCCTTAGAGAAAGTCTGATCTTGACAGTGTCCTCTGCATACAATACCTCTATCTCTTGGAGTACTGAAAGACCTATAATACCGAAGTTAAATGGCATTAGTGTTTCAAAAACACAATAAATAACTACGACTTTTGAGGTTATTAATGGATTAGGAATCATATATTCCTTGTTTTGTCTCATTCATATCTTTTGCCACATCGGGTAGTGCTGTTACAAGTGAATGGCTAGAATTCCATCAATTTCATATTGCCACCTAGTAGTGCTGGGCGGTGTACCGATTCATACTGAAAGATTAGTATTGTTATGATAAGAATTTTTCTTATGCTGCAATGCCCGTTTAAATATCCTAAACAACATTTGGAAAGTGGCGCAGCTGGAACGTGTTTAAGGGGGACCTTTTTCACTGCTCCACCGCTAGGGGAAGGGAACAGTTCACTTGAACCAGCTCAGTGTGAGAGTTGCGACATGTCAGCTAAACAGCGTATGAATTATAGGGCGTAAAATATTACTTTTAGGGAGTGCTTTTTTGTGCATGTAATTTCTCAAAAATACTTTCATGTACAGTAATATATACCTGCCATCTGATTCTGACTATATGTGTATGATTCTGTACATCAGTGGGATCAAACAGGACAAAGATAGGGTCCAAACTAAGGGCTAAATAATCCCAAAAGTATGTTTTTTATCTCAGCATTACGAAGAAACGTAGCTTTAGCATTTAGCCCAACAGAGAGGATACATTAGCAAAAATATTTTAATAACAATAACAACTTTATTTTTACAGCAGATACCATGGATCAAAGTGCAGCTCAGAGCACTTCACATGGACACCATTCCAACATAGGACACAGCAAACCAAGCAAAGGAAGTTAAAAACACAGTAATCATTCAAACACACACACCCTGGTTCAACTCATGCCCCCCCTTCCCTCTCTCTGTCCTGGGTATTTTCTTCATCTTCCAGTGGGAAAAAGTGCTCCAACACCTGGCAGACGCTCATTCTGGGTTTTAGACTCATTTTCACAGAATTCTATTTGATTTTAGGAGGAAAAACAGCGCTAAACCAGCTCGTGTGCGCTCCGAGACTCCTGCTTCTCCATGTCTCTTCACTCCTTTTACACAGGAACTGAAAGTCCCCCCAGCTTCACATTACTTTTATTTTGTTTATATCACCTAAAATAAAAGAAAATTTGGCATTTTTGTTGTTTAGTTGCACATTAGTTGTTGTTTGTTGTTTGTATTTTTACATGGTTTTAAAATGTATATAACTTTACTTCTGTGGGACACAGGAACTCCAGACAAGGCTCGGGATGACGTCTGAAGTCTTGTGATTCCCAAACAAACGTCAATGAAAGTAGTTGTTTTGCTGTGCGACGACCATTTATGAAAGATCCATGCCGCTGGAGTTCTAATACCGTCCTATACCGTGAAACCGGTATCATTTTGAAAAATACTGTGATAACATTTTTTGCTCATACCGCCCAGCTCTACCACCTAGTGTACCGAAGTTGCAGTTGTTCAGTTGTAATTTCAGTGACTATCATAATTGTTTCATTGCCCAGGCTTAGCTGAAAGCCAGCACTCCAGACAGACTTACCTCAGTAAAATTACCCGGCAGCAGATGTGTGCTAGCCTGCGGCATCAGCAGTGTTGGGGCTGTCTCTGAGCAGTTTGGCTCGTTTTCACCAAAAGTCTGCACAGCGGTCGGTCTCCGTCATATTGCCAAGCTTTGCGAGAACAAGGCGAGTGCAGAGTGGGGGAGAGACAGAGAGCGATTCCAGCATCTCAAAAACAAAACTGCTTCCCCTCATTTTCCCGTCATTTCCATTTTCCGCGCCTTATGCGTTCACACACGAGTGCTCATGAGACAGCGGTGGGGTTGCGATGAGTTTCTACAGGGAGCAGCATCATGAACGCTGTGTGGCATTTCCGCTCAGATCCTCAATGCCTATGAACGAGTGCCCGCCTTGTTCTTTTTTTTATTTGCCTCTCATCACTCTTTTTTACTGTCATCTCCATCAGACTGTGATGGTGTCAGCATGTTGCTAACCCTCAGATTCTTTTTCCTTTCTCGTTTCATGCTGCAACAACATACACTCTATTTTTCTTTACAGTAATTTCTGCTCCTTCTGTTCCTTCCTTCCCCACATGCTCCCTCTCTCTTCTCATCGCTCCTCTCTCACTCCTCTTTACTCACTATATTTGTCTTCCCTCTCTTTCTCCCTTTCTCTCCTTTTCCTTCACTCTCTTTCTCCTCTATCCTGCCATCTCCCTCTCTTGCTCTCACCCTCCCTCTTTTCAGTAGTCTGTGGATTAGTGGATTTCAGTTTTGATTACAGTGTTTCTTGTTAATAATCTGTATTATCTCCATCTCCCTTCTGCCCTAACCACGCAGGCTAATGAGGTGGAAATGTACCCTTCGTCTTACACTCAGCTTACTTGAAACTCTTATCACGGCCAATATGGTATCACAGTGAGATGTTTCTGAATTATTTAAAGCCTTTCTTCGCTTCTTGTAGCCCTGCAAACCTGTACTAGGCAGCAGTGAGGCTGATTTTTTTAAACAGCCTCATTAGTTAATCCGTTATACTCAAGTGACAACATATGAGTCTGCACTTCAATTCCCCACTCTCACAACTGCATATCTTCTATTAGTTTTGTAGTAATTACTGAATAATTCACTGTAGTTACTAAATCGATTTCCCGGGCAGGGATCAAGCCTAGTCTAGAATTTTCCTTTCAATCTCCATAAAGAATGCTGTGTAGTCTGGAATAGGTGTAATTCTAGTCCAATATGTTTTAAGATGAATAAGAGTAGTCTACAGTTTAAAAGGTTCCCAAGACCTTTTTGACCCTGAAATAAAAAAATCTACATTAGGGATGTGTTGAAAGGTGCTGCTAAACCAGATTGAGGAACAGAAAGGCATAATAATTTATCAGCCATGGAGGTGGATCCTCTTCTCCACCTTCCACTTCTCTTTCTGAAAAGGTGTCTCCACTTGCCGCTCTTGTTATTGTCACCTGTCTCGGTTCTTTAAAAGATGTTCTACGGGTGCTTTCATCTGATGAAGGCCAATCAGGCCGAAATGTTGTGATACTTTCAATGTATTGAGGAAATAAAGTTTTCGGAGCGGAAGTTGGGCCTTTTACCACTTTGCCGTCTACCATATTTTGAAGGCAGCATCCCACTTTGAGCTGTTTGATTGTAATAATTATAATTTTATTGTCCATGCTTACCTGAGAGCCAGATTTGTGAAACTCTGAAGTGAAATTATCCCACGACTCTTATAGAATCTTTTTTGGAGCCTTATTTGTAAATTTTATTTGGTAACCGCACTCATTTCTTGATGCAGTATGCTCCATTGTTAATCAGCGTGATCTTTTAAAACGGCCGTGCACGGCATGCAGGACTGCAGTGGTAGCAGGTTTGTTACGTACAAAAATAAACTTTGAATCTATTTTTAGCACTTGCCATATACAGCATGCTAACAGTTCCTAGCTAGAAACAGTAATACATTTTAGTATTCCAGCAACATTCTGTGCCAATAAACAGTAGACACAAAAATTAAATGTATTTATTTGGCAAATGGTAGAACATGTCATAGAGCAGTTTAGGCTTGCTGCGCACTCTACATCGCTTCTGTTATAAAATCAGCTTTAACTTGAGCGTGTTAAGAAGGCAGGGTTGAGCAGGTGTGGAAGCCCATGAGTCATCACCATGTACCACTGGACCAGTTAGCGCTAGTGTTAATGTTCTTATCTGAAGAGGCAAGCCTTATCTGTCTTCAAATCCTAATACATAACCCATAATGATTTAAAGTTGTTAATACAATCAGAGTTGTTAATATAAAAATATGTTGATATAATCAACAGCCTGTTTTCTTGTTTTCTTCATTGCAATTAAAGCCGTTCCTAAACTCTTACAGATACTCAACTACACAAAGTATTCAGAATTCATATACTTGATCTGAAATCTGATATTAAAGTGAAATTCCTCAGGTCTAGCTCTAATTCGAATAGTAAAACGTGAGCGAAGTGTCGTTTGATGTGAAGTGCATTGTAGAGAAGCTTATTTTTATAGTTGTAATGTCTTCAAGATTTTATTTGCTAAAATGACCAGTGAACCTACACATGCCTTCTACGTTTTTATGTGTAATGTTGGTAATAAAGCTTAAATATTCATAGTTCCATTAACTTTATTTTTTCTTAATCAATTCCTAATTTTCTTTGGGTGCTATATTGCCTTGCATTACTGTGCATATCTCAGCCATTTTAGGACACAACCTCATCTAATAACTATATTAAAACAACGTCTCAGGCATCAGGCACCATATTTGTATTCATATTCATGTAAATGTTATACATATTCATGCAATAGCTTTCTGCGAGTTTGTGTTGAAATTCATTACATGCCTCTGATGTCTTATTCCTAATACCAACCTTGATATAGTAGGTCTCTCTAGAACCAAGCATTTTACATCAGACCCCTCTGAAAGACTTTGTTTGCATCTTAACAATGAAATTATGCAGAAATTTTGAAAATTCAGTGGGAACTCCCTATAAGCTAGTGGTGGAATCTCCAGCGTGACCCGCACTACTGAGAGTTTAAGCTGCAGATGGATGAACGCTCGCTTCAGTGTTGGGCCCCATATGGAGTGTTAGTGTAAGGAGTGAAATCCTTTTGTTTGCTTCGCCTTGCCCAAAGACTCAGAGCCCTCAACCCCTCGCCCCCTCCCCCTCTCAATTTGCCGCCGGCCATGGTCGAGACCCTTGTGACTCTATTGTTCCCTCTAATCAATACCACACCATGGTGTGAAAGTGCGAAGGCTTTTGTTCCCCCCCTCAGCGATGCATCATTAGCTTATAAAGCATAATGATTGTGACCAATTACGAGTTATTACCAGTCACACTTGATTGTGTAATTTGACTGGCATGCGCACAGTGGTTTGGCTAATTGTACTGACGGGACTGCTTAAAGCCTGGGCTTTTATTGATGAACTTGACCAGCCAGTGTGTCTTTCGCCAAATACAGCAGTAATAATAAATAAGTAGATTAATTGCATGTGGGTCCATCACAACCCTTATAATTCTAGAGTGTTATGATCATGTTGCTTTAAAAGTATTTGAAGTATCTTATTCACATTGGATTTATAATCTGTATTACTCGATACCATTAAGAGCTTGAAGTGTGAGTATGCAAACTCTGAAGATGTTCGGGGAAAAAAATCTGCTGTACGTTTCATTAAAGGAAGCCTGAGAAAATACACAGGCTAAGAGGGTGGCGCATAATTAATGTAATGTTTTAACCAGACATATCAACCCTATTGATTTTTCAAGGTTTCTCATGGAGTGTATCTTACTCTCCCATTGTCTTCCAATTTTAATTTTTCCAGAATTTTTTATATTTTTCAGCTCCCCCGTGAACAAACAAAATCAACCTGTGGACAAATGGACCCCCCCCCCAAACAACATTTGAAGATATTGGAAAATCTCTCTCATTTTCAAACCCTAATGTTGAGAGGAATGTTGTTAACAGGACTGTGAATTTAAGTATTTTTTATTTATTATCTCACTATTTGGCTGTATGTTGCCAAGGACATGTTGTTAAGATTGTCTGAGACAATTGCACAATGCTTTCACTAACTAAACTAGACCATTCCTGGTGCTATTCTTGGTTCAAAAACATAAAATATATTTCTCATCGTCAGTCTTATCTGAAGAGCCAGCTTCCGTTATTGAACACGAAAAGCTACCCATTCCCCGTGGTGGTCTTATAAAACAAAGAACCTGAGCAATAAACTATGCAAAAACAGATGTGACACACCCAGATGGCTAGTTTTGCTTGCTGACAGTGGTTTAAATGAAAGATGGCAAATGAGAGAACCATGGAAAAGAGAGCATCAACAATTCAGTTTTAAATTTCCATACACTGCTTTTGATGTTCAGGTCTTTCACAATTCCAGCATTGCTACAGAAACAGCCTACTTCTCCACTTCTCAGCAACAAAATTCTAAAATCAGCAAAATTCTACAATCATAATTAGACGTCTATTGACTACCTTTTACATCACAATCTAATAAATATATTGTGAAGCATCAAAATGTGAATCTTCAGCACTCTTTAGAAGGATAAAATCACTGATATTTGATCAAGTGTGACTGCTCAGAACATGAAGAACTTAAAAAAAAGATATCTGAAAGAAATGTCTGTGTAATTTCCCAGCTGAGTTCTTCAACCTGTATCCTGGATTAGATTCCAACTTGGTTTTTAAACAAGTTTTAGAGTATTTGTTTAGTGTTTTGGGGATTATAAACTGTTCTTCAGAAACAGATTTATTTCATGATGCTCAAGTTACTGTGGGAAGGCATCTATTGAAGATTAAGCAGGTTAGATTCATCATTTTTAAGCGGGTTAAAACAATCTCACTAAGAAACTTATAATTTCTTAAATAAAAACTACAAAAAATATTTACTCAAGTAAATGATTTCCTCAGTGAAGGAAGATTAAGTTCAGTCAGGCTTTAGATCAGGTACAGCATTGATAAATGTAGTATATACTGTCAGTCTGTGTAGATGACCATGCTGTTTCTGTTTCTATAGCATTGTTAGCATCTATAGCAAGTTCCATAGCATTGTTCCAATGAATGTAATACTATATGGTGTCCTGCAGGGTCCTGTATTAGGCCCGGCTTTATTTTGATAGTATATGCCTTATAATTTTATAATATAATAATATCATAAGGTTTACTAATTAGAAAATTCTCACATTGATAAAGTCAGAAAAACAGCTTTCTCTTTCTTGAGAAATACCACATCATCCTACCTACCTGAAGGGAACGTAACCAGGTGTGCTTTGTTGCGACTCCTGGCTACAGATGGGTGTGGCATCACAGAGGGTTGAACTTGTGAGCTCCTGATGAAGTGGCTAACACTTAGCGCACTTGTGTTCGATATGGAGAGAATCAGCCCACTTTGCTCTTTAATCTGTTATGATTTCAGTGTGACAAAAACTACTTTTTTTTACTTTTATAAAATGTATAGTGGACATTACATTCATTTTAAAATCTATTGCAGCCTGTTAGACCAGCCCGCTGCCTTCCAGCTCTCGTGTTCTTAGTAGTATGATTATGATCATTACTTTTCCTCATTCAGATTTCCATCAGTGTATCATTACACTACTAGTGCACTCTTGTTAGTAAACACTGTCCGGAGCAGCACTGGTGTTGTTTGGGTCCTCACCTGGGGCTTTGCCCCCTTAAAGTGATAAAGGAGTGATAAAGGAGCATCTCTCTGAGTAGTGGTTTTACTTTCATTGCCAGTGCTTGGGTCTTCATACAGCGAATGTGACGTTAAGACATTAAGAGTTCGCCATTGACTGTCCCCATTCCTCAATCTGGATTAGCATGGGATTTTCCTTCAAGAGGATGAGACAAAACATTGGCTCTGATACACACACACACAAGCCCACCGACCAACCCCCCCACACACACACCCATGCAGGCTACACAGGCACATTTTACACACAAAGGGGACATCTGTCGGCGCATTGTAAATCACTGATGTTCGTGCTCAGGGTTATCACAGGATCATCAGGAGCGAATACACAGAAATTGACTCCATGAAATTGAATTAGGACTGCTTCTTGTGATTGTTCCTGGCTGTTAGATATTGGTTATCTAGCCAATTTGGGGATTTGTTTTCAGACCGAACTGTCACTTTATTATCTTTCCTTACTTATTAGCTACAGCTGTTATCTTTAGTATGCTACGTTTGACCATGACCCTTACATTTTTCATTAAAAACGGACATGTATTGGTTAATAATAAGTTACGCCATTCTTGTTGAAAGTTGAACATTGTTTTTAAAAACTGTTTTCAGCCTGTCAAAATATCATCATTATTGTGGGCAGTTCAGTATCTGCAGTGCCACTCCAATTGTTACCTCCCCCCCAGTGACGAATCCCATCTAGTTCTGCATTGGACAAATATGGGTAGACTATAAGAAGTCTTCTGCCTGATGCTGTTTAAGGTTAACTGTGTGAGAACCTGCCATTATTACAAAAGCAATCCAGGAAAAACTGAAGAATGTCACCCTTTTCTCAGAAAACTTTTTACCGCTGCAGTAATGTCAATTTCTGCTAGTCTGTCTATGAGTTTTCAGTGTCATATCAGCACAAATACAGTCCTCACTTTTCCACGTTGGGTTTAATATTAAGTAAAGTGTCCCCATGTAGTCATGCGTGAACACACCACACCACAGCACACAGTGTGAAATTCTTTCTCTGCATTTAACCCATTCATTAAGTGAAGCAGTGGCTGCTACCAACGTTGGACACGCAGGGAGCAGTGTGTGGGGACGGTACCTTGATCAAGGGTACCTCAGTGGTGCCACTAGAAGTCCTGGGATTCAAACCCACGGCCTTCTGATTGCCAGCTTCCTAACCGCTAGGCCACCAGCTAGTAGTTAGGGAGTTTACCCTCCTTAAACAAAAGATGAGTTTGAATATCTGTATACTCAGATAAGACATTCCGACCATGCCTAAGTTTCTCTCTCTCTCTTTCTCTGAAAATATGAGAAAGCTAAAGGATTTTATATGTGTTTGCTTCATTAGCATTACTGTAATGTTATTAACAGACTTCTTTTTGGTCACAGTAATGTTAAAGGGAGCCAGAGCTGTATCGCTAAGGCTTGCACTTTTGCCCACCCTTCTGTAATTTTCAGAGCGGTTATCTGAAACTAGCAGGCTGTTATTACTCCCTAACAAGGTAGAAGGTGTGCCTGCATATCCACCTTGTGGAATTGGAGCTTTCTGTCGGAGGCACCGTTCACATTACCATAAAAGATTATTATTTGTTTGTTTAATCAGAGTAACAATAACAGGGGCTGTAGTGTGAAATATAGTGATTTTACGTCCAGTATATCAAGGTGTTCCTTGTGGGAGCCCTGAATTACGTGTAGTTTCCATTAAAAACTACTCAGGAGCTACTGATAGAATTTCACAAATCGAGGAAATCTCTGGAGGGATCGAGAAAGAATGTGGAACCAAACCTGTGTTCTCCTTACCAGCGCACAAATTTATTTACAAACAAAACAAATCTTGATATGCATACATTTTCAGCATAGATCATTTTCCTTACATATTCAAATTGGTGTGCACTCTGTTTCTATGTATCTTAAAGTCGTTAAGTACACACACACATACACACCCACACCCCCCACACACACGCACATGCATTGTTACCGCAAACACATGACTGGTCAGACCTGTATTTCCTTGTCTGCAGTCTGTAATTTGCATACCTTTGAATACTCACTGGCACAGTCAACAGAAATGAAGTGTGTGTGCGTGTGTGTGTGTGTGTGTGTTTGAATTTATACTATACAGCATTTATACTGCACAATGTGTGTATATCTGAATTATATATCAGTCAAACACATGCCTTCGTGTGTGAAAGGGAAAGGAGAGGGGGATGCTAAGAGCATGTACATAGAAGGAAATGATGACTGAGCCTCATAGTAAAGGGTCAAAGGTTGGGCAGACGTGGGTGGGGGTCTGAGCTGGATTTGGAGCGTTGGTGTGTGTACACCTGCTCTGGGACAGGATTAGATCAGCCTGGCCATTTTGTGTGCTGTCCCTGCGAAAGCGTCGCGTCAGTGTCGGCTGTCTCTGTGTGTCCACTGTCTGTGTGATGTTGACCAAGACCTCAGGTGTTCCTGTTCAAATCCTGCAAGGTCAGCAGCCGAGGAGTTTTGGACACGGAGCAACTAAAACAGTGGCAGATTAAATGCTGAGCTTAGCACAACACAATCTGTAAACCAGGGTTTCCTGCTATTCAGGAGAGCTTCTCTGACACTGTGTGTCTTGCTGAAGAATAAACATAGGCGGGGGGTTGAGGAAGAGAAAGAAAGAATAGGGACAGAGAGAGGGAGAGAGACAGAGAGTGAGAGAGAAAGGACCAGGGGATAAAATGAGGAAGAGAAGCAAAAAGAAAGGAGGAAAGACTCAGAAGAAGGAGAGGAGAGACAGAGGTGGACAATGGAGAAAATGAGATGAAGAGATATAAATAAAGAGGGAGGATGTTAGGAAGAGAAGGGTGCAGAGGGCGAGAGAGAGATGGAGAAACTGCAGAGAGAGAGAGAGAGTTGAGAAGGAGAAAGAACGAGATGGGAGAAGGAGATACACCTCTGCTTACCCCTCAAGAGCACAGAGTGCATGGTCAGCTGTTTAGGACTAATGAGTTACTGACGATTACTGGAGCTGTGAATCATACAGCAGCATTAAAACCACTCCCTGTAAACCCCTCACTTCTATCTATTGTTCCACGCTGCCGTGCACCGTTTGTTATTCAAAACCTTTCTGATGTGTTTTGTTGTTTTGTTTTTTTAATGTGTCAGAACGGCTCCTTTGGTGTCATCCACACGGATCAAATGAAGTGTGTGTTAACAATGATCAAAGCCGAGCATGTGAGCAGTTAGCCATGTGGTAGCGGTGAAGGGGGATGGTGGTTTCAGGGGAGTGAGTGTGTGTGTGTGTGTGTGTGTGTGTGTGTGTGTGCGTGCGCATTTGTGTGCCTGTGGTTCAGACGAGGTTGAACAAGAATTTCCTATTATAATATCTGTGACAGTTATCGGGCATTGTTAAGATATATGAATAATATATACAACAGTTAGTTGCTATGGCACAATATGATTGGTTGAGAAACTTACTGCCCAGCATAGATAGTATAAATATTAAACATTACTTTAATCATAAAAAAAATAGAACTATTTTCACAATAACTGTAACAATTTGTTTAATGTTACTAAATGTCTACCTAGGTAAAACTGAAAATGAGCATATTAGATTTTATAAGTCAACATTTGAGCTTTAGGCCATTTGGTCAGATTCTGAAGTGTGTGACAGCATGCCTACATTGAAGAACATACATAGTGCACTTTGTTAAAGTTTTACAATGTTCTGTTAAAAACGTTTTATCCGTGCATGGAAGCAGCTTTGAGGTCACGGTTTTTGTGATTCCTTATATTGACCTGGACAGCTCCTAAAAGTTTAGCCCCACCCATTCGCATAGATGTTATGATGAGTATTTTGGCCTTGGCTGCTTTTTGAAAGTGGTACAGGGCAGCCAGTCAGAACAGAGGTATTTTATACATATCATTCTGAAAGGCAGAGTAACGAAACATGCTGTTTAATTGTGAAGGTCATAAAAGGTTGGAAAAAAGGTAATGTAAGAATGAACTCTGGCTTAAAACTGAAACAATATGTGGGAGATGGACACTTTATAATTTGATAAACACTGGATTTTTATATAGTGGAATAGGGTTAAAACGGGTAACCATCACATGTCAAGTGTGTGTGTGTGTGTGTATAGAGGTCAGGAAGACCCTGCAGCCCCACACCCCCATGGTGAGTCCCCAGAGATTATCAGCAGGGTCCCACCTCCCTCACCATTCACACACCACACAACCACACACACACACACACACGCGCACACACACACACACAGATTAGGGAGCTTCCAGCTCAGACACGGATCCTGTCAACTGTGGTGGCAGAGTGTGTGTGTGTGTGTGTGTGTGTGCGTGTGCAGGCGAGTGTGAAGAGCCCTTGATCATGCCAACTGCCGCTGTTCCCTCCCTCTAGCTTGTCAAATTGCGCCCTGGACACAAAGAGGAACTTTGGTTTTGAATGTGCTCAAGGTAGCATTAAAAATGGATGATTTTTTTTCTCGCTATCATCCTATCATCCGTTTTCCCGGTGGACTTTCTTTCACAGAGGGCATCCCGGCCTTTCCAAACAATATCAAAATCTCCATACAGGCAAAATCTCCATACAGGCTTCAATTAATTCTCCCCAGAAGCAGACAGCTCTATTTCTTTGAAACAGCCTGCAGCTGCAGTAGCTGCTGTTTTCCTTTGTTTTGAGTTTTGCTACTGTTCTTTCTTTAGCATGTGTTTCTTTCTTAGGCGCCCGATCAGGGCCTCTCTTTTCTCTCCCCTCCTCTCGTGTCGGGACCCGGCTGACCGGTGGCAGTCGTCTCTCAAATCCCTGTGCCATCTGTGGACGGAGATAGCGCTCAGTATGAGGATTTAAACCGAAATAATCTGGAGCGCATTTAGTGAAAAACGAGGTACTTAACCCCCTGCAGAGCCAGACACAGAGCAAGAAGAGACTGAGTGATGAAGAGGAGGAGAGGAACCCACCACTTACTGTAGATGAGAACAGAGATAGAGGAGTGTGAAGCTCTCTCACTCTGTGTCTTAATACCTCCCCATATTTCACTTCTTTGTGTTTCGTTTTCTTTCTTTTCTCTCCTTCTGCTTATCTTTCTCTCTGTCTCACTCCCTTTTCCTCCCTCCCCTTCTATATTTGTTCCTCTGTCTTTTTTTTTGTCTTACTCCTAAATTCCATCTCTCTCTCTCCTTTTCTGTCTTACTCTCT
>JBBPCY010000018.1:18109152-18138128 GCA_037974405.1 Brachyalestes nurse
CACCCCCCCAACACACACACACACACGCGCGCACACACACATTCACCAGGCCATTCATTACCCAGCCTCCTCGCTCCCAATCTGTCTACATCATCATTCACTCTCCCTCTTTCTTCTCTTATATTTATCATTTATTTTTTGTTTCTTTTTATTTTGTTTCTTTTCTCCCTTCTTATGTTTCTCTTTCTTCATCTATTTTCTCTTTCTTTTTCTCTCATGCTCCCTACAGATTTCTCTTTTCTTTCTCTTCCTACCTGTGTCTCTTCTACTTATTTTCCTTTCTTCCAGCCTCTAGCTGCCCCCTTCCGCTTTTTCCTTTTTCTTGTTCGTCCATCCAATCTATCTGCCATCCTTCTCTATTTCTCTCTCTCTCTCTCTCTCTCTCACGCTTTCTCTCTCCTTCATCTCTTCCTTCTAAGCTTTTCTTTTCTCCTGTCATTCTTCTTCTCTTTGTCTTTCTCTCCCTCCCCCTCTCTTGCCCTCTCTCTCCATCCATTTCCCCCCCATTCTCTCTCTCTCTCTCTCTTTCCCAATCTTTGCCCCTCCCTCTCTCTGGGTGAGCAGTATTAATATTGTATGAGGGTTTTGATGAGGTTTCTTCAGTGCTGCTCAAACCGTCCCAGCTGAGCTCCCCTCAGCCTGCCTGCCGGACCACAGCCTGAACACAGCACAAAACCCACAGGGAGCCTTCAAACTCCACTGACTTCCACACACACGCACACACACACACACACACACACACACACACACACTTACAGACACAGATGCTCGCACACTCATGTTCGGCTATAGGGGTTTAAAGCCCCCAGCACTGGTCTGTGGAGCTGTGAAACTGTGTTCTCCGGAGTGATGGAGCTCCCGTACCTTTGGGATCAGTTGGAGTGACCAGAGCTAATCATTCAACATCAGTGCCTGACCTCATTAATGCTCTAGTGGCTGAATGCAATCAAATCCTCAAAGCAATGTTTCAGCCGTTATTCTGAAGCCTTCCCACAAGAGCAGTTACTGCAGTGAAGAGGGGAAATATTTACTATTAATAATCATTTTATAAGAAACATCAATTGAGCAGGTGTCTGCAAACTTTTGGACACACAGTACATGTGCATTACACTAGAAACCAAAACCATCACTGACACCCTACTATCCCCTCACTCCCTCTCTCGTAGACACACCTTCTCTCTCAGTGAAAACGTGGCAGTTTCATTACACTTTATCATATCAGACGCTTCTGTATTCCTTTAAGATTTTTTTCATGTCCCATTCTTGAGCACAAACTGTTCATTTTCCCTTTTTGTGTTTCCGAGAGCCGTCTCTGTGCCGCAGCTCAGTTTGACATCGTGGGAAAATGATGGGGAAATGAATCTATTAAACGCGGCGTGTTTCGGGCTCAGCGTTGCCTGTCAGCCACGCCCCGGTTTAACGGAGGCGCATGGGTGCCAAAATCCATCCATGTACTCAGTCTCCCTCCCTCCCTCTCAGTTCTGTTCTGGCTTTTTTGGCAGCTTTACATGCAGCATTGCCAAAGTAATTACAAGATGACATGCAATACAATACCAGGAATAATAAAAAGAGGGCATTAAGAACAACATTCAGTATTTGTCATCTTTTCATATGTTGCATGTTTGTTATTGTGTTATCATACATGCCCACAAATGTCATTAGAATATATTTATACATTAACAAAATAAGCAAACATTAGAGAACCAGACAAATGAAAGTGTCCTTGTATGAGGTGATTTCATGTCACCTGGACTCTATAGAAATGAAAGTGAACCAAACTGAATATTTGAAATTCAACTTGAGGGCCACTGAATATTTCAAGGTCACCACCCCGCCCCCTTGTATTAGATGAGTTTGAATCTCTCTCTACTTTCAGTGAACAAAGTGACAGACATGAAAATGGAGAGTTTTTAAAAACCTAAAATCAAATTGTTCTCTATAAAACTTTTTATGACACCATCTGTAAAAAAAGTGCTTTACAAATTGAAATAGACATGTAACAATATTTAAATTAGGCCCCGCCCCTTAATTCCCAAAAACTGAATTGTATTATACGTTCAGTTTTGTTTTCTGAGAATGGTAACAATGTTAAGTACAAATACAAACGAACATAAACATAATAATCATAATAAACATAAATAACTTAACCGTTTGATAAATATTTGAATAGATTTCAGGCACAATTAAATAACATTCAACTCAAACGGCGTTGAATATTTAAATAAGACCCCGCCTCTTTTCAAAGGAGGTGGGGTGAAATTTGACCATTGGGGCGTGTCAGAGTGAAGCCTCGCCCACTCGCACGAGGGCTCGGCTCCGCGCTCTCTCTAATCTCAGCTGCTCGCGAGCAAGGTGACATACATTCACACACTCAGTCACACACATTCTCTCACACATATTCTCAGTCACTCACACTCGCGTGTGCGGCAGAAATGGGAGTAGTGAGGTCCGGGCGGTAGCGGTGGTTGTCTGGTTTGTTGCTGTGTGTGCCCGAGTGAAAAGTCTCCCTCTCTACTGGAGATGAAGCTCGGGGCGGCTGAGTGAAGTAAGTGAGTTCTGTGTTCTGGGTTTTGGCGACTTTAACTGTGAAACGGCTGATTTTTGTTATCTACTCTGTAACCTGGGAACAGCGCAGGTGTGGCGGCTGAAAAGTAAACTTGAACGGCTGGGTTTTTTTTTGTTTGTTTGTTTACAGTGAAACGTTGCTGAAGAAACGTTTTGGCCAGTAAAGCTCAGATTAAACGTTCGATTAAAGCTTTTATCAGTAACGTTTCTTATATTTACTATATATGTCTCTCTCTTTTTTGGCTTTCTGTTTCTCTTTCTCTCTTTCTCTCCTTTCTCTGTCTCTCTTTCTCTCCGTGCCTGTCTGTCTTTCTCCTTATCTTTTTCTCTGTCTTCTCTTTCACTTTGCCTCTTTCTGATTCTCTCATTTATACCTTCTTTTCTGTCCCTAACTTTGCCTATTCTTTCCAGATGTCTTTGTGTCTCTGGCTCTATGACCGGCTGCTGGCTAGTTAGGTGCGTGTGTGTGCGCGTGAGAGAGAGAGAGAGAGACTCTATTGTGAGGGCTGTCTGCTCTGCCCTTTCAGGTGTGTTCTGCCCCTAAAGCAGGCTCACTGAAGCCAGTAGGAGGCCTCTGAAGAGAGACATCCACTTAGCAGCTGTGTGTGTTTGCGTGTATGTGGATTTTTTCCTCTCCATGTCAGAAAGCGTGAAAATTCAAGAGCCTCTCAATTAACTGACATGTGCAAACACTTTTTCCAGGCTAATGGCTGTTTGGGCTTTTCCTTTGTCGTCGTCGCCTTTCACAAAACCTTTTTGTTAACTTTATAGAATAAGGGAAAAATGTAGCATAATGGAGGTTGGCGGAGCAAGAATTTTTTTTATATATTATAAAGGACAGTTTGTCATTTAAAAGTCTATTAAAAAAGAAAGGTTTTGTCCCGACGGTGACCTTGCAATTTCCACTTTGTTTGAGTAACTGCATTTCATTTATTTGTAATATTTTTCTTTTCTGTGAATATTAAAAGTTTTTTTAAGCACTTGCAGCCAATCAGCTCACATGCACATAAGGCTGTAATTATGCCAAGAGGAAGTCAGTGAGAAGGAGAAATAATGTGTTGTGGACTGTGCTTCTCTGAATGCATTAGAAGCTAATCAGAGGATAACTAGATATTTAATTGCTCATGTATTCAGTGCCTCTCCCCAGTGTGTGTCTCTATAAGTGCTGCTGGTTATTGTATTAGACTCGTGGGAGGTGTGGCTGACCTGTCATTCGCACAGCCCAGCCAGAATAGCAATACACTATGGTGCCTGAGTCAGAAGAGTCTGAACACACACACACACACGCGTTTGTACTACTATATTTCAGAGGACTTCCAGTGACTTGTGTAATTCTGTATGTGAGAGATATACTGCCTGCATCTAAAACTGATCTGGAGGAAATATTTTGACACTTATTTCTGAACAGAGCCAGACATCTACAAGTTCTGTTTTTGTATCACCATTAGGTAATGCTGGTCAGAATAATTTGAAAGCCCTACTTGTGTGTTTCCCTGGTATTTGATAATATTTTGGTATGAGGAAGCTTGCGGTTTTTTCAAGCCACCAAAAGTGTAGCCTAAACTACAACAGATTTCATCAGCAAAGGCCTTTACTATATTACTGTATGGAAAATATGTGTTTGTGTGTGTTTTTGTATATATAAATTATGGGATGACAAAAGAAAAGTTCTGTGCCGAATTGCCGTAAGAGGTTGCTATGAAGATACAACAAATTTGTTGAATTAGCTCACATATGAGAAAACGCTACTCATCCAAGTACTTCAGGTCTTGGGTGGAGGCAACACCCGAGGGAGGGAACTCTTGAGCCTCAGACCCAATTGCTGGGGTGAGTTCCTCCTTGTTTGAGGGGAACCATTGCTTCTATTGCAGTTTTTTTGTCAGATATGACCGTCCAAAAACTCTTTAGTCCATCACCCACCTCCCAATAGCTATGGCTGAGCGCAACTTTGCCTGCTTCCTGCTTTCTATAAGAATTAACCAAATAAAATAACTAGATGAAAGAAATAAAAGCAAAGAAGTAAACTAAAACCAGAACTATGATGGTGCTAAATTAAGCTGAATTCTAATTTGTTACACTTACTTAGCATCTGATAGATTCAGGAAAACTGTATTTGAATGAGCTGGGATCATGACCTCTGAAACAGACGTGGGCCGTAGCTGGTTGTAACGCTAATGCACTGCTTCCGCCTACTAGATTGTGAACCGCAGTAATGAAAATATTTAACTTTCTGGTAGGGATGCTCCGATCGGGATTTTTGCCACCGATAACAAGTACCGATTTTTTTGTCATGGCGATCGGCTGATACCAATGCCGATTCTGATGCCTCAAGTTTATATAACTGATATGTAAGCTCTCTAATCACTTTTTTTTCAGATAAAGTAATACTATAAATGTTGCCTTTGTTACATTTTTGTTATATTTTTATAGTAATATATCTAATGTAACTATTGTTTTAACAAGAGTACTAAATAAATAATACACCCTCACGCATTGATGTCATCAATTGTGAACAGTTCCTAAGATCGGCCAAGTTTAATGAGTACCGATTGAGTCATAAAATGTGATTATCGGCCGATACCGATCTTTTGGCCGATCGATCGGAGCATCACAACTTTCTGGTTAATTATAAAATGTAAACTTTTTTTAAGAGTAGTATTGGGGGTGTTCAAGGATTCGCCTGTAAAATTTCAGGCCTCTCAGTCATCCAGTTTGGTCCCTGGGGCCTTAGCGGTATAGAAATTTCCTTTCTGTAGCATGAGAAGAGTGGCACAATGGGGTTTGTAAGGTTTACACACAAACCTTACATTTCATTTTAAGCTTACTGAATTACAATTACATTACATTTCATTTTAAATGAACTGAATTACCAAGAGTTGGTTGGCATGATGGGGGTTGGGTGTTTGAGTTTTGGCAGATATCCGGACATGGGTAGAGTGCAGGGAGGAGGGAGATTGACTGTTATACTGGTATGATGGGATTACCGGTTTCTCCTAATACCAGTCATACAGTTATCGTTGCAGTCCTGTGTGATCCTTAAAAATGCTAAGTACAAAGATTCTTTCTCTCTCTCTCTCTCTATCTCTCTCTCATGCCCTCGCCCACACACAGTATTCCCCTCTCTCTCACCCACGCAAATACAGTCACACACTCGTGCACACATACACACATATGCCTGCACACGCACACTTTCCCACTCCCTGTCTCGTTATCACTCCATTGTCTCTCATCTAAACGCCCCCTCCCCTTCTCTCCCGTCTCCGTTCTCGAGAGTGCTGGGGGTTTTTTTCACTTTGGGTTCAGATACACGTGGGTGTATCTGCTACTTCTGTTGACATTCCTTTTTTTATTGTTCTGCATGAGCCCCAGACCCACAAACACCCCCCTACACACACACCCTGCTTCTTTTGTTCTCCTAATTTGAAAAAAAAAAATTCATTCCCTCTGCATATTTACACTTTCTGTGCCTCTCTTCAAAGGAAACTGTTGATTTGTAAAGCGTGCGGCTCATAAACGCGCCGGGGAGTGTTCAACCCCAAACACCGCTTCAAGCCGATTCCAAACCCCAGCCTGGCGCACAGAGCAACAACAAAAAAGCCATACTACTGTTTTGCTTGTTTTGACATTAAAACATCCATTATAGGGAGCAGTGAGCAATGCCTACCAGACAGTCTCAACCACTAACAAAAACGCAGCTGTTTTACTTGCATATTGGAGCCCCTAAACAAAAATACAGCTGTTTTAATTGCATATTGGATGCTCAAAACAAAAATACAGCTGTTTTAATTGCATATTGGATGCTCAAAACAAAAATACAGCTGTTTTTGGTAATAGCTGAAGCATGTCTGTTGGGTTGTTGTACTCTTAGCCTAAAGTAATAGAACACGTTTTCAACCTAATCTATATCCACTACTTCTGTTACATGTGGTTGATTACCTCAGGCAATCACTTTGGCTTGTGTATGTATACTTAAAAGATAAGAAAGACCCACTGACAAACAGGTTGAGAATAAAGCGAAAATTACTGTCCGTTGGTGGTTGATTGTACTATACAGATGCGGCAGATACAGAAACGGCTGGAAAATGCTGAAGTATTCTTTTAAAATATTTATTATATAGGCATATTCACTGTTTGCATAGGCAGGGTGTATTTGTAATGTAAGAACAAGCTCATAATCACTCTGGCACTTCTCTCTGTTTTCCTAGCCTCAGCCCGCAGCGGAGCGGTTTGTTTATGAGCTCACATCAAATAATTAACATTGCTTTGCCATGCACAGATGCTTGACAAGGTGGTGATGAAAGCCTGGGCGTGCCATGTGTGTGTGTGTGTGTGTGTGTGTGTGTGTGTGTGTGTGTGTGAGAGAGAGAGAGAGAAAGAGAGAGAAAGAGGGAGCAAGAGTAAGATAGTGAGCGAGAGATAGAGAGAGGAAATAAGTCTGTGTCAGTGTGAAAATGAGAGCCAAGGTGATACCTAATAATCATAATCATATGGCAGGATGACTCCGGAGCTGTTTCTTAAAATGCAGAGTGTGTGGCAGCTCTGCAGGCTTCTATGAATATAGATGTGGTGGGCCTTTCTGACCCGACTTTCAGCGCTGCTGAAAAATGCACGGCGCAACTTTTATCTAATCAAGATGAAGTGTTGTATGTTATTGCTGTTAAATGTTAAATCTCGTTTTCTCATTTTACAGCGAGATTCCAATCTTTTCCTTCTCTCAGGGAGTTATTACAATGCCATTCTAACTCCCAGAGTGGCCATTAAGGGTCATTAGCATCAAAACTAGATGTCATCATCATATTTGTTTAAGCTGCGAAGTGATAATTAGCCATAGTGGGCCAGGATTGGTTGACTGGGCTGAAACCTAAACCCCCCCCCCTCCCCACCTTTGCTTTTTCACTGGAAATTCCTCCAGGAGTACAGCAGCACTCGACTGTGCCCTCCTAACCCACACACACACGTACAGAGAACACCCACATGCCCCACCCCAACGCCTTGATGATATCAGATATTCCAGTTTGTGTGAAATATGCAAAGAAATATTCATGCCCTGAGTAGGAAGACGTGAAAGAAGCATGAGGGGAGGGATGAAAGAAACGGGGGGGGCAGATTGCAGCATGCGGGGGAAAGATAGTGGAGTTTGGGATGAACAGGGAGTAACTAAGGGAGAGAGCGCGGTAGTGAGAATGTGATGCATTAGAAAAGTGCGTGTACTGTACTGTTCCATTCTGATGAAATATTCAGAAGGTTACATTGCTAATCGCGCTATTTTATGTCGCTACCTCCCTTCCTGCTTCTGTTCTTCAAACACCCAGACACCTTTTTTCTCTTTTTTCAATTTACTCCCTGCGCTCT
Source organism: Brachyalestes nurse (assembly GCA_037974405.1). Classification (NCBI taxonomy): domain Eukaryota; kingdom Metazoa; phylum Chordata; class Actinopteri; order Characiformes; family Alestidae; genus Brachyalestes; species Brachyalestes nurse. Next base: position 18,117,070 of record JBBPCY010000018.1, read on the forward strand.
TCCTTCTGTTTCTATACCTTTCAAAGTATCATCCTCCCCTCCACTCCTCCACCCCTCCACCCCTCTCTCGCTCTGCGTTGAGTATGGTAACGAGCCCCCACCCCACCCCCCCTCCTACCACATAGAGGTGGTGATTAAACCACTGCACACCCCAGGCGCACACACACTTGTCTCACACACACACACACACACACACACACACACACACACACACTTGGTGTGCTGACACTCTCATGCTTGGCATCAAAGAGACTTGTAAATCCCTCTCTCCCTCTCTCTTTCTCTCTTCTAGCCTCTCTCTCTCTGTTTCACTCTTCATTTTTCTCTCTCTTTCCTTCTTTCACTCTTACATGGTCTTTTTCTTTTTAATTCTCTTTCTCTCTGTTTCACCCACACTTTCTCACTCTCTCCCTCACACACTTACATGCTCTTTCACTCTCTCTTCCAACCTCTTTCTTTCTCTCTTTCACACTCACAGTCTCTCTTTCTCTCTCTCTCCCTCCCTCTTTCACTCTTACACACTCTTTCTCTTTTTATCTCTTTCTGCCCCCCACTGTTATAATAATCAGTGGTTGTCTACAGAATCTGTTTGTTGCTCTGAGATGCTCCTGCTGCTGCCGTCGCCGTTGCTGCTGCTGTTTTTTTGTGTTAAATACTTTGTCTTTGTCTTTTTCTGCTTTATTACTGTTTAAAAATCACCAGCACATCACACACTCCCGTGTGTCGCGGCCCTTGTGCTGGTGTGTGTTCCGTTTGCACCCGGCCTGTACCCTCTCCTGCAGCTTTGTGATCTAAACACCCCAGAGCGAGCTAATACGAGCTGTTTTCTGTTTTGTACGCTTTACTGCGTTTATGACTCTCCACCCCATCAACTCCACTCAAAGCCAGCCTCATTTGCATTCTTTGATTTTACTAATTTATGCTAATACACATGTTTTTCCATTAGAGTTCAGTGGGAAACTGTAGTTTGTGTCCGTAGTGCATACACACACACACACACACACACACACACACACACACACATACACACACATACACACACATACACACAAACACATACTTTGAATGAGGTGCAGTGGTTTAGTATATAACGCCTTATTGACTTCCGAGTCAGAAAATATGGGTGGGGTTTTCCCTGCTTTCCCTAAATCAGGCATCGTGCCCTCAAAAGTGGTGTTCCTTCTGTCTCGGAATACACACACAGACACACAGACACACACACCCTGTCTCAGAGCTTTTCATTTCCATCTGGAAGAGTGAGGTGTCGGCTTTGTGTGGTGTCCTTCAGCTTTATGTACGTGTCTGTCTGTGCCTCTGTGTGCATGTGTGTTTGTGTGTGTGTGTGTCTGGGTGTATAAGCCTGATGGAGGATGGATGGACAGATACACACACACACACACACACACTATAATTGCCAGGGTGTCTGCTTCTGAGGGTAATGAGTGTAACTGACAGTGCTGTGCAGCAAGCTAAATGACACAACAAGCATAACTTCTCTCTACACCACTGACCAAAAGAGGCAGATGACTGATGGAGGGAGAGGGAAAGTGTACTGAGCCAAGGGTCTTAATGGCTTAGAAGATTTATCACATTAGTTCTGGTAATGAATAATGTTGCACTACACTTTTCTGACTATGGCTTTGTTTGAAACTCGGCGTGTTCCTGATCATTCTGTTTCATAAGGGCTTTAGAAGACAGTATTGTGATGGAGGTACCCGGAGCCAAATTGCATTTTGCGATTCGGACATAATTAGTTACCTTCCTTCCTCAGAAAGGTGCCGGAGTGGGTGGTGTTTGACGTCTGCTCTGCCTGAAAACACAACAAAGCTATTGTCAGTACTTATCTAATACTGAACACCTGCATGGATCATAAAAACTGCAGATCTAAACCATGCATAGAATGCCTGTAAACTATCAGCTAAGGTCAGAAATAGATGTGTTAGTTTCAGGTCACAGATTGTTAACACAGTGTGAATGATGTAATTTAACTTTCACAGCCTAGTGTATCTTAATCTAAATTGCCTGTGAACATACAAATGGATCAGTACTGGTTGCTACTTTGTATTAAAATACTCAGGTTGAGTCTGAAATGGGAAATCCTTAATTGTGATATGTGGTGTAAAAATGTCTTCAAGAATCATATTATGTTTTTACCATAGTGACCACTAAAGTGACACAAAGTGTCCATCCATCCATTCAGCCAGGGTCGCGGTTGGGTGCTGAACACTAGGGCGCGGTCATGGGGTGAAAGTCAGAGCAACACCCTGGACAGGTCACCAGTTCACAGGGCATATACACAGACACACACATTCTCAAGACAGTCAGCACATTTTAACACAATTCAAAACTCATTGCTAATTTCAAAGCTTTTTTCACACTGTGTCAACCAGATGAACACAACACATTTCCTGTACATTCTGTTAGCCTCAGGGTGAATTACATTCCTGGATTTTTAGTGAGCCAAACCGGCATTTTAAATTTTTATGTTGAAAATCAGCAGCGGTGGGCAATTTCAGATGATCTTGGCCAGTTTCAGTTTAAATTTCTTTTAATAATGTCTTCACCTGCATGTGAATAGTTTTGCATAAAAGTGAAAAGCATGGAGCTTTAAAAACGTGAACATCTTTGCCACAGTATTGTTTGTGTTTGGTGGTGACCTAGTGGGTAGGCTACTTGCCTCTGGACCAAGAGATCATGGTTTCGATTCCTACCTTCAGCATACCACCTCTGGGTTCCTGAGCAAGACCCTTAACCCCGCGGCGCTCCAGGGAGACTGTCCCCTGTAGTTAGGGAATGGAAGTCGCTTTGGATAAAAGCATCTGCTACATGCCGTAAATGGAAATGGAAATGTTTGCTACATCTGATTTCAGTGCTGAAGCCATAATTCTGTTATGGTGTCTACCCCAGTGCCCATCCTTACACTCACCCACATATCAGAGAAGGATTCACCAGTCAATTGCCAGACTATCCAAACAGCCAAAAATCAACTCCCATTTACTTTCTGCCTGTCAAACAACACGACTCATTTCGAAGTGTAAGGAAGAGCTCATCTCCAAGATATAACATACCCCCACCCTTCCTTTCTGTTCAGTGCACAAAGCAGTCAAAGCTGTGCTCTGTCGCTCAGCCGTCTGTGCGTTTGTACGTGTGTGTGTGTGTGTCTGTGTGCTTTTCTCTTTCTCTCACATGCCCTGGAACGGTTATTAGCATTTAAGAGAGAGAGAGAGAGAGAGGGAGACAGTTGAATGCTGATACTGCAGAAAATGCTCGTCCCAAATTTCGAGCTGTGAAATTGGCTGTTTTGACAGCGAGAGAGACCCCCTGCACTCTATTTTATCAGCCTTTTGTTCGGTACCGTTTCCTCCCTAGGTTAGAACGGCACACACACATGCGCACACACATGTGGATCTAGCATACATCCTCTGGCTCGTCTGTGTGTGTGTGTGTGCACTGCTTCTCCTGACTAGGGAGGATGTTGAAAACGGCACACCCTTTTTTCCCCCCTCGTTCCAGTTTTTAATTCATTCGCCAGGGTGGAAGCCTCTCGTCTGCTTTTGTTGCTTTTTTCATTTTTTTAAGGTTTCAGTGACAAGCATCATGTCTAATCATGGCTTGTTGCCACGGACATTATATCAGCGTCCAGAACCATCCCAGAGCACGGTTCTTTTGTTCCGGACTGGCCTTGAGTGGTTTCCACAAGAAGTGTGTCTGGAGCATCTCCGAGTGTGCCATGCGCATTAGCATTGCTGAATCTTTCCAGGTTTTTGCTCAGCAGTGTGCAAAGGCTGTCTGGGGCTGTCTTCGAATGCTTATAAAGCTTTCCACAAAGACCTAGTCCGACCCTGAACCCCAGTGACAGAGCTCACTCCTGCTGATAGGAGTGGTCCCAGCAGTTTCTCCTTGTTAAAGGAATATTTTACCCAGAATGAAATTCAGAGTATGAGGTGTTTAGTGAGCTAGATTTCACATTTTTAATTGGATAACAAAATCTCTGAGCAGCCCTATGTTAGCTTTCATTCAGTGTAATGGATGTGATGGTGTAAGTTCATACATAACTTCAATACTGGCCACAGTTCTGAGGTCAAGTTTGTTTTAAGAATACCTTGATTCCTCGAATCATAATTTTGCATACTACACGAAACTTTTTCTACGGCATTTAGCGGATGCTCTTATCCAGAGCGACGTACATCAGTATGTCTTTATGTGCTTCATTCCATAACGGAAGTGTAAATCGGTGTACACATTCTCAAAGCAGGCCTGTGTTAGTTTTTGTTTGTTATTAGCGACGTGACGATATACATATTTCAGTTTTCAATTCTGATGTCGATATATAGTGTTAATATTATAATGTCTGATTCTATACTTTACAGACTGCTTTTAAAATTTGAAATCTATGCCTCACAAAGTAGCCCTCTAACAAAATATGGCACATATATCCCAACCCAAAAATTGAATAGACTGCAAACCCTTGGAAAAGACGGGTAAAGAAAACTATTGGTAATGGAGTTTTAAATTTTAATGCGCCGTTTTTAGTGCTCATTTAATAAAAATCATTACAGTAGTGAAACCCTCTCCACCGCTGTTTTCTATTAGTGATGTTAGTGTTTTTGAGCAAAGCACACCTTCGAAAGACCTTGGTGTTGGAGGGTTGGTGTCATTGTAGGTTAGTGTATAGAACCTTCATGCTCGTTCCTTTTGATCATGTTCATTAATGCGGCTAACGTTAGCGTTCGCCACAGGGAGACTGAGGCGAGGAGAAAAAGACGATGTTCCGCCTTCACTTCTCATAAACAAGGTGCCGTGGCAACCTTGCGAACCCGGGCCTAATTGAAAAGAAGTGGCTAATCTCAGTAGCGTGTCAAACTGTCCTTTTATACAGCCGAGGCTTTGAAGAAGGGAGATGTTGGTCTGTGGAGATGAGGAGGTAAAATGCTATGCATACTGATCGACCCCAGCAACTTCACTCTCTCATCTTTCATATAACAGCAGCAGGCCCCCAAGTCTTCTGCTGCTGCCAGATGAATTAAAGATGACTAGTCTCCCTTCCTCTCTCTCTTTCTCTCTCTCTCTCTCACCCCCTCTCTCACTTATCTACTCAGTGCCCTTTGATACTTTTTCACTCCTCCAGAATGAAATGATGTTCTGCGTTTTTGCCACAAATTAGTCAAGGCCTTAACCGGAGTAGGCCTGATGGCCTTCAGAGTGGGGTCTTGTTCAGTAATTTTGGTCTTGTCTTGTTCAAAGCAGCACCCGATCCTGGTCCATGTGCCTCCGCTCACCTTTGAAACAGTTTATTTTATGTATGCATGTGTCAGCCCATACCTAATACACACTGATTTCACAGCTTGATCGGGGAAAAAAATTGAGAAGCGGCAGCTACAGGGATCATGCATAATTTAGCACCTAACTTCTTCACATCACTACTTCTGTCAGATTTTTCCTCACTTTGACTTATACTAAGATTTCCGTTTTTTCTTGTTTTCTTTTCTCTCTCTCTCTCTCTCTCTCTCTCTCTCTTTCTCTCTCTCTCTTTCTCTCTCTCTCTCTCTGATGAGGAATGCTTCTGTCATTCAGGTGAGGTTGATGCAGTGACTAGGCAGTGAGTCAGGCACTTTTTCCCCCCTCCCTAAACGTGAAGAACACAAACGAACCCCCCAGCTGTGAGTTTAATGATACCTGAAGTAGCCTGAGCTTTATCAGCCCTGCTGCCTGCTCCTGCGCTGTTGTGGATCTGAGTGAAGTGAAGCACGGTTGTTTGTAGGTTTCTCTGTGTGAAAGGCGCCACTTTGATTGAGGCGGACGCAACACTGGCAGGCTGGAGCTGGCCGTTCTCCGCTGCCCCTGTGAAGGTGGCAGGGCTTTGAAGAACAGAAGAATCCGTTTGAACCAAGGAGGCTTTGTGCTGCACACTGATGCACCACAGCAGCTACTCTCTCTGGTGTGTTTGTACTAACGTAACATTTGTCTTCTCTCCTCTCTCTCTCTCTCTCTCTCTCTCTCTCTCTCTCTCTATGATTCACTCTTCCCCTCTCCCCACTTCTGTCCAACTATCTTGCTTTCCTCCTTCCACACTCTTCCTTCCTCTAATACTCTACCAAACTTTCCACCCCCTTCTCATTCTTCTTTTGCGCTATCTCCCTGGTCCCCCCTGCCCGTGTACTTTCCTTCATTCTCTTCCTTCCTTTCATACGCACTGCCCTCCCCCCTCGTTTGTCCCTTACTATTTTTTGCTCTCATTCTTCTATTATCCACTTCTTTTCACTGTCCGATTCCATCCCTCCCTTCTCCCTCTACATTTAACACCCCCTGCTATCTCTCTCCCTTTAACAACGCTTCTTTTTCTCCTCTCTCGGCTTGCAAAATTCTTACTCTCTCTCTCTTATTCACTCTCTCTTCCCTTCCTTTTTACCACCCTCTGCCACCCACTTTATTTCCTTCTTTCCCTCTCTCTGTTTCTCTCTCTCTCTCTTTCTCTTTCTATCTCTGTCTCTCTCTAGCAGGTAAGGGGGTGCCATGCCAGCCGCTGCTCCCCTGCTGCTCCCCTTCGCCATCTGGTGGTGGCCTCCGGTACTGCTCTTGGTGTGGCCCCCATGGCCCCTCACCTTTGGCCACTCTTTAAGGAGTGCCCCCTCCTCTGATCCCCAGATTTCATCCTCACTCCATGATGCCCGCCTCAACCACATCCTTCTGGACCCCAGCTCAGACAACATCTATGTGGGGGCTGTCAATGCCCTTTATCACCTCTCTTCAGACCTCCAACTGCTTTCGTCGGGTAAAACTGGGCCCAAACTGGACAGCCCCGACTGCCTACCCCCCATAGACCCTGGGGAATGTACCCAGGCCAAGGTGACCGACAACACCAACAAGCTTCTCTTGTTAGAGGAGCAGGAAGGAGGAGGAGGAACCCGGAATCTGATCATTTGTGGGTCAGTCCTGCAGGGTATCTGCGAGAAGCGCAGCCTGGGGAACGTCTCTGAGGTGCTGTACGAGACTGCTAACCCTGTAGACACGCAGTATGTAGCTGCTAACGACCCACGCGTCTCCACAGTGGGTGTGATTGTGGAGCAGAAAGGTGTGCGGCTGATGCTGGTGGGCAGGGGTTATACCAGTAAAGGACCAGGTATGATTCTTCCAATCACAACACGGCGCCTGGCCCCGCAACACTCCGTCCCCGCCTTCTCCCACGAGGAACTGGGCAAACTGGTGGTCGGCAGCTACTCGGAATACAACAACCAGTTTGTGAAGGCCTTACATCACAACAATCATGTCTACTTCGTGTTCTCACGACGTGATGTCTGGGTCACGCGCGAGTATCGGACGTATGTTTCGCGCTTATGCGTGGGAGACCCCAGCTTTTATTCCTATGTGGAGGTCCCATTGGACTGCGAGGGTGGGTACAACCTGGCACAAGCGGTAGCATTGGGCAAACACCGTGGAGATTCTGCCCTTTTCATTGCCATGGCGGCAGGGCAGGCATCCAAGCCAACGCCCACCTCCCGCTCCGCTCTGTGCGTTTATTCTATGAAGGAGCTGGATGAGGCTCTGCAAAAGGCTCAATTTCTGTGCTACACAGAGGAAGGAAAGGGATCTGGGAACCAGGATGAGGCCTATATTGAATATGAGGTGTCCTCTAAATGCCTGAGACTTCCTTCGGTGAGTAAACTCTGTTGTTTTCACATTTGCTTTTAGACAGCAAGGGTAATTTATTCCACTCTTGATGTGCAAGTGATTTCTGTGCTCGAACTATTATACCAAAAATTTGTCATTATAATTAAGTATCTGCTGGGAAAATCGCCAAACTATGCTGGATAAGGCCCTTTAGGACCACAATTTATAACTGCTAGAACACAGGAAAGTTAATATTACTTGAAATGTAACATCTGACTCTAAATGTTAGTCACTCTGAATTAGATGATTTTTCTATAATTGATAAATGTATGGACTATTATTTTACTAACCAACAATCTAAACTATTATGCCTTCTGTGGTAAAATCTCTCTTTGCTCAGGTATCCTTTCACAGGTAAGCGTTTATTTCTATGTGAATATTTAGCAAAAGTATAGCAATAGAAAGCTCAGAAAGAAGTAATGTCTGGGAACATTTTCTTAAAGAGCAGGATTGTCACATGCATGTTCAAAAATGTACATATCTGCCTTCCACAAATTAAGTCTGCCTCTGCCTTCCACAAATTAACCGTTCGCTAACTGGAAAGAAAATCTTCTTGTGTTTATTCTGAAGCTGCCAAAACAGTATTTTTCCCTCTATGCTGCTGTTCTGACAACCCAGACTACACCCTGTGAGCAGTGGACACTCTACAGCGATTAGTTTTGATTAGAAGTATTAAACGGCTACTTTGAAAAAGGTATCCGGTATCTTGTCATGTCATATTGTTAAATATATTTGATAGCTACCTAAAACTAGTTAAAAACTTAAAGTAATTAAAACTTTTTCTGTAAACAAATTGTTTAAGCCCTACATTCAGGGAAATGTGGTAAACAACGTCCATTAATAAGCTGTCTAATGAGACCATATGCTGAAGTGCAATCTGTCATTCTTCATGCTAACACATTAGCGCATTGTTTGCCTGGTGCTAACTTTGCTTAAAATTTTGAAGTCTCCATTCTGAAGCTGCACCTGAAGTGCCGTAGGATCGCTTCAAAAGGCTTTTTCTCCCTATGAAGTGGGAATGAGTGACCCTTTGAGGGCTAGGCCTTTTAATGAGAGCCAAATCTGATGCTAAAGAGCTACATGCAGGAATATGGCACCGGATAGATCCGGTGGGAGCCATCAGGCCCATTAGTTGGGTTAAGGCGAGGGCAGAGAGAAGACATGGGTTTCTGGATGGGATGTGCGGCTGTTGGGGAGATGAATCAGGATCTTTGGGCTCATGTCATGGGCATGTAAAGTGGAGAGAGAGGCAGCTGCCTCAGTGCAGACACAGATTAAGCTCCAGCTGCTGGAGCCAGCACTAATCCACACAGCACAGTATGAGGAGCTGTACTGCTGGACCTCTGCCTCAGTGCCGCACACCATCGCACACAGTTCACTTCTGTGACACCGCTGATGTTGTTTGGAGTGTAATGACACTCTTGGAATAGTGCTGAGTAAAACTAATCAAATTTAGTATATCAACATTTTACAACTATACTAAATGGCCAAAAATAAGAGGACACCTGACCAGAACACATATATTGTTGGACACCCCATTCTAAAACCATGGCCTTTAATATGAAATATTGGTTGTTGTATCAGCCTCCACTCTTATGTGGAGGCTTTCTGACAGATTTTGGAGTATATCTGTGGAAATTTGTGCCCATTCAGTCAAAAGAGCATTTTTGAGGTCAGGTAGTTGTGTTGGAGAAAAAAAACATGCCTCATAGTTGACATTCCAATTCACTGGAAAGGTGTGCAGTTGGTTTGAGATAAGGGCTCTGTACTGGGCAAAAAAACATGTTGGAACTCTTCAGTTGGTTTGGCATCTGCCAAACCCAGGTTTGTCTGTCAGACTGCAAGATTCATCACTCTAGAGGACACTTTTCCGCTGCTCCAAAGTCCAGTGGCTTTGAGTTTTACACTCCTCTTGCTGTTCTTGTGCTGATGTTGCTTCTAGAGGTATTTTGGAACTCTATAGTGAATGATACAACAAAAGAAAATTGTTTTTAACAAACTATGTGTTTCAGCACAGTGCCACTTTGTGATTTTGGATAGACTACTACTTTATTGTTGCTCCTTATAATGCAAATAACATACACTTGCATTTGACCAGGGCAGATCTAGTTGGGCAGAAATGTTCCAAAGTCATTTTTTTTTATTAGTATTTGTCTATGGAGATTGCATTACGATATCCTTGATTTTTATACACCTCCTATTTGTAGGTGTGGCTGAAAGACAAGAGTTCAGTTATTAGGGGTATGTCCTCATACTTTTAGCCATATACTGTACTTGAGAGTTAATGAACCCATACTTCATGAGTTCTGCTTCATGTTCTACACACTTTACAGTGTTTGTTTTTATTGGACTGTTCTGTTTTGTTTTTCTTCTGTTGCATAAAGGGAACTTTACACAGTACTGTAAACATTATTCATGCAGAAAGCAGATTTTCAGAAAGGAAACTTGCTGTTTATTTAGTTTTTGTTTTTTGAACAGCTCTTTTTAAAACAGTTTGCGGAAGCACCCAGCAGATGACACGCTGTTGCTGCTGGAACAAAACCTTGCATCTTCAAAAATGTGACTGTAAAGGAGAAGGGAAAAACTCTCTATTGTAAGTTTAGGTCTATGTAGGTCTGTAGGCTGTACTGTAGTTCTTCTGACAACTATGAATTATTGCAGTTCTATTCTTACCTGCAAATACTTCCAAAAACAAAATATATATCGGCAGATTACCCCGATGTTGCTTTATCAGTTTAGACCAGCCCCGAGGCAGTCCATGTTTTGAACTCACAATTTATATTAACAGAGCATTCAGACTGTCTGGGAGAGCCTGAAGACTAGTTTGAAGACCACTGGTACAGACAATATACATTGATCACACATAACATTAAAACCACCAGCTTATTATTGCTTAGGTCCCCCACGTGCCACCAAAACACCTCTTACTTGTTGAAGCGTGGACTTGACAAGGGGCTGTGGTATGTGGCAACAAAACATTAGCAGCAGATCCTTTAAGTCCTGTGAAGGCGGAGCCATCTTGGATTGGACTAGCTTATCCAACACATCTCATAGACGCTCTATCAGACTCAGTTATGGGACAATTAGAGGACAAGTCAACACCGTTTCATAAACCGTTCCTAAACATTTTTAGCGTTTTAAGGTTCATTATCCTACTGGAAGAGGCCGTTGCTGTACAGACATACAGGTCCCATGAAGTGGTTGCCTTGGTGTGCTTAGGTTTGTGTCAAAGTAACATCCTCATGAATGCCAGGATGTGAAGTTTCCATTGGCTTACCTTCTTTGCATAGTACAACCTGGTGCTATCTATTCCCCAGCCATCCTAAACATGTAAAGCAAAATCGTAATCGTTGGACCATACCACCATTTTCCATTGTTCCCAGGTCCTGCTCTTATGCTTACATGTCCATTGTAAGTGCTTTGGGCAATAGACATGGGTCAACATGAGCACTTTGTCCGTTCTGTTTTTCATTTTGCCTCTCAGTGGTTTTAATGTTATGACTGATTCTCAACTTGCCAATTTTTGCTATTTTTCTCTCTGATTTTACTAAAACCAATCAGTAATTAGGAAGACATCCAATTCCACTCAATAGGTAGGACTTCAGTCACCTGATTTCACGAACAGGGTAAAGACTAGCACATGTTGAGTGAAGTGAGGCGCCACATACCGGTTTTTGACCTGCTGTGAGCACTGGACAGTTCAACAAGCTTGGAGGAAAAAGCTAACTGCCAATTCTGTTATGTCAACCAACAGATTCTAACATAAGCGAATGTGGCACTGTTGGATGAGAGACATTCTAAAAATGTGCCTGCTTTGATTGGAGAGCCAAATCATCATCTCTGTGCATCAAACTCACACACTCTCGACAGTAGGGGCCAATGCTTAGGTACCAATGTGCCAGTGCTTTTCTTAACTTTTTAAACCATAACACCTAAATAATGAAAAACAAAACATTCATACAGGTCTGTTCCTCAGCTCAGTCGTGTTGTAATAGAGTATGATGACAGCTACTTGCCAGGATTTGAGAGTCTGCAGGAAATGCAGATTTCACAACCAGCGTTTCATCTCCTCTGTGGCTGAGAGAATAAAAAAAGAAGATGTTATGGTTAGGTGCATGGGAAGGAAAGGAGTAAAATGATCAGTGGCTTGCAGGCGTGTCTGTGTAAGAGATGGCTAGAAAGAGAGCTTATGCTCTGTATGTCAGGGAGACAGTTTCAAAAGAGAGAGGTTTATGTGGGGGCAGTGTGTTTTTGAGAATATGAGAGCAAAAGAAAAATTGTGTGTGTGCGCGCGCTTGTTCATGGCTTGAGGGGGGTAAATCCAGCTTAGAGCGGCAGCTGGTTTTGAGTTGTGCTGACCCACATCCTCTCTGAGCTCAGCGCTCCACTGACCAACACACACATGCACATACACTTTGGACTACTGACCGCTAAACCTCTGCTATCTTTATGCCTTCATCCCCCAGATGCACAAATCATAAACACACAAACAGAGAGACTGGACTATACAGCTTCTGATCCTCCATGTCTCAAAAGCCTCCATACACACAGACACACATTCTTTTATACACTGTGCCTTATGTAATCTAAACATAGCACACCCACAGAGTTCTGTTTCAGTGTAGAACATTTGGTTTACCTTTGAAACAAACTTTAATGTTGTGAACAATGTATTATAATCAGAGTGGCACAGAATATTTTAGTCAGTTTTAGTGTATTTGTAAAGTATTTGTTCCTTGTTTATGTATGTATATGTGGCTGTGTGTGAGCAACATGGCAAGAACATTCCTTTCTTGCTACTGGGGAATATGTTATGATTAGTTTTAGGCCTAGTCTTAGAATATTCTCATTACATCTACAGATTAGCAAACTCATCGTAAAATATCCAAAGATATTAGCATATATTCAAGCAGTAAAGTCTGTAGACACACTTTTCTACAGGTATACAGGAACTCTGCTGTAACTAAAGTGTATTACAATGACACAGAAACATGCTTTGATTTCCCATTGTCTCTCAGCCCAGTTGCACAACTTTGTCCCTCTAGTTTATGGCCAGTCATCGCCCCAAAACTGCGTCAGTGGACTAATAGAAAGTGTTTCTTTCAGAGCCGCTTTTGTTTTTGTGGTTTTATTTTTTGTAGTCCTGTTTGAGGGTTGTTTTTATTTTGCAGCATTGTTTATTCAAGTGATATCTAACTCAGCTAGCTTGTTATCAATGCCCTCACCTGTTAACAATAACCCCCACTGAAATTTATCTTCAACCCAAAAGATTGTACTTTGAGTGTGTTGGTTGTTAGTTCATTAAAAAAGGCCTCTTACCGAATCTGCATTTTGACTAGTTTGAAAGTACTGACACGGTCAGCTCGGCTGCAGCCTACTTTTGGCCCCACCATCGAACAGGGCAGTGAAAGCATGGATACCTGTAATGGAAAAACATTTGCTCAGGTTATGGCACAGTTCCTTTTGCCAGTGGAAAAATGCCATACGTTCATGCTGCACTTGCACTCACCCACTTGTTAAGTATATGGTGAAGGAGGACTCATCTGACCAGGCCTTTTTTGTGCAATATCCCTCTGTATGTGGATAAATTGACCTCTAATCATGTCCTGTGCTGATATCCTGTACTGAGGAGTACTTGCTCTTCAGTTTTTCTTTACACATTGCACTCATGCATCACACTCAGTGAATGTGTGATTCAGATTATTGGTGTTAAAACAATGTATATACATATTCTAAATATTTGGATTGTTTTCATTTGCAAAAGAGGGGAATGACAAATAACTAGGCCATTTTAGACTGAATGCAAGGTTTTGAGATTGTCTTCCACATTAGAGCTCTTTGACGCAGTGGTTTGTTTTCTCTGTGCTGTTCCGTCCTGTTTTTTGGTGAGTTACTTCCAGCTGTTTAGCTTTCTCAGCAGCTTCCTTGCAGTGGCAAAAAAGATAACTTTATCGCCAGTGCTACTCAGCACGTCCTGTATTCTTGGTGTTTGAAAAGTGCGGTTTGTTATGTGGAGGTTTCAGTGCATTAAATCCTGAAAACAGACTCACGGTTAAATACTATTATAGGTATGCCCTGTTGGATTTCTGTCACTTTAGTCACTGTTTCTATCAAAACAATGGACATTTGTGAAGGCTTTATGACCAAAACCTTTGCCCCAATAATGGACCCTCACTCACATTTTTTCCTTTTGCCATCTTGATCCAAACTTAAGGGAAACGGGGCCTGCTCAGTATTTCTGTGCATGCCACATGTTATTAATGGCTGAACTTTATGTGGAAGTATCTGGACTTATGTATTACTACTAATTTATTTATTATTTTTTCCTTTAATTTCTATTAATCACCTGCTTGTATGCATGTATGACCCCACGCCCTGACATAAAACTCTGTGTGTGTGTGTGTGTGTGTTCACTTTAATCATATGCCAACGTTTGACTCTCCTTTGCTGCCCTTCCCCCCCTAATTCCCTAAACCCTGGTATTGTCTGTCTGTCAACCCGCTGCAACAGCTGCACGCCTGCAGTAACTCTAACCCAGAACACACACACCTTTACCAGGCTCAAACACACAGCAAAGCCTCCCATCATGAGTCAGAAGCAGTGTCTGTGTCTGTGTTAAATATACATTTTGAGTAAAAGACATTCTGTGCTCTTTATTTCCCCTTTTCTCTATTTGAGTCCACAGAATTTTCTCTTAGTGAGGCATGAATAACACTTTCCGGTGATTTCCCTTCAGAGACTTTTTTCTTTTGTAAGCCATGTTTTGGACCTTTAGCCTGTACATGTTTTTGTTTGCTTCTTTTTGTTTTTTCTTTTTTTTTACTTCGAACTTAATATTTAACATTTAACATGAATTATTAATTGTTATTAGTCAGTGCAACATCCTTGAGGCTTATTCATTCAGAGGCAGGCTCAGCTTAGAGCAGGAAACATATGGAGTCCGCAGCTGGCACAGAGGGGGAGTATGAGGTTACGCTTTCATTTATTTGGCGTTAATTTCTAAGCATTAAAAAGAAGAGCATCTGTTTTGCAGATGAAGGCCTGTAGTCTATAATGCTTGCAGGTTTTCCGTTTACAAATAGACAGGTAATGTGACCTGAAGCCAAGCAGTCCTTTTCAAGTGACCATTCTGAATTCAAGCATGATTTTATTAGCCCCAATTTTTAGGGGTGCCATCTTATGTTTTTGAATTCCCCCAATTGCCCACTATAATGATTTACCAACTACGTTGATTGCATACCTAAGTGTCTGTGTAAATAGGATGACCAGAGGGTTAATATTTCTGCACCAAAATATATATATGCTTTTGTCATCCCCCTTCTGGCTGTTGCCTGCTATTGCATTAAAAAGGCATTGATGGAAACTCCTTTGTCCCTGTTTGACCTCTGGTGTATGAACTGAAGTAGGGAGGGGAATGCACTGTGCTTCTCTCAGGCTAGAACTGGAGAACCCTACTGATTGTTGATATATGACTGTCCCACTTATAGGCATGAAATGTAATATCGTGTCAGACATTACATTACCTATTTTTACCCATTATTGCCTTTTACCTAGGGTTAAAATTGTCAGGCCAGTTGCCTCAGTTTGTCATGGTCTTGTTTGTCTTATTGTGCAGGACTCTGTAACTGAGTACCCATGTGGAGGTGAACACACCCCGAGTCCCATCGCCAGTGCTGTGCCCCTCCATGCCACGCCCGCCATCAACCGGACAACACAGGTCACTGCCGTCGCCGTAGCGACCGAAGCCGGCCACACCATTGCTCTCCTGGGGGACAAGAGTGGACAGCTGCACAAGGTACTGAATGTTGAACCTATTGTGTGTGTGCATGCATGCATGAGAATGATCTCAATGAGTGAACAGTTTATATATGTATTTGTTGTATGTATAGTGTATCTGTCTGTTTCTTACAGTCCTTGACATTATGCACTAATCTAAGGCCAGTATCTGTCTGAGTGATGTTAACCTTGTCAGTTTTCTTTATTGATGTAATAGGTTTCTTATGTGGTTTTCATCAATCACAGGTTTGAACAGGCCACATTTTATGTTTTATTGTTAACTGTGAATTTAAAAATGCAGATCTGTGTTTTCTGTCGTTTTCTGTGCTTATGGCTGTGCTGTTTTTGATCTTAGATTTGGGTCTAAGAAATTCAGTGGGAATGAATTTGACCTTGGTTGTGGTCAACACTCAACGTGCTACATAGGTGGTTTTTTTTGCGGTATTAGATTGTATTACACAGAGCGTTCTTGTAACAGGGCCATTTGACTTCAAAGCCTCATGTTCAGGGCTTAGTTACATCCTGTGGTCAAGGACATTTCTCATGGAAGTGGGCAGAAAGGTGTTGAAAGATCACTTTTCAAAGAAACTTTAAGCAAACATCAACTGGAGTCAGTGGACACAGATTTATTTTTTCTTTATTTACAGAAAACAGCTCATTGGCAAAAAAGCTTTTCATGTGTGAATCAGGTGGATTGAAATGAACGAGGCAGTTAATAACAAAGTAGGCTCTAACTAGTATTTCAGTCATTAATTATTTTGTGCATTGTTTGATTTATCTAATATATGCTTATGTAATGTACCTTTTAAGTGATGATATGCTGGGTGCCAGAGCGTTAAAGCATTTTTTGAGAAGGTAGGGCACTCTTTCCTGAAGCTCATATCAATGCTGCATTGTTTTCCTGAATTGGTGTAATCAGTGATAACATGAAGCCTCATTTAGGAATTGCTTAGGTTTCACCACCATTTGAACATGTACAAACTTATTCATTCGTAAAGCCCCATTCACTGGTCAGTTAAAGGACTCACAGTCACAGTCCAGTTGAAGCCAATTGTTATTCTTTATATTTTAATTGTCTGGATATGTTTGCATAAGCACAGTTAAAGTAGAGTACAACTGCGCTGTTGTACTCTAGTTCAGTTAATCACATTATGAGACATACAATGAATATATAATGAAAACATCAATAAAAAGTAATAACTTTTCCTGGCCTTTTACTCATCCAAATTTTACATGCACAGCACAGTCATAAAATTTACAAGATGCATAGGCCTATATTCTTTTGGCCAACAGGGGCCTTTAACCAGCGCTTGAAGCCTGAGGAAATTAACCATTTGTCTGGAAAGCTTCAGCACTTTATATAAGCTTCGTTTTGTCTTTAGAAATATTTTACTTTTGTTTTGTGTTTGTTCAGATGTGTCTCAGGCCACCTCCTGAATTGGTTTGAGTGATCTGATTTACATCTGTTTTAAATTCTTGGGTGCATTTACATATGTATTTTTGTGTGGTCTTGGTCTTATACAAGTATATATAATTATGAATCTTTAAGATGCATGAAGTGACCAGGTGTAATTTAGACCAGAGGCTGTGAGTCATTTGGTACCGGGCCGCACAGAAAGACTGAATTAAAAAAAAATGGTTGATTATCAGAGTCTGAAAGATTTTTATGTTGGAAAAAAAACACTTGTCTCGGGCGCGGTACATCTAAAATTTAGCCCACAAGCTAGCAAAAATGAGTAAAAAACAAACACACTTTGTTTTTAGTTGTATCTATACCGGTCTGTGAAAATATTGTTTACAGGAAACTGGTGCGTGGCGCAAAAAAGGTTTGGAACCGCTGGTTTCGACCATTGGTACTTACATCATTCAGCATCTAAAATGAAATAGCTTGGTTTCAGAGACAGAAACCATTTTAGGGGCAGAGGGAGAGAGGTTATTTTGTGATTGTTATCTGTCTTTGGTAGTACTTTGCAACTATTCTGCACTGGTAGCTGCAACACTAGCTATTCACCATTCATAACTTGATCTTTGTATCAAAGATTTTCCGACTAAAGATAAGGAAGATTATAATTTTAGCTGCAGTTAGGCTACTAATGTTTTATGAATGTACTCAGCAGATATGACTATTCAGAAACATTTTAAGAGCAAACAGTGTGAGGTTAAGGAAGACCTCTTTCTGTGCCACCACCCCCTCACACAATGCATAATTATGTTTTTACCAGCTGAGTTGAATAAACCTTGTATTTACTGGTTGCGTGCTGATTCAGTGTTGAGGTGGTAGGCACATATCAGCACAATGAGCCCTTTTCTGGAGCATGAGGTCTTTCCACTGAATTAAGACACAATGAAGAGATTTTTTAAAAGGCCTCCATTCATCGTGTTGATGAGGAGCATTCATAGATTATGTTTATCTGGTTTTGGTCGGTCTAACGGCTCACAAGTTTTGTAGTGCTACAACTTGCTGTTGATGCTGTATGTACATTTTTAGATTAGAATCAAAGCAATTATAATAATAACAAATGACAATCCAGGTGTCTAAGCACTTATCAGTACTGTGAGGCCTAATGGCTCAGTATGGGGCATAATAATGGGACCTCCATGGGTGTCCATGGGATTCTTCAAATAGGGTATATGTCAAGTTTCGTGCAGATTGGCCTTTTTATCTTGATGTAATATATGGTAGGCTTTTTAATGTAATATGTTAAATGATCTGAATTGCAATTAAGTGATTGATTTAATTTTAATTTGAGTTGTTCAGTTAAAATAACTAAATCAGAAGACCCATTAAATATCTGTAGGAAATGTTTAATGCATATGCATGCATTTTTGCACTGTATGGTCTAAAGCTAATCTCTGTCAAATTTTGGAGACCTTATTTAAAGCTCAATGTTTGAGAGTCTAAAATGTGACGATGAGATTTACAGTTTTGAGTTGTACTTATGTATGTCAGAAAGGGCAAGACCGCAATGACTGACTTCTGCCAAAAATCTTTTTTTTTTTTTTTTTATTCTTCTTAAAATACATAGTTAAAAATCCAGCAACCAGTTTAAAAAGTGTTTTTTTTTTTTACATTAACAACACCTATAATTTCAGTCATCACAACTGAAAATATATACTCTGAATAGCCTTAGGGAGTACTACTAATGCTATCTTGCTGGAACTATCTAAGTTTCATGCCCATACAACTTATGATTTACAGTTTTGTGTACATAATTCATTTTAGGGGAGAAGAAGAAAAAGGAAAAAATCCTGACAGAAACAAAAAAAGCTGTAATCACTTACCTGCTTGAACCATAGTAAAGCAAACATTTGAAGAAATGAAAGGGGAGAATGAAAGGCAGCTGACTTAAAAGAGAAGATAAATTAAACATCTAACAGTAATAAGAGAGAACAGTAATAAACTGACAGCAAGATAGAATAAACTACGACTGAAAACATACGGTTAAGAGTGAAAAGGATAGTATGGTTGTTACACTAAACCTCAGAGAAGCAAATCTGGGAGCTGCGAAGATGTTTACCATAAAAACGTTGCAGGAATGTTTAGTATGTACAAGTGACTACATGCATATCTTAATCTGCTTATCAGCAAAGTTCTTTTGCTCTTACTCGGAGGCACAACAAAAGATCTGCATTTTAGCCCGACTCTGGAGGAAGGCAAAAGAGACGTAGCGAGTTTTCTTCTCTTCCCCACCCTTCCTCTCTCTGAGCCCCATAAGTGGCTGATAATGATTTGTTGCCGCCGGCTTTTGTACTTTATAACTGCTAAGTGCGTGCAGTGTGCAGTTGGAGCTTCTTTAGTATCGCTTTAGTCACCGCTGTGTCTGTGTGTGTTTGACAGTAAACAGTGGTGTGTGATGTTTGTGCTTTGTCGGTTGGTTGTTGTTGTGTTTTGATCTCACTAGTTTGGGCCCATATCACTGTAGGGGATGTTTGCCACCTGCAGTCGGCCCAATCTGGCCCTGAGGGATGTATGTATGATCATGTGAGAGCATTGTGAGTGCCTGTGTGAGTGGTGTGCGTGTGAGTGTGTGTGTGTGTTTGCACATACTTTTGCTTATTTGTATTATAGTGGTATATTTGTGTATGAGGAACACTCTGTGCAGCAAACACACAAATACATCAATAATGTTACTGCAGGGTGGACCAACAGGTTAGTGTGGACCATGTGTTTTAATTGGGTAGTCACACATATACAAGGTAGGTGTGTCTAATGAAGGGGCTCGTATGTTTAAGATGCTGGACTGTTGGTGGACTGTGATGCCTGACACAATGCAAAAACTCGCTACGGTTCTTTTGCCTTCCTCCAAGGGTCTTTTGTAGTGCCTCCGAATAAGAGCAAAAGAGTGTCAAGTATGCAAAATTGTGAATATTTGCTTAAAAATACTAAGATTAGGTCAATATGTTGGCTAGGCTAAATACATTTTATGATTTATGATTCTATGATTTATACAGTATATATGAGCAGAAGAAACTGTTCAAAAAGCAAAATCCTGTTGTAAAATGTGAAAGCATTTATTTCTTCTCTTATAAAGTTGCTTTTTCAGAGATACTGAATTTCAGCAGAATGATGTATGTGTGCATAGATATACAAATTATTATATTATGTTGTTTTGTCTGTGTGAGAGAGATAGAGAGAAAAAAGAGACATGAAGCAGCTTGTTCTGCATGTTGATGGCGAGTGCTGCCGGGAGTTTTGCTCCCAGAGGAGCCGGACACCCGCAGTGCATTGTGGGTAGGCTGATGGGGTGGCAGCAGCGGCAGTACCTCCAGGGCTGAATGAAATATTAACGTTCCGCGTCCACACGGCAGCTTGTTTACAGCCTTTAACTCCTCAGGCTAGACTTATTTTAGCCCCTCCATGCAACTGCTCCCCTGCTCTTCCACACACCTCCTGAAGCACACACCATCTTGCTCTGCTGAGGCTGCACCCGGCGTGTGTGTGTGTGTATTTCAGTATTTCATTCATGTATGTATTATTAGCAGAATGTACCTGAAATGAGAACAAAGTAAGTAAAACCCCACTTTAATGCAGATCAGTAGTCACAGTTTAGTCCATTGTTGATTTTTTTTTCTGAGAACCAAACTAATAATTGTTCGCTGAAACCCCCGCACTAACGCGGAAACTGCAGATATCCTCCACATTTTTTTTCTTTTTGACTTTTGTGACGTCCGGGCCTCCTCCACCGTGCCCCCTTGTCTTCGTGCTGGGTTGCTAAGCACCGCACCCAAACATAAACCCTGCATGAGGACAAGGGGGCGTGGCAGACGAGGCCCAGACGTCACAGCTTTTTTCCTGACAGTATATACATTTTCATACGTTTAAGTGCTAAATTGTTAAGAAAAATATAATGTACTAATTTTGTAACGTAAATATGAACGTAAATTCAGCCACATTCTATATTAAAAATAACTATCCAATTTTTGGTACTGTGGAGAGAAACACAAAGAAAGCACATCTTGGGATGGTGAAATGCTGCGGTTTGAAAGTAGCCCATCTGAGAACGCTATTTATTTCTCCCTGCTGCTGATTGGCTGTTGCCCTTTGATGCATTGGCAGTCCAGAATTTTCCCCGTGGAGCATGTCAAGTGTTCTCGTGTTTATCATTTTGTTTATA
>JBBPCY010000018.1:18138228-18167493 GCA_037974405.1 Brachyalestes nurse
AACTTTGGACACTATATATAACCCAGCCCTGGTGAGACATCTTTGTGGTTATTAAATTATTTTTTTTTTTTCTGTGTGCGTGTGTTTGTGTAGGTGTTTCTTCATGCAGATGGTACTGGTGCTCTATATGACTCAGTGGAGGTGGATGGTGAAAGCCCTGTTAATGCTGACCTACTGTTGGACTCGAATGAACGTAATGTTTATGTCCTGACGGAGAGAAAGGTGTGTTCAGCACATTTCATATGCAAAGCGCTTAACAACAAACAAATACATGGTACATCTACTGACCGAAGACTCACCTTTATTCATTGCATAGCACTGAACAGTAACTATCAGTGCAAGTGAAACTAAAGACTAATAGATGCGGATAAAACTAGTCCACCAAGAACACTGTAAATGATTTGTGACTGGATGATCTGAGACATTTTTTTGATCACTGTCTTCAAGAAAACCCGTTAGTATAAAAACAGGAGAAAATGACAATTATTCAAAGGAACTGACTTTAGGACAAAAAACAAAAACATTTTCCAGGTCATGTTAGCTGCAGGCTGAACAAAGCCAAACTCTCACTCTTCTCTATGATATTAAAATGGCAAACAACATTCAGAGACAAAAAGTCAGATTCAGGTTATAGGGTTGGCTGTATTTGACTGTTAAACACTAATCTTTTGACTAAAGGAGTAAAGCTCAGGCACTCTTTTAGACACTGCAGAACCAAGAGACAAATCAACAGAAAAAGCAGCACCGCTAATAAAAATATACACATTTAGTATACAAAAAACAATGATATTAAATGGAATCTTATTTTCTGTTCTAACCATTAACAATGCATAGTGCCCTGTTTACTATTTTTTCCTTCTCCTGTAAAGTTACATTTTTTGGGATTATGAGGCTTTGTTCTAGCAGCGATAGACAATATGAGCTAATAATTACCAGGATTTATTACCAGGAGAGTCACATGATGTTTCAGGGCAGAGTTTAAATCAGAAAGGATCAGTCTTGTATGTAATGATTAAACCAGTTTTTTTCCCAGGGCTAAATGACACAACCAGAAAATAGCAATGACCGTTTGTTTGCAGGCTTACAGCCCAGTCTGTCAAGGTTGGCTTCCCACTCTAGTTCCCTCTTTCACTGGGCTGGAGAGCTTCCTTTTATCCCTTTTAATGTTTGCCAGCTCCTCCCAAGTGAGGTACGCCTGAGTCCCATGATGGTGGGGAGGAGTGCACAAACAAGCAACAGCATGATGGCAACTCCCCCTTTGGGCCATTGCAGCAGACGTGTGCCAGTTTAAAACTGCTGACATTAAATGTTAAAATTGGAACCCAAACTTTATCAGTAGTGTGTAAAATGTGCAAATCTTACTGTTTCTCAGCTTTATTGCACCATGTCCCCTTCCACCTCACACTGCATAGGTTCCTTCTCTAACATATGATTCAGCTCAAGAATTAGTTGATAGTTAGCTATTAATGACCTCTGGGTTGTTGGAGCAAGGATAGCTCAGAATGATATAATTGTTCATTTTCTTTAGACACATCTACCTGTACCTACACTCAACAGCCAAGTATAAGGAGCATCCACTATACAAACACACTTTGTAGGTTTACACTGTATCTGTTGCAGCACAATTTATGATCCTGTGGTGTTCCCTTTCCGTAAAGTTATGGAATGGTTGAAAAACAGACGGGCTACACTCTGTAATTTCATACCCATATAAAATATACTGCACATCAATGGTAGATGGCACTGAGTGTAGATGCAAGGTGGGTGTACTGAGACACTGACTTGAACCCTAATGAACTGGCAGTTCAGAGCGTGTTGTCTCATACTGGGAGTGTCAGTACCGTGTCCTATAAGTGTGTGTGTGCGTGTTTGTGTATTTTTTAGGTAACAAGGGTACCCGTGGCTCAGTGTGAGAGACATCTAGACTGTCATTCATGTCTGTCAGTTAGAGATCCCTACTGTGGCTGGTGCTCACTTGAGGGCAGGTAAGCTTCTCCTCTCTGTTCTTCTCTTCTTTCCCCCTTCTCTTCTTCTGCTCTTATATCCCTTTTGCCTTTTTCTCCTCACTTCTTCTGTTTTCTACTCCTCTGTCCTGTTCACCCTGTCCTGTTTTACTCTCATCTCCTGTGTATAGATGCAAGGTAGGTATGCTGCGAAGACTGAAGACCCCGACTCGAACCCAAATGAACTAGCAGTTGTGTGTGTGTTGTCTCATGCTGGAAGTGTCAGACTATTCACATAAATTCTTCACATTGAGTGTTTTGTGTGATTTGTCACTGATTTTTTTAGCAGAACAAATTTGGCTTTTTTTTTATAGTTTTGGAAGTATTCAGTCCTCCTGGATACAGAAGGAATATTTGAAGCTGTGCCTACTTTTAAGAATGGCCTCTTTAGTGAAGTCTGTGTCTGCATATGAATGTGTATATGCGCGTTTGTGTTTCAGGTGTACTCGGAAGCTGGACTGCGCTCGCCACTCGCAGCCTCACCACTGGCTGTGGAGTTATGGTCATGATCGGCAGTGTGTGTCCATCCAGAATCTGGATCCTGCCATCCAGAGCAGAGAGGAGCAGACCGAGGTACACACTTAAACTGCAGCAAGATACTCACTACTGAACGTCATTATACAGCACAAAATGTCACACATATATTATAATGTACTTTATAGTGTGTTTCTTTTCAATATCATTAGACTCATATAATGGAAAACTGTCATGGTCCCAATTTTCCTCACTTTTCTGAAATTGGGCATTGTTCGTAAAAGTGTGGGCATTGTTTGTAATCATGGTCAAAGTGTCAAAATGTACCATTCGCACCAGTTTAGTCTCACCCCTTCATCTTAAAGTTTCAACCCGGACTGCTTTTGGTGGAACAATCAGAACACAGCCCAATTATAGTCGTAAAGGAGCAGCAACAAGAACATGTTTAATTCTAAGCAATAAGAGAAACAGTGACAATTCATGCTACAAATTATGACTGTACATAAACACACATGTATATCATTGGAACTTTGGAACATCTCAGTGGAACAGGAAGAAAAAACATAAATGCTAGTATTGTAAAATGAAAGTGTCTAGAAGCAACGACAGGTCAGCCATGAGGCTGCAGACCACCCTCTCAAAGAGCGGGACAGTCAAATGATAGACTGTAGTGGGTATCTTCTTGGATCGCACTCTACAGAACTCCAAACCACCTTGGGGGTGGGGATTGGGTGGATGACTTCCTACTAATGCATGAATGCCCATGACTTTGGAATGGGATTTGGCTATATAGTGTTTATGGGATGCGCTCTTTATTTCTGACCTGTTTTAGCTGGGAGAATTCTCCAGGCTTATCTACAAAGAGCTGGCCTGTGTCCCAGCTTGTGAGGAACACGGTGGATTCAACTGACTGAGCAACAGCTGCCACCACTCATGACACCAATTAGTTGGGTCATGTGTTTGCTGAGATGTTGTAGCCTAGGCTTGGACTCACAGTGGCACTATGTAGATAATGTTGAAGACTGCTGGTTGATGAATACTAACATTGTCTGTTACTTGTTACTACAAAAAAACTGCCATGGATGTGACAAAAAAAAGCTAGAAAGCACTTTTCACCATAGCAGGTTTCTCCACAGATAGGGAAAGCTGAACTGAAAATAGAAAGTTGATGTTTGCTTCATCTAGGTAAATGATACCTGGCATCTCATAAATGGCATTGCTGAATAAACTGTATGCTACTGCTCCAATTCACTTTTAAGATACTGTTTACATACAGTTTCAGAGCTTAAGTCTTCAAAGCCGTGCATACTTTTTCTCACCTCTGCTTAAGATGTCCAAGTGCGAATACTCACATTAAGAACACGGATAAAAGCTGACGTTTGGTTTCAAAGGTTTTATTTAAAGGCTTGCTTCACTATTGTGCCGACCAATACTGTTTAAATATTTGGGCTTTTTTAACAACAAATTATTCAAAATGATTCAAATTGGTCCAACACAGTCTCAGTAATGTCCAGAGTAAATCTCACTGAGGTGCATTATATTTAAGAACACTATACCTTTCACAGTGTACTGAGATAGCCAGATATTCCTTGAGGCACATTTATTTTAGAGCATGCAAATAGTGGAAGTTTGTTTTGTGTTTGTCCTTGATAATGATGGGCTCTTTGCAAAAACAGTGCTGACCTTTTTGGCTGTGACTGGCTGCAAAATTTCCAAGAAAGCAAAAGCAAGTCATGTTGGCTGCCGTCGTTTATTAAGAGACATCAGAGGTCTGTGTCAAACTGTGTGTCTCCCTAAAAGATCATTTGGCATTTGGGACTCATAACATTTAAAAAAATCTGTTTGAAGACGGGGAGGAAACGCTCACTGCCCCGCCTCTTGTAGTCTGACGTGCAACCATTTTGACTCCAGCTTTTACTAGAGCTATTAAACTAATGTAGCTAACAAACACTGAAAGTCAGTACTCATCCAAGCTGAAAAGATTTGGGTGATTGTGTTTGTAATGCTACGTTGGCCTTATAGCTCCAGTTCTAAACTCAAGAAGCAAAGTTTGGACTCCATACATGTCTTGCTCGAGCAAGTGAAAGAAAAATGTAAGCATAGATACTTGACAACCATACTTAAGTACAGTAATTTAAAATTACTTCGTACCTTTGATCGTAAGTGTAGAATATTTAAACTGTTATCTCGAAACCTCTGGAAAAAATTAAATTCATTATGTGTTAGACTGGAAAAAGTGCTCTTTTTTTTTTGTATTTTCTCAGAGGAGAGCAGTTTTTATTTTTGCTGTTGTCTTCATCAATCTCAAGTAGCAATAGTTGCAATTTTGCTGCCCTGGTATTTTGGACAGGCACCATATATTATGTGCAGTCTTTTGTGAGCAATTTAAACTTAAACAGCACTCTGTTTAAAAAAAACTCACTTCCCTCCATTTGTGAATTCCCTTGAGGTTTAATTTTGAGCTTCTCATCTCAACACCCACATGTTCAAATCTTGACAGTGTGGAATGAGCTGCTACCGTATGTAGTAATGCTTAAACTGTTCTGTGACTTGTAAGCCATGTCAGTGTTTTGGCTGGTGACCAGCATAATGAGCAGTTATGGAATTAGTTGTCAGTCTTAGACAGTGTGACATGTTGTCCGCCTCAGCAAACCCCAATTTAACCATTACTTACGGCTAGCTGGATACAGCAGCCTTCTGACTCGCACGTACTCTGAAATATCTCCTATTTGTGTGCCACTGTGGAATCAGTCACCCCGAAACATTCTGGGTTTTAAACTGGGGGGGTGGGGTGGGGGTGGGCGGTTGCTGGAGGATGGCGGTAAGCACTTTCATCCCCCACTGACTGGAAAAATAACTGACGAAATCTCTACTTAGTATTCTGAAGGGCAGCCTTGGAAAGGTGCTGTGCTGAAAAATGGGTCTGAATGTTTTTTTGTGTGTGCCGCTCTTGCAGGTCTCTTTCGTGGTGCTGCAGTTGCCAACACTGTCTGAGGATGAGGCTTTGTCTTGCGCTTTTGGGACTCTGCCTGCTCAACCTGCCGTTGTCATGGAGAACAGAATAACCTGTCAGTCACCCTCACCCAAGCTCCTCCCCCCAAGCCCACGGGGCAGCGGTGAGTGGCTCAGGGAGTCATACAATCCATGTGGATTTTAACCAGCATACTATTCAAAACAGCCAGATTCAAATTAGACAATGATATTACTTTTCAGTTGATTTTGTTTGACCTTGTTTCATTAACAAACATCAGTTTTACTCATGAAAAGCTCATTATAATTCTATTTTTATAAAATGATCAGTGTGGACTGGAAAACACTCAAAAATATGCTTATATTTTTTAATCTGCGTATTATTTTGGGTTTTATAAGAGTTTTATTGCAGCAAGATTGGCAACTGCACTGCCCAGCTGACCTAGAGTTTGGTTCGACTTTATTCGTGTGTCATGGGTTTTAAATTGGAGCTGCTGTACTTTTTTAAAAACCTGGCTCACTGAATACATTACTTTGTTTCCATAGTTAACGTGCACGGCTAGTTGCAAATTGCTAAAAGGATTTGAAAATTCATTTTTAGGCTTGTGGTTTCCTTAGAGAAAGGCATTTGCCAAAAGCCATGCCTAACCAGCAAAACATGCTCAGATTTAAATTATTCAGCCCAAGAAATGACTGTGCTTGCTTGCCTGCAGGAATGTATGAGAAAAGTTTGAGTTGTTTTTCCAGAACCTGGACTAACAGGCAGAAGAGTTTGGAGCTATGGTACTTGCTCTTGACCCTAGAGCTATTTTACTTTTGTACTGTTTTCCCTGATCTAAAGCAAGCTTTCACTTAATATTATATAACCTTTTAGATACCGCTGAGCCACTCCATTACCTTGTATCTACATTATTTTATCAGCTCCAATCTTATACATTACATAGATTACCATGTAGCTTGCCGTTTAAGACTGTAGTTTTTTCATCATTTAACCCCCTTCACCTTCATCAATGGGCATGAGCACTAGTGGGCAGGCATTGTTTGAGTGGTCTGTATTTAAAAACATAGAAAATGCAGTTATTTTGATAACCAGTTAAAATAGACAATAAATGTGGATACAGAGTAGGTGCACCCAAAGAAGTGTCTCAAAGTTAACACATTAAAGACGTCACTAATTTTTTATGCTGTAACACATTTTCCAAGTGTGACTAAGCAAACTGATAAAAAAAAAACACCAGCAAAAGACCCCAGTTCCCCTCGGGAACCTCCATTGCAGCAGGAGCTCTGTTAACGAGAGTGAGAGTTAGAGCGAGAGCGAGAGCGAGAGACTGACTGTAGAGGAGTTGAAACCACTGACTGTATATGTGACATATGATAAATCATTAGTTGGAAAAGGCACTGGCTGTTAGTCTAACCTGACATCAGTGATGAAAGTTGGCTGATACATTTGCTCTATGCAGGATATATGGAGGATACATATTTTTCAGTTCATGTGAATTCTGTATTTAAATGATGAAAATGTTATTGAAGTATTTAAAGTAATGTTGCTGTAACATAATGCACTGCTTTTGAAATGGAGGAAATCTCTCCGTTGAGTCAAAATTAATGCAGTAAAGCAAATGGTGTTGATCATCATTAATAATATGATTAGTCGTGCTTCATTATGTTTGATCATTTGAGGACCCTAATTAACATTTGTTGGAAAATTGTTTAATACATGGTCACACAAACTCATACAGAACAACTCTCATGGCACTGTTAAGTGAACTGCTCCTAAAGCTCATTTGCGAGTTGCAGTCTTTTATGATATCAGTTTTTCAGAAGCCTGTATTATAGTAACAGTTTCTATGTTGTACAGCCCTAATATTTAATAATTTTGTGCTGTCGTTGGTTGTGTAGTCTGTTCTGGTTGTAAGATGTTCTCTTCTCTTTTCTCTAGATCATATGACTGTAAGAATGGCTCTGATGTTTGGAGAAGTGACAATAACCCACACCAACATCACTTTCTATGACTGCAAGGCTGTGGGAAGACTTAATGCTACCTCACCGTAAGCATATCTGGTCTCTTGTCATCACTATAAAAATGGTTAATTCTGAGCAACGATTACATTTTTTTTAGGACTAATTGCGTTGTTATATGCAGAATTAAATCATTAATTGAAAAGTAGTGCTATATGAACAAAAGTGCAACAACATTTGGTTTGCAAACACTTAAAAAAAAAAATAAGGGGCTTTTTAACAGCAGCGTTCCTTTTAACACAGTTACGCAGCTGCAGTTCAAATATTTCTTGTAAATCTCAACTTAAACATTAATGTAATCATATCAAATATAAAACCAAAGCTATTTTCCCCTACCAGGGCATTCATGCGTGCTGCCCAAAAAAGCAACGCTTTTTTGTAAGAAAAGAAATGTTAAAAAACCTGTTAACGCGTGATACAATTATTGCCGTTGTCAAGTAAATAATGTGTTAACGTGATAACTTAGAATGTTAAATTATATTAATGTACACAATATATGTAAATCAG
Organism: Brachyalestes nurse; assembly: GCA_037974405.1. NCBI lineage: Eukaryota > Metazoa > Chordata > Actinopteri > Characiformes > Alestidae > Brachyalestes > Brachyalestes nurse. Next base: position 18,146,202 of record JBBPCY010000018.1, read on the forward strand.
ATTGTCAATATTATACAAAGATGTTTTCAGACACTTTAGATAAATTAATTCCTTCTGGCACAAATTCCTTCATTTATCATTATATAATTTCACAGACCAGATATTTTTGTAATTGAATTACATTGGGCTGTTAAGAAAAAATCTGAGAACTCTGAATCTTGCACACATGCACACACATACATGAAACTAAAAATGGTAACTAAAGGCATTTTAAAGATGTACTGAAACATTCTTTTCTGTGTTTACTATCGTTTTCCTGGATATTGGATAGTGGCCTACAGCTAAAGCGGATCAGATTTAGCTCTGAAAGAGAAAATGTAACTCTAGGAGTTATTGACCTCAGTCATTTTCCTGTATTTGATTGTTGGAGTGTGTAATTAGCCGGTGCTGCAGGTGCATAGCGAGTGTGTAAACGGAATCTCTAGCCCCAGGTGCGTGACAGATGCCTGTGTGTGTTTGTAATGTCATCTTTGTCACCGCAGGTGTATGGCATGTGTGAGCAGTATGTGGCCGTGTCACTGGTGTGCTCAAGATGAACTCTGCACCCACAATCATACCTGTCCTTCGCAGTACATGATCTTCAACAGCAGAGTAAGAACATAGACATAAACACAAGCACACCCTTTCTTTCTTTTTCTTTCTCTTTATTTCTTGTTTTTCTTTTTTATTCCTTTCCTTCCATCATCTGTGCCTCATTCTGGTGGGGTTTTTTTTTTTCTACAAGAGAATGTATAATAGCTCTTAGAACATCTTGACCAGGTACCTCTGCAATACCAGGTATCAGTATCAGTTCAGGAGAAAATGCTGGATTAGATATCCTCAGAGGAAAAATGAATCTGATCCAGTCCTGTAACACATTTAACCTGAACTACCCCACACTTACGTTGTGTTCAGTCCTAGACCATGTATTGTTTTTGCTGTCACTCAGTGGTAGTATATCTGTATGTGTTTATCAGGACCAGAAGGAGCCTCGTGGTCAAGAATCATGTCCGTGTGTGTGGGCCCTGGAAGGTTCTCCGTTGATTCCTGTTGGGTTTGATGCGCAGGTGTCGCTACAAGGCAAAAACCTGGACATGTTTGAGGTCAGAGGTTCTGTTCAGTAATTTGATATGTTCCACTAGGGCTGGATGATAAAACAGTAACAGTAGTTATTGTGGTATATTTTCCTCTATATACATATGATAACAGATGTTTATGTACAAATATAACAAACCCTTTCCGGCTGTCCCATTCCGTTTTCAAAATACATTGCTAAATAATTCCTGACTTTATAACTATTATATCTCAGCTGTCTAATCATAGATTTTAAATGTGCCCTGTGAAGCTGACAACCTAAGCAACACTTTGATATAATTGATTAAAAAGTTTTTGATGGAAATATTTTCAAATTATTACCAAAAGAAAAACAAGGTATACTGAGGTAAGACTATTGAACTTTGTATAACTTTATATTTGCTTTTATACTCAGATTGTTATACATAATTTTTCAGCACTAATTTGCCTATTTGCAATTGACAGACGCATTTCTGTCGCATTTCAGACACATTAAGTCTCAGCGTAGTCATATATTGAATCACGTCTCTCTGCCTAAACAAGAAAAACTACTAAGCTAAATAAATAAATACAAGCATTGGTTTGAATGTGCTGTACAAACTAGACTGATTCATGGCAGCGCCTCAAAACTTAATTGACCTGCTGCTAACATCTTGGTGACCCAGCACACCTTCAGAAGTCTGCTGAAGTCCATGCCTCAGCATGTCTGTGACACAAGGGAGACCTACACAATACTAGGCAGGCGGTTTTAATGTTATGTTTGAGCGGTAGATGTAGAACAACTGTGGGACATACATATGATTCCATGTCCCGACAAGGTAAAATAATCAAACCTGTGTGCGCAGGATGATGAAGACTATGAATGTGTAGTGGTGATTGAAGGTCAGGAGTTACTGTTACCCGCCACGCTGGATAAGAGCGGAGAGACAGACTCACCTGTGTTCAGGTGTGGCACCCGCAAGGTAACTCCATCTTTTTTTTTTTTTGACTGTCATTTATTTCTGTCAACACTTTGGTTTGGTGGTTGTCCAGCTTTAAAATTCTTGATAATTCACTAGTGAGTTGAATTGTATGTTTCAGAGCAGTTATGATCTGTAGTAATTTTATACTACCGTGTTTTCTTTCAGTCTATGAAAGAAGCAACCTTTATGTGCTGCCTTCATTGTAAATTTAATTCCAGATGAAGCTCAGATCACTAAGGACTTAATTTAATGAAAGTAACTTTTAGGTGACTAAAGTGTGACAAATGTTCTGTGTTTTTGCTTGTTTCAGAAATTAATTTTCAGGTGTGTTAGATCATGTTATTTTACATGTCAATATAAGTGATACAGCAGCAGTGGGAAAAAAATAATTTTGTTTAAGGAGAAGAGATCTAGTGCCTTGCATAAAGGGTTAATTGCATTTTTGTTTGTACTTTTGGACTGAGATTAACTCAGTGTTTGTGTGTATGCACACAGTTTGGATTCACAGTAAAGCAGTTGGAGTATTTAGCTCCAGTGTACCTGCAGAGAGGCACTCAGCGTATAGACTCAGCTCCACACCTGCGCTGTAAGTACCGTGACCTTCACAGCACCATCGCTGTAACTCATCTCAACTCCTGCTCTGAATTTGTGCTGTTCTAATCCTGTGTGTGTGTGTGTGTGTGTGTGTGTGTGTGTGTGTGTGTGTGTGTAAACAGTGCAGCTGTATGACTGCTCCATTGGCCAGACTGACTGCAGTCAGTGCCATGCTGTGTCTGAGGAGTACGGTTGTGTGTGGTGTGGAGGGGACACTCCAGGCTGTGTGTTCAACCAGTCCTGCTTCAGCACTGCTGTAGACACCTGCCCTCCACCACTCATTACTGAGGTACATTACACACACACACACACACGCACATCTTGTTACCCCGGCCACTTATTTCAAACCACTAGAACCACTAAGCACACAAATGCTCTCTTGTACCTACTTTTTTCCTGCCACTCATTACTGAGGTACCATTTCACATACCTAGCACACCTCTTCACACATCATAACATGTACGCACAGTTGTTTTCACAAATTTTCACCAGTTTTTATTCACATGGCCTTAGACTAGTGTAATTGCATGCATAAAGCATATAACTCACTCATATACACCTTAGTTTTTCTCCTCTGTATTGTAATACTTTATTCCTCCTCCCTATGTTTATTACCTTAAACCAGTCAAAATCATTTTTATTTGTTTGGCCAAAAATATTTTGTTAAATGTAACTTTTTGTAAGTAGAAGTTCTTTGTAAAGAAGTTTATTATTAGAATCAAACAGATAAACGCTAATGCAGCGTGAACAGTCCAATACGAAAAGCTTTATATTTTAATTGTAATTTTGGACAGGTGATATATTTGATCTTGTTATTTTATATTATTTATTTTATTTGTGTATTGTATAGTGACAGTTATATTTGCCAGTATGGAGTATGTGGATGATGTTGGACATAAAGTTATTGAGCTGTATTCATGGTCCGACCAAAATTTCAGTTCCACAATAGGAAGCTCTGCTGCATGCATACATACATTTGCATGCTATTTATAGTTTCAGGTTTTCAAGATGTATTTGTTTCAAGATGTAAATGTGCACATTTTTGTACAAATTTTCTTGTGTTTTCATGCACATGTGTTGTGTTCAGGTCCACCCACTGACGGGCCCAGTGGAGGGAGGGATTCTGCTGACAATTCTGGGTTCTAATCTGGGTCAACGTTATCAAGACATCCAGTCTGGGGTGACGGTGGCTGGAGTCACCTGCAAGCCGCTGCCAAAGGCCTACCTTATATCCACCCAGTACGACTCATCATAGTGTATAACACTTACAAGCACACATCTGTCTGCTTGTGAATTGTTTCTAATAATCAAATCTATCAATATTTTAGATTTGTATTTTTTTTGCATAATTTGAACATCTTTTACATCGTGTGAAACCAATAGAAATGGTCCAAAATGGTTCATTAAAAGTAGCAAACACCTTTGTCTTCTCCTGTAAGGTTACCATTTTAGACAGCAATGAAATACTCATTAGTTTATATTTCAAACTTAGGTTTGAGTATGTTTTTCTATTAATTATATAACTACTAATGCACAAGATCAAAATCAAGTAGAACTTTTCTGTTACATCCATATACAGGGATATAGTAGTACATAACAATGTTTTTCCAAGGCACTGACACAACATGCAAGATAAAGCTAGTAGTTTGTTGGACATCTAAGCATCTAAGATATAGTCTATATTTGGTACAAATAAATAAAAGTGCAATAGAGTAAATAACAATGAAACAAATTCACTCTGTCCAAATGTTGACTACATGTAGTAGTCAGTTTATTTGTATGTGAATGTGAACATGTGTCTTCAACTGTGTGTGTGTGTGTGTGTGTGTGTGTGTGTGTGTGTGTTTTCATGTATCAGGATTGTGTGTGAGCTGCAGCCATCTACGCAGGTAACTGCTGGTCCTGTTGTGGTAACGGTTGGTAACTCAGAACCAGGACAGTCTCCTCAAACCTTCACCTACCAGGACCCCCAGCTGAGCCGTATCGTTCCCAGCAAAGGCCCCATGGCCGGGGGCACCAGGCTTACTGTGCATGGCTCTCAGCTCCTCACTGGACAGGGCATGGATCTGCGGGCATTTGTGGGCTCCCAGCCTTGCCACATGTAAGTTCTGCCAGCTCTGTTCAGTCACTGAGGCCCTAAACACTTGAATAAAAAATCGTCCATTATTTAGCCTCTGCACATAAAAACAACTGGAAAATATTCACTACTTTTCAATACAAATCAAAATGATTCTTTTTTACCTTGTTAGTTAATGCTTTTGGTCATACTAAGCACAGTCAAAAGACACAATTCTTGTTTCTCCATGATCTCTGAAGTGTGGTGCCTCTCAATGCCTTCTAATGACTGACTGTCATCTTGTACAAGAGACAGGGGAAATTATATTCACCAATATAATAGTCTGTTTTCTCACCCCTTCCACCGCCCCCAAATTTCATCAAAAGAAAACACCAATCGTTCCCGCCTACATGTGCACATATTTCAGCTACGCTAACTGGTTAGCGAATTGCACACAACCCCCTTCTCCATCACTCTCACTGGGTTTGGGCTGCAATGTGTCATGTGGTGAAGGGAGACATATATGCTAAAAGATGACTCTGCTACCTGGCATTGTAGAGCTTTCTGAAAATGCTGGTCATCAACATTGTCTATTTTATTGTAGTTTTTGTGACTAGTTTTTTGTACCCGAAACTAGTGACAAAAAGGTCCAAGTTTCCTTTTCTGTGATTCATACACATTGTATAGTGAAGAAATATTGAAAGAGTTTAATAGCAAAATGCTGTTTATCAGTTTGTTTTGAATGTAATGAGGTTTGTAAAGGACAACAAATTTTACTGATTAAATAATACCAATTTTATTGATTTCTTAAATAAAGATTAAAAAAAAGACCAAAATGTATTAAAATGTCTTCCAGGATGCATTGAAGATTAAAACGTATTTTATGCATTTTGTAACTAAATTGTTTTATTTTCTGTGTCTATAATTACACATTACACTGCACTGGGAATGAGATGTATTGCTCATCGTGAAGAAAGAAGTGTTTCAGCTATTTCCTGTAATATATTTGTTGTAGTCTAAATAGAACCCCTCTCATTGCCTATATCAAATTCAAAGCGAGCATATAAATGAATAGTAAACGGAGGACATGTGTTCTAAAACTATAATTGCTTTTTGCTATTAACACTGACAGCAGAAGCAATAGTGTAATGTGAAATGAAAGGAAGAATGTCAGTGCTGTAGGATCATCTACAAGACACTAGCCTCATCTATAAGGAACTGGGTTTAATCAACTTGGCTAATGGAAGCTACGTTTATCTTTAAAATCTGCAGAATGGATGGAGTGAGTGACACACAGTTGGTGTGCCGCACCAGTCACTCAAACCAAACGGTGGGAGTGTCTGTCAGAGTAATGTTTGGAAGAGCAGAGAGGACTGTGCATAATGTAGTGTTTCACTATATGGAGGATCCGGTCATCACTGACGCCATTCCTGCAGAGAGCTTCTATGGGTGAGCCTAATTTTTGTTTAATGTGAAGTATTTTGCAGAAGATTATAACTAGACAATTACTGACTGAGGCATCACTGTAGTTCTTGTTTTTATTTCAGAAATCTGTAGCTCTGCCTAAACATATTAAAATAAAATATAGGTAAATGGATGGATGCATTTTAGATTATGTTACACTTTTCTGCTACACATGGTGCGTAAAAGATCGAATTTTGGAATTTTACACTTTATGGACACATTTTTACAGGGGTGGACGCAATATAACAATAACTGGACAAAACCTAGATGTAGTCCAGCAACCGATGATGTCCATCCTCTGTGAGATCCCAGGAAACGCCTTGGTCAGGAGAAGGCGATACAGCCATGTCACAGCCCGGAATGTTCTTCCCAACAGCACCATGGAAACGGTAGTGTGATTTTCAGAAATCTTTGGCATGTCATTAGTTAAAATAAACCACCAGTCCAGTATAAAGCATCTTCTGCTTATTCATAGATTTGTATCACTGGTTATGTTTTCCTTTCTATCTGTACTGTGGGTCATTACTGTAGATAACTGTTTAAACTTTACTTTGCTGTACTTTACAACTATACCTCCATGTACACACACTCCTCTCTCTCTCTGTCTGTATCTTTCTTTTTCTTTGTCTTTTCACTCATTCTCCTTTCTTTTTACCTCTTTTCTCCCTTTTAGAGAAAGGGTTTGTGTGTTAGCATTAGCTCGGAGCAGATGAGTTGTCAGAGTCCGCCGGTGGAAAAGGGCTGCCGGGTGGTGAGAGTGTGGTTTGAGATGGATAATGTGCATGTGGACTTTGAGAGCGTCAAGGGTACAGCCTTCACATACCAAGCAGACCCAGAGTTATACCCGTTGAACCGTGAGGACCAGGAACTCCCCATCCGCTTCAAACCTGGGGGAGTCCTTGCTGTTGAGGTAAGCAGAAGAATTAAAAAAAAGTTTTTTGTAGGAACACATTTTCAGTAGAAGCCCAGTTTGAGGAGCTTTCCTGACACTTGCAAATGTAATCTTAACCTATTACCTTGCTGACCATGGACCATTTTCTGTTTGAATGTCCTGCCGATCAGTCAAACGTCACTATTGCTTGTGCTGATAGAAGGATGACTGCATCAGTAGCCCAAACCCTTCTCAATCAATATCCATTCTTCATAATGTCTTAAACTACCACAATAAATACCTTTTTCATAAACTGTGGAGTACTTTGTTAAAGTTTGAGGGGAAAAATCTATTTAATTTTGCATTTATCAATATTTAACTTAATCATAAATATTAAATAATGCTAGTGATGTTCACAGAGTACTGGCTTTGATTACTCATGTTAAGATTTATGAGTGTATGTTCACTGCTCAGTTACTGTAAAAGACACACCAGAGATGCTGTGCTCACAAAACAAATCATGTTTAATTTCAGAAACTGTGATTTGGTTGTCATAGTAATTTGTTCAGTTCTGAATTTTTAAACAGCAGTGCTTATTTTTTAAATTATTACCAAAAAAATGACAGGATTTATGGGGATACTGTAATTAGTTAGTGATGATCACAGGAAACATCTGGTTTTGAAACTGATATGCTTTAGAGTGATGTTCAGGCTAGACCTTTAATTATTTGAGACAAGACCCAATTGCTCCCACTCGGCTTTGATTCTGCACTTTCTCCTTGCTTTAGTGTTTATTATACTTCACAAGGTCCATGCCTGGGAGAAAGTGAATGCACAGGAAATAAAACAGCAAACTGATAAAGTAAAGAAAATTGAGAGTTATTTCTGGATATTCCTCTGTAACCTGTTGTGTGTGAAGACTGCTAAAATAAAACGGGTGAAGGCTATCTCATTATAGGCTATTAGAACTGAACAGTGTGACAACAGCACAGGATGGAAGGCTTATTTATTAGTACAGGCTTGTTTACTAGTGCAGTATTGTGATTTAATGAATTGTGGTGTTTTTAAATGTTTGTTGCTATCCAGGCTAATTTATTGTTTTCAGGGTCAGAATTCCGTATGAGTCACAGGCTCCTTTCCACCTTCCTTGGCTGCCGCATCCTAACTTCACCATCTGTCTGCTTGGTGACACCTCAACAACTAACCTTAACAACCGAAATTGTAAAGTTTTGCTGGTCGCACTAGCTGTCGCCAAGAAAACGATCCTCATGAACTGGAAAACAAGGGAAAAAAATCACATTATCTGGAAAAACTTATTAATAGACCATATATCATTGGAAACTTCACACTATTTGTCTGAAAATGACTCGCAAGACTCTCCATCTGGTCATCATTTTCTACATTTCTACAGTCGTGACCCCGCTGGCCCTCTTTGTCTGAGATCTGGGCCATGAATTCTCTCCCGCTCACCATGGTAACTTAAAAATTCTATAGATCTTCTCTGCCCTGCTCTGTCCCTCAGAGGTTTCAGACTAACAGCCCTGTGGGATGACCCAACAGACAAACGGGGAGAGGGTGTTAAACGTGGGTACTGATGTGTGCCCTCTGGTCCCTCTCCCTGCCGTCCCTCCCAGCCCTCCTTCGCCCCGATGGCTACCTGGGTCTACCTCACATGACACACCTCACTTTTTAATGCACTGCATGCTAGATTTCCAACATTCCAAACCAAGGGACCAAAAAAAAAAAAAAAGATTTACGTATGAGTAGAGACTCGGCACAAAATGTTTCTCTTTTCGCTTGCTTTTTTCTCAATAAAAATAAAAAATAAAAAACCTTATCCCCATCCCTTCCTTACTTTTGTCTTAACTTCTGGCTTTCTTTGACAAGTGTTGTCTAGGTATCGTTTGGCAGGTATTGTTTAGGTGTACTGAGCGTGCAGTAACTTGGTTGAATACTGGATGTTGATTTAAGTTTAGGTTTAAGAAACAGAGGTGGACTGCTTGAGCACTGATGTACGTCGCGGATAAGGGCAGCAGCTAAATGCCGTAAATAATGCATTAACATTCATCTAGTTTTTCCTCGTAGTTTTAGAAGGTGGAGAACATTATATGTAAAACTGACTGTAATTAGTTGATGAAACTTAAATTGAGTCAAGTATGCGTTTAGCAGCACTTGTAACCTCTCTTTTTCCTGTGCAGTCTACACACATTTTGATCAATTCTACCTTATGTACATGTGCATGAGATATAAAAACACAAACTAAAATATGCAGTTTAGCAGTCTACATGTCAGCTTATTGTACATTATATGAACCCCAGTCTTAGCGAGAAAGAGTGCACTGCTCCATGTTTAGTGACAGAACAGGGCACCTGTTTCAGATGGTTGATTCTGATTGCTTGTGACCACAGCCTGATGTGTTTAATTTTGTTATGCAGGGTAAAGGACTGACTCAGGCCATGAGCAAGGAAGAGGTGGTCGCTTGGCTTGGAGACAAAGAATGCGATGTGAAAACTCTGGATGATACTCACCTGTACTGTGAACCACCTGAGGAGCAGCCACTCAGCATGGACCACAAGGAGCTGCCTAGCCTGAAGGTGCTTTTAGCCAGAACACTGGTTTCGAACTCTCTTCAATTCTCAAGGCTTTTTCTTAAAAGTTTTCTTAAAATGTTTGTAAATGGTTGCTGCTCTCAACATACTTTAAAAACATATAAAACATTTTAGATAATATTTTATACTAATCTGTTATATATAACAATACTTTATTGTTGTTTAAAAGTGACAAATAGTATCTTATTCTCTGTGTCTCTGTCTCTGTCTGTGTCTATGTATGCGCTTGCTTCTCTCAGGTGGTGATGGGAAGGCTGGAGTTCAATCTGGGAACAGTGCAGTACGATATTGGCAATCACTCTGCTATCCCTCTGGAGGCTCAGGTGGGGCTGGCAGCTGGAGCAGCTGTGGTTGTATTCATCGTCCTTGTTATCATCCTCATGTACAGGTACAGTAACTCTTTAAACATATATATAGAGTTGGCCAGAATATTTAAAAATAGCGACTGAGTACACTATCCTCAATTTATTCAGTAATGTATTTCATTTCAGTGCATAAAGAAGTAACACATTCAATACATTTAGGATGGATCTTTATAAGACACGTGGTATAAACTCTGCTGAAGTAGTTTTTATATAATTCACTTACTGAAGACATTTACCAAATGCTGCATATCATATATTTATTTGTACCAAGTAGGTGAGTGGTTATAGTATAGTCTAGTAGGCCAAGTCAAATATTCACACACCCATCTTTGGGCAACCCTGCCCAAAGATGGGTGTTTTTATTTATATTCTCTTACCATATCTATATTTCTATTTAGTTATCACTTTTCTGTGGAATCTGTTTTATGTGTGTATATGTGAGTGTGTAATTAACCGTGATGATTGCCATGTCTTAATGTGTAGGAGAAAGAGTAAGCAGGCAATGAGGGACTACAAAAAAGTTCTGGTTCAGTTGGAAACTCTGGAGATCAATGTTGGAGACCAGTGCAGGAAGGAGTTCACAGGTGTGTTTCTATACAAGGTTCCACAGGCATGCATGCACACACAAGATCTCACCATCTGGATTTATCAGGGATTAACTGAATGACACACAGTTCTGATTGTTGTTTTTTAATTTTTTAATTGTTTATTTCAAACTCAGACCTGATGACAGAGATGATGGACTTGAGCAGTGATGTGGGTGGCCCGTGCATACCATTCCTAGACTACCGCATGTATGCAGAGCGCATTTTTTTCCCTGGCCAGAGGGGAGCGCCGCTGAGTCAGAACTTGGACCTGCCAGACTCTCGCAGACTGACAGTGGAGCAGGGCCTGGGCCAACTCAACAACCTGCTTAACAACAGACTCTTCCTCACACGCGTATGTCAAACTCTTGTTCTCTTTTTATATTTGAAGATTCCAAAATTAGTCCATCATGCTCAATCTACTCAAACACTTGGCTGCTCCCAGCAAGACAAATGCAGCTAACAATGTGACATTTTTTTAAATTCTTCATTTTTAGTCATATCAAGTTCTAACTGCTAACTAGACTAGCATGTGTATCATCCAAGTGAAATGAAGCCAACCACCCCATCTTCACGAAATGCTAGTATTGCAACATCACTAGACAATTCGCTTACGGGAGAACACTAACTGCCAATTCAGTTATGTCAGCTAGCCAGCATAGCTGACATAATGCCGACTGATGGAGGGAGAGGGAAAGCCAATCTCCCCATCCAGAGAGAGTGAGGCCAGTTACAGATACTTATCCATCCATCTCTTTTCATAACAGGACTACTGTTATGAAGTATGAAGTAGTGCAGGAAGTGCTGCAGTGCTACTATATAATGAATTTGAATGTCCATTCATTTGAGGCTTTATTTCTGGGTGAAAGTATCCTGAATTTGAGTGTAGTCCATTGGTTTTATTCCTGTGTGAAAGTGTCCTGAATTTGAGTGTAGTCCATTGTTTTTATTCCTCTGCGAAAGTGTCCTTTCTTGGTAGTCATTGTGTATGCTGAGGCACATTGTTTCACCTCAAAGAACAAACAACAGTCAGAAGCGTAAACAGTGTTTTTGTATTCGTATCATGCTGAATGAAGAACAGCGTCCGTTTGAAGTAGAAAGTGCTTGTGTTTGTAAACGTCTGACTCAACTCTTGCCTGCTCTCGCTGAGTTATTGATGATAAGACCACCAAACAGCAAAACAAAAAAAGAGTGAAGTTCAGCCTTTAATGTTTTATCTATTTAAATATTTATTCTTAATATTGAACCTACTTTTCGGCTTTCTGTCCTTCATTGGTGTTTTTATACGTGCAGTATTTTATTTATGATGAAGTAACCCTAGCTGTTTTGATGGGAACTGTCAGTAAAGGTGCATCAGGCTTTTATACTGTCACAAAACTGAGCCCAACTGGACAGCTCTTACCAATCAGACGGAAAAGAGGCCCTCTTGACTTTCCTAAAACGTGATTTACTTGATCTTAAGTGCTGTCCTAGAACAAACACAGAGGAAAAAAGATCCAACTGTCAGACCCAACAGTCAGATTTGTGATGGCAGGAGTTTGAGTGCAAACTTTTTGTGTGTTTGTGTGTGTGTTCTGTCCATAGTTCATCCACACACTGGAAGAGCAGCAGAATTTTTCTCAGCGTGACCGTGGCTACGTAGCCTCACTTCTCACCATGGCACTCCACGATAAACTGGAATACTTCACTGATGTCATGAAAACCTTACTGGGGGATCTAGTGCAGCAATACGTGGCCAAGAACCCCAAACTGATGCTGCGCAGGTACAGCATACATCCTGTTTCGTCTTTTATCTCAGAGCCCATACATCTTTTGATTTTCCTTTATGTGTTTCGGTTGATTCATCTACTGGTTATTTGAATAATGAACCAGAGCGCTTTCTTCTACCTGCAGGACAGAGACAGTGGTGGAGAAGATGCTCACAAACTGGATGTCCATCTGTCTCTATTCCTTCCTTAAGGTACAGAAGTGAACCAGAACTTCGGCTTTTTTTTCATGCCAGTGACATTCATATTAGAAGCTCTACTTACACAAGCTTAGAGAAAAAATACCTCAAACCTGAGTGACAGTGAGGCAGAATATAGCCTGTTCTGCTGCTCAAAACCATTAAAGATGCAATTCAGATTACAAATACACATAAAAATAGAGAGAAATTAAGTAGAGGCCCATTTTAAAATGTATGTTTTAAATCAGGACCTAAAAACTGGCTATGTGTTACTTGTAAGTACTACATTTTTAGCAAAAGCTGCTTGTTCTTACATTGTGTGTGTGTGTGTGTAGGAGGTTGCAGGAGAGCCTCTGTACATGCTGTATAGAGCTATAAAGTATCAGGTGGACAAAGGCCCAGTGGATGCTGTGACAGGGAAAGCCAAACGCACACTTAACGACAGCCACCTGCTCCGAGAAGACATAGATTACTGCTCCATGGTAATTTCTCTAAGTGTTTTTCTCTCTACCTCTCAGTCTCTCACAGAATATCTGTCATGTAAACAGGACTCTGTCCTCAAAATTTGCTCTCTCTCTCTCTCTCTCTCTCTTAATAATATATTATTCTACACAGTTCTGTATAGCCTACCTTAGTCGATGTTACTATGTCTGTTAATCTCAGCTGAGTAACTGAAGCACCATAAATGAATAATGCAAAATATTGTTTAGACAATGTAGCTCAGTATCATAAAGACAACTTTAGAAGAACACCGCAAGTTCTCTAAAAACATTTATTATACAAAACTGAACTGGCTTTACAAGATGTTTAGTTTGACATCTGCCACTGCTATTCTCACTGCAGTTTTGATAGTTTCTCGCTTTGTGTAAATGGAGAAACAGCCTTTAGAAAGATTTTCATTGCAGTGTCAGTCCTTATTTTGAAAGCAATCAAGTGTATAGGTGTGTCTTTTAACCCATTAAACCATGCCCCCTGGTGGTTGAGACATGATTGTTTTAATCTCTTTACAAATTGAGTGAATCACTTAAATGTGCTACATAAGTCAAATTTGCTTCTTTAGTTTTGCACCTAAGCTATGAGGCAAATGTAGCTAATAAGCCAGTCAGTGTGACTCAGCCATTTTATGAATGACAGACTTTATAACATTAGCCTCAAAGCTCTATTGCAAAACAAAAGAAACAAACTTCAGCAAGCAAGCATGTCTTGGCTAATTGAATATATTTGAAGTAAGGGACCAATTGAGTAAGTAAGATATTTTAATGAATCATTCTTTTAAAGAAAGACAGAAATGACAGACAGAAATTACTATTTTGATACCACCAACCATTTATCTGGATAAACAGCTTCTCTTGAACTGTAGCCACGACTACAGACGTAAAAGTGTATGGCAAAACGTGAGAGAAATAGAAATAGATTTATTTCAGCCTGTTTATTCAGTTCACGTCCACTTTGCACTTTCCAAAGAGTAAGCAGGCAATGTATCCACTGTATTTTCCAGAAGTTAGTAACACTGATCAAGTCTTGCACTAATCAGGTCATGCCATGCATCACTTGACAGCTGTAAAATCTGACTAGAATGTCCAGATTTTCTTATTAACTATGACATCATCTACACCAATGGTGCATGTTATCTGAAGTCTCATGATGTAATTCTTAAGTCTTTTCCAGTAAAACATTTTTAGATTGCCTTCACAGATTAGTCGTGACATCATCCTATGACTGTTAGTTGTGACATCATTCTGACATCAAGTCTTCCTTTTGTTATTTTCAAATGTGTGCATTTTTTTGTCATATCTAAATGTCATATATTATTTTTATTAACTAAACGTGTATACAACCTGTATGTAAGAATATCAGAATTCAGCTGACAAATATTCATTATATTGTTTGAAAAGATTACCTTATTTACCTGTGTTGCCTCAAAGTGTAATATGCATCTAAAGTTAATGATAATGCCACCAACGTGGGTATGTTTGATGTATATTTGTGTATGAAATTGGACATAAAACAGCAAATTCAACTCTTTTAAATGCTGCAGATTGTGAAGAATGTTTTAAAACTTAAAACAACTGCTTTACCAATTTCAGGGTTCTTCTTACCAACCTTTATATAATGTGGATGTTTTTTAAGCTTAAAAAAGATTGTCATTTACAAAGTTAAGGAACCAGAAGTGGTCAGGGATATGGCTTGTCATTGTCTTGTTATCTGGTTCTCAGACTCTGACGGTGCTGGTTAAGAGTGGAATGGAGGTCCAGCCATGTCCAGTTAAGGTTTTGGACACTGACACCATCACCCAGGTGAAGGACAAGATTCTGGACCAAATCTATAAAGGAGCCCCTTTTTCACAGAGGCCCTCTGCTGACTCTCTGGACCTTGGTATGGAAATCCATCACTTTTCTGTCATACTGGGTCTGTCATGATTACTTACTAAAACCTCTTACCTCTGAAGATCTTTAGAAGCATTTCACCTAATCTCCAAGGCCTTTTGCCATTTTATATAAAGCAACATTGGTTACCTTAAAAGGCACTTTATAAATCTTAAGTTCTTCTTCTTATTGTTATTAGTATTAGAAAAAAACTTGCAAATAATATTTTTCCTGGTTCAGGAGGGCATTCCCAAAATGCAAATAGTTCCCATTTGCATTTGTTAGAATTTTTGTTCTTTTCATGTCTACAGTGTTACAGTTTCATCGAATAAGCTCTAGTGTTATGTAGAGCTAATGAGCAAACCTAAAATAGAACAAGTGATGTGCCAGACATTTTGATTAAATGAAAATATTATAGATACACCAAGCTCCCTGAAACAGAATCTATGGCAGGAATAAATAAATAAATGTATGTGTAATAAATAAATGAATACAAAAAGGAAGCCAAACCCTTGCTGGTGTGCGCTTCTGTAGAAGATCAAGCAGGGGGTGGTTGTCTAAGCGGGTACCCCAGGGAACACTATACGTCTTAAGTGCAGACCATAGCCTAAAGCAGACAATGTGGGATGTACAGAGGAGGGAAAAGGTTGCAAAGGTCCTGAAAAAACCATAAACCATCAGAATTGAAGATATCATTCAGGTTGTGAATATTTTTATCTAACCAAAGTATTTAAAGCCTGTTAAGAGATTAAAATATACTATTTTGATGACATGTCATCGATTCATGGGCATTTTTCCTTATAATAATCCAGATTTTTTAAAGTTACATTAATTAATGAATCATTAATGAAGTATTTTGGAATGTTTAAAAGTCTACGCTGTGTTCCACTTTTATTGTTTAGCTTATTTATTTTAGACCTTGAATTGCTTGATAAATTTGAACTATATTAATAATTTAATGAATAGTGATGGTCCTTATTCTGATGTTAAAAATTTATGCTCATGAAGTTATATTTAATTTATAATTATGCAGTTTAATTTTTACTTTCACATTCATTAGCCAAAAGAAGACTAGTCAAAACAAGCAGTCCAGACAGCTCCATGAGAGAAAACAACCTTAACATTTTCATTAAAAGATATGAGGCGGCCATTTGTGGGTGATTTACTGTGACAGCCAATCAAGTTAGCTGTCCATAGCCCTCACTTCTCTCAGTCAAAGAAGAGGATGGTAAACCTTTATCAGGACAATAGTTCATCGTTCATTTTTAACACTAGGAAGGAAAGACCGTTGGGTGTGAATAGTATTGGTATGAGTTCTGTACTGTTTTTAAATGTTCAGTATCGATATGTATTGATATATTGATAATTTTGATGGCAATCCATATGCAGACTAGTCAAAGCTGACCCTCATCACCCAGCCAAGCATGTTGTCCTCTTCTGTGAAACAGTTTAGGATAATTAAAAGCCATGACTACAAGTCACAGCAACAGCTTCTTTCCCCATGCAACATTTTTCAATCATGCAAAACTTTGAGCTCTACTGCTTGAATGCTGCTTAGATAATAGATATGGTCCCCGACACTGAATACTAAAGAGTACAGAACTAGGTTCATACCTATTAATGGTTATGCACATATTTTATAGTTACTGGAGTACTAGTGCTATATAAACAGTCTGCAGCTGTTTTCCTGCTTCCATTTGAATTTGTGCAGTATCACAATTCTTTAATATTTTGACCTTGTTGTCAGAACAAAACGAAAATGCCCAACCTTCTCCAAAAAAGTGAGAAGGAAAAAACATACTTAACTTTAAATGCAAGTCAGTGTTTTAAAATAAAACCGGATTTTATTAAATGTTTTATTTATTTTGTGTCTATATGTCATTAAATGTTTTTAGTTTTAGTTTGGTTATTATAAGTACAATTTTTTTGTTTTTGTTATGATTGCTATTTGTGAGCCCTTTCCAGACTGCTTTGGTAACTGTAATTAGGTTCTCCATTCCAGGCTGAGTGGAACCACTTATGTTTTGCTTTCACAGAATGGCGCTCGGGGCAGGCGGGTCACCTGACTCTGTCCGATGATGATGTCACAGCCATCGCGCAGGGTCACTGGAAAAGGCTCAACACTTTACAGCACTACAAGGTGAATCACATCTCACCTGGTGGAGCACTAATGCTGCCTTCAAGTGCTCTTAATTTCCACTCATCAGCGTGTAATTATGGGTTTTAGAGTACTCATTTGCAAGCTATTCATTTATTATTTTGCCAGAAAGACATTTAAAAGCCTTTTTCCTGTTTTATTTATATATATATACATATTTAATGTTTATCCTCTGTCAGATATAGTGTTCTGTTTTTCTCTGTACACAGGGATTAGTGCTTTACCCCCCACACAGACACAGTGTTAACAAATTCCAGAGAGGCCCTGTAGATTAAAAAGGAAAAGAGTGAGGAAAGAGGGCCGTTATGTTACATTAATGTTCTTATGAATTTTGCCATACGATTGTCTACTATCAGTTACTTATGTTGTAATGGAGACAGATTGGGTAATGGAGCTCTATAGGATACCCTTCTGGCACTACTGGAACACTGGACCTTTTCTTAGGCCACTTAATACAAACACAAATCGTATAATTCAGTTTCTGACAATATATGACAACATGTATATAATGAAACTATCAGATGATTGTATTGTTTCGCTTATGTTAATATTGCTATTAATCACATTTTGGCAGACGTGCACTAATAGATACAAGAAGAGTTCATCAAGATTGCAGTCAGAGTCAAAAGTTTGTGATGAAGAAGCTACAAAGCCATTGTTCAAAAGGGAACAAAACCTCACCATTCCAACGGACGAGAAAATAGCAAATCTTTAACAACCAGCAACATCTTATAACTGAGAATAATTAACAAGAAAACTTTATTCCAGCTGCTAAGAATTGAGACAGTTTACACCCTTGTCCCCTCATCCCGAGCAAGGACAGTAGCACAAACTCACAGTGTCCTGTAGCTGGACTCATGGGATTCTGGACAGCGATATTTTAAAGCTTTAGAAAAGATGAATCACTATCAGATCAACAGAGAGGGGTGTGTGTTTGTGTGCGCAATGAAGTGCCCAAACACCCCTTGTGGCATAAAAAAGATTTTTTCTCTTTAATCCTGCTGGAGAAAATGTACTCTATGATGATCAGTTATAAATCTGTCAGACACTGCATCATATTTTCCATCGTGTTTATTGTGTAAAGAGACATTTTAGCACCCCCCCCCTCCCCCTTTTAATTAGGAATTGAATGACCTTTCATAATAGCAGTTCACAAGCACACCTTAATTCATTTAGCTCGTCATATTAGGAAGTTTGTTGATTCGATTGTATCTAATCTGATCTCCTCTTTCCATCTGTTTCTCATCTCCTCAGGTGCCAGATGGAGCCACGGTGGCACTTATCCCTCGTTCGCAGAGTTCTGGTGTCATGGGCATCAATCAGATCTACCAGACTGGAGAAAGTGAGCTTCACGCCCTGTAAAGCTAGAACATGATTTGTCTGTTGCAGTCTGCTGGGTTACAACTCCCATTTTGTCTCTATTCTGACTCCCCAATGCAAAGAATAAGGACAGGAGACTAGCTAATGGGTTGAATCTGATTCAGGACTAGAATTGCCCTTAACTAGAAACTGATTGCAATTCCTTTCAGATTGTACTTATTAAAGACCAAAACCTTTTGAGGCGATAAATATGACACATCATCTCTTTGGGCAGTTCTCAGCATAGAACAGGCAAATGACAAGAGTAAGTGAAGATGTATAGTATCTAGCTAAGCTTCTTGTTTTCTCAGCCACACTTATTTTTGTCCTCACCACAGAGACACCCATGTTAGAGGGGGGAGAGGAGGAGGGTCTTCGCCTGTGGCACCTGGTAAAATCAAGCGAGGAGCCTGAAATCCCCAAACACAGGAAGAGCAGCATGAGAGAGAGAGAGCGTGCTAAAGCCATCCCTGAGATATATCTTACACGCTTGCTCTCAATGAAGGTACACTGCATACTCACTTCTGCAAAACTACCTGCACATAGACACAAGAATACCCTACATATGTGCTGCTCCTGTGCACTATTGGCTTCTAAAATGTGTTTTTCCTGGATTCAGGGCACACTGCAGAAGTTTGTGGATGATGTGTTCGTGGCCATCCTGAGCACCAAGCGCCCTCCTCCTATTGCTGTCAGGTTTTTCTTCGACTTCCTGGACGACATGGCAGAGAAGCACGGCATTGATGATCCTGAAACTGTTCACATATGGAAAACTAACAGGTATGCAGCAGTGTCAGTTAGCAGGAAACACATATTAAACCTCCAGCATAAATCTGGCATTGTTTAATTTGGCCACTCTTTACTTAGTGCCCTCGTCTTTTACTTTAAGTCTTTCTTTTTCCAATCTTAAAACCAACCATTTACAGCTTTGTCCTTCCAAAAAAAAGCTGCTCTCACTGACATAATTTTTTTTGACTGATGCTGCACTAACATTCACTTAAGGAAGTACCCAAACACACCATATTTCTTTCTCATGTGCATCTGAAATCGCTAAAGGGAAGATTTCTGATGATAACACAGACAATAATCTAATCCCATAAGGAAGAGTCAAAAGAAAACAGGATTTAAGTTCAAACTTCAAATAGTTGAAAAGATACAAAGAATATGGGGGCAACCATGCAAGACCTGTCACTCTCAGATAAACAGTACTATAGCTGTTATAGATCTATAGCTATAGATCTGAAAAAAATCACAGGCATTTCTGTCATTCCAATGTGAGAAGACAACTCAACATTGAATCTAAAATAATGTGTAGCTGTCAAAAAAACAGAGAAAGCTACTATGTAAGGGCAATGGAGAAAATCTACACTAGCACTGGAAATGCATAGATTATGAGAAAATGCAACAGACTTCACCTTTGGAGGTGTTGACAAGTGCTTCTTTGTAATTTTCTTTTAAATACATGCTTCCTGCACTCTATATTGTGTGGCTGTTTTGACTGGAAAAAAGTGGCAGCATTTTGTATTTTACTGTATTCTGGATTCTAAATGCAGTAAGAATGACTGACTGGTTTGTAATTTGAAGTAATAATTTTCTTATCTTATTTTTTTCTTATTCTCTCTCCCTCTCCCTTGCTCCCTTAGCTTACCTCTGCGTTTCTGGGTGAACATCCTGAAGAACCCTCAGTTTGTGTTTGATGTGCAGGTGACTGACAGCGTGGACGCTGTACTCTCTGTCATCGCTCAGACCTTTATCGACTCCTGTACCACCTCTGAGCACAAAGTGGGCCGGGTCAGTAAACTAATTAACCCCTGTGTCAGCTTTAATTAACCCCACATCCTCCTCCTTCAGTGGACTATTATGGTTCAGTGAGCATGCTCAGTGTCAGTGAGGAAGCAGAGATAAGGGTGTATGACGACAGCTGGAGAGCAAGTACTGCTGTGTATGTTATAATATTTCCTCATATTTATACTAGATTTATACAAATGATAAACTCCCTCCTCTCTATGTAACTGCATTTATTAGGAAGCAAAAAGGAGAAACTGATCCTAGATGTATGAAGTGTAAAATACATGCCTGTGTTTGGTAGTGAGAATGACTGAAATGGAATCAATTGTTTTTTCTTGTTGTCGTTTAGGATTCCCCTGTGAATAAGCTGTTGTATGCCAGAGAAATCCCTCGATACAAACAGCTAGTGGAGAGGTAAGGCTTACATCAGCGTGCACCAGTATTCTGCTCTTTAATCTCCAAACACCGGCTCTGACACTATGAACTCTGAGTTTGAGTCTAAGAAAGATGCCTACAGCGCTTTTCACCCCAAAATAATTTGGAGTAATGTTTCAGAACAACATTTATAGGATTTTATTTTTTTGTATTTTAATCGTTTATTTGTACGTTCTTATTATGTATGTGCACCCAACTGCATAGGCATTGGCATTCTAGGTCAAAAAAGGTCAAGTAAAAATTGTGGTTAACTTGTGCTGAAAATATGAGAGAAATCTAACTTTTAATTCAGGGAATTATAGTCTAAGACACTGGTCTTGTAGATCCCCCACCTGGCACTGACACACACACACTTCAGCTGAACTGCTGGGTAGGTAACTGAATGGTTGGATCAGATGTGTTGGGAGCAGGTAAAACAATCAAGTGTTCAGATACACAACAAAAACTCAAAAACACAACAAACACACCTCATGGAGGGCCTGTGTCCTAAACAAGTAGTAAAAGTACAGCGCTGTGTTGGATGGTGGCTCTCCAGGACTGGAGTTTTGTGTCCTTGTGCTCAGTGGTCATCCATAACCTGCTGTTTGTCTAAGGCAGCGTTTCTCAACGGGGGCGGTACCGTCCCCCTGGGGGCGTTTGAAAACCATCGGGGGTGTTGAGAATGAGACAGCTGAGAGGGGGGC
>JBBPCY010000018.1:18168240-18195092 GCA_037974405.1 Brachyalestes nurse
GTTTGCTGCCTCAAGAGGCTCATGATGAGGTCAGGGGGCGTTTGTTCAAAAACAGTTGAGAACCACTGGTCTAGGGTATAAATATGAAGAGACCCAGAGGCTAAATTCCCTCAGTCATTCATTCTGAGTTGATGATCGCTGCCTTTGCCGAATTCATCACAAAACAAGATAAGCTTAGCCCACGAGAAACTCATAAGAGTGAAATCGCTGCAGTGATTGTGCCATTTGAAAGATGTGGCGAGCAGATGGCAGTGTTATGATACAGATTTGTGTTTCTCCTGCAGGTACTACAGTGATATTCATAGTGCTGCATCTGGGTGCTATCAGGAGATGAACTCCATGCTTACTGAGTTATCTGGGGTAAGCTTCAACATTTCACTTTATTAAACTACCTAATGATCACATTTTCCCACAGCAAATTTCTAGTTACCAATTTCATATTTTATTTCTATATTTGTTAATTCATTAAATGGTCAGGACCCCCATCCATGTGCAGCTTATTCTTACACACTTCCATAACTTAAGAAGGTTTTGTTTGCATTGTAGTCCCTGAAGTCACTAACAGTAAAACTTAAAATGTAATAAGACTGCAGTTTTTAGTCCTAAAGATGAATTTCTTCTGTTTTTCAAATTGATATTTTTTCAGAGCTTTGCTTCGGAGATGAACAGCTTGGTGGCTCTGCACGAGCTGTATAAGTACATCAACAAATATTACGATCAGGTCAGTGAGAAGTGTCGAGGTTCTGGGGAAACAGACCCTTGCATAATGAGGATGGAATAATTTGCTGCTGGATATAATTATGAGGGTACTAAGTGGTTGTGTGTGTTTGTGTGTTTTGTGCTGGCTTTTTGTGCAGATTATCATGGCTTTAGAGGAAGACGCCGCAGGGCAGAAAATGCAATTAGCCTACCGGCTACAGCAGGTCGCCGCCTTGGTGGAGAACAAAGTCACGGACCTTTGAACTTTGGCCCCTGAGCCTGCGGAGTGTCTTTGACTAGAGAGAGAAGGAGCTCTGTGAGAGCGGGAGAAGCACGGTGCCGTGCTGAATTCGACCAACCGGAGAAATTCAGCCCCCCCTTCCTGAAACAGATTTCCACATCCTCCCTTTGGGAATACAGAGGAAAAAAAGGGAATATGTGGAACAGAGGAGACAGATTAGCTGTTAAGGCAAAGGGGTGTTATCACACAGGGTGTGGGATAAAATAGCACAAATGAGTTTTTTTTTCTGCTAAGCACACTGAAATGTTTTTCTACTAACGTCACATGCTATCCAGTGCTAGCACTGATGCATCTGATGTGTGAATGTGCGCGTGTGTATGGTTTCCTCTGTGGCTATAAATTAATTGCATTTCATTTACAATCTTTCCTTGATTCAGAATGTCTACTGTAGGCCTGCTCTTAGTGGCGTTACTTAAGTAGCTGTTGCATGATTTATGACCTGTAGAGGGAATATTTTGTGCTCTTCGTTTGAGCGATACGGAATATTAACAGTTTTTTTGCATTTACACTTTCAAATTGCAGATGAATTCAGTCATATCTCATTGCGAATAACAAGCACAAGTGCCATAACAAGTACAAAATAGCACAGGCGTTACAGCACAAGGTGTGTATGTGTGTATGCATCGGTGTGTGTGTGTGTGCGCATGTGTCTAGTCTTAACACCATTTTCTGTGAGGAACTGTAGGTCTCAAATTCCTACTTTTTTCTCAGCAGGCTTTATTGGAAAGAATGCATTGAAAGAAAAGACTTCCGTTTGAAAAACAGGCTCACATTTTGAAAACAGGAACACATTTTGAAATTTTATTTCTTGCTAAAATTCCCATGAACAACTAGACATTTGTGTACTGAAGACTTTGTCCTCTTGCTACGTTTGCTTTCCGTCTGTACCTGTCGGTAGAAATGGTGGGATTAGATGACTGCATCGATGTGTTCAACAAAAACAAGGTTAAACGATCTGATACACGTGATTGCTGCTTAGAGGTCAAGAAACAGATCAAATATATATTATGTATGTAAAATGAAAAAAGGACTGAAATGGAGTCTTCAAAACAGCACAAAGGAGGAACTTCATGAAGCTAAAATGTAATGTATTTTGCCTCAAATGTAGCTCGAAGACATGGGGCTAGTTACTGGTAGAGGCACAGTAAAGGCCCAACCGAAAATGTTAGGAGTAGAATGGAGGCATTCGTAAACGGGTGACAGCACATGGGATTGGTGATCAGGGCCATGAGTGAAGCTAGTCAACATTGTTGCTTGGTTGCAGTGATTAAAAAAAGAAACAGAAGTAAACTTGTGTAGATCAGACACTGAATAGAAACTAACTTATTTGTACTGTAAATAGCGCTTATTTATACATGACTACCAAATGTGCCTTCTTTGTAACCTTTTATAACGACTACCAATTACAGTATACAAGCTTGACATTAATTTGCCAAATAGTGGAGAGGAGAACGGAGCCACAGCTGTTAATGATGTGGACTTGAAAAGACAATGGCTGGCCTGAACAGATTCTGCCATTCACACCACTTTTTTTTTTTCTTCACGGGATGAATAATAAAAAATGTTATTGTAAATGATCACAGCGTCTGTCTCAGGGTCACAGCTACCCTTCCTGGTGATTTCAGTATTTCTACATGCTACATGTACGGCCTTCTTTTAAACAGGGCTTTCCAACATTCACTTTTGAAGTGTTCAAACTTCACCTAGATTTTTTTTGTGTTCTAAGTGATGCTAGTGTACATAGAAATTATTTTAGTATGGAAATTGAATTGTAGCCATTTGTGATTTCTTCCTTTTGTTGTTGAATTATTGTCTTTTTTTTGTTTGTTTTTGTCTGTAGCACTTTGTGTTTACATTCTTGCCTTTCCCATTCTTTAGAAATCGTTGCTAGCGCATTTCTTGGTTACATGAAAGGGGTGTGTGCCCTCATTCAGGCTTTTCTTGTCTAAGATGAGTGACTGTATAGAGCAGTGAACAAAAAAAAAAACAATCTATATGTACTGCTGGACTTTGCAGTCTCAGATTAATACGAGACTGATAGCTTTTATCCACATCAAAGTTCCTACTTTAGGGGCTTGTTTTGGGGGGAAAAAATGAAGACAATTTCTAAGTATGTGTATTTATTTAGTTTGTGTCATTTAGAAATATCAGGGTTTGTCATACTAATGTTACAGTATATCCGCAATGATGGGCTGCACTAGAGTGTAACTAAATTACAACCCCTGAAAGATATAAGGGTTGTTTAATTTGTTTGTTAGCCTGATTTTGAATGTGTTTGGCTTCTCAGTGTAGTCTTAATTATTATAGACTTGTGCATGCTTGATTGATTGGCTGATTTGATTGGCTTTTTTGGGGGCTTTTTGTTTTGTTTTGGCTGGTATGTTACTGGGCGCATGACACTCGTGTCTGTGGTTCTCCACTTTAATAATCTGAGCGTGTGCTTATGAATGTGATGTGTGTATGTGTAAGTAAGCCCTTGTGTATGGCGTTGATGCAACAGCACACAAACCTCCAATAGGAACAAACTTTTCTCCGAGAGAAAAGAGAGAGACTGCTCAACCAAACCGATGCTCTTGTTCTTGTACTGTCTGTGGTACTCACTGTCTCGCCAAATGTGCAGCACTAGTCCTGTTGTTTCTTCACCATATTCCACTGGAGCGACAGTTGAAGCAGTTCTTCAAAGGATCATGTGATTGTGGAGCCTTTGCCAATCGCCATATTTTACAGTTTTTATACAAGGGAAAAAAATGTGGTAATTTTCTAATGGCATTGGGCTTTAAAAAAAGACCTTGGGCCCATTCTAAACTTTCATTCTCTTTTGTATTTGTATCGGGTATAGTTTCATAACAACTGTGTATATGTGCCTGTAAATATTATGAAGAAAACCTTTTTTTCCAACTTGGATATAATTACTGTCTCCATTAAGGAGAAATTGGGAGCCAAAATGTAATGAGTGAAATCAAAATTTGTATGAAAAATTACAAATAAAGTTATAATTTTAACAGTGAAACTGGCTGTGTTTCAGATTTTTTTGTCTGATGATTCATTTTCATTTATTTAAATGTGTAAACAATTTCTGAGTGGGACATTCATGCATATGTGGGAAAGTGGATGGGACCATCAATATTAAAGAATAGAAAATCTAGAAAAAAACTTTAGTTTAGAAACATGTCAAAAATATGGCACATGATAATCTGCATTAAACTGGTAAATGTATAATAGAGCCTATCCTGGGGTCTTTGGGCGCGAGGCTGGGACTCACCCAGGGTGGGGTGCCATCCCACCACAGGGCTGTATGAAAAATTAAAACTTACAAACTTTGTTCTTTTATTTCAAGACAATAACAATATACATGTAAAACAATATACATATAAAAAAAACCCCAGAAATTGCTTTCTACAAATGTTTTCTCTAGCCCTGATTAAATTATACCGCCAAAGCTTTTTCATCATTGATATATCTTTTTTTAGATTTAGGGTTAATTATTGTGTTGACATTTTAACTACATATTGATGTTTCTGTGATTTAATATAAATATTAATTTTTAAATTAACTAGAAAGTTTTCCTTCGTTGTATTTACTTTATTTAGTCATTTTCATTTATTTTTACCTTATTTGCTGCTCCCCAATATCACTTGCCCGGTGAGTGGCTGCACTCTCTCCAGTGCGCATGCTTAGACAGGATTACAGAAAGTGTGGTTGGCTGACAGCTGCTGTCCTGATGATATCGACGAACGGTAAGAGTTTTAAAACAACCTTTAAAAAGATTTTTTGCATGTTTTTACGAATTAATAGTTGTGACACGGTCTGGTCGAGCTTTGCTCGTTTTTGTTTAGGTCCACACTGACAATGTTGTTTTGATATGGCTCATTCAGGCGAGGCTGTGTGCTAACAAACCCAAGGTCGTGCTCCAAAATACGCACTAAGGTTTTAAAAGGCTCGTCTATAAACTAGCCAAAAGTGTGAGACAGCCGTAGTCTTACAGTCTAGGTGATTAGAACACGGTGCATATTGGAGCATGGCCTGAAGTGAATGTGGGTTCGTATTTCGGATGAATGCGTGAAAATATTAAATGCAGCTTCAACTTTATTGCTTTGCAACCTCTGGTGATATCTGTGCATATTTTACGAGCTGTTAAAAACAACGTAAAGCCCCTAAATATGCAGTTTTAAGTGAAATTAAGAGCTGTAATGGATGTGTGAGCTAGCCTATCCGGCTAGCAGTGCTAACTGTGCTCTGTGTCTCAGGGTCCACCTCGACCACCCTACCCCAGAGCAGCCAGGGCAAAAAACACAAAAAGAAAAACAAGAAGCACCGAAAAGCCCCCAGAGAGATCGTCCCCAGCTTGGAACTCGAGTAAGTTGCACATGTCTGAGATAAGGCCCAGATTTCCCTGTGTGTGTGCATGCGTGAGAGTATGTGCTAAAAATACATAAGGGCAGTCGAGGGACTCACTTCTCCAGATATGCACACTGACTCATGCACTCTCATGCTCCTCCCTCTCTCTCTGTGCCTATTTTAATGTCCCCTCAATAATACACGCTAAAGAAATCATTCAGACCTAACGCTTACGTAAAAGAAAACACAGGCGTCTCTTCCAGGCCATTAGAAACAGCCCGTTACTGCACTAATACTAAACTGACTGGGAATACATGAGTTAGTCATCTCATACGTCATACGTTGTGTATGCACAGTATCTGACACTGCAGATAGTAAGATATACACTGTATGGAGAAAAGTAATGGGACGACTGACCATTACATCAACAAAGATGTTGTATTCAAACACACAGACTTTAATGTGGAGTTGGTCTGCTATAACAGCTTCTACTTTTCTCTTAAGATTTTCCACAAGATTTTGGGAGTTTGTGTCCATTCATTCTGTTGAGCGTTTATGAGGTCAGGAACTGATGTTTGATGCGAAGGCCTGTCTCTGTTCCAGTTGATCCCAACGGTGTTGGATGGGGTTGAGATCAGGGCTCAGTTAAGTTCTTTCACACCAAACTCATCCAACCATGTCTTTATGGAGCTTGCTTTGTGCACTGTTACACAGTCATGCTGGAACAGAAAAGGTTCCCAAAATGTGTCCACAAAGTTGACGTTGTCCAAAATGTCTTTGTATGCTGAAGCATTACCATTGTCCTTCAGTGGAAGTAAGGGGCCTAGCTCAAACCCTGAAAACCAGATGTGTCCCAATATTTTTGTCCATAATGTGTAATTACACAGTGAATGTAAGACTGTAGAACTGATACAAAACCTCATCCTTTTCTTCAGGTGTCTCTAATTGATTGTTTTTCATGGAAACTGTTGTCAGTGTTCAATCAAACTTCTCACAGAGGCTTTTTGTTGGAGAGCTTGTAGTTATCTGAGCCAAACTAATATAATACACTTTATTCATATAGCACCTTTCAGACATCTGAATGCAACCCAGTGCTTTACATGGAGTGCAAATGCAACATAGATTAAAACAAATACAAAGAAAAACCAATAAAAATAAATGTTATAAAAGAACTAACAAACTAAAAGCTATGGATAAAAAGTATGTGCAATTTAAAAGTCGAAAGAGCATTACAAATATCTAAGGGAAGGTTGTTCCAGATCTTTGGTGCAGTATGTAGGTAGATCTCTGTAGAAACAAGACACTTAAGTAATCCAATACCACAAATTTAATCAAACTTGAGAGTATCGTTACACCCTTTGAATTGGAGTGAAATAGTGGTGCAGGGGTGATTACAGCACTACCTTTGTGAGGTCCAGATTAGTCTCAATCGGTGTTTCTCTCTGTCTTGGTTCTGGAGTGTCACTGCCCTGCATGTTTAAGGTCTTGGCAGTTTAAATCCGGGTTTCCAGCAAATCACATTTGAGCTGGACGGATTATCTCTGTTTTGAACACCATAAAAACTCATCTAAGCCCTGTTCACATCTGGCATTTACATTCTTTTTGAGTGATACAATCTCAAGTGGACAGCTCTGAGTCCAGGTGTGAATGCACTGTAGACTCATTGAGATCTGATTGCTGAGATCAAATTCAGCAAATTTTCTGTGCCTCATGTTAGAGCATGCAGGGCGGTGGGACTCCAGCACTACGACTGAGAGCTACTAGTCTGTGGGGCTGTAGGATGCTGATGTGTGAATGAATGCCCAACAGTACTCTTGGAACTTAATTGCATGAGATAAGCAGTGAGACTGTGGAAATCTCGTAGTTGTTGATTTAGTGATTTATGTTTAAGATGTCCGATACCATGCAGTCTCGGCTGAATAATGTTCATCAAATTAAGTTCTACTAAGAAGTGGTCTGCCACTGATATGTTATCTGAATCACTTTATCAGTGTACAGTATTTGAGTGGTGTGATTAGCCCTGTTTGTTGATCATCAGTAAACGGAAGTAGGGGTGTGTGATATGACTGTATTTATTTTGATTGTGATAAAGGTCACATTATACCACAGGATTCTTTTCTGAGCATAGCGTAGGTACAGTACATAAAGATCATTAACTAGTGCATGTTTCATTACACAAACAGCATAGTTAGTCAGGATTTTTGGTATGTTTGTAAAAGGAATAGTAATATGAAATGTTCTTTTCTCCCAGCCCTAGTAGTTCACAGGTTTATTAAATTTTTCATCCCAGCCGGAAAATTTTAACAAAAGTGTTGGAGTGGGGGGAAAAAATCAAACGTCTGCATTCCTCCAGCTCAGGGGATGAATATGAATATGTTTGAATGAAAGAATCTCAACATGTTTTCCTTCATCTGTTTCTTTTTTTTTATTCACAGGCCTCAAATTCCGGCCTCAGATGAACTGTGCCACATCCTCACTGTCCACAGATCCACCACACCTCCAGATACAGCCCCTTCTCCTCCTCTAAACCTCTCCCAAAGTCCCCCGGACCTCCAGCCTGCAGCCCCAATCCCTCACTCGCCCCCTATTTCAGTCCCAGTCACAGCGCTTACTTCACATACCATACTACCATTACCAGAGACTCTTACTACTTCTATAGCTCCTTCACTGGGCCTGCCGTCTGCTTTTTCGTCCACTCCTCCTACTCAGTTAGCCCCATCCGATCCAACGACCCCACCACAGGCTCTCAGCCCACCTCCGCCAGACTTTACCCCACCCCCAGCAGAACTACTCGGGTCAGATGATGAAGAGCAGGAGAATCCAGCAGATTATTGCAAGGGTATGACACTTGGTGGAGTATTGACTGATTTTTAAGGATTTAATTTACTTAATCCAGTAATTAAATATATATTTAATAAATATTCATATGTAATGTGCATATATATATTGTGTGCCATCGTTTTTTCAAGTCTGTTGCTAATATTGGTCAGTTAGTTTTTGGTTTTTGTTTTTTATATATATATGCAGTTACAGATGGAATATTTTTGCTTTATCTTAAACTTCATTTGGGGGCTCCCAAGTTAAGCAAATGTCTAAAATTTAGCCCCCAGTAATCCCAAGTAATCCCCAGTTGTACCACAGCCATCCATGGCTGAGAGTCCAAGAGAGCATATTTTTCTTCGCT
Organism: Brachyalestes nurse; assembly: GCA_037974405.1. Lineage (NCBI taxonomy): Eukaryota > Metazoa > Chordata > Actinopteri > Characiformes > Alestidae > Brachyalestes > Brachyalestes nurse. Next base: position 18,176,763 of record JBBPCY010000018.1, read on the forward strand.
TTCTCTTGGTGGGTACAATGGCCTTCCTTCATCCCAGTGATGTATGATGCTAGCAATTACTGACGTAACAGAATTAACGGTTAGCATTACACTGTTGAGAGATGTGACTCTCAGTGTTAGTGAGTTTTTTTTTAATATTGTGTTATGAAATGTTTAATATTGCACTGAATCTGAATTGTATCAGGTTAATTATCATCCCTCTCTGTTTTGCAGGAGGCTATTACCCAGTGAAGATCGGAGACCTTTTTAATGGCAGATATCATGTAGTCAGGAAGCTAGGATGGGGACATTTCTCCACTGTATGGCTGTGCTGGGATCTTCAGTGAGTAGATCATCCAGAAATGTGTCACTTGTAATTCTAAAGGCTAATCAATGTATTGTGCTAATTAGTATCCCTACTAAAGGTTACCACATCAAAGTCAGTTTCCTGAATATTTGCAAGGAGCACTCAGAACATTGCAAAGTAAGGTTGCCATGTTCATTGCAAATAACCTCATTTGCCAGCTTTGTTTCAGCAGGGCAAGCATTTCACCCTGTTGCATCACAGTGTCTGTTAAAGCAGGGTCTAAAGCTGATGTACTTTTTTGATATTGAATAAGTTTGGCTGGTTTAGTGGGTTTCTTCACTTACTTTTCTTTATAGCCCTCTGGCCCTCTTTGTCTTCAGTGTCCTTAGCATCAGTGTTCTAGGAAACTAATGTTCTAGAAAACTAAGCAGATTCTGAAGAGCAGATAAAAGCAAAACTTTCTGTCGAATCTTGACCCTGACCCACAATCACTGGGCGTTATTTGTATGTCTACATTTCTTCTTGTGTGTAGGAGAAAGCGATTTGTTGCCTTAAAGGTGGTTAAGAGTGCACCACATTATACAGAGACCGCACTGGATGAGATCAAACTACTGAAATGTGTAAGTGTTAAACATATAAAGAAACAAGATTTATAACAAACTGTTACACATTGTTATGTATCTGGTATTTTTCACGTATACTACCTGCTGTTTAAGTGTATGACTCTTGTTTATATTGCTCGTCCTGATTGGTTTGTGCATGTTGTAATAAACTACCTTTAATGAAATATAATGAAATAAGAGAGGAGTAAAGTTAGCAGAATTTATGTATTTTTATCATTGTTGTTGTGGAGACATGGGTTTATTTTTTCACTTTCCGTATGTTCTTGAAATTAGCAACTCCGTATCTGTATATTTTTGTCCAACAGGTTCGAGACAGTGACCCCAGTGACGCCAAACGGGAGACAATAGTTCAGCTCATTGATGATTTCAAAATATCAGGAGTCAACGGTGTGCGTATCCTTGCAAACTCACTCAGTCTAAATGTGTTTCTTTAGATGCAACATTGTGTATTTTAAGCTCTACATTTTGGTAGTTCTGCTTTGAGTCTAGAAACAGTAGATTTTGTGGAATAGAGTCCTTAACTGCCTGACTCCTCAGATGTATGTATGGTGCTAGAGGTTCTTGGGCACCAGTTGCTGAAATGGATAATCAAGTCCAACTATATGGGGCTGCCTCTAGTCTGTGTGAAGAGCATCCTCCGTCAGGTATGACATGGCTCGACATAGACCTAGGGTGTATCCGAAATCGCGCACTTGCACTCTTCGAACACTATGTTTTAGTGCGTAGTGGAAAAAAAACGCAGTGCAGAACGATGGACACTACGGCGCAAAAAATGCAGCACAGAACGATAGACACTACGGCACTAAACGGACACCATTTTGACTACGTAGTGGAAGGGGAGGGATTTCCGACAGGTTTTCAGAGTTGAATAATGAACAATGAAACGCAAGCCCAAGCGGAGACAACTGCTTCATATAAATGTAACGTTAGTAAAGTGATTTTACTGATGTATACTGCTGTGTGTAGCCTGTCACTCTCTGACGACAGTTATTGATTTGTTTGAGTTTGCGATTATATCGACTTAGAGTTCGCACACGTAAATGTTAGCAGTTTTTTTGCCGGTTAGGTGGTCATAGATGTTATACATGTTATAAATGTTCTGTGTTGTAGTTTGTAAATGTTACTTATGCTGGAGAATCGCGATCAAATGCTAGTCCGCCACTTCCGCTAAGTGCAAAACGTTAGTGTTCCATTTAGGACAGCGCACTACATTTCAGTGCACTCACGTAAGGGCACGGTCCTACTTTAACCGGTCAGATGCTAATGAGACCAGGAATTAATTAAAGCTACAAACTAGCATGACTTTGTTTCATGGATATGTACGTCATGCCTGTAATATTTCATGTTTAACCTCTTTACTATTTGACCGTTTAATCTAGGTTTTGCAGGGTTTGGATTACTTACACACCAAATGCAAGATCATCCACACGGACATAAAGCCGGAGAACATCCTGCTGGACGTGACGGATGTGTACGTGAGGCGGTTGGCAGCAGAAGCCACCCTGTGGCAGAAAGCAGGAGCTCCTCCCCCCTCCGGCTCCTCTGGTAAAGCACATGGCCCATCCTTTAAACGTGACTGAGTCTATATACAGTTACTAGCTCAGTTACACAGATGTACAGTTGGATTGACTGACTGTTTGCTTTACTTACTATATATATATACACAGTTATTAACTTGTACACGCTGCTGATTGAATTTACACTTGCCGAGACTTTCTGCTCCTCACTCCATACATGCGTTTACTGGCTTTACTTCTGCCCCATACTGCTCATTATATCTGTCACATTTTTCAATTCTATAGGGCCAGACGTTAAATCACCAAACCAAACAGTCAACAAAGCTCTGCTGTCACTTTTTTTGGTTAAATATGATAAATGATTGAGGATACCAGAACTCACATCATCACTCACACCTCACTCACTCCATATCGCATAGCATTAAAAGTTAGACTACAGAAAACAAACCAAAATGGGAAAATGGAGGTTGAAATTATTTCAGATGAACCAAAACAGGATGCTCTTAATACATGACTGATCTGCATGTTATATCTTTGTCTCTCTGGTGCTGCTGTGTCTTTGGTGAATATTCCAGTCATTTTCATTTCCTCTCTCTGTCTTAGTTTGCTTTCTAACTGTGTCCTGTTGTTCTTTTTCTCTGTTGTTTTTTTCCTTTCTTTTTTTTCCCCCCTCATCTTTGTGGTTTTCTGTCTCCTCCCTCCTTTCTTTCTTCTGACGGCAGTTAGCACGGCTCCAAGGGACAAACAGGTATGTTGAGAGCAGTGCCTGCTTCTTTGAGGTGATCCTGTAGGTTTTTTGGTGCAGTCACATGACTTTGCTGTAACCTGCCTGTCCCTCTCTAACACCGCTCTGCTGTTTTCCACTCTCTGTGGACTTAATGCACTGGAATACTCTCACATCTACTTGACCAGTTCCACTGATTTTGGGATTTCGGGATGGGTGTCATTGTACCAAAGAAAAATGTACCTCCATTATTAAAACTAAAGGTGCACAGAGTTTACTGATTTTACATTTCGAACACACAACGCTTTTTGCTTATTTATTTAAACAATTTCAGCCATTATGTCGTGCACAAAGTGAGGCAACCAAGTACATGGGTGATGTATTTATTTTTTTACCCAGTGCTACTTTGGCGTACATAAATAAAAATAACTTCCAGATGCATTTCATCAATTTTTTGCAGTTGGCACATTCTTGGCATAAACACAACCAACCAGTAAATATTCCACTACGTATTCCACAGCTTATAATCATATGACCATTTTTTTTTTTGCTGTTTTGCAGTATATCCTACTTTTGAATGTTAATATTAAGGCATATATATGAAGAATATTAGAGGTACATGTTAAGCTGTTAGCTATTTTAGTGAGTGTTCAAAATTAGATAAAATTAGTCTGTGAAGTGATTTGTAATCTGTGAGCACCATTTTTTTATTAGTATTATTAAAAAAATCAATAGAAGCTTTCTGTTCTTGTGTAGAATGATTTTTTGTGAGCAGTTGATGGTTCAGCAGCTATCAGGCTGTTTAAGTTGACTCTGTAATGTGCAGTTTCAGCTGTACATTCTCAACATGCACAGAAATGCTTAGTTTGAGTTAATGTGCCAGAGTTGCATGACTGGAGCAAATTCCTGCAGGCACTACAGCTGTTGATTCTGTTGAGTGGCAAAGGTTTAGAATGTAGAAAGGTTAAATTGTGCTTGTAATTGTTTGGTTTCGATTGTCTGAAATGTGAGAATAAGAGGTAACCAAATATTTAGCTGTTTAATTTATGACTGTAGGACCATTCCCCTTGGTAGTCTCCAGATTTAGCCAGTGCCTTCCTAAATAGTATTTTTGGTATTTATTGTTTTAAATCAGTGGATTTGGTCTTGGTATTCTATAAACTCTCATTTGCTGACTGTGCACTGGGTCCTGTCACTAATATGCAGCAGGATGTCACTTTGCATGATACAGCGTTTAGATCTTCCCACATCTTTTCTTTTTTTAAGCTCTTCTTTTTTATTTTTTACTCCATTTTCACTCCAATATAGTTATGTCCCTTTCCACCCTCTAACTATTTAGGTTTAACCTGGTTCAACCTAGTTAAAATCCCTTTTCTCCATCAAAAACTGGAAGAACAAAAGATGAATTGATTTTATGCGAGTTTGATTCGTCCAAGTAGCTTAAGTGAGGAGGATTTTCCCTCCTGGGGAAACTCGCACCATGACAGATGAGCCTGTCTCCATTTCCATCATGTCAGTTTATCATATTCCAAACACAGCCTCCACGAGTCTAAGAAGTAATTTCACAAACTGCCGTCACACCGCCGAAGACATTTCAGAATACAAATGAGCACCAGATTGAAGTAAAATAGCTGTAGCTTTTCCAGAGAGATTGGGAAAGAGTCTGCTTTATTATGAAGATGGTTCCGAAAAGCCTGTCATTGTCCTCAGTTGGTAGCCAGGATATTTGAAGGCATGGGTTCCGTAGCAGGTGGTGTACTAACTATAAATGAACAAAAAAATCACTTCTGCGATTTTGGTGCTCACTGAATTTGCTATGAAAATGTATTATTATGAGTTAATTTAGTTAAATCTCTTTTTGAATGAATCCTAATTTACTGTATAGAGACAAAAGTACTAATGAGTCACTATCAGCATTGTGATGCATAAATACTTTTTTTTGTTCTTCTTTACTTAAATTTGTCATGTCTTTATATTGTGTTATAGCATTTATAGCTTGGGTGACGATAGCTGAAATTCATATTTGGAACAGTTCTCACACTGAAAGTGTGCCAAATTTTAGTGACTTTTTGGGTACAGCAGTGCCAGGATTTGAACTTGGGATCTCCTAGTGCTCATCCCTGTTTAGCTATGTAACAGCAATACAGGTTGAAATGTTGAATTTGAACATAAAACATTATCATGCTATCATATAGCGATTGTGCATAATGTCAGAGCCCAAATCACTTTTCTGAAATTAAAAAGGCGTTAAGAATGTAAATGTTAACGTTTCATATTGTTCATTCACTTTCCCACAGTCTGTATATAGAGATTAAGCTGCAAACACTGCCTGATTTCATTTACACATCTCCTTATTCAGTCTAGAGCTGTTTAGCCCTGTCTCCTTTGATGCTGAAGGAGTGCTTTCTAAATTTGCTGCAGTAAAGGGCAGCCAATCAGAAACATGATTATTGACACATGTCAGTCTTAAAGGCACAGTAACAGAAACTGCCTGTTAATTCTAAGTAATAAATGGAGATTTTTAAAGAATGTATGAATGAGGCCTAAATATTTTCGCTTTTGTGGGATTACATGAGTACCCTGATTAAAACCCTGAGTAACACTCGCCTGTGATTGAGCCTCCTATTCAAAAAGACTGATTTGTATAGTGCAGCTTTCTGCGTTATCAGTATTGCAGAGACCAGTATATCAGTAACAATTAACAAACACTTTGTGCAGCCCATTCTAAAACATTTTCAGACCTTTCACTTTTAAATAGCATGTCATTTGCACTTTTAATGATTAAATAGTGCATAGAACACTTAATGGTACCATATTTGTATTATTTAAGACTGTGAGTTGACGTGGACAGAGTATGTTAGTAAGGTGCTGTTTAGCTACAACTTTTGGAGTATAAAATGGATATTGGATGTGGATCTTGAGTTTTCTTAGCAGTGCATCCCCATCTGTAGGTATTTGATTATTTGACTTAATTCACAGGCCATGAGTGTAATTAGTCTAGAAGAAAACACAAGACTGCAGCTGTGTAAGACTTCGGAAGTTATTAAAATCAAAGTGTTTGTACTTTAAAAGGAGACTTGCTTACTGGCCCAGAGCAAAAATATCTTTGAAGGAAAATTTTCAACCAGTGTTGATTCCGTATGCTCTTTGCAACAGATAGGTTCACTTCATTCTGTTGGAGAACAGAGGGAATGGTACAGTGAGGTACTTCAGGCTACTCCTTTTCCAGTCTTACAGTGGAATTAGGTCTGGCAGTACCACTGGACCTTGCCTGGCATTCCCAGGATGGCTTTCTAAATCTGTTTTCACAGCTATGGCTTCATCTCCTGTTTGTCTGTGTACTGGTTTTGCATTGGCTGTAGGAGTTCAGTAGGTCATTTTTGCATTAAATGTGCCACAGCTTGTCCAGTCTGTGCACCCAGCAACAGACTGTCTTCCCAAAATAGTCCCTGAGCAGGAAATGGCCCTCTGGTGTCTAGTGTCTTCCAGCACAAGTTGCTAGTCCTGCTGCGTCAGTGTAAACTCATAGCTCCCTCAAAAGTGACTCAAAAGTTTAAGACCTAGCCCCTGTTAGGGCCCAGCGCTTGTTAGTGGACCTGGTTGACCTCACACTTCAGCCCTATTTTAAAATTCTTTTTTTGTTTGTTTGACAGTTTCATGTTGAATAAATAGGCTCAATGCAGTATTCTCAAAAGGTAGATTTTTATTTATACTTCATTTATTTAACTTGATTTAAACTTTTAATTATGTCCTTTTGCAATAAACTATTATGCATTACACAGGAATGCATATTTAGTTTGAGTTCAGAATACTATTCAGACTTACAATTCGGCAGTAAAATGTGGAAACTAAATATCTCTTTGAAAAAGAAAAATATTTAATAAAGTATAATACATGGTAAAGTATATTACAGTAAAGTATATTTTGGTCTAATCCCCCAGCACTAATCAGGCTGACTGTTCTAGAGTGTAAACTATTGAAATGCTAAGGCAATATATAGAAGAGAAATTCAGTTACACTGACTTGAACTTCAGCAAATGGCAAATACGTGCAGCACAGGACAGGTCCGGCAGTGGCATGACATACCACTGTATTTCTGAAAAAGTCCTTGTCCCATAGTAACAATTCACAAAGGCGAACTCTATTTCCTGTCCTCTGCACTCAAACATTGTTACAGTTTGGTGAGCTAACACATCACAGTAAAGGATCTATGAAGCTTTTGAGCCTGTGGATGCAGCTGGCTTGGCTCTGTCCTTGTAGCTGGACCTTTGATTTGATGCTGCTATCTCAGATGTGTCTAAAATCCAACTCTTATATCCCCCAGTCTGACCGCTGTGTCTCCTCCTGTGTGTCTGTGTGTGTTTGTGTATGTCCAGTCGGACAAGCTGTCAAAGAACAAGAAGAAGAAGTTAAAGCGGAAGGCCAAGCGACAGCAGCGGTTGCTGGACGAGAGGATGCAGGACCTGCAGAAGATGGAGGAGCTGGATGGACTTGGGCCATCAGAAGGTTCTGGAAACACACGGACGCTCTGGAGGCTCAGTGAAAATGGAGAGGAGACAGACGCACATGCACAGAGTGAGCAAAACACTCATTAACAGGCCAAACCGGAACACAGAATGAAAACTACAATACATCTGGAAAAAAACACTTGTGTATCCTGCAATTACAGATGGCCAATTCCAATTGTCCAATATATTGGATAATCCAAAGGAGCTCTCTTTCAAACGCAGATCAAGCCGTGACTACACTTGTATGCAAACATTTAATCACCCTTTTTGCTGATTTTCCCAAGTGAAAACAAGTATACATATTCTACAGAGACCACACTTAAATATACATCTCTGCTCATGTATTTTTATTTAATTAGTTGAACAAATTGGGGAAAAATTATATAAATTGTGCTTTAAGCAGTTGTGTTCTTTGTCCCCTCCATGTTAATTTCAGCAAACAAACAGTGATTACGCTTTAATATGTGTAGAAGTGTGTTCTCTGTGGATGATTTATACTTATTTTACCTTAGAAAATCAACAAACCAGTTAATTTGTCCAGGGGGTTCCTGTACATTTACAAATAGCTGTTTAAGAAAAGGAAGTGGCTTTTTGTGATTTATTTATTTATTCATTTTTTTATGTTATTTATTTATTTATTCATTTGGGTCATATTTTACAGGTGATGTAGATATATTTTTGAATATTACCCTGGCTGTCACCTTTTTTTTTTTCCCCCTGAGTGAATGAGGTGAATTAGCCCGGCTGCCCTGAAAAATGTCTGGTCTGTCTGGTCAACCTACTTCATTGCTAGCAAATCCTGGCAGTCTGCCAACTCACATATTTAGAACTGGGCAATTTCCAGACGTTTCTCCGAACATGATCACTTGCCCTACAGCGTTTGTATGAGCAGCTTGAAAAGATGAGGTGGCTTCATGTGTCTCTGAGGAATGAATGATGATGAATGTGCTGTCTCCCGGACTGATTGGTGCTGTACAATACAGGAGACATGTTCAGCCTGCGGGAGTTGGGCAGATAAAATAACAAAATGATCATTTCACAGTATAAAATAATTAAAAGGAGCATTTTTTTATGGAAACTCAAACCTGTTGCAGTACATCAAGGCCCACAAGATTCAAATTGAAACTTCCTTTTCTTAAATTATGTTATTATTGGTTAGTTCTCCATGCCCTAAACAGTGTTCCTTTTATTTATGCTAGTGAATGGTAATGGGTACTATCCACCGGGCCTTAAGAGCAGTCCAGAGTCCAGGTCATACTGGCCTGAGGAGAGCTGTAATGGCTACGGGCCGCTGCGCTTCTCCAGTCCCGGATCAGCTCTCTCTGGCACTTCCAGCTCCATCCTGTCTGCTACCTCTGAGTCTGCACTCTCAACACTGTCTGGGTACTCCACAGAGAGGGACAGCCAGCGGTCACTTTTCTCGCCCAACTGTGAGTCACTGGACTTTATCTCATTACACTGACCATCAAAATCTTTTACATTTTGTAATTTTCTGATTAATGTTCTTACTGTTATTTCACATTCAAGTAAATACCCACAAAGGTTTCATTATAATAACAGCTATATCCTAATCCGTGTATATCCTTTATATGTTTGAATTTCTTTTTCTTCGTATGAAGAGCACGTTTGGGCTAAATAATGATTTGAGCATTTTCTATTCCAAACTATTGTTGAAAGCCCATATTGATACTTGTTTCTCCAAAAACGTGATTTCAACACGATTGAGTGCTGCTAAACTAGGTGCTAACTTTTGATAGATGTTGTATCTGTCTCAAATTGGGAGGAACTCACTCAAGTGCTTTCATACTTATGAAGTCTATGAACAGTGTACTTGCAGAAGTTCTTCAAATGATTCATGTTTTTACTGTGGTCTTTATAGCTTTCAGTGCTGCAGATTTCCTGGTGAACCCTCTAGAGCCGCAGAACTCAGATAAAATCCACATCAAGATTGCAGACTTGGGCAACGCTTGTTGGGTGGTAGGTGCTACCATTTGATCGATTTAAATTCAAAATAAAACTCTCCAGAGTGACAGCTTGAACACAGAGAGCTAAAGAGTTTCTCACAAATTATATTAAAATACAGTTTCCTGTTATGTTATATTTATAGTTTGCATAATTGATTAATTTGTTACTAAGAAAGCCAGCTGTGATTAGCTGAAATCTTTTGAATAGACATGCCTTCACAGCAGATGCTGCCCTGTAATCCAGACCCTTCTGCCATGCGTTTCCTTGCAGCACAAGCACTTTACAGAGGACATTCAGACACGCCAGTACAGAGCGGTGGAGGTGCTGATTGGGGCAGAATATGGCCCCCCAGCAGACATTTGGAGCACAGCATGCATGGTGAGACTTCTCCCTGTGCTGAAATATACCTATTTAAGGGTTTAGTTAAAAACATTAAACAGTGCAGACTGGAAAACACTGGCCCAAGTGATGCCTTTTCTTAGGTAATGATGCTCTACTGCATGATTTTTATTGTCCATTATTTTAATTAAAACGCCTCCAAAGTGTATTGACCATGTCTTGTTAACTGCTAAAGAGTGTGGTGTTTGTGTCAATGATATTTCTCATTTTGTGTTCTTAAATTGTGTACTCTTATAATAATAATTACCGTATTTATCCCCTTTAAGCTGTTTACCATGTCTGCTATTTTTAACTCAATAATTAATGACTGTAAAGCTCTGACCTATTTTATTCTCTTTTTTTGCCTTAGTTATTGTAATATTCATAATTATTTGTTTGCGTATATTCGGAAGAATTAATATATATTTTTGTAATGGTAATGTAATGGTGGAATATAGCCCAGCACACCAAACCATGTTTAATAAGATTTGAACTGGGCTTACTTTAGTAATCTGATGATCTGTTATATATGATCTGTCAAATTTTGTGATCTGTTATCTTATAATGACATTCCATAATAAATGAATAGCCACATTCAGAGCTTTTTTTAATCCTCTAAATCATAAATTCGTCTGCTCAGTGCCAGCCCCCATAAACATTAGCTATTGGAAACTGCAGAGAGCTGCTTGTGTTTTCCGCTGCTGCTCTCTTTATTCAGACCCAGACAGTGCTGCAGTCAGGGTGAATGGTGTTACTGTCGGCAGTGGTACTAATGGTGATGCCATGTTTTTTAGGCGTTTGAGCTGGCCACTGGGGACTATCTGTTTGAGCCTCATTCAGGGGAAGACTACACTCGAGATGAAGGTCAGTGCTCCCCTTCTTTTCACTGGCCTGCACACGATCTTTCTCTTTTATATCTCCCCCTCAATCGTTAATGGAGATACTGTATGTGTGATCTCCCCCTCAATCGTTAATGGAGATACTGTATGTGTGATCTGATACTAAGGAGTTGTTTTGTTTGTTTTTACATATAGATCACTTGGCCCATGTTATTGAACTCTTGGGCCCCATTCCAGCTCATTTTGCTCTCTCAGGAAGATACTCTAGAGAGTACTTCAACCGCAAAGGTAAGATAGAAAAGCTGAAGGTAATGCATTTTTTTAAAAGTGGGTGTAATTATATGTGCTGGTTGGAATCAGCCGAAGTCTCTGCTGTGTGGTACAACTGGATGTCCATGTCACATGCTTTGGCAACGTGATGTGTCCAGATCTCTGTTTGCAAGCTCGCTTGTTGTGAGACACTGAGGAGGAGGAGAAGGGGAGTTAGGGACTCTAGAAAATAAACTCTGCTTCAGAGCCTAATATGGTGGATCATTAATTATTAGTTCGTATTTTCTGAAATTTTTTATTCTTTGACCAAGACTACTTTGGTCTGGATGCTTGATGCGGAATAGTTTAAAGGACACTTATTAAAGAACATTTTTTTTAAAATGATTGAGTGCTTAAAACACTGCTTATTGACAATAAAGGCATGTGAGAAATGCAAATGGATATGAAATCACAGGTGCTCAGGATATTATTAGTTCAAAAATAAGTCTGGGGAAGGTCCCCTGTTAGCAAAGCTCTTAATGCAGACAGTGACTAAAGCAGTAGCACGTGTGTGTATGTGTGTGTGTGAGGCGCTCTGATTTCTAACCTGCGACTGCAGAGCATGTCGGCCTGGAAAGGTGTCGTGTGTCTGTAATTCTAGTGATCACCTGTTCCCTGTATGAGCGGCCTATGGTGCTTAATAAATCACCCACTACTGAAAAATATGACAAAGTATGTTTGCCCACCCTCCAGGGGTGGATAATACCAATGGAACTGTTAATATGGCAGCTCACTACCTAATTATACAGCATCACCTGACTAATGGGGGACAAAAACAGTTGGTTATGCCTTAAAAAGCTTATTGGGTGTTTATTCCCATAATAATGCTTATTTCAAGTTTTCCAATAAGTCTCTCTTACAGTAAAAAAAAAAAAATCTGTTACACAGCTGGATGGCCTAGTGGTTAAGGCATTGGCCCTGTAATCAGAAGGTTGTGGGTTCGGATCCCAACTGCTAGTGTCACCACTGATGTACCCTTGAGTAAGCAGCATGTTCCCTGCTTCACTTGGTAAATGGGTTAAATGCAGAGAAATAATGTCACATTGTGCTGTGCTGTGTTCACGCGTGACTATAAGGGTTAATAAACTCAAATTAAATTAAATGAAATAACTGTTTACATACAATTTTACTACATAGTATGACTTATAATTTGTAAGGAGTTTTTCTTCATTAAAGTACATTGGAATGTGAGCAATTCACTGGATGGTGTGTTTGCCTATGCTTTTATTAGTATCACACTGCCTCTATGAACCCAGTATGTATAATGTATAAAAGAAATATCCCCTTCAGAATTTTCTGAAGTTGGTTTGCAGCCTGAAATGAATAGAGACAAAATTCTCCAGCTGTATTTACTCAATGGAACTTATAACATCCAAGTGAAAGATATGAAAGCAACGGTTCAGAGAGAAAAAAAGGGTTTGAGTCCAGGCTCTGACTAGGACATGCAAGAACATTCATCTTTTTCTCATTCAGCCACTGTGTGGTCAATTTAGCTGTGTGCTTTGGGTCAGCGTCATGTTCAAAGGTGAACCTTTTTTGAATTGACAACTATTTGGCAGAGGGCAGCAGGTTTTGAAGTATTTGCCTCATCCTTTAATCTTTCTATCCTGACAAGTGCCCCAGTCCCTGCTGCAAAGAAACACCCCCACAACAGGATGCCACTGCCTCCATGCACCAGATTTTGGTCTCATCTGACCATGACACCTTTTTCTACTTGGCCTCAAAATCTTCAAAGTGCATTCTGGCAAAGCTCAATGAAACTTAATAAAGCTTTTTCTTGAGCAGTGGCTTTTTTCATGCAGCCCTCCCATACAAGCCACATTTGTGTAGCACTTGTAATGCCACATGCACACAATGACCACTGTGCCATAAATTCCTATGACTGCTTAAAGTCATCATAGCCCTCTCCTCGCTCTTCCATCCAGTACCAAGTACTTTCCAGTTCTTAATTATAGACTTTATTGCGCTCCTAGGGAGTGAGAGAGCCTTTAATTTTTTTCGTATCCATCTCCTGACTTATGCCTGTCCACAACTTTATCCCTGAGCTCCAGGAAGAGCTGTTTTTACACTGAACTAATCAAAACGATCACAGGTGGAAGTCGGTTAGCTCAGTGTGCAGTATTCTTAGCAGGGGGTGATCCGTTATCCATCTCGGCTGTTTTGGTTTTTAATGAATTATTTTTTCCCCAGAAATGTTGCTCTCATACCTTTCACTTGGATGTTCTAAGCTGCATTGAGTAATATAGCTGGGTTTGGTGCATATATACAGTGGTACCTTGATTTACGAGATACGAGCCGTCTCTCATACAAGTTTCTCCTCCACCTTCATCAGCATCTTCAGCCTGATCTCCAAGGCAAATGCTGTACATTATACTTAATAAAACCTGTTTAGTGCAGCACATTGTATTGTATTGTTTTTATACAATATTTATAAGTAAATTTTTCTTATTTAAAAACGTATTAAAATTAGCAGTGTTATTGGGGGTCCAGAACAGATTAATGGCATATCAGTTCATTTCAATGGGGAAAATTGATTTGGCGTACGAGTAATTTGAGTGACAGTGTTCCTTTAATTTTTTTGAATTTTATATATATATATATAATGTGCTGCTGCCTATGCTAAAATGGTTGATACTACAGATATGTGATATGTCTCTCCATGTTCAGGTGAGTTACGGCACATCATGAATCTGAAGCCGTGGGGTCTGTTTGAGGTGCTGCTGGAGAAGTACGAGTGGCCGCTGGAGCAGGCGGCTCAGTTCAGCGACTTCCTCCTAACCATGTTGGAGTTTGTACCAGAGAAAAGAGCTACTGCAGCACAATGCTTGCAGCATCCCTGGATCAACTCCTAACACACATCCACACTCCTGAAACCACTCTCTCACTCTCTTAGTGCAGTTTGCGTCTTGAAGGTCAGCTAGGTTACTTACCCACAGGTGTACACACACTTTTCAGAATGTATCGTCAGTATTAAAGCAAAACTTGTTGGACGACACCGTACTCTGAGCACACAGTATTCTTAGCTAGAACCTCAAATCTATGATTTTATATATTTAAAGATGCTTTGATCTCTCTACATGGTGGAGAGCTCTCTAGTCTGACAGTTTTCATTGTATGGTCATCTCAGTGTGTAGGATGGTCACATGTTTATATGTAACAATAGTGCCTTGACATGTCCTAAAGTAAAAAGAAAAAGAAGCAAAAGAGTAAAAAAAAAAAAAAAGAAAGCCTTCACTTTTATATTTGTTCGCTGTGTGAAGAATGCTTGTTTGTGAACATACAGCACTATATGAAGACTTGACAAAATAAAGAAAAGCTCTATTGAACCTGTGTAATACTGACAAATAAATGATCACTCAATCAAATGTGCCCCTTTTTTATTGTGAAGAGTATGAAAAATTGTACCGTTATTTGTACTGCCAGCAAAATGGCTACATATTTTTTTACATGTATCCCATTATAAACATTTAATGGGGTGTGGAGCTATTCTTAGAAGCACTGGTTCTCTTTATAAAATGTCACTTTTTTAGGGTGTATATTTTCCATATACTATAAAATAGTCATGTGCAGCCAGAGACCTGATAAAGTAAGATACTTTAGCACACCCTGGCTAGGAGGAAGGGGGAAAAAATGCAGGCGTCATTGTAAAGAGTTCTGTCAGCAGTAGTAATTTTATTCAGTTAATCCAGCGCTCTACGTCTCACCTGGTTTTGGACGGGGGTCAGGCATCTCATATACACAAAAGTATTGGAATGCCTGACCATTACACAAACAGGGACTTCAATAACACTGCAATCAGATACATAGACTTTAATACGGAGTTGGTCCGTCTTTGCAGCTACTATGATGCTCTGGACTCTGAGGGTAACTTTCTCTGACAGCATCATGTGTTTGAAACAAAAGTAATGTTGATTTCTCCCAAGTGTGCACACAGTTCCAGTTTCATGAGTGTAGAACTTGCAGTGTAACCACTTGTCTTTTTGTGGAACATATTTTATTCATTTCAGACAAGGCTGAAATCAGTACATGTAAGAATGGAACATTGTCCTTTTCACCAATTAATTTCATATTATATAAAATATATGGCTTGATAACCAGCTGATTAGTTGGATCAGGTGTGTTGTAAGCAGTGCTTGAAGCCACAGAACCTTTCAGTTGAATGTTCTTTAGAGAACCACTTTTGTGAACAAGATACATAAAGGATCTGTGAATAAACCTTAACCTAGTAAATGGCATGTTATATGAAGGTTCTTAACCCTCACATCTCATTTTGAAGCCTGTTTGTTCAGGAGTTCTAGTAAGTTGCTCTAATAATACACTGCAGGACTCCTGCCCCATCCTGCTCCTTTTAGTGCCTTCCCTTCTTTACCAAAAACCCACTCCAACAATAGGGGCTTGATAACCAGCTGAACTTTTCTGGCCTCCCCAAAGAACCTTTCAGTCTACTGTTCTTTAGGGAATCACTTTTGTAAATGAGATATGTCTGTAAAGTTTGAAGAACCATCCTATAATATAGAGGACATGGTAAGTGATCCTTATATTACACTATGGCCTTTAAAAGGTTCTTCACACAAGCCTGTTTGATCAGAAATTGAAAGGGTTCTACTGTGTCACTCCAATAATCCAATAACTTTTTTGGCCAAACCTGGTCCTTTTGTGTCTTCCCTTCTTCACCAAAGCCACTTCAACACTGTAAGGGCTTTGTAAAATGCTCAAACGTGCAGGGCAGTGTGCCTCGGGAACTGGAAAACACTGTTTGAATGTTGATGTTGCGTCGAGGTCCATGGAGAAATATCTCTTCAAACTATGTACATCTGCTGATGACAAAGTAACCTTGAACCGTTTTAGAGCAGTCTTGGGAGCTCAGCATTCCAGTGGACCACCTGATGTCCCAAATCATTATATTCTTCTGAAGACCTTGGTTGGCTGGATCAGATTCATTTTTGTTGTAGAAAGTGGATCTTCAGGAGAAAGGTTGATGAGCACCTGGTGTTACAGCAGACCTGCTTCCAACGCATAACTAGTAAACGAGCTATTGAGGGGAAATGGGTTTGTTAGAAGCGTTTAAATGTCCTGCTCCTGCAGTGTTTTCACTGCTCCCAACACACCTGATCTAACTAATCAGCTCTTTAACTATGTTTTAGTTGTTTCTTAAATAAGGGAAGCGGATTAGGAAACCATGTTAGAGAAGGAAACACCACAGTCTGAAGGGCAGTAGTGCTCCAGGAAT
Organism: Brachyalestes nurse; assembly: GCA_037974405.1. Lineage (NCBI taxonomy): Eukaryota > Metazoa > Chordata > Actinopteri > Characiformes > Alestidae > Brachyalestes > Brachyalestes nurse. Next base: position 18,193,142 of record JBBPCY010000018.1, read on the forward strand.
AGGATTGAGAAGATTAATATATTCCAGTATTTCCCAACCTTGGTACTGGAAGTCACCCTGCTCTGCACGTTTAAGTCTTTTCGCTTCTTTAAGAAACCACTTCAGCACAGAATAGGCTTGTTAATGAGCTGATTAGTGGATCAGGTGTGGTGGGAGCAGTGAAAACACCTCAGTGTGCAAAGTTGGAGGCCACATGGATCAGGGCTGAGATCATTAGACTTCTTTGTAGGCCACTACTACTTCTGTCCAAACACTTCTAATGAAATAAGGACAGAAGAATCCGTTTTAATTACAGCATTGATAATAAATATATTATATATAAACACAATCAGCTCGTTAACAAGCCCGTTCTGTGCTGAAGTGGTTTCTTAAAGAAGATAAAAACGTGCGGGGCAGGGTGGCCTCCAGGATATAGAAATATCGTAGAAATATCTTAATCTTCTCCGCCTTATTGCACTATTGCATATAGCAGTACTTTAAAAATAAAAGTGCACAATACACTACTTTTGAATGATTGAATTTTGTGTATAACAATGCGATTAACAGCAGAAACCCATGCGAATCCCAGAATCCCATTAAGATTTTTAATCGTTACCCAGCATCATTTAAAAAAAAATATATATATGTATATATATATATAATCCAGTCATTTATAAGTTAATAAGTAATGTTCATAGCCATTAAAGTCTGATCTTCCTGTTTACAACAGGTCTTTACAACTCAGCCCTTTTTCCCCTCTGAGTAATCATTCTGATGAGAAAAAAAATACTACAACTTGGTAATAGCAAAGAACATTAATGTAAGGCTATAGAAACCAAAAAACCAAGATGCACTGAGAAATGAATCACGAGGTGCCTGGAGATTAACACGGCCATTGAACCACCGTATTAAATACAAACTGAGTCCACGAAACTTTTATTAAAAAGGTACTACAGTGTACACTGAGAACAGCAGCTGCTGTGATCCATCACCCACCACAACAGCTTTCTGCGAACACACGCTGGACTTCAGAGAGGAATCCTGTAGTATCCTGTATGGGCACAAGGGGGCCATCTACACCCATAACAAAAGTCTACAGTCCATGGGATTTTGAGGGGTGGGCTACTGGAAAACCAGCGAAACCTCATCTGCTGCATTTTACTAATTCAGCCTATTAAACAAATTGCTTTACTGAAAAACTGAACCACTTCCAAAAAATACTTAATCCATAACAAGTGTAAATGTATCTGACCAGTGACAGCATGGTTCTACCAGCCTTGTTAATTTAACCCTCATTCTTTGCCACATGGCAGGATTTTTCTCTCAAATACAGAACCATCTGTGACTTCTCCTGCACGGGGAAAAAGCCTATTTTTCACCCCACATACCAGCCTGAGGCTTTATTGGGTCGTCATATTCCACGGAGCTCATACATTTTCTGATCCACTGCAAAAATCAAGAGAAACTGCTGACAGTTTCTCAGTCCAGTTCATCCGTGGCACTAAGTAGAATGAGTTTTGAGTTTGAGGCAGTGCAACAGGTCCAGTTTGTAACCCTATACCGTGTTTGGTGACAGATTTGGTCACTTCTTTCTGCGAACCACGGTCCAGCCATCTTCCTCTTCCTCAGTAGCTGCAGCTGTAGCCGGAGAAGGCTGCTGTGTTTTCACCACTTCCTTAGAGACTGATGCTCCTGCTCCAGCCTCATCACACTCCATTGACTGATGAGAGCAAGAATAGAAATTTCATTACTTCAAAGTAATGGTTAGAAAGCAAAGAATTTGGTCAAGTCTTGGCATTAGCTAGAATGATACTACTAGTTGACAAGCTTTCAACAATTGTTCACTACACTAATCATTTTAACCCTTTAAGCGCCAAAGTCGCAAAATTGCGACGAGACGTCATCATGAATAAAATAGACTGTAGTTACAAATATCATGTGAAATAGCATTTGTATTCCCTACCACTAGTTG
>JBBPCY010000018.1:18221000-18235067 GCA_037974405.1 Brachyalestes nurse
TTTTTAAGTAAAGTGAATATTCTGGCATACGTGAACACACTACAGCACATAGTACGAACAGCAGGAAATTCGTCCGCTGTATTTAAATCCAGTCACCAAGTGAAGCAGCAGGCAGCCAGGAACACAGCACCCGGGAGTAGTGTGTGGGGGCGGTACCTTGATCAGGGGAACCTTACAGGTGCCACTTACGATCCAAAATAATGATTTAAGCATAACATTCATAATGGCAAAAAAATCTGAGAGTACTTCTTTGTCCCTGCATGAACCTCTGAATGCATGAACCTCTAACAGCATTAATGGATTAAAATGAATGAATGATTGAAAGCATTGGATGCAACGTTCCTATCACCACTATTGTGAACAAGCTCTGGCAGATTCTGACTTTAAAAATAACTCTAAATACCCCCAAAGAAAACACTCACTGATTATTTACAACTTGATGACTGAATTATGCAGACATTTAAAATAAAGTGAAATCCCTCTTTAAATGTCTCTCCTTACCTTAAAACAGCAATCACATGTAATTAATAGATATTAATTACAGCTTTAGCTTTAAAAAAAAAAACTAACCAATGAAAAATGACATCACTGGCAGTCATTTTCCAGCAAAGCTCTGCTTAATAATTCATTACATGTCTGCTCAGTTTTTGATCATAGAGAATTATTTTGGCTTATTTTATCTTTTTGTGGATTTTTAGCTGCTAAATTTGGTACCAATTTTCCTATTGTTCAGTCCCTATTACAGGGTTATGCTGTTTGTAAGCATCAGAAAACCAGTCCATTCACGCTTTGGCAAAAAATGTGCCTGTTTTTACAACACATCACACAAGACAGAGTAAATTCTCCCTTGGGAAACAACACAGCCTTTCAAAAACCAAACTTGTTAGCACGTCTGAGACAGAGGGATGATTATGTGGGTGGATATGTTTATTAGCACTGGATGTTATTGAAAGCGACGGCGCTGCACTGCAAAGGCCTCACGCTGAGCCTCCGGTGCTGGACTGGACTGGTCTCGCAGCACGAGCTACAAACCCGCGTAAACACCCTCTCCCCGGCCAAGGAGAAGCATTCACTTCAGAAACAATTAGCACCGATCACGCACACGGCTCCAAAAGCAGCTGGTTCCCATAATGTGGTGAATGCCATGCTTAAGCAGAAGAACTGAAGAAACTCATGGCTCCTTCTCAAACATTGGGGTTTCAAAAGAGAGCTTGTGGGACAACTGAAAGGGAGGTCATACACGGGACAGACGTGGAAAATGTCTGTACAACTACAGAAACAATACAGAACCAAAACAAAAACGATGGACGAGCCAGAGTCGTAGAAGACGGCCTACGCTCAGAATGGAAAAAGTAAGGAGCACTTTCTAGACGTTCCAAACCAGCAGAAGATTATGCCTTTTACCCATGACACTAATCACACACTTTGGCAAGAAGATGAGCAGCAATCTTTGCTGCAAATCCAAGCTTTTCGTCCTTGCACTTGCGGTGACCCACAAAAAAAAGGACAACTGTAGAACATGGGATTTAAAACCCGTTTACCATGCACATCTCTAGGAAACACGAGGAGCATCCTACGCCGCCACTGGAAGAGATTAGCGAGGCGTAATGTCCCATATTCTCCTTCTATGTTCATGTATATGCACATCTGAAAGAACAGGGCTGCACTGAGACAGTGGTCGCCTCAGCAGCCAACAGACTAAAGACCTGAGACTAATGAAATGGCCTCAGATCGAAAAGTAAAGCTGAAATGTCTGAAAGTCTGAAAGCAGCCGTCGCACAAAAAATAATCTGCAGATCTAAAGTTGTACAGCCGGAGCAGGCAGGACCCAAGGCGAGAACTAAGTGAGGCACATTAACGCTGGGTTGTATTTTTACCCCCGTGTTTTTGCGTACCTTTTAATCAGCGTTAAATTTCTCTCAATGGAGGGCGCACTTGGAGGTGCCGGTGCTTGAAAGGGAGACACCGAAAATACTTTGGATGGTTGAAATGGTGAAAGTGGAGGTCGCTGAGGCACGCAGGGCTGCGGAAATCCACGGCTGAAACCTGAGCCATGAATGCGCCGAAGCTTCCCGAACGGCCTGAGGAGCCACGCTGCTTTTTGAATGGCCTGGCTGTTCATCTCAAGCACTTTGAGCGCTGGGCCGGAGCCAGCGATAACCACAGTGATACGCCGACTATCGTTTACCAACGATAACCTCCATTAAAAGCCTCTCTGATCTCTATCAGCCATAAACAGACAGTCACTTTCTCAAGAGGTCCAGGCCAGCCTACATCAACTAAGAGTGTGCAGTGCTGGGATAACCCAGGACATCGCTCCTACATGTACCACAATGGAACACCACAGGTTCACAAATAGCAAAGCAAAAGCGGTGCTGCTATCTGTGTTTATGCAGCGTTATTGCATTCTAACATAGCTTAAATAGTTGAGGCTAGATTGGATCAGTGGGAGGGACAGGAACGACGTTCCCCAGTCATCACCACCAGACATCTGTTGACCAGACGCTTGCAGCAATTGCTCCTCCCTTTGGAAACTCAGGAAACATTATTAGTAATAATAAAAAACACTGAATCTCTTCATGTGATGTCTTTATTTTTGGCACCACATTACGCAGATACCATCCCTAAAGATTCCAAAATTAAACATTAAAAACATAAAAACAGTAGCTTACATATAACTAATTCATATAAAAGTACTGCAAACTCACAATGACCTTAGTCCTGCTTTATTTTAGGGGAGAGAATAGAGCTCAAGGTTAGTCATATCTACCAAAAACTGCTTTGGCTTTGACATGGTGTCTTCAGGGATGAATATAAGGACAGCTTAAGCACAGGCCAGTAGTTGGCAACTACTGCAGTAAGATAAGAGGTCAGGCTGTCCTGTACTTTCTGAGAAGAAACAAGCCATAAACCGATATGCTAATGTCTGGTGATAGATAAGCTCCTCAGGTACATATTTTGTCGCTGCTGTAACAAAACCTTGTACCTCCATTCGTCATTTTTTAATATCTGATTATTATATTGTGTGAAAATGTCATGACGAATTAACCATCAGAAATGGCCCACTCCTCTCTAATATATGAAAGTTTTCTGGGTAAAGTTACCATTGTGGAGGTACAAGGCTTCGTTACAACAGTAACAATTTGCACATATACTAGCAATGCTCTCGGACGTGGAATCGGAATCAGCCAAGATCAGAACAAGCTGACTTTTACTTGAAACGCACAATCGGGTAATTTATTCTTTTGATTTTAGATGATCTGTGTTGTGATTCCATGCCATAAATGAGGCAGTGAAACGCACTTGTGCTGCATTTAAATGCTGATGATACACTCGTTCATTTGCATATTTAATTATGCATGACTTATTGTTCTAAACAATCAGTTGCCTCTATCACTCAAACAGAAACATTGGCTCATTTAAACTTTGTGGGAAAAAAAGTAAAAAAAAAAGGCAAAATAAATAAATAAATTGAATTGATTAAATAATTGAATTCAATTGGACACTGGCCAAACTGGGTGTATAAAAAATTGAATTTACAAGCCAATAATTATATAAACAGAACTGACAATGTTACAGCTTTACAGAATTTTTTATAGAGATCCAGTGAAACTCCAGATGAGCGAACTATGGGCTAAAGCCTCAGTGAACCACTCTCCAAACACCCATTAATACTGACTGGTTAACATTAACTCCGGTGGTACCTGTTCAGCAACAAGCCTTTGTCTGATTAAAATTGTCATTCCAGGAATCTGTCAGCAATGAATTCTGAGCATGTATATTGATTTGCCTTTCGTTTTCTAGGCTGTGCACATCATAAACATGACTGCTTCTCTTTCTACCCATGCTGCAGAGCTGAATATGCAATAGGCATTGGGGGAAAAACATAACCTGACCTTTAGACAGGCATGCAGGTATCCATTCACTAATCATGTCAGTAATCAAACACTAGAACAACTGTTCACTGTGTGCGTCTGCCCTTAATTGCTCTCGTTCGATAGGTCTGACTCACACCAGCTCGGGCTTGCATGCAGATTCACACGCTAAAACCTCTCAGAGTAAGAGAAATGACCAAGGATCAGCGCTCACCTTTCGTGTACTAATGACTTCGTTACAAAGGATAGAAGGGGCTGAGCCAAGACATTTGGTTTACATGCATTAACCCTGAGCAGTGAGTCTTTCTTCCTTCTATGACGTGTTGCCACATCCTCTGCCAAGAGTTTCCATGCCATGCAATGCCTCGAAGGTGGAGCCGAGTAGCGCCCCGATCAGGTGACCCAAAAACGCAAACACAGCTAATAATGAATGAAAGTCTATAGGGGCCTGTTAGCATGCTGCAAATGAGTTCATGCTGCCTGACATTCCCACCCAGCTTTCATTCATTGCTGGACATGTTAGCCGTTTTGGGAAAGTATTCCTTAAGGTTTTGAACTGAAGTACAGGGTAATAAGGCTCTGGGCCTCAGCCCCAAAGTGTCAGCTGCAGCTTTGGTAGCAGCTAAGCAGCCTGGCAGGATTCAATTACAGAGAAGGCGGGCCGTTCCTTTAATTGACACGAGTCGATAAGGCACAAAGGATAAGGCAGCAGCTCATTTATCCTCTCTACAGGGCGACTGGGAGCTCAACTGTCCCAGAGATCACTGAAGTTAAGGGGAGAACGACTGGGACAGTTTGTCTTGATCAACAGCGAGAATAATCTAATTGCCAGTCAATGTGTGTGTGATGCCTTATGAAACGGAGTCAGATTTCTTTGTTATATTCTGGTATCCTCATATATTCACTGACTTTCTTGGCCAGAATACCGACAGATCAGGAGACGTAAATAAGTAGCAAGATCCTATGATAACATCTGCCGTGTGTGATGTGGGGTTCTCTGCAGTGTTCCGTAATCTAATCAGTAAAGATGCAGCCTGTTAGGTCCACCTCTATTGAAATGCATCAGATGAGCTGTAAGAATGGGACAATGCCAGATCGCGTGGTAGAAATTCTTGTTAGTCTAGGCGAGTGTTTGATGGCTTAGTCATCACATTTACCGAAACAGCTCCATGCAAAGCATCTCAAAGAAATTCACTTTGGATTACTTGTGTTTTGACTTGGTGAGCAATGATGATGAAGGGATGAATGGATGATGTGAAACAATTTGCCTGTCCATGTTCCGCCCATGAGCGTGTTTCTTTTGAAATATCTGTTATAGACAAGCTTTAAAGATAGAAGGCAAAAATCCCATACAACCTAAGAAGAGCCAAAAGCACACAAGCTTTTACCAAATATACATAAATATTCAAATTGGACCACAGTGGACTTAATCCTATACCTGATCTAACCTGAGAGAGAGGCCTTCCACACACATACAATATAAATATAATGGGGTTTGCCCCAAATAAACTCTATTTGGGTGGAGTACCCACCGAAGTATATTTGACGATGCATTTAATTTGAGAACAACGCCATCTGTGTTCGATTGACTAAACAAGCGGCCCCCAACCTTTTTTGCGCCACGGACCAGTTTAATGTAAAACAATATTTTCACGGACCGGTATAGATACGACTAAAAACAAAGTGTGATTGTTTTTTACTCATTTTTGCTAGCTTGTGGGCTTAATTTTTGATGTACCATACTACGTGATGAGTGTTTTTCAAAATAAAAGATCTTTCAGACTATGGTAATCAATAAAATATTTTTACTGTCTTTCTGTGTGGCCCGGTACCAAATGACTCACGGACCGATGCCAGTCCACAGCCCGGTGGTCGGGGACCTCTGAACTAGACCATTTCCCCTTGTTCATGAGAAGGTCTTCCCCCGTTAACAAACAAAAACAGGCCCCCCAGACAGATGATAACCTCCACCACAATCTCCTTTCAGAACTGTGATAATGTAGAAGTAACAACATGCCTGTCACAGTCATCCATTTTTTACTAATGACTAATTGCCCTATAAATAATGATGGCTCTTAACAATTAACTTTCCGAAAGCCAATTAAATTCAAGGATTAAAAGATCAAACTGGTCCAGCCAAATAAACAAATATTAGTAATTGCTCAAACATTACTCTTCCAAGTGTTACAGCACCAGGAAGAAGAACTTCTTCCTGGAACTTTTGTTGTTTAGGTAACGGTATGTCTCAGTAAATGCACTTTCAGATTTTTTTGTTTATAGGCACCCAAGTAATAGTGTACAATAATTTGCTGACAAATCCTGAGTCAACTGCATTACCCACTAGGCTGAATAGTTTTTTTCCAACATTCTGTAAAGCTTATCCAACTGAGCAACAGTTATGATAGAACGCATCTGTATATGGAGCCGGCATTGGTCCAGTCCAGACACTGAAGCATTTGTTTAAGAAGCAGAGAAAGCACTAATCTGTACATTTTGAGGCTCTACAGTATGGGCAGGTAGGAGGGAAGTATGGAAACAGTTAACCAAAGCCAGCCTGTCTTTGGCCGCTGGCTGCGCAGCATCCCTCTCTTTCTAGACTGGCATGAGTCCAAACGCAAGGTGACATACTGTTAGAGGTGACCTTCAAAAAGCTCAGCCTTGCCACACAGCTCTCTGGCAGCTTCACGCCGGCCTACATGTGAGCACAGATGTGTTCAGATTCTCATTATTGCTCCACAGTGAAGAAAACGTGATCATGAGGACGGTAGCAAGCAGAACGGCTTCCTAACTAAAGGAGCGAGTTCTGGTCTGAAAATAGTCTGCATACACTCACAACCCTTGTAGGAGGAGGCCAACAGATTACACATTCATCGGCAAAAAACCCAGTCCCAGTTAAAGTAAACCCAGGGCCAGTGCTTTATATTCAGTCGCCCTATGCGAAATGTAATTTTTCCGCCCCCAGCTTCAGTCCAGTCACAAAGTTTTGTTGACAGGGGGACGGCTGCCGACTGTTTTCCTCCGTTTTTAAAAACATACTGTGAGTAAACATCACAAAATTCAGCAGCAGAATAACAGACGATCATGAAAATTACGTCAAGATATATATTTGAGTATCATGTGCATTGTTCATATTTCTTAACATCCGACTAGTAGCGTGTAATAATAACAATAATAAAACAATGATAATAGTCTGAATTTTTCAACATTTTTTTCCTTAAGTAATTTATTTTCCCAAACACTGAATTCAAGTCACGGCTAAAAGTGGAGAAAACTCAGCACGTTAATAATAATTCAAGTTTACGGCCATTTTTGTGTGTACACAGAGTATTTAATAATGGCTTTAAAGTACTTGGGCCTTGTTTTAAAACGAATTCTATCCATCAGGGTTGGGTCCATGGATGATGCCATTGTCCATCACAGATGGCTGACAGTCATGTGGAGCCCAGCATCGTGATAACCCTTGAGCCTTTGACATAATTTTTATGCCTCTTTGTCCACCACTAGTCTTCAGTAATGGAAGTGTGATAGATCTGCAGTAACCAGCCCTCAGAACAGTCTCCCTGCTATACACTGTGAGCCATTGAAAAATTGCATAAGTAGCTGTGTGTTTCTGTCCTTGCAGCTCCCAGATTTGGGTAAATATATACATCAGAAAGTGATGCCTTCCTCAGTGCACTGCTAAACTCATCCAAGCACGCTTCTGGTTTCAGTCTAATTCAGTCAGCAGTGCCACTGTGTGAAGAATTAGTCATTTTGAGGCTTGCTGCCCTGTTGTCACGAATGTAGCCACCACACACTCTCCAACGTTGTGAAGAGAATTCAGCTACCGTGTGTGTTTCTTGGTGTCTTTTCCACTTGCTTCTATAAGTTCAAAGGCATAAGACTGCCTCCAATGCAGCAGAATCCTAGGGAGTCTTCTTCACATTAGTCAACAGGCTAATTATAACATCCTGTAATACATTATTGAGAAGGCACTTCAGTGCCTCATTAGCCCCGACCAAAGTGGGCTACTATACTGAAATCATGTCCTTTAGTGTTCAGTGAAGACCCTCCTGTCTCTACCTAGTCTGGTGCTTACAGCAGCTCTCCTTGCCTACTCCTCCCACCACCAACCACCCACACATCAGATGTGGCGTTGAGTCAGAGGAGCCCTATGTGACATCTGTCTGCCTTCACCATCTCGAAGGCGTCCAGTGACTCAAGCATACTACATGCATGAATGATACATCCTGATGCACCCGAGCGTTTCAAACAAGCATGTCAGGTTTGCTATGTACTTCCCTGTTCCTGGTTTCAGTAACTTGAGCCTTGTACTTGATAAATACTGAGCATGCCTTCTTCACACTGCTGAGAGGTTCAAGAGCTGGACTAAAACCAAGCTCTCGGTTTGCAATGCTGTTAACTCACCCACCCAACCTCTGACCTCTCAGGCACTGTACAGTTTGGTGCATTCCATGATCCAGCACCCAGCTGAGCTCATGAAGAGTTTGGTCAGGGGCTAAGGGGTTGAATCAGGTGAGCAGTGGGGACTCCAGGAGTATTTGGACATTACCACACACTGCATCCTGAATTGTTTGGGGAGGGGGGTGCTGCCTTACTGTGTGCTCAACTGTTTAGCACTGCACTGTCATTACAGGGGTCAGTATAATCAGATCTTAAGTACGTTTTAAATGCTTTTTTAAATGGATGTTGTAACGCACCTCTCCTGTGCATCCAAAAAGCATGGACAGTAACAGCAATGTACACATTCTGCACCACACGTTAGCCCAGCAGGACCACAGTGTGAGATGCGCCCTCGGCCACACGCCTATTTCCACTCCAACAGCTCGTGCCTTTCTGGTCTGGAAGCTTGCAGATCAGCCTGCACAGTTTCCCGTTATAGCCAGCTGGTTGAGAGGAATTAGTACGGGCTAAAGTGTGAGCACGGTGATCTGTCCCGTCCTGCCGTGCCCAATCCTTTTGCATTGCTGCTGCTGCTGCTTTAATGATTTGCAGCCATGCATCGCAATGCCAAGCAACCAAAGCTTCTTCATGCATGCAATGCCTCTCCCCCATGTCCATACACATTTACATACATACATGCGTGCGTTCATACATGCATATACATACATTTATATAGATACACATACACATGTCCATGCACATATACATATGTACGTGCGTGCATGCATGCATTCATACATACATATATACAAACATACACATATGCATGTTGATCACATAAAGATCTCATGCCAATCAAGCCAGCCGAGTTAGATTCAGATTTGTTTTTTTTTTTAAAGTGGTGATGAAGCTGCTCAGCAAACTGTCATATATCTAGATATGGTGCAGTATGGAAAGGCAACAGTGCTAACATTTTGTGCGTTAATCTAAAAGCCGTGCCACATATGGCCCAATAATACCCGGTCTCTCCTGCTCTCTTACCCGTGGACAGGATCCCGTCGTGCCCTTGTAATCTTAGCAATGTCCCGAAGCCAACGTGTGCTCCCAGTAGTCCTCGGCCATGACTCTCAGTGACTTGGGGAGCACACTGACTCCCTCCCAGTGAGCAGCATGGCCAGCAAGCCTTGTTCAGAAAACACTAAAACCTTCAGAGCAGCAGCTGTTCTTCTCTGCTTGGCCAAATCCGGAGCAGTCGGTCCGGGGCTTCTGCGAATAGATCCGGAGTCACTCACTCCGTCCAGCCGGAGAGGTGGGGGATGGACCTGGTCACTGACTGGCCAAAAACGCGATTGAACACATCGCCTTTTTACATTCTAAACACAGATAATAGTCTCAGCTTCTGACTCGGGATGTTTACCACGACGTTACCAAACGCGACACTATTATAAAGGCCTACGAACGCGGAGCGTCCCCCCCTGCTAAAGTGGAACTGGCATACAGTGGGCTGACCCAAATTCCATTCAACCAAGTCAGACCGTACCATTCTGGCTAAATGCTCAGGGGAGAGGTGGCAGCATTCCTACAGTATATCAGAAAAATTCACCTCACCGCGAACCAATAGTAAAGCGGCCCCGTAACACGTCTCTCCCAGGTTATCAGGAGGTGAGCAGCACTACAGAAAATGAACCTTTTGAGTGCTTCAAAGCGTGGCTTGAGCTCTTTGATTTCTATTTTTCGTGAAAGTTTGAGTGCTGAGGCCTGATGGGGTGCCTTTGACTTACTAGATTCACCACACTGTACATTTTAATCAAAATTACATGCAGAGACACGTGTGGCAATAGAAATGTCAATTTTCTTTGAATGCACCTTTATTATGTACATTAGAGTTGTGGATATTATAAGCATGTTTGGGTATGCAGTCTGCATATTAAAAGAACTGATTAAAATGGTCCTCCTTCACTTCGCCGTGTGGCTGAATGGAGATGAAGAGGGGAACATGTGTGCGTTTATGAGTGTGTGTGTGTGTGTGGGAGTGAGCGAGAGAGAATGTGTGCGAGTTATATGACATATACAACTGTTTGACTTGAGTGCAACAGTGGATGTGTGTGTGTGTGTGTCAGAAGCAGGCCAGTGGAGCCCCTGCGTGAGTCACAGCTCTGGCATGCATTTACTAGAGCCCCCAGCAGTTCTATCTCTCTCACTCTCTCTCTCTCTTACTCTCTATCTCACTTTCTCTCCCTCTCTCTCTCTATCTATGTCTCTCTCTCTCTCTCTCTCTCTCTCTATCTATCTATCTCCCTCTCTCCCCGAAAACACTGCTGCATGAGTGTGAGCCTACAGCATGTCTTTTGTGCACTTTATTTATTATTTTTATAATTTTTTTTACTCAACTACATTTACTTCCAGAGAATGGCACATAACACACTGCTGGTGGTCTTGAATAACACAATATTTTCCAAAAACTGAAAAGAAGATACTTCAGCAACACTGTTTTGAAAAAAAACTGTTTTGCTACAACACACTATGGTATATTTGCCAGTATTATTAATAAAGTATTATATAAAAAGACAAAATGCTAACAAGCATACACACGCATATACACTGCTACACACCGAAGAACACACACCAAACCTGCTCTGTGTCATTTGAGCAAGCGAACGAGTCAGTGTGGGGAGACAAGGCACAACTGGCCTTAATTAAATGTAACTCTAGCTGTTGGCAAGGCCAAGCACATACAGTGCATAGGGCCGACCTTGTCGTAATTAATGCTAATGTTGAAGAAGTTCCTCTGCAGGCCAGCAGTAGCCACTGTTGAGTGGGTCATTTTTAATGTCCAGTATCAGCCCTGACCCACTTCTGATTCTGGCTGGGTTTATTCATGGGTTTATGGGCTTATTTATGGACTAGATGGGTGAATTTCAGTAGTAGTGGTATAATAGTAGCATGTTTATAGTAACATTGTCATGATATGACATATGATTTTCTGAAGCTTCATAAGATTGAAGAATATACAAATATTTCTTGGAGAGCAGTTGTCACTGTCTTTTAAGTACCAACAATATTCTGATGTGAGTTATCATGATATACAAATATAATTATATAGCCCACCCCAATTACAAGTAAAATTTGTATTATTACTACTTCTACAACCAGTAGCACAAGTGAGTAGAGTAGAATGGGGTTTTATGGGACATTGTCATGTTGCTGCATTGGATGTGTGTGTCTACATGCATTAAATAGAAGAGTGCTGCAGGTTGTGATGCAGATTGCGGATGGCAGATACTGAGTGGAAAACATACAGCACCTGTAGCCTCTCAGGCTGACTGCCTCTTTCTGTCTCTTGCATCTGTGTATGTGTGTGTGTCTCGTATTATCTGGATTCAGGGCTTATTACCATTATGACTGCTGCTATAATACTACTATTAATAGGCCTTCTAACATTATAGCCATTTTGTAGAGGCTTCTTTTATAAGATGATCATCATATGATCTGGGTATCAATAAGTTATATTTGTTCATAGAATTTCAAATTGTAAATTATATTTACAAATGTTTTCATATTTAATGATGTCCTGAAGTAAACTGTGTTTAGTAATACACCTGTAACACAGCAATAAGTCCTTCTTAGCTAATGCTCTTACTACTACTACTACTTATAAAAGTAATAATAATAGTGGTCATATGTGTTTGACCACTATGTTTACAGGCAATGAATAAAAATGAAAAACAAAGCTCAGTCTGTGAGGTCTCTGAAGGGAAAATGCCTCCTGCTGGCCAACCTGCTGCTGCGTTGTTGTGAAATCCCTGCTTGTGGTCGTAACCTCCTGAGCGGCCTGTGAATGTGTTTAAATGGAGAGACGTGCCATTCGTCATCATTATCTGCCTGTGCATGTGTGAAGGGGGAGGGCCAGTGGAGGGAGGAGAGAGAAAGAGAGAGCGAGAGATAGGTGGAAAAGGGTGGAAGAAAGAGAGGGGAGGATTATGACATGATTGGCTAAAGGGGGATTAAAAACTCAGCCCAGTTGGCCCTTCCCTTTTTACCACTGTGTGTGTGCGTGTGCGTGTGTGTGTGTGTGTATGTGTGTGTGAGCATGTGTGTGTGTGTGAGTGTGTGTGTGTGTGAGCATGTGTGTGTGTGTGTGTGTGTGTGCATGTGTGCCTATTTGTCTGAGCATATGTGTGCATGCCTGAGCCTAGATATGTGTGTGGGTGTGTATGTGTGTGTGTGTGTGCGTGTGTGTGTGTGTGCGTGTGTGTGTGTGTGCATGCTTGAGCCTGCCTCATGCTTCAGTGTGACCTATAGCTGCACATTCAAGTCACATCAAGGCAAACTGCGAGAACCACTGAGGGAGCAGAGAGAGAGAGAAAGAGGGAGGGAGAGGGACGGAGCAAGAAAAGAAGCGTGAACGAGGGAGAAAAGGAAAGAGAAGCACGAGGAGTGGGTGCTCTGGTTAAAAGAAACACTTAAAGAGAGAGTAAGCAGAGAGGCGTCGAAGGGAAAAAAGGAACTGAGCGGTGCGCCTGTAGACACAGCTGCAGCTGGAAGTAAGCATGCACTCATGTCCATTCTGCTTGGCACGATGGTCAGACACACTGGCTTTTGTTTGCACTGTGACTTTCAAGGAAAGGCAGAGGCTGTTTTTTATTCTCATATGGATCCTGCTTATGTGTGCTTTGGATGTTCTGCATAATGTGTGCTTTTCTTTGCATGTGTATGTGTGTGGTTGAGTGTGTGTGTGCATATTTCTTAGCCTGTTTTTCCACATCAGCAACTGCAGTTTTTCTGCATGACCCAAGGCATGTGTATATGCAGGCTTAAGTGTGAAGAGCTCATTACTTTAACTCTGTGGAGGCCCATAAGCACAGCAGCAGCCTGTTATAATCCACTATACAGTGTGTATGTGTGTGTGTGTATGTGTATGTGTATGTGTGTGTGTGTGTGGATGTAGGAGATGCATATGGCCTGCATCTCAGAACGCTGTTGGCTCACATTGATGAGACCTACTTCAGTAGAGAGTGAGTGTGTATGTATGTCTGTGTGAGTTTGTGTGTGTGTGTGTGTGAACAGGCCACTTAAGGGAGTTTCCCTCTTTCAGCCAGTGCTGCCTCTGGTTGGAACTTGAATTAAATCTGCAGCCACTCTGCACCCCTTCTTTTTTAAACTAAAATAAGTGGGCTCATTTCAATTGATGAATTCATTCATTAATTTAGTTCATTCATTACATATATTTAATTACCGCTTTGCTTTATTTCATATTTTTTTTATTGAGGAGACATTTCAGCAGCATCTTCTGTATCCTCTTTATTTCAGTACTGTGTAAAAGTCTTAGGCACCTGCAGAAATAACATTTAAAAACTGATTAAATGAACAGTGAGTGTTTTTTTTTCACTAAATATTACTGAATATACTAAATAGACCAAAAAAGAATAAATACAAATAACATTATAAATAGTGATTATATTGACAGTATATCAATGTGTTCCTTGTGAAAACCCACTATTACTATTAGTTTCCCTCAGACTTAATCGGTTTGACTTAATCAGGCCTTTACTAAATTTAATCAGCAGCTGCTGATAAAATTTCACAAATCCAAACAATGGCTGGAGGCATCAAGCAGAACTTTGGAACCAAAGCAAACCAAAATATCTATAACTACTTTTTTACAAACAAAATCTTGATACTTTATACTGTTTTCTTGTTTGTTTGCATTTTATTTTTTACTTTCCTTGCAGACTGTCACGCCCCCAGTCCGTAGGAACTCTTATTTTGACTGGGGGCGTGGCAGCCCAGGCCGTATCATTGTTTTGGG
>JBBPCY010000018.1:18238126-18258107 GCA_037974405.1 Brachyalestes nurse
TTGTTTTCTGTTTGAAAATAAAAACGATAGAAAGAAATGGATCACGCCTGCCTCTGTGCCTCCTACTCGAGCACGCCACGGCGATCCGTGACACAGACTGACACATTATCACACACAGAGAACGATTTAAACAATTTACATAAGAATTTAGCATAGTGTTATATATTATCTTTTTTATGCATTATTTTTATTTGAGGGCTTCCTGCTGTAAATACTCCTGTAAATACTCCTACAGCTGATATTAATTTTGTCCAAAACATGCTATTATTTCTCTACTAGGGGTATTATTAATTGTTAAAGAGCACTGATATTTAATTTTTCTTGTACACGTAAAATGCTGTATATCATAAAAAAAAAACTAAACTGAAAGTGGCATTTCATGTGATTTGGAATTTATTTATTTCTGATATTTTATAGAAGCATACTGTCTCTTATTCCAACTACGTTTTACACTGTGTCAGCATTTCACAGTGAATGGACCAATAGGAAGGGTCCAAAATTACTTGGTAATGAAACTTTACTTTAAGCTAGATCAACTTACATTAAAAATGAAAGGGGGGTTCATTTAACAGTATTCACAATGGTGGTGAACCAGACGTCTGAAGCGCATTACACCTCTGAAAGCTCCCTCACAGACAGACGCTACATGGCTATGAATGCACTGCTTGACATCTGGGACATTGTTTTACAGGGGTTTGAGAGAAGATTTTTGGCATAAAAACTATTTTTTTAAAAATACATTCATGATGGAGAGGCACACACAGGGGATTATTAGGTGAAATAGTAAAGATTTGCAACAATTTCAACATTTGTTTTCAGACTTATCACTGTTGTACCCTAAAGCAATGATATGAAAAGCATAAGGCACAATAGTGTATATTTTTTTGATAAAAATATCGGTAGATTAGAATGTAATTTTTTTTCTCTGTAAAGTTACTAGGTTTGACAGAGATGATATGCGACTCTAATGGGTATAAAGTAACTTCCCCTATCATGTATTCGGACTGAAGCACATTGGCTCGTGCAAGTGGATCTGAAACCTTCTGATCACTTCTGCTTTTATAAGACAGTGAACAAGGGACAGTCAGGAACCTGTAAAAGCTCATTCTAGCACCTCTGTGTGCGTCTGCAGCACCGGGCTGATAGGATCTTTAATTAAAGCGGAGGCGGCTCTGTGCAGGTGCCTGCAGACTGACAGCTGGGCCACTGTCTGGCACAAACCCTGCTTCTTAACAGCTGCTTTTAAAAAGCAAGCTCCACAGATCAGGTTTCCAACATTAAAAATACATAAGGTGTTTTTCTTTTCCTTTCTTTCTTTTTTTTGAGCATCTGGTTTCGTGAACGCAGCCCTGAACTCAGTACAGTGCCAGTTCTCCACTGTAAATCCGTTCTGGTGAAAGATCAGGCTAAATGTGTGGCTTTGGAAAAAAAGGCCCTTAGTCATGTGAGCTGGAACACACTGTTCCAGGTATGAGGTGCTTTGCTAATGGGAGTCCAAAGAGAGGGAGACCGTGAGCTCCGGTAGTTTTACAGTACACACGCACTAATCACATTTCAGTGCTGAAATGTGTCTTTGTTTCACTGTGTTACTCCGTTTCAGTGCCAGTTTCTGACTTTTTAATGCAGGCATTAAATCCTGTTTCCTGGTATTACACTTGGCAGTGTATCAGAACAGCGATTAACATAAATTACGTCTCCTTAAGCATAAAATAAGCTCTGAGTTGGGCTACTTTTCTGTAATAGCTGACTCACTGGGGGCATGTTGAAGTTCTGTCGATGATTAGTTGGTTCGAATGCCGTCGTGTCGGCAGATTTTACCTGTGCAGCTCGGAGCCATTTCTGCACCACTTTTGAGGATGAAATGCTAAGGATTCGCGTAAGAGCTCTCAACATTTCTTTAACCCACTCTACTTCAAATAAACAACAGGGAGAGAGAGAGAACTAAAGAACTGAGAGAGAGAGAGAAGGGCCTGAGGAGAGAAAGAAGAAAGATTAGAAAGAGAAGAGAGAGAAAGGGTAAGGAAGAAGAGAAAAGGAGATGGAGACAGGGAGAGAGAGAGAGAGAGAGAGAGAGAGAGAGAGAGAGAGAAATAGACAAGGTGGAGGGGAAGTGGGAAGAGAGATGTAGAGTAAAGAGCAAGAGAAAAAGAGAAAGAGGCAGAGAGAGTGAGTGAGAGAAAGATAGAGAGAGAAAGAGAGGAAGGGTGGAGGGGAAGGGAAGAGAGTGAGGGAGGAAGAGTAAAGAGGAAGAGAAAAAGGGAGGGAGGCAGACAGAGAAAAGCAGAAGGGTAAAGAGGAAGAGAGAGACAGAGAGAGAGTGAGAGAAGGATAGAGAGAGGAGGACAGTGAAAAGGGAGGAGAGAAAGAGGGAAAGGAGGAGAGGGAGTATACAGAAAAGATATGGTGTGCGAAAAAGGAAAGGTAAAGAGTAAGAGAGAAAGAAAGGGAAAGAGTGATAGAGAGACCAGAGAGGCCGCAGGAGGAAGGGGTGAAGAGGGAGAAAAAGTGCAGGGGGTGAAAGAGAAAGAGAAGAAAGGAGGGGAGCGAGTAGGAGAAAGGGGGTGGGGGGTGCGGTTTGGCATTTCTACCCGCTGAGGGAGCAGGAGTCGGATTTTGTTAACTCTTCCCCTTCTCTACTAAATCTCTTTTCAGTTCTGAATGTGTGATCAGATGGAACATTTGTATGGTGTGTGGCCAGTTCATGTGAAGGTCTGTAAGTTCTGCTGCAGTTTTGCCTTGTAAACAGGCAGTTATATTATTCCCAGTGTTTACCCTGGTGGGCTGATGAGGTTGATTAATAACTGAGTCAGAAGGCTAACGTCCTCCTGGGTGCAAAGGTCAGTACACCAAAGCCTCTTTTAGTAGACCAGCAAAGCCAATATCACCCTCAGGCAGCTGGGCTGGGCTGCATTTACCCAAGCTGCTATAACAGAGCAAGTGATGTAAGACGGGGTTTCCTACAGCTTTTACATAATCATCCTAATTTTATATAATCTTCTCTTTAAAGCAGTGAACTGAGAGCGGGTTGTGACTGGAGCACTGTGGAGCACTGTGGGTGTGTTGCATTTAAATTACTGACCTGTCTTTGTTCTTTGTGCCCTCTTTTTTTCCCTCTTTCTGGACTCTCCCTCCATTTGTCTCTCTGTTTTTCTGCTCTTTGTCTCTCTCTTTTCCTTTCTGCCTCTCATCTCTTTTGCTCCTTTTTGCTCTCTCTCTTCCTTCTTTCTTCCCCTCTCATTTTCACTCTTCCACTCTTTTCTTACAATCCTCCTTCTCTCGCCACCCTCTGCCTCCATTCTTGTTTTTCTCTCACGTTCGTTCCTTGTGCTTTTCTCTGTGCCAACCTTCATAACTTGCTCTCTTTTGACTTCCTCACCCTCTACGCCTCCTTCTCTTTCTGAATCTCTCTCTCTTTCCCTCCCTACTGCCCTTCCTTTTTTTCTCTGTCTGTCTGTCTGTCTGTCTGTCTGTCTGTCTCTCTCTCTGTTTTAGAATGGAGTGGTCCTGTCTGGCGGTGTGTATTGGTTCAGTAGCTGTTCTGTATGCCATACTTTCGTGGTTCATCCCATCCATTCAGCGCAGCGGCTTCTGGGTGCTGATGCTGCACGACTGCATCATCGAGAAACTTCGCGATAAGTTCACCCAGACCACGCGCCCTCAGGTGACCTCCCAGGATCATTACTAACAGAGCTCTGTTTGCATTATATTATATATCTACAGCTTCTTTTCAAACGAGAACCCCCTGAATAGAAGTGTGAAAGTGTCCTCATTGACCTCCAACCACAAAGAATACACGTGACACAACTGAGGCTCTGATCTATATGGTGCACCTTTGCACGGCTAATCAGTGCTTTTCGTGAGTGTGTCGTCCGAGGCCTCAGTCATGTAATCTAAATGCTAACCGGATCTGAACTGCTGAAGTGTTTTTTTATTTATTTTTTATTGACACACAGTACTTGGAAGTAGCTTGGACGCTTTAAGCTCATCTTACCATATATTATTATAAAGACGTTATTGTTATTCATCTGAAGGAACTTCATCCAGGTTTGATTTGGAGAAGAAGGGTCATTATCCCCCTATCATTATTTAACGCTCGGCCATGAGCACTTAGCATAGACAGATTTCATGTGTTTGAATTGAATTATCCAGGAATTAATTCTCACTGAAGCAAATGCAACCACCCACAGCAGCAGCTGAATCTCATGTCTCACACACATTGAATTAATCAGTGTTCAATTCTGGATCAGTGCTGGTTTTCATTTGAGTAACTGGACATTAAATGTGCTTATACACGTCTACAGTGTTAAGTAGCCTCTAATTTACTTGAGTGAGTAACGTGTACGTAATCAGTTCTAGTGAATGACACAAATGTGATTGCGCTACACAGAGGTCACTGACTAACATTCATCTGCAGAACCCATGACACCTCAGGGGCAGTTAAGGCATACAGTGGGTTCTCGAGTTACGACATGGACCCGTTCCTTCAACAGTGATTATTATACAAAAAAAAGCAATGCACTTTTAATATAAAATGATTTTCAGGTCACTTTAGTATGAAATGCTTGCAGAAACACAGCTACTGGAAATAATCTTGACAGAGCTTCAGATAACATGCACCATTTGTATTAATGCTGTGGGTAGTTTAGAAGGAAATAGAGATGTTTAGGTGTCTAGTGTGAGTACAGCTAAACCTCCATTAAAGTTTAGATACAGTTAATTGCAAGTGGACACAAATTGATGGAAAATGATGAAATGAACATGTTTCTTTTTAGTGATTACAGTTTCAGAGAAGGAAATAATTTTATTTTTTTTGTAGGATCTTTCCTGTAGTTATAAAGAATTTTGTCAATTAAGAATGCAGTTGCTTGTTCTCACTTACATAATATTACAGCTTATATTTTAATTAAATTAGCTTATTTTCTCATTTCTGTTTTGGGGTATATTTCCACTCCAGTTTCAGCTTTTACGTCGCTCGCGTCTCTCATTTTGGAGCTTTAGGATTTTAGAATAGCTCCTAACTTCAGTTTCTGCAGATAGATGGGGGTGTCCTTTACTTTTACATGATTATTTGAAGTGACAGCATGTTTACTTTGGTGGTTACTTCTCTGCCTACCTACGAAGACTGAGCAATCCTGACCTTATTAACATGCTGTTTGTTCCACACAGCGCATTCTGAAAGCGGTGCAGAAGAACGCCACTAAAGGAAATCCTGACAGTGTCATCGCTGCCATCGACCACTTCTGCAAACACTCAGAATGGGCCATGAACGTGGGAGACGAGAAAGGTTTCTGCTCCTGCCCTTTCCTCCCTCTTTGAGTGTTTTTCTTCCTCTTTCTGCTCGCTTTCCTCACTCACCTGTAGCGTTTCCCTACTTCCATTTGTCTCACATCTCTCACGTCTCCATCCATACATCTCTTTCTTTCTCTCTCGCTCTTTTGAGTGAAAGTCCTCAAGGCTGCTCATGGTGTCTGTTTTATGAATGCGATGTGACGGCATTTGCCTGACTGCTGGGTCAATGAGTTCTTCGCATGGCTGCACACACTAGTCCCACACACACACACACACACACACACACACACACACACAAAATGTGCTTCTATTATTCGCTCTCTGGAGCATTGTTGCATGGAATGCTATGGTGAGACATGGCAGGAACACCAGCTGCAAGGCAAACACCTCTTACACAAGAATAAGCAACATTCCCTGTTTTATACTTGACCTATACATTAGCCTATACAGTCAATGGTCACTTTATTGGAAACCCTTAGCTTGAGTTTGTGTTGTCATCCTCTAGTCCTCCATTCATGGTCATTTTCCGACCACTAGACCTCTTTTGCATGGATATGTATGGGCAGTGCACCACCGTTGATCTGGCAACAACACTGTGCCTGTTGATTATATTAACATTCACTGCAATGCTGAGAATGGTCTTGTCAGTTTAGTTTAGTCCATTTCACATGATGAGATTGTTGCAAGAATATTAGGTTATAAGATTATTTAACCAATTCTTTTGGCTAATAATTTTGTTTCTTTCAATCATTATTTCCTGAAATAAGCCAGTATTTTTGCACTACGCATAAAAACAAGCACAATTATCTGCATTATGCCTAAAATATGCACAGTGTTCTGCACTGTTCATAAAAAAAACCAAGCAAAATGCCTAGAAACGAGCAGAAATGTTTTTAATTATATATAAGAGCAGGCGCAATTATGTGCATTATGCCTAATACCAAGCAATATGATCCGATTATGCCTTAAAACAAGGGTAAATTACATTTTGCCGATTTTAATTGAAGTGAAAATATAGACCATTTACATAGAGCACACATCAACACATTTTAATGAATAATTTGATCTTTTTGCTGAATTTAACATACGAGACAAAAATATTAAATGTGGCCTGTGCAGAAAAAAGCCACATTTCCCATTTTGTTCTCCGTAGAGTATGTGTTCATGTATTATATGAATCAATGAAAATGTGTGGTTGAATCCCAAATAGCTTCCCTAACTCCCTGCGCCCAGTGCACTACATAGGGCGTGAGTTACAGACACACCCTACCTAGGGCACTACTTGTCAAATGGAGAACCTTTTTGTATTCAGTAATCAATGATTTAGAACTGACAGTCTGTTAATGGTGCAGAAAGGCCATTAATGATGTTTTGAGTCAGCCATTAGGCATGTCATTGACCGTCTCTCCCTTAATGACACTTCAGTGCACCCATCTGTGTGTGTATGTGTATGATTGCATGCAGGCTCTATTTTGGATTCGGTGTTGAGTGAGGTGAATCCCAGCACGGTGCTGGAGCTGGGCACATACTGCGGCTACTCTGCAGTCAGGATTGCCCGTCTGCTGTCTCCTGGCTCCAAACTCATCACTGTTGAGTTTAACCCAGCTAACGCTGCCATTGCCCGACAGGTCATCGCCTACGCTGGTCTACAAGAGCAGGTGTGTAACTGAGTAGGGGAAGTTAATGAAAGTTAAAAAAACAAAACTAAAACAAACATTTACTGATACAAAATTTGAAATTGTATCATTCAGTCTCTAAGCCATGTTGTCCATGTGTGGATGCTAAGCTGCAAAAAACAGCCAATGCATTTATATATATATAAATAGATATGTATGTACCCCAAAACCGAGGTACGTACCGAACCGTGACATCTGTGTACCGTTACACCCCTAAAATATATGTATATAAATGCATTGGCTGTGTAAGCATATAAGATCTTAGCCACACCTACTTATGTTAAAGTTATAAGGGGTGTTTCAGCCTGATCCGCTTTTTGAATGACACACAATATAGGAAAGCTGCAGAGGTGATTTACATACATACGTCCTAAAGGTGGAGGAAAAATCAGTTTAATTCTAAAATAAAGAAAAGATGTTGGAATGGTACATTTTTTTTAAAAATTGCTACATAAACCTACAAAATATAAATGGAGATCATGGGGAAAAAAGGAAACCATTTTAACTGCCATTTTTCAGTACCAACACATGGGGACACTTTGCTTCTTTAGTTTTGCATTCTAGTTACAAGTCTGCTTCAACCATTAGTCTTCAGTAAAGCATCAGCTTCACGTACAATTTTGTGTCATGAAAGGTTATGAATGTTTCGCCCTAGGGCCACGAAGATCATTGTTATGACATTTACTTCATTCTGGCTTGAGTCATCTCAAACTTGTTTATGTGGTTTCTGACTCTTTCTACATGACTGTGATCTACAAAAATGCACCAAAGTACATTCATGGCTAAAGTCAGTGGCAGTGTCTATTCTGAAGCCTGAATGTTGTGATATGTATATGGAATGTGGGTTTTTTTATTATCATGGCTATGCCATTCAGCACCCATTTATACAAAACACTCTTCATTCTAAGACAGGGTTCATAGCTGAGGCGCGTGTGTGATATAAGAGTGTGAGATTTATGCAGGAGAAAGCTGCTATAATCTGGTGTGTTACGCTTTTAGTAGAGTAGCTTTGCAGAAGAAATTTGAAATTAGCATCCAAATAAGAAGCATGAAATGGCATGTGGGATTGAAACATCATGTGGATTGACAGCATGAATCTAGATGCTAAACAGTCTTAGCTTAAAGCACAATGGAGGGATTTTAACACCAGCAGTCTTTTTTTATGCTTCGTTTTGGTTTCCAGGTCATGCTGCTGGAGGGTTCCTCTGAAGATTTGATCCCCAAAATGAAGGAGCACTTTGGTATCACAACATTTGATTTCATCTTTCTGGACCACTGGAAAGATCGTTATGTTCCTGACACTAAGCTGCTAGAGGTGAGAAACAGACCACATGGTTGGCATAAGGTTTCCATGCCACATTTTTTCACTAATCCAGCTTTGATCAAATAAGTTACTCAGCACTGGGCTGATGTCTGAGCTCATGAATATTAGGATCTGAAGTATAACAAAAATGTACACTGGATTTACAACTGCTTCACTAGTTTTGAGAGTTTGAGACTTCTATTAAAGTCTTGGGTTAAGCCTCTACAATAGTACTAGTCATAGCATTTCTGAGCTAATAATAATCATTAATGGAGCTGGATAATATATACTACCACCCAGAAAGAGTACTGTACAAAATCTTGAGCCATCCCTCATTTCTTTATATTTTGCTTTGAATCATCTTGTCACTGCAAAATTACTATTTTATGTCTTATCTTTGGCATACCAAGTAGATTAAGTTAAGGAAATGGAAACAAATGTTTTACTGCGACAGGCTGCAAAGTGCCTAAAGATACAAAGTGCCTAAAGATACAAAGTGCCCAAGTAAATGTGTTCCAACCACTCAGCATTCAGCACCACCAGTATACTGATCACCAGCCTGATCATCTGGAATCATCTGCATGTTTCTTTACAGGTTCAGGTCTTAAGCTAGATGGCTTTATTGTGCTTGAATGATTCATACATATGAAACTGTGTGGCTTAACAAACAAAAAACTGGTCGGGTTCCGGGACTGGACTGAAAATTGGAGCCTTTGAAAGTCCTTTACGAAGCCTGGAGAACTGTTCCTCAAGATTGTCATAAAAATACAACAAAGTGTGGCTCTTTGATAGCAAAATTAAGAAAATAGAATTTTTCAAAGTACTGAACCTTGTCTGTTCCTGTGTGCATAGCCTCTTCTAACTGGATATGTTTGACCACTCTCAGCCCACATGATATGTAAAACCGCAGCAACCTGCTGCACCAGAAATGCTTGCAAACACATAAATACTACCACAACATTACCATGTCAGTGCCAGCCCACAATGATGGTGAATTTACAGACCCTTTTCAAAAATGTTCATGGAAAAGTTTATTTATTTCCATAATTCCATTCAAACCGTTACACTTTCATAGATTATAGATTCAGGACCCACATCTTAAACGATTTCAAGTACTTAGTTGTTTTTTTCTACATAATTTGGGCTTCCAGCTCATAAAACCCACGAAAAATTCTATCAAA
Organism: Brachyalestes nurse; assembly: GCA_037974405.1. Lineage (NCBI taxonomy): Eukaryota > Metazoa > Chordata > Actinopteri > Characiformes > Alestidae > Brachyalestes > Brachyalestes nurse. The sequence continues at coordinate 18,247,576 of JBBPCY010000018.1, forward strand.
AAAATAGAATACTGTGAAGACATCAGCCCAAATTTTACAGGCCATGATTGTTTTAAACTGAGTGTCACACAGAATTCATCTACTAAACTCAAAGCGCCTGCACAGGTTTGGGGTATTATCAAGAAGAAACCAGACCCAAAAACAAAGAAAAAACAAATATTTGTCACTTTGGCATAGCTGTTTGATGAAATACTTTCATTAGTGGGATGAAGTACTTAAAAATGTAAAGGTGTAGTGTTAAGGCAAAGGGATTCTCAACCAAGTATTGAAGATTGACATATCGTTTTGAAAGTACCATATTTTGATTGATTTGATGTGATCCTAATTTCTTTCTTTTTTTCTGCAACAACTGAGAAGTAAATGGTGATGTCTTCACAGTATTCTAATTTTTTGAATTGTTTTCGTGGGTTTTATGAGCTGGAAGCCCAAATTATGTACAAATGAGCAACTAAGTGCTTGAAATCGCTTAAATTGTTGGCTCTGAATCTATAATCTATGAAAGTGTAACGTTTTAAATGGAATTATGGAAATAAATAAACTTTTCCATAATATTCATAATTCCATAATGTAATTTTTTGGAAAGGGTCTGTACGTGAGCATAGGTGTTCATTCATGCAAGCTAATAGCACTGAATAGTTTGCTGCTTTCTTTTAAATGTGATCTATATGCACCACTCCTTTAGGAATCACTGCTTTTGACATTAAACTCCTCTCTACAATTAATGGCACTCTTGATAAAGATGAGTAAAAAGTTCTTCTTATACTGAATTTATCTCATACTGAAAAAGAGTCTAACCTTTATTCTTTTGTAAGCTTAGTCTGAGAAAACAAAATTCCTTCAATAAAAAGGTTATTTCAGGGCCTAAAAGAAAGAACTTATGAGTCTGGAGAATCTAGAGAGTGTCTTTAATACCTTGCTCTGTATACTCTTATCAAGGCACCCAATAATTGAGACACATATTTTAATTGCTCCCCTCATAGTTTCAGGGTGAGATTTATATTTACCTAAGCTTTACCATCTTTACCAAAGGTGCCAATAATTGTCTAACTATAAGAAGTTGAATTTATGTTGAAACTATGTTGAAATGACTGTTATATGATGCTAGCACTGTCCGACATCGATCTCAGCTAAATAGAGGAACCATTGAATAATGAAGTGTATAATGCTACTTCAGATCAGGGGTTACCAGCTTCAGTCCTGGAGGTCCGCATGTCCTTACACATCCATTTTGGACTCAGAAATGGCTTATTTATGTATTAGTAGGTACAGGTGTGTTGGGAGCATGCAGGGTTCTACATGATGCTCTAATAAATAAAAAAGCTGTATATTAATGATTATATAGGTAATAAAAAAATCTCATTTTAAAACTGCTGGATGTTTTGGCAGTTAACATAAAAAATGACTAACTGCTATATGCAGTGTATTATTAAATCATTTCTAGTTAAAATATTAGTTAAAACAGAATATTTTCTAGTGTCTAGTTTATACTGTTTCTACAATCAAATAGCATTTTTGCTGCATAACTTTTAATGTGACAAGTTATTCCAATCTGCTGAAAGGTGATGCAGGTCACCGAAGACAACCGAAGTTAATTACCTAATAAAACGAGTGTGTTACACTCCGGAAAACTGTGCTGCTGGGGACTTCCTCCATTTGTAAATCAAGTACTAATGAAAATCCTCTCTCCTCTGCTGTCCTGTAGTCATGTGGACTTCTCAGAAAAGGCTCTGTGTTGTTGGCTGATAACGTCATCTGTCCAGGAGCACCAGAATACCTAGAGTACATTAGGAAGAGTCCTCGGTACGAGAGTCGATACTACCCAGCCCACCTGGAGTACACCAAGGTGGAGGATGGCCTGGAAAAATCAGTCTTCTTAGGATAGAGAGAGAATGATGGGTTTTAATCATTCTATAGTAGCTCTACATAGAAACATGAATCTAGTCACTCATTTTGATTGAACAGGCAACAAAGTGTTACACCCAGAAAAGCAAAAATATGACGCATGGTGGTTTACATGTACATACATTAACATCCCAATGCAGCATAGATGCACCCAAAGTGGATGCAAAGTGTTTGAACCACCATTTTCCTCAGTGTGTCTACATATACAATTTCTTAGTTTTTCTCAATGAAATGAGTGATTGCCTTGGCTTTACAATACTTTTGAAGATGAATGTTTTTCAGCCTTTATATACATACCTTTCTTACTTTTAAGAAACATTATTTTTAAGACTGAAAAGTACTGTGAGTTGTTACTCTTGTCAAATAAAAAATACCCTACGATGAACTGGCCTGTATATTTTATACCAACTCTACTCAAATTCTAAATTCTGGAATTTCTGCATATGCATGCATCTCGTCAACAAATAAGTACAACCAACATAATTTCATAGAAACTTCACTGAATGTTAGTGAATTCTACCAATTCTTCACTGAATTTAGTTGATAATTCTACCAATTCCTTTAGACTTTATTAACAGATGGTGCCCAAAATATTAATGCAAAGGAAAACAGCATTAGAATATTTTCAAACAGTATTCACTTCATTGTATATTGAAATGTAGCAACTAATGTGTCCATGGAAAAAAATATAGCACAAAACCTTACTGTATTCTTTTACATAATTTGTAGTATTAGTTTTGAGGATGGGAGGCATATCTTTTACAAAAAAAAAAAAAAAGACAGTTTTGAGGAGTCAATAAAATTTTGTCCTGGATTATTCTTTGACCTCAAAAAGCTTTGTTGAAAATCCTGAACTTCCCTTCCCATGAAATACAAGTTCATTCAGCCACTTCAAGTCTGTGTACAATAATAAATCAAGCTGCATGAACACTATCCATGATGTCAGTCCTGCGATCTTCCATGGCTGAAGATTTTAGCCAGCAGGGATACATTGGACTGGGCCTTTGCCTGGATGGCCTTGCTCTTCTCTTGAGCTTTCTGGAGGTTTTTCTTGGACAGGCCTTTCCTCTTCATCCGGTCCAGCCTGATTTCATCCTCAGTCCGGCGCTGTGTGAAGTCCCAGCTCTTTTCATCCACGGCCTCACCCTTCTTCTGCTTCTTTTTCCTCAGTCTGTCCATTGTCTGGCTCTTCTCCACGCTGGCCAGGTAGAAGTTAGTCTCACGCTTGGCCTGTGAGATTTCTGTCCTCATGCGTTGATGATAGACAGTCTGCTCGTATGCCAGTCTCTCACTCAGGTGGCACCACTGGAATCTGTGCAGGTACTGTAGCAAAAGGGGAAAAGAAAATGATCAACAAAAGTCACTTATGAAGTGCACTTAAAAAGTCACTTATGAAGTGCACTTAAAAAGTCACTTATGAAGTAAATACAGAGCTCAGATAAGACCCTGAAAAACAGCCCTAGGCCACTGTCAACTCTAACCTGTGTTTGTCATTTCAACCATCTACACAGGACAGACTGGGCGGAAAAAAACAACATTCTTCTAGGACCACAGTGGGACACAAAAGCAATACATAACTACACAGGCACAGACAGAACTACACAGAGTACAAAAAAACACAAGAAGAACACAAGAGGAAACAAATCAATAAGTATAGGTCAAGCAAGCAGACAACAAAGAGCAGAAAGAGCACTAAGTGAGAGGGAATTCAATTCTATGTGAGATTTAGTTCTGATTGAGTCTGACCGCTTGGCAGTGAAGGCCTATATGCTGCCAGGTGGCAGGAGAAGAGAGAGTGTGGGGGTCATCCACAGTGCTGGTGGCTTTATGGATCCAGCATGTAATGTAGATGCCCATGGCAGAAGCCATGATATTTTCAGATGACTTGTTACAAAGAGGCACAAAAGGAGCTATATTTTCTTTCACACTGTGTATGTATTGCATTTTAATATACAATACAGTGACTAGGTACTAATTCAGCCAAACGGGTAGATTTAAAAAAAACAACAATTCTGACATTACATACTTTGATGGACCACAGGTCACTGCTGAAGTGGCTCCTCCTGCGGTGGGTCATTGGCGTGTTGTGGAGAGAGACTGCCACTTTCTTGGCGATGCGTTTGTCTCTGAACTCCACCCAGCCCTCGACATAACTTGACCCATTGCTTCCTGCTTTCCTCTTCTTCCTCTTAATAGAATGATCTAAGAAAACACACAGTCATTAATGTCCAGAGACATGACTAGGAAGCAAAAACAATTAATAATAATCTCTCAGTTATGGTATATAATGTGTGTCTTCCAATATCATGGTACAATTTTTGTCATGTCACCCACCTCTCCAATAATGTATAATGTAGGCAGTGATTCTGACTAAGATTTTCCATTCAGATGGTTAAAGGCCACACAAACACTCGAATTCAAGATCACACTCTAGTCAAATCATCCTCTGTAATCTCACCTTCAGCCTGGAGAAAGATTCTTCCAATTTCTCCATACACCGACAGCATGTTCCGCACATGCTTCGGCCGCAGCCTTGGGGGAATGTGCCCCAAGTACACAATGCCTGGGACACACTTCTTGCTCTTGGTCTTCTTACCAATATCAGCACTGCCCAGCTGCTCTCCATCAACGTCACCACTGTTCTCAAGGTTAGCACCTTCAACATCCTTCTGGCCAAGTCCGTCCTCCTCTTCTTCAGATGATCTCAATTCCACATCTTCAGCTGCACCATTTGCACTTTCTTCCATTTCAGCACTTTCTTCCTTGTCTGTAGACTCAGTCTGGTAGTTGATAAAAAAAATGATTACATTTTTAAAATACACATAAATGTTTAGACACAATTTTTCAAATTCAGCTGAACTGGGTGTTGCTGGTCGTTGTCCTCAAAACCCTCCGGACAGCTAGACAGCACACAGGACCTCGAAATCCCCCACATTTCTCTGTTATGTTTCTACATTTTATTCTTCAAGCAACAAGTTGATTGCCACTTAAGTAGGTCCCTAAATAAAATCAGTACATGGTAAATACTTTATTTTGTCCATTGCATCACACACCGTATTACTGTTCACAGTCCTTAAGGCTACGCAGACCTGCTGTCACTTTTATTAACACAAAAGCATTTGGCATAAACCTGTGATTGTTGTTGGCGTATTCTTAGGTGGCTTTTTAGAGTTAAATCGCCTCAATACAGGATTTAAAGCCTTCAAAATCTGAGAGAAATAAACTCCAGTGCCTGGAACGTATCTGTAGCTGAGGAGTCAATGTTGGGTTCTGCAGCTATTCTAGACTACCAGCGTTAATATAATCTAAATAACAAATCTCAGAACTTTACCGCTCTTCAGGGACACACAGCTCTCTCTTCCACTGGTACGAGTCAATCGAAACAGACACAAAACCCCGATTCTCCTTTAGCAGGACAGCAGCTACACGTGTGACCCAGTGCGGCTAACAATGACGTCATAAACACGCGCAGTAAACGCGAGAGCCTGTTTAAAGAAACAGACTCTTCTTGAGCATTTTTTTGAGCATTTTGAACTGATAACATTTTTACTACTGCTCAACTATGTTAGTGAGCAAAGGAGTCAATTTTTACTCACATTTAGCCATTAACATTAGTACAGAAAACTTATTTTGTTTGTGATTCATTTTTATTATGTTACAATGGTGAAAGCTGCTCTTTATCTTTGTGATGTATCACACATTTTTTTTTTGCAAAAAAGATAAATAGAACCTGTGCTTAATAGGTGCTGGATGTAGCTACTGTAATTCTTTTAAGAACTCAGTACTATTTCTGATGTATCAGTTGTTGCATTTTGATAAATCACGTTGTTTTCTGTAAATATGTTTTACATTTACCTTTCATCATCTGCAAAAAATACACTATATGAACAAAAGTATTGGTACATATGACCATTACACCAACAGGGACTTTCATGATATTGCATTCAAATACACAAATAATATGGAGTTCGTCCCCCCCTTTGCAGCTACAGCAGCTTTCACAGCTTTCCACAAGATTTTGAGTTTCTGTGGGAATTTGTGCTCGTTCATTCTGTAGAGCATTTATGAGGTCAGGCACTGATGTTGGATGACAAGGCCTGTCTCACAATCTCCGTTCCAGTTCATCCCAAAGGTGTTGGATGGGGTTGAAGCCGGGCCTCTGTGCTTCCACACCAAACTCATCCAACCATGTCTTTATGGAGCTTTGTGCACTGGGACACAGTCATGCTGGAATAGAAAACGTTCTTCCCCAAACTGTGTCCACAAAGTTGGAGGCATTTCGTTATCAAAAATGTCTTGGTATGCTGAAGCATTAAGATTGTCCTTCACTGGAAGTAAGGGGCCCAGCCCAAACCCTGAAAAACAGGTGTGTCTCAATGCTTTTGTCCGTTTAGTGTTTATCCATCCTCATGTCGTCTATGACATTTTTGGACGGCAGGGGGCGACAAAGCGCCGGGAACCATAATTACCAACTGTACATTATTGAAACCCATTTTATCAGCAAATGAAGAATTTCAGACTGAACTCAAGACCACGAATAGACCAAGTTCAAGAATAGCAGCCTGCTGGGTCGTAGATAATAGAAACTTCCTGTGATAAATGTTCTTTTTGCACGATAGGTTATATAATGTGCGGTTAGCTTCTGCCTCAACAAGTGGTCTTAGATATCATTAACAGTTCATCAAACAGAATAATGATGGGAACCCTGCTGACATTTGCCAGCAGAGTGTCAGTCAAGCATTAAAAACAAATCACACAACATCATTTAGTGGCTCCTCTGTAAATAAATTACACTCACTCACAGTGTCTCATCTTAGTGCAAATGCTTTAACCGAGGGGATGGAGACAAAAACCAAGCATGGTGAGCTCATACCCTCCTACAATCCACCATGAACTCTCTGGCCCCCAGATGTGTGTGTGTGTGTGAGTGAGAGAGAGAGAGAGAGAGAGAAGGTGTGTGTGCTGCCTGGTGAGTGGCCCTGCTTTAATATGCATGGCCATGTGCCAGTCACATGTGTGTTCCTGCATTATTGAGGTGGATGACTCTGGTTTTTGCTGGGTGCTCTGCGGTATCCCTGCCAGTGGTCCTTCTCTCAGTTTAAATATAACCCCTGAACACCGGCCCACACTCTCCAGGGGCTGAGCAGAAACATGGCATGTTTCATATTAGATGGTGCTGTTATGTAATGCTGTAATGTAAATGGACGATAAGAGCATCTTCTTATCTTACTATCGACCTAACCCCTGTCTCTGAGCCCATAAGTCTGGTAGTGTGAGCACAGCTCATCAAAACAAGCTCCTTTCTGAAAAGTGAATATTCTTTCTGTAAGGGCACAATGTAAATGATAGAGAATGCATTGGCAAATGTATGTTAACCCGATGAAGAATCCTGCCTGGGTTATGTGGAGTTTGTGATCAGAACGGTAGAGAACAGAGACTATTATTTCGCCATAATATAAACTTTCCAGCTGAATTACCAGGAAATGTGCAGTTTTGGTTTGAAACAACTTAAATAGTCCATGCACAACTAGAATTATGTGATCAGCTTATTTACCAATAGTCATCAAGCCAAAATTCACACACACAACAAACCAGACAATCATATATTCACCTAGTATTTACTAGCATTACAAGTTTTCTTCTCTCACAAGAGCTTTAAAGCTGCCAGGTACGTGAAGGCTTATTCCTCCCAGAGACAAATTTCAGAGATTTAGGTGAAAAAATGTATAAGTAAAACAGACTTCCATTGTTAACAATGCTAACAATGAAATTCTGTAATGTTAATATGGGATTGTAGAAAGACAGGGGAAAAATTCACTCTCCTGGGAATTTGTTTTAAAAGAACTCACTCCTCAAAGGGATCAAATCAAAGGCCAACAGAAAAAAAGATTTTGTTGCCATTAAAAATTTACACGATACAGTGCAGTGAAAAACTATTTCCCTGATTTTCTGTTTTTGCACTTTTGTGAAACTGAATGGTTTCAGATGCTCATACAAAATTCACATTTAAGACAGGGAGAACATGAGGAAATAGCTTTTAAATAATTCATTAAGGAATGAAATTATTTTATTTATTGAAGGGAGTAGATTTTCATCCATGTGAAAAAGTCATTGCCTCAATGAGGCTCAAGCTGACTACGCCCAACAAAACCTTAACTTTGTTTCCTTTGAGCCAGAGGACGTGCTCTTGTGGTTCGATTTGTTTTCTTGCTGCATAACCCAACTGCTCTTGATCTTCGGATCATAAACTGATGAACAGCCATTCTCCCACAGGGTTTTCAGGTAGACAGCATTATTCATGGTTCTGTTAATCCCAACAAGTCATGCAGGCCCTTAGAAGCCATATTTTAAAATATATTTGGCCGAAAAGTGGTATACGCACCTGAAAAACTTGACTGTTGACATCAAAAGGATAAAATGTATGGCCATTATAACAGGGGGGACATCATTCATTTCGCTCTGCCCACTTTTTGTCTCCCAAGACATAGAGCTCTGCGCACGCCCCACCCTTGGACAGGGGCCGAGATGTAGAACGGTGCGTCCCCCATACTCAGGCACCCATGTGTCTAGGTGTCCTCAAACGTTTGATGGACAGCGCAGTTTTATTGATGCATGTCGTCACCGCCTGTGGAAGTGCTGATCCAGTGATGGCGAGCCCATTGAATCAAGGCAAGAAAAGCTCTCCACACATCTGCAGCTGGCTTTTCAGAGAATTTTTGTATCGTGCAAAAACTGCAGACAGGGTCAGGCGCCTGTTTGATCCGAATACATAGATGGCAATGATGAAATCCTTCAGCAATCCCCACTTTCGTTCAAATGTTCAGTTACCTGAAAGCAAACTAAACCCATCATGTTGGGAAATACATGAATATTGCACTTCCACACGGTTTACATCCGAGTCTCCAACTGTGGCGGAGTGATTGCCTGGTCAAACTGACATAATTGCAGACACCAAACAGTGTGTGAATATATAGTATACATGCATGCAGCGTGCATGAGGCTAATCAGTGCATGCAAGCTTCCATTACATGTCAGCAACATTAGCCTTGCAGCTTCAGTACAAAATCCAATAAACAGACTTCTGAAACTAAACTGTCTTGGGTTGTCAATTAAATGTGAAATAATAGCAAGTACAGTAAATTGTTCGCAACGTTTCTAACCTAGTTTATTGTTTTCAGTCAATTATCAGTGGAGGCGATGGAAGGGAGACATGAATTGGGGAAATTATTGGTTCAAATAATTTTTCCTACCCACTGGTGCATGGTGATGTAATCAAAAAATAAAACGTTTAAGAGGTGGGCTTATTACATTTTCATGAGAGAAAGAACATGATCTTTTAAACTGACTTTATACAGACTTCTGGTCTCAGTTGTCAAATCTGCAACATAAAGGGTAAAATAAAAGAAAGAATTAATAACTGCAACACATTTCTGTTATCAAAGCTAGAGATAAAGGAAAAAAAACATCCAAAATGACAGGACAAACCTGCTAAACTGACTACAGAACATGCTTAATATGTACTGTAGACTAGAGCCAATATAATGAGTGGTGTTTCACGGATGAAGCTGCTCTGGGCAGCTGAGATGCAGGCAGAGGAAAATGGTGACAGACGTGAAATGCCTCACCGAAAGCATTTGTGCACCCGCTTGGCTCACAGAGTGAGTGACAACGAAAGACATGCATTTGACAACGTACTGTCCACCAAATCTGTGTGCATACCGAACAACTTTAGATTTGAGCGGGTATGAATTAGTTGAGACAAGCAATGAAGGAAACAAGGGTGCAGAAAGAGAACGAGAATGAGAAAGACAGAGAGTGGGAGACCAGAAAGAGACAGACAGGGAAAGAGAAATACAAATGGGGAAAATGAGAAAAAGAAAAAGACGTATAAATAATATGGACAAAAGTATAGGGACACACCTGTTTTTCATGGTTTGGGCTGGTTTCCTTACTTCTGATGAAGGGAGATCTCAGACATTTTGGACAACGCCATGCTTCCAACTTTGTGGACACAGTTTTTGAGGAAGAACCTTTTCTATTCCAGCATGACTGGGCTCCAGGGCACAAAGCAAGCTCCATAAAGAAATGGCTGAGTTTGGAGTGGAAGAACTTGACTGGCCACACAGAACCCCATCCAACACCTTTGGGATGAACTGGGACGAAGATCATCAGCCAGGCTTTCTCGTTCAACATCAGTGCCTGAGCTCATAAATGCTCTACAGAATGAATGGACACAAATTCCCACAGAAACTCCAAGGGGACCAACTCCAAAAGCATGAAGTATAAAGTCTATATGTTTGAATGCAATATCATTAAAGTCCCTGTTGGTGTTTTGGTCATATGTACTTTTGTCCATATAGTGTAGGGAAAGTGAGAGGGAGGAGAGAGAGATAGGCTCTGAAGGCAAATAAAGGGGAAGAGAGAAAGAAAGGAGCAAGAATGAAAAGGGTGGAGAAATGTGGGATGGGATTAAAGAGAAAGAGAGGCACTTTTGCAGTGTTTGATATTATGACCACCAGTGTTGTGCATGAACATGTTCCTTGAACGGCGTTCATTGAACACGTTCCTATTTTTTGTGAACGCTGAACTGAACGAGTCGGTTTACAAATTATGAACGCAACCGTGAGTGA
>JBBPCY010000018.1:18258207-18280723 GCA_037974405.1 Brachyalestes nurse
GCTAGCAGTGCTCGAGTGGAGCGTAGGCTATCCCATTGGTGCGCCCCTCTGCAATACCTCTGCGCCCCCCAGTTTGGCAACCACTGCTCTAGACAATGCCAGTGTGCAGAAATATGTTGATGGCTGGAGTCATCGTTTCATTGAAAAGGCCTCTGCTTTTCACAGCTGTTTCATCATGCTGCCTAATACAGACATTTTTAGTCAGTCTGACACACACTGTGTTTATTACAGAGATGATAACAAGAGAGCGAAACCACGCTTTTACTGAGATTCCAACTTTGTGCACACATGTCGAACAAAGATTTAACATTTCAAATGATGAGTAAGTGTTACATATGTAGGAGCAAACAGAATTTGTTTATCTGAGTCAGAGTGTCCACTGCGCTGTGCCAATTGTACCATTATTTGTGGGATAGAGCTATATTTGGACATACAATTGAGGGTACAATCGTGTTTTTGAAGATGACTTGTTTAGCATTAAGCTACAAGCCTGCAGTGAACAGAGAGGCTTGCCAAGGGCGGCCTTCTTCACTGGCAGTTGTTTGCTAGTGAAGGAACTGTGATCTCATGCGTGACCAGCACCAAGTTCCCCCCTTTTTCATAAAACCCCCCAAGTGAACATTATTTCTTGGAAAGAAACAAATCCTCTAGGTAAACGAGTGTTAGTCATTTAGCCTAGCTCAATGACAATCTTAAAAAAAACCTTCCTGGTGGCCATGTTTGGCCTCCATGCTGTGGAGCAGCTTGAGGCCCATCGTTAGCTGCCAGAGAGTAGAGGAGGTGCAGAATCTCTGTGACGAATTTGTCCATTTGCACCCTACTGTAAGCTCATTGAGGAGGCTATCTCTGCCTGGGCTTCCACTACAGTCAAAATCCCATCTTACATGGCTCTTATGTAAGTGCTCGAGTTAGGAAGAAGGAGCTGTTTCAGGAAGAAAGGAACACCACATGTACAGCTCCTCTTCCCATCCCCCCACCCATCAACCCTCCCTTGTCGTTTGGAGAAAAGGGGGAAATTGATTTTATGAGAGGTGACTGAGTGACAGACTAATAGAGCTTTTTTCCCTCGGCTGCTGTAACGGAAGATGACGCCAGCATCAGACAGGCTATGTATGCCTTTCGCAGGCCAGAGCTGCTCCTTTACAGGCGTCTCAGCTTAAGATCCATGCCAGCGCTCCTTCTATTGTCTCATTACACTCCTTTACAGTGAGACCTTCTGCCAGCCTCAAATAGTCTTACTGTAATCAAGTCCAACCAAAAATGTGTGAAAAGAGGCCTGTGGATGGAATTGGAACAAGTATGTCGGCGTAAAAACAAAAGCAAAACAGTTTAGAACTCTCAGGGGCGTATACTTTGGTATATTGTTATTTAACTGCTTGTTGTTGTAGTACTCTGTAAGTGATTTTATTACTGGTTGTAAAAAAAAGGTTGAAAAAATGGGTTCTGTCCCATCACAGTTTTTTCTGTGTTTAAAATATTATTGAGCCTGTCACAGTAGCCACCAACATAACTGTGAAGTGACAGTGGAATCAACCAGTCATTTTTTCAAGATTTTTTATTTGTCAGATGCATAGTTATACAGGTACAACATGCAGCGAAATGTATCCTGAACCACACAGAGGGAGTACAGCAGTGGCGAGAGTACGCACCCCTGTGGCGCTCCAGTATTGGTGGTGATGCTGTCAGAGACACACCTACCCACCCTCACCACCTGAGATCTGGGACCAGCGTTGTAAGTGGCGGTCCTGGCGTTCACTGCAGTGTGGATTGATCTGTCCACCCACGGTTTCGGGTTCGGGAACGACTCGATTCCTACTGTAGGGATGATCTCCGCCGCTATCATGCTAACAAAGCTAACTGCTACATCCGTAAACTCATTGATGTCGTGCACGCATAACCGGAACATGTCTCAGTCTACGTCATCGAGCACGTCCTGTAGCGTAGCTTCTGATTACCACCGTTGCACCTCCCTCGTGACTACCTCATCCCTATGTATGCTTTGTTTATACTGAGAGATGAGGAAAATAGTGTTGTGATTGGACTTTTCAGAAGCTGGATGTGAAACTTGTATGGCGTGTAGCAGTGGTCCAAAATTCTAGCTCCCCTTGTCGGACACGTTGGGAAAAAGTTTGGCATTACTTGTCTGAGGTTTGCTTTAGTAAAGTCTCTTGCTACAATGAGAGCTGCGTCAGGTATTCCAAATGAGGCGAGCAGCCGCTGGAGAGAGTAGAAACACTCCTGACATTGCATCACTTTTTGTTGACCATGAAACACACTCCTCCACCTTTGGTTTTGTTTGACTCTGCCGTCCTGTCCGTCTGGATCACTGAGAATGAGTCCGGCTGAGTTACGGCATGGTCCGGCACGGTATGCGTCAGCCATGTATCAGTGAAGCAAAGAATGTTACAATCCCTCATGTTTTGTTGGAAAGTAACTCTGGCCCTCAGGTCGTCCAGCTTGTTCTACAGTGACTGTACATTAGCTGTACTGTCTCAGCCTGTCTCGGATGCCACCACGAGTTCCCCGGCGTTTCTTTGTTCTGCGCCTCAGGCGAGTGTTGCGTCCATTGTTGTTGTTCGAGCTGCACAGTATCTCAGTCAGCCACGATGGGTCGGGTTTATCAGAAATTACGTTTGCAAAGTTGTTACCGATGTTGAGAACTGTTCTGCTATCAGGAACTATTAAACCAGCTGACAATGTAACATGAAACAAAAACAATAGATAAATAATAAGCTAAAAAAGAGCACAGTCAGGAAGGCGTCTGGACATCATCTCAGGAGATCATGCTGGATTTTCTATGAGTGGGTGTGTTTCTGTGTTTTTGTGTGGAAAAACTCTCGACCTTCTTGAATTTCCGACCACATCAGGGACTGTAAATATGTGTGGTAGCCTAATCAGCTTTTAGTCAGTATCAGTGGTTAGAAATGGTAAACAACAGCTGCAGCTCTATACTAGGCCTTTTTGTTGAAAGGAGTCACTGAAAAGCTGCATCACACAACCTAAAAAATATCTTCGCTGGCAGATTAAAACATTTTTATTTTTACATTCTTTGAAAATACCAGCTGCCATTTACACTGTGTCACAAGTGGTGCAGAATTTTTCCAAACTGACTTTGAACAGTGAAAATGATTTTTTTTTTAAAGAAAAAGGTCTGAAACTTGAACCAAAAGCCAAAAGTGCTCTTGCACATAGTGCTAATGCATGTTTAGAAATCCCATAGCAATAAGTGTTGTTATTGGGATGATTTGCTACATAATTTTTAATAATCATGGTTCATTACTGAATTTACACCACAAAACAATTTATGTTAAACATTTATTAACATTAGATGTTTCTTGTCTATAGTTTATGGTGGTAGAAGCCTAGTAGGTAAAACACTTGCCTGTGAACCTGATGACCACAAAGTTGCAGGTTCAAACCCCCACTTTCTACCACTGTGTCCTTGAGCAAGACACTCAACATCTCAGTTGCTCCATGGGGACTGTCCCTGTAACTAATGATTGTAAGGATAAGAGTGTCTGCCAAATGGTGTAATGTAAATCTATGAACTGCATTCTCATCACACTATACCAAAACTCTGCATTTGGCTACTCTCGTAATACGCAAAAACTGTAAGTTGTTTTGGATAAAAGCGTCTGCCAAATGCTGTGAATGTGGACTCTTAATGCTTGTGTTCAGAAAGCAGAAGAGGAGATATTTTATCAGTTGATTTAAATTTGTTGTTTGTACACAACAGCATAACATTTTTGCAACGTTTTTGTTATTTTGGAAATAGTGAAGACTAATTGATACAGTATGTAAACTGAATGCAAATATAATAATTGTAATTTCTAGCTAACTGTGAATTGTTTTGTTACACATGGCAATGACTCTAAGCTTCAGTAAGGGCTAACTGTGAAGAATGCAGTTAGTGGAGCACTGAAAGTAGCACAATGAAACTTCTGTCACAAATAACACTACTTGTTCAAACTTCACACAAGGATTATGCCACCAGAGATGCTAGAAGTTTTTAGCTGCCAGCTGCAAATGGCATGTCAAAATGCAGCTCATTGTTCTAAAACCCTGTCTGTGCCATTCATAGTTGTCATGGAAATGTTGTAATCTCCGGCAGAGGCTCGCTACTGTGGTTTTCCAAAAAGCTTCATAGCACACCGATCACTGTTATGTGCTAAATAGAGAGTGCTGACAGACTGTAACATGCCATCCTTTTGGGAATTGTGCCCAGATCTGTACCCATATCACTGCCTCTGCTGTGTTCGCAAGACAACAGGCCATGGATAAGCTGTTTATGGGAGAAAATATGCAGCCATCTTTGGGAATGCTCTGGTACACCCTAATCCGGCTGTTGCAGGGTATGGTGAAAAATGTGTAGATTGGGTTGCAGATGGTGTAAAAAAATGTGGTGAAAGATATTGGGATGACTACAATAGAGTCTAACAATATTGGATATGCGTGATAATACCAAAAAATCCTGGTGTATTGTTTTCAATGTCTGCATTACACTACTTTTCCACCAAACACATTTGAGTGTTCATTGGGCACACCCAGGTTGTATCACCTCGGACAGGACCTGCAGTGATTGTTGGGGTCATCACCATTTCATTGTTTACAACAATGTTTAAAGCTAAATGGAAAGTCGATATAGGAAACAATACACCAATAGTTTTTTTCTATTTTAGGCATGCTCAAGGCATGCCACTGGGTAGGATGGGTCCTCCTCTCACCACATCACTCAGGGTGATATTAGCCAGCCTGGGTGTCCTGTAGCTGGCGTAGCAGAACAGGTAGTAGTGTTCTCTTGCAAACTGTCCAGTGATGGTCAAAACGATGTGATGGTGTTACATGTGACTCAGAGGATTCCTAGCCACTGGGTGGAATTGCCTATATTGAGGAGAAAGCTGGAGCCCAGTTTTCTGAATTGCACAGAATAAATTCCTTAAGAATTATTACTGAATTGAATTGTTCACTTGTTCAAGAGGACACAGATTTAAATCTTTATTGCAGGGTACTCAACGGTTATTCAGTTTGTCAGCAGCCTAACCTACATGTGTCTAAAAAAGTTGCTTTTGTTTCATGGGATGTTCAGGAATCTCTTATTGTTTTATCTTAAAATATAATGGAAACTGCCTAATGGAAAAAAAAATCATCTAATTAGATACATCCAAGCTTGCTCTGCCATTGTTAAGGCCTTCAGGACCTGGACTGAAAGCCCAAAGCATCAGATTAACCAACCAACCACATAATTGGAAAAGGAATCATCCAAACATGCTTTGATTTTGTGAGAAAAGACATCACTAACTCCTTCTGGAAGTCCTGAATAGCTTCAAAATAATTAAATCAAATGAAGGTCAGATGTGAGAATTCAAGATGCCGAAAATCATTTTCTAAATAACTGTTATTTAATTGAATTGCTGTAAGGTCAAAGATTTACATCCTGGGTACACAGGAACCATTGATGGTGTTGTTCTCAGTTGCCTGACCTTCATGGTAGGTCTTCAAAAGGCCATGCGTTACCTGAGGATGTGCAGAGTTCTCCTATTGTTTCAGTAGAAGTGAATGCATATGGCTGAAACAATGGCAATGAATGTCTGTACAAGGACAGATGTCTGTGGTGAAACCTCTAATTAACTGCTGCGAACATACAGGCTGAACTAGACAACAGACAAAAGCAGGGGTCCGGTCGAGCAGCTTCATTATAACAGACCTTTTTTGCATCCGAGTGAAGGGAAGCGGCGGACCGCTGTGTTTGATTATTCCGGTTCGTGGTCTGCTCGTCCAAGCGCTGACAAAGCCTGCACAATCACTTCTTTCTGTTTATCATGTGAGTGTGTTTTCTCTGATTGCTGCTTTAATGCACTCAGTCCGTTTTTGAAAAACAGCCTCAAAGCATTTATTCGAACATTTAGCATTAGAAAAGCCTCGGCTCGGTTCCGCTGTGCTGGCGCTTGTGAGTGGAGGACTGTTCGAGTGCGATTTGTAAAAATGACAATATCATGAAACACACTGTGTGTACAAACAGACACGGATGAAGTGACAATTTCAGTGCATTTTGCAGCCTTTGATGTTTCTAACAATGAACACCTGTAGCTGATTGGGAGTCTTGTGTGATGCAGCCTTTGTGTGATCCAGGCATGCCATTGGCTGACCTTAATATTTATTCAACAAGAGCTTCTGTGTGAGGGTTAAACTGATCGGGGCCGAATGTACTTAGCTATTTGCGTCACTTTCAGGTGCAAATTGGACACATTCTGCCCATGTGCTGTACACAAAACTGGCAGATGTACCTGAACGTTCGTGGCACACACACTTTTCTTGAAGTCCTGAGCAGCAATACAAATGATTTATTTCTCCAGGGAGTGTGTTTTTGTATGTAAAATAAAAGTATAGTAAAAAATAAATAGTAAAGAATAAGAATTTCATGTTTCCAAACAAATAATTTGTCAGACCTGTTGACCTCCATCTCCAGAACAACTTATTTCAATAAACTGATTGTTGAGAAGGAACTGGTTCATCAAACTGGTTCATCAAAGAGAAATTTACAGACTTCTGTATGACAGGGACAGAAACCAGGGATCACAAAGTATAAGCCACAAATATGGCCCTTTCTTTCACTGCCTAAAATATCTACTGAACCTGTAAATCTAAAAAGTGTACATTTTCTGTGGGGACTTTTTGCCTTACAATGCATGTGCCTCTCCACCACGAATAGATTTTAAAAGTCCATTTTAGGCAAAAACGTTCTCTTTAAACTGTTGCGCTTCCAACTGCGTCATTGTTTTGCCATTAGCTTCATCCAGCACCTTTCTACTGAACTGCAACCCTATGAACCTGGGTTTATATTGCACCACTAGTACCTCAGCAATGCTCCTGTGCCTGAATGGAGGTAAAGCCCTGCAGCCATCTTCCACAATCTGATGTTTTCCAGAAGAGCAACAAAGTCACCATGAAAACAAACTCTATACTTGTGCTCATGATTTTGCCATGAGAAGTTCCACAGGCATATGTTTGGGTCTACAAGGATGCTTTTGGTCATGTAGTGTTTGTGTAATGTATTGTGATTTGGATGTATTGTGGTTTTAGTAGTAATAAGAAAACTTCCACTGTTTTCCCAAATATTGTAGATCAGCCAAGACAAGCTTCTTCTTTATTGTTGCACTGTAACTTTGAGGCTAATGGAACCAACAAGTTATGGAAGTGCTTATATAATGTAGCGAGCAAGTAATAGAAGGTTGATCAGGGTGATGGTGAGCTGAGCGTGGTCAGGGAATTTTTGAGGCAGGGGTCAGTCTGAGAGTACCTCCTGTTGTCTCAGTGGGATGGAGACAGCGTCGGGGTAAAGTCATAGCGTCCTGCCCCCAGAAAACACTGACGTGACACAATGATGAGCAATGTGCTCAGTCTAGCACTTTGAAACGCTGTCTGGGACTTTAGAGAGACCATTGTACTGCATACTGTGTACACACACACGCAGAAGATCACAATGTTTTAGCAGTACTGCAGCTGTCTGCATGCGTGTTTGGGAGAGAAGGGACTCAGCTGAAATGGCTTTGGGAAAACACGTCGTGTTTTTTGAATGAGGTTTTTGGTTCAAGGAACAGCTTAAGATTCTTAATATTTCATGACCTCCACCTGCATCTTTCAGCTTTAAGGGCCCAGATGGGTGGTTCTGGTGACCCAGGTGAACATGAGACACTTCAGTGGGCATACAGTATAATATATAATGAGATATCATGAAGCAGCACCAGATTTCACAGAACCACCTACACACCCGCCATAGATTACAGTAAATGTTAAAATTGTAATTCATTTATTTTAAAAGTGAATGCTTCAGCTGCTAGGTGGATTACTTAGTGCCATCACCCAAGAATAAACAGGTTGTCTCTGGCCATTAATGCTTTTACCTAGTATTTATGAGCAAAATCTCTTCTCGTTTACATCCAAGTACACTCGTCTCAAGAGACATTCTCACGGTAACACTGTATTGGATGCAGCTCTGGAGTGTGAGGAGAAGGTGAATGTGCTCCTGAGTGAGGCCATCAGTGATGAGAGGAGTATACTGGGTTGGTGAAAAGGTCAAAGTGGATCTCTCCCCTTCCTTGTTAAGTTCTTCCGAGTAGCAGCAGCAAGAGGAACTTTAGCATAGCGAAGCCAACAGTCAAAGGTGGAAGTTGCTCTGCATCATGAATAATTTGCAGTTTCACAAATACCCTAATAATGTTTTATATCATAGTGTAGCAGGAAAAGGTTTTGCTTGCAATCAGTGCAGATGCATCAAGGCGTTATTCCTGAGGCTCTTATAGTGCTAATGATCACTGCAAAGAAGGTTTGAGGTTCTTTCTTGTTGTCATTCATGGCATTCATGGATTATTCATGCAACGTTACTGGTAAGGATGTTCACACGCCGGGATGTTTCACTGTAAAATAGATTCACTTATCTATGTGAACCAGTCAAAAGTATCAGTTCAGAGCACAAAATCTAGTGAGCAACAAGGTTTGGTGTGTAAGAGGAGCCAACTTTGTGATCATCCAATATCCGATACAGCAGTACAGTTTGGGACAGTCAGGCTTCATGCAGATGTCTACTCCAGACTATAGCAGGACTTATGACAAAATACATTTTAGAGTTTATAACAGTCTTTGTTATTCAAATAAAGAATAAATCCAAAAAATATCAAGTTATAGACTCTAAAATGTATTTTGTTTTTGAAATCTAAAAACTATCTATGATATCAGCCTAGGATATCAACTAATATGAACCCAGGAAACTAGAATCTCACCCATGTTTGCAGTTTATAATTGTAATACTGCTACTTAGGGTATATTGCCTGAATATTATGCGAGTGAGATAATGTGTTTATCTATTTTATGAAGTCTTTTCTTGTTGGAATGTGCAGAAATAATTAAAGTGCCTATACAGGATTTCATCCATTTCATGCACTTTTACTGCAAATTGTTGAGGCAGCTGATGCACAACACTGCTGAGAAGCTATATCGTGCTGAGTAAAATCAGTAGTATGTTCATATACCTGCGACACACACCGCTCTTTTTGCTTGAGCTTGCCTCCTCATACCTGCACCTTCTAAGTAGGTCCTAAGTAGGGACCTTCTAAGTGGGGAGAAGGAGTCTGGACTGAAGAGCAGCCTACTAGGGTCTGGCAGATCACTTATACATTAAGGGTGGGTACCTAGAATTTGTGATGTCATTTGGTTATTTGGCCTGTGAGAAGTAACTATAATAAAAAAATTATGATGCAGAGTAATGACGTTCAAGCCCCCAGCAATGTAGCAGTCATAGAAAATTGCCTGTTACAGCTATAACTGGTGTAGGCCCTGCTGCTACCACTGTTTTAACTATGCATTGTTTTTTTTTAAAATTTCTATAGATAATTGAGGCTCAGTGTTAGAAGTACCTTTTTTTGGAGAATGCTTATCTGTGGGGTGATTCTGGCATGCAGTCTGAATGAGGCTAATTAATGGGCTTTTGGCTTTCATTACATGTTAGTGTTGTAGCTCCAGTGCATAACTAAAAAAGAAAACGATGGACATGAAACATGTCATGGCTGATTAAGTATGTTTGTTTGTTGGTTTGTGTTTTAAACTCTCCATGTGTGTTTCTACAATTCCTGTCCAATTCAGTATGACTTGAGCATGGTCAGTTCAGTAGGTGACTTTAAATTTAATCTGATTAGTCAAACAATTTACATCTAATCTGTAGAGATTTGAATGTGTCTCCTGAATAGACCCTGAAGTTGAACTGAGCCCCAAACAAAACAAGAAAACAAGAGTTTTGTTGGGTGACTATTAGAGTTAGCTCAAAAAGGGGATAGACAGCGGTGACTTTTTAAAAGTTAAAACGCTAAAACACTAAAGTTAAACTACACCTTTTTAAAATGTAGTTTAAAGTTGTGCATCAAGTGTTGGGAGCGTTTTGCAGCAGGAGACACCCGAATACATGTTGCTTTGGGTTTTACAAATCCACTGCAGGCCGCACCGTGAGACCCAGCAAATCAGCTTTTAGTGCAGATCAGAGATGGAAACTGCTGTCACACAAACATACACACACACACACACACACACACTCTCACACACGCTGACTGGTCGTCACACTGTGCACGGCTTAATGACATTGTCTTCGCCAGGAGCCGTCGAAAAGGGGCTGAAGAGCCAGATAACCCATCAGGCAGCTGTTAGCTGTAGAATTAGAGAAGCCTTACGGGACAATAAGCCTCTGGCAACCGCTCAGACCTACGGGCTATATTTAGTGCCAAACAGGGGGAGAAAGAGAATGAAAGAAAGCGTGCGGAAGAGGGTGTGAGAGTGCGAGAGACAGGAATGTGCTCCTGAGCACATAATTTTTTGATGTGCCCATAACAAATGTTTGCTAGTGGAAGCTTCTTGAGGGCTTCATCCAAGGCTAATTGTAAAGAGCATAAGGAGGACTTAATCATTTACGGAAAGCACAACTACAGCTCAGAGGAAGGACGGTGTTTGATTAATGTGTTCCCTTTCTTCTTTTTCGCCCAGTAAATTCATGGCACATTCATCACAACAACCCGTCCGTCTCCATGGAAACTTCAGTTGGAGCAACTTTCTCTAATTGCACTAATTGTGCGTTTAGTGTTTTGTAAGTGAATTAAAGTCTTTAGACAGCTTCCTTTGAGAGAAAAAAACTGTCTGTTCTGTGTTGTTAGGACCATTCCTGAATGCAGTTGTTCCTGCTCCAAGGGCATTTTTGCTCTTTTTTTTTATTCAACAGATGCAACATGTACCTTTTAACCTTCTGAGCCCAGTTATCAAAAGACATGGCAGCATTTAGTTTACCTTCACTGTCAGAGCCAGAGTTAGAGTAATTTAAGTGCAGTTCAGTTGTATAAGTGGAGGTCCACACCTGTAATGAGTGTCGCCGAGGGAAACAGTGGCACCCCCTTAGAGCCACTGACAGGAACTAAGACACAAAATGTAAAAACGTTCTACAAGCACAAGGAATTACGAGGGGGACGAACTAATACTGAAAATGAAAAACTTTCTCAGAGGAAGGAATTCTGAGAGAAGCCAAGTAAAACTTACTAAGAGTATGAGGAAGAAAGACTGGAAGGAATCAAGACTCCCTACGGGCATGAAGAAGGAATACAAAGAGGGACTAAGACCCAAAAAGAAAATTGCCCTAACAATATGAGGAGGAAATGATAAGAGCAAATAACACTCAAAAGAAAAAAAACATCCTAGAAGCACGAGGAAGAAGTGCTGAGAGAAACCAAGACTCAAAGGGAAATATTGCCAAAGAGCATAAAAAAGAACAACTGAAAGAAACCAAAACTCAGTGGTATAACATCTTATGAGCATGAGAGAAAAACGCAGAGAGGAACCAAGACTCAAAAGAAAAAACTACCCTAAGAGTGTGAGGAGACTCAAAAGAAAACTACAAGATGCAGGTAGGACAAGTTTATAAGCAAATTGGTGCCAGTTTATTATTAAAGACTTATTGTTTAATTATGTTGGAGCATAGTTTCATTTATGAAACTAAGAAACAACATTTTTTATTTAGGAAAGTGCAGAAGTCTAGACCTGCTCACGGTTCTTTGGAGTTTGGTGGCTCAGCCAGAGACTGATGGAAAAAGACTTTTCTGGAGCTCTTGCAGGGGTTGCGGTCATGTGCTCATTACAGGTTGTGTCAGAAGCTTGGGGAGGAAGTGATGATAATGATAATCTGACTTTGCCCTCCTTACTAGGTGCTGAATCTTTATGATTCAGCATCTAGGAAAAACAAGCCCTCAGTTATCCAGTAGCAGCCCTACACATGTGGTAGATTTATAATTTAGCAAAGTATGACTGTTCACAGAAGCACTGGTTGTCTTTGTAGTTCCACAATGTACAATGAATACCAATTAAATATACTAGTTTTCTAATGCTGGTGTAATTCTAGCAGGGCTGTAACCAGTATCAAATGGTTAGCGAGGTCCAGAAATGTGACATTGACTTTTTATCTATTTTATTCAATTGTATTGTAATGAAAATACATACTGAAGCTTTTATAACAAATGGATACGTTTTATCATGTTGTATGTTTACTTCTGATCCGGTCCGCACTGATCTCTGAAAAAAGACACATTAAACATGTAATGAAATGCTAATGCTGTAATACTCCTATTCAATCATGGAATCATAAAACAGGTGGTCTCTAATGAGCCTTAGCTAACAAGAAGGGCTGCATGCACAGTAAATGGATGTGATATGTCCTGTGATGTCCAACAGTACATGTTGATTTCTGCATTACTTACATTTACATTTACGGCATTTAGCTGGTGCTCTTATCCAGAGCGACATACATCAGTGCTCAAGTAGTCAACATCTGTTTCTTAAACCTGTAAAGTTAAACTTAAATCAACTTCCACTACTCAACCAAGTTACTGCACATTCAGCACACCTAAACAACACCTGTCAAAGAAAAGTCAGAAGTTAAGACAAGAGTAAGGAAGGGATGGGGATAAGAGGTTTGTTTTTTTTAAAAATGAGAAATAAGCAAGCAGAAACAAGAGGCATGGTGTTCCTTGAAGAGGTGGGTCTTCAGACGACACTTAACGTGACACTATTTAATGAACTCTAATGCTCTCATGCATGTTGGGCAAGTACACAACTAGGATCTTATTTGTGCCCTTACAGAAAACATTATTAACGCCTATAGAAAAATGACTTTAAAAATGAATGTTTGCTCACTTCTTCTGTCTCAAACAAGTCGCTGTTTTCAATGAAAGCCAGTCACTCCACTAGCACATGAATGTTTATGTTAGAGTCCCTATTTAAGATTTTGACTTACAAATAATGAATATAATATGATCCAGATTGTAAAGTATCCATTTGAAAACAGAATTGTGAGTAGTCAGTAGATAAACGGACGTTAGGGTATGCTGTTAAATGTCTCTAAAACCGCCTAAACACTGACATATTGTCACTGTCTCAAAAACTCAGAATGCTTGAGGTTTACTTGGAATGAAATGTATATTAACTTGTGTTAAGACTGTGTGAATTTAATAAACTACTCAACAATGAATATTTTTAGAGACATATCTGCCAGTGTTAATGTATGCACATTCATAAAATGCACCCTGTCAACCCTGTCACTGTCACTTCTCAGAATGATCCACCACCCAATAATATCTGCCCACTGGTGGTCTCGGGGGGTCCTGACCGTTGATGATAAAGGGGGTAAATGATTCCACCTAAATGGTAATTAGAGCCAAAAAATGGACAATGCAGGGCATTTTTCACGATTGCTAAGTCACATTTCTCAATAATAAAGCCACAGTTTCAAAAAACTTTACACAGTTTGTAGTACCATGACTTGTGCATGACTTGGCAAGCACATTTTCTCTTTCAGCAGGTCCACTGTATCACACACAAATGAAGGAACTACTAACACTAACAGCACACAACATTACAAATAATACATCAGTAACCACGAGTGGTTTTTAAGTTTCTTGCGTTTACAACAACCAAGAAAAGCAAAAGCACACGTTCACTAAAAAATTCATATAAGTATTTCAGTGCTTATGAGTACAACAAGCTAGAACATACACAATGTTTTTACTGTATGTTTCTTGCATCATGGAAGTCCATTCTGTTCTCTGGATTTGATCACAAGTTTTCGTCACATCGAATGTTGTCTCTAACGGTGCATCTGGGCATGTATCCTCTAGAATGCTTTAACCAACCTTGGCAGTGCTCAGCAGGATTATCTTGGCACCCAGCATTCATGGCATCAAGTATGGACATTTGGTGACGTGAATGACAATTATAAACCTTCCGTCTCCATACAGAGAAGAAATGCTCTGTATGGAGGAATCCTTGAAGACATCCTTGGTCATGCAGCAAACCGCTCTATTCTGCAGTAGAGTGGAGGAATGCCACATTATATCCCTCCACAACAAACACTGAAGCTTCCTCTCAGTCCCTGTCTCTCACCTTCTGGTACCAGTTCACCTTGGAACAAGGTGAGGTGCTCTGTGTTGTCTGGGCCTGTGAGTGATTTATACAACAAAACATCCCTGTTGCTCTCTGTCTTCTTGTATTTCATCATCTGAAAGCAAGATATTTGCTATACTTTATTTTATTGTATAGTTGATTTATTTAGCAGTATTGTTTATGTATTAAGTTGCAGCAATTCAGTTGTGTACTGATGTCTAACAGTGTTGAAGACAGTCTGTAAGCATGTGAAAAAATGGGCTCTGAATAAATTTTGCCGCTGGTGGAGTTTGCGTGAGAGAATTATCCATGAATTTTGGAGCATGTAATCACTGAATGCATTTTGTGCAAAAGCAGTGAAAAACAATCCACACTTTAGCCCACATTGAGCACTGTTGTGCTCATTATGCAAAGAGTTTTGAGAAAGTGGTTTCAGTGCTGGGAAATGTGATTTAGCAGCTGTAAAATCTGCAAATGTAAATACAAGGAATACTCATCAGAGCATTGTAATGTACATGTTACAAGTTTTGCATAAATATTTTACAAACTGTGTTTATTCTAGAATGGCCAAAAACGTTTGTGAGCCATTAACTTACTTGGATTACATCTAGAATCCCTAAGTGAAATTAGCACATAAAGTTTTTTCATTTTTTAAAATTGTTGTTTTAGTATTTATGGCCCAAATGAAGCCGTAACTCTAATAGTTAGGGTATGGCACTAGGAATTTGTTTCTATTTGGTTACAAATGCAGTAAGGTGAATAAAATTAAATGGTGCTTGTCGAATGCATCCACATTGCTTCAAACCCAATGTTGGGGGACTTTATACCCCTCTAGCATGGCTTTGGGCAGCTTCTCCAGAGAATCCCATTCTGTTTGTAATGCTTTTCTATGGAGGTTATACAAGCTGTGTGTGCAGTTAAACACCTGTTTCTTAAAGTAGCCAATTTCACAAATTAGAAGGAACTACACTGTATCTGCAGGTAGTGGGAATACAGTATATTTGTATGTAGTGTACTTGTGCATCTACGTGTAGTAGGGTGGTCTTTACAGGGCATGAAATTTTCTGCCCTCCCACCATGCCATTTGATGCTCCAATGATAGAAACATAAAAATGTAATTTTTTTCCAAGATTGCTGTGCATTTGGGATATGCTTGAATGAAATGAAAGTTGAATTCTTTGTGCAAATTACAGAACTCTAAGCGCTCTGTTGCATTATTTAGAGCCTGCAATATTAACTAAATAATAACTAAATCAGCACTTAAAAATGGCATTCTCTGTTTACCTGGGTTATTTTGTCTTTTTTTGATAATCTGAAATATTTGAGTGACAGACATGCAAAAAAAAAAAATCTGAAAGGAGGCAAATACTTTGAAGTTACTGAGTTTTTATTTAAAGTTTATCTAGCTTAGTTTTCTTTAAAATTTACTTACTTTTCAGTTTCGTTGCCATTGTAAAATATTTATTGCTGAGGAGTGAGGCCATTTTGATTTTTTCAATCAGTACATCAGTACAACTGTTGTAATACTGGTGGCTGGAGGCTTTCGCAGTGATTGTTAAAAGGAAAATAATTGATTTTCTGATTAAATGGTCGGTGTGTTATACATTTTTCATTTGAAGCCAGTATAGCTATCCTCATATTACTGCTGCACAGTGTCTATGACAATTGTGTGTTATACAGGAAACTTTGATTGCTTTGAGCATACCTTAAATATTGAGTAATTCTGAAAATCTTGCACCCATATTGTTAACTTTCGTGATAGATTACAATAACATGGTGGTAGAATAAATTGTTTATAGTTAAAAAATAAGGACCACCCTAATGTGTGCTGTGTATTTATTGTACTCTGAAGACCACAGATGGACTGGTGGACAGACCTCAGTCACTTAAATATTTGATCAGAATTCTTTTGTGATTTTTAGATCATGAATCAGTAAATACAAGCTAGGGCCAACAGGGCTACTTTATCCTTCACCCTGGCTCCCCTTGATGTTTTCACACTGTCTCTCCTGCTGTCTGTCTCTTTAGAATTCTCTCTCAATTTCTATCTGACTCACTCGCTCCATCTCTCTCACTCTCTCTGACTGCCTTCCTCTGTTCTTTCTTGTTCTCAGTGGAGTTAGTCACCCCCACACAGGGACACGATCCCCCAGAGAGAAAGCAACACCTCACCCATGGCTGCTGACTGTCAAAACACTCTCTGTCCAGGAGACAGCAGCCTGATACTGAGGGCCCAAAGAACAGGCCTGTTATAAAACCCTCTCACAGCCACAGACCCACCATCAGCTTCCTCACTATCGGTATAATCTTCTAGACCTCATTTACTGCAAGCAGTTTACTGGGCCACACCATTTATGCAACATTTTAATGTGGGTTTTAATTCATTTCTGTTTCCTTCCAATTAAGTGGTGGCCAGTTGCTTGTTAAGTAGGTCTCAGTCTCTCTCTCTCTCTCTCTCTCTCTCTCTCTCTCTCTCTCTCTCGTCTCCATAATACAGAATCAAAAGGCTGGAAGAAAAGGGCCAGCACATGCATTAAAAATGATTTCCAATTATCTCAATTATGGACTTGCTGTGTTTACTTTTAGTAGCAATTAATTTTGTAAAGCAGTTGAGCTGAATTTAAAATTAATGAAAGACCCTAATACAAAGCCTATTATTATTATTATTATTATTATTATTATTATTATTATTATTATTATTATTATTATTATTATTATTATTCTTTGTGCTCTGTTGTGGCTCTGTTGCTTTTCTATGTCATGGTTTATCCTGGACTTTTCTGTATCCCAGAAGAGTGTGTTGTTATTTTGGTTCCAGCCCCACCTCGGCCCTGCCCATGTTATCGCGTTCGCCTGCATCTTGTTCTTGTGTCCTCCCCTGCCCAGGTGTTCTCATTGTCCTTGTCAGGATATACACTCTGGTGTTTCAGTATGTTGGTCTAGATTCTGTCACTATATCAGCTGTCTTGTGTTTAGATTAAGTGATTGGGGTTTTTCATTGGTTTGTGTCTGAGTGTGTTTAGTATTTAAGTTCTTTGTGTTTAGGTGTTCTTTGCTGGTCAACCCTCACAATCCCTGCTCCTTATGTTTCTTATATATAGTTTTGCTTTGAGTTAAAAGGCCCTCGTGCCTCCTTTTTGTTTATAGTTATTGTCTGTACAGAGTCCATGTCTTTTGTATTAAAAACCATCTCTGGAACCTGCGTCTCACTCCCTGAGCATGTCCGACGTGACAGTTGCTCATGCCTTTGTTCATTTTTCAGATTATCTGTTTCGTACCCTTGGATTCTTTGTGAGTTTCGTCTATTTAAAATATTACATTGTATACAAAATATACAAAACTGTCAAACTATGGCAATACTATAGCTAGTATTATTACTACTACTACCACTACTACTAATAATAATGATATTAATATAGGCTTTATGCCTCAAGCAGCACATGGCTTTCTTGTGTGACATTATAAAACGTTCCAGTGGAAAGAGAGAGAGAGAGAGAGAGAGAAACAGAGAGACTGCTTCCCTCCCACTGACAACGTGCCTCATCCGCTCTGCACATGGCCCAGTTGAGACTTAAACCTTAGTCACTACAGTACATTTCGTTGCAAATGCCCTCAAAGGCCTTGCAGGCTCAGAGCTGCTTGTTGCCACTTTGAGTAACACGAAGAACAAGCAGAATATTCAGAACCTGTTTTGTCCACTTTGATGAGTCTGTCGAGGAATTTTTCCATCCAGTTTTCCTCTTTGGGGTATTTGTAGCTGCGCTTAAAGCCTCTAATTAGCAGATCAGTCTAATTAATTATTAGAACGACTGCTCCAGGGTGCAAGTAGTAGTTTGTGAGTCTGCTTTGAATCTGGGGTGAGAGCCAAAATGAAGTTTGAGTGTGCCGCAACTTCATTTGAACTTCAGTCTGCCTCAGTCTGTTGATGAATCCTCGAGAGCTTTGGGACAGATGGATTGGTTAGCTAGAGAAAGGGTTAGCTAGACAGAGGTGGACTGATTGACAGCCATGGAGTCAAACCATCACACAAGGGGCTGTAGCAGACAATACACATGCATTCTACTTGCTTAGGCTCAATTCATGCTATACATGCAAGTGCACATGCACTCACACACACACACACACACAGCGAGAGCCTCATGCATACATGCATGCACATTACACAAACATACATGCAGAAACGGTCTCATGAATGCTAAAGGAGAATGAATGAATGAGTGAATGAATGAATGCACAGGTCAGGTTATTTAAAAATGTCTTGGCTGTGGGTGGGGTGGGTCAAAAAGTAACAAAGTAGCATTCCGACTAAGTTAAAAATAACTTGCAGTAACATTGCAGGTTGGGTGGGTGCGGGTTATAAAAAACCCTGACCTGCGCATCACCAATGTTTATGCATTAACAATGAGTGCCAGGCTATTTATTTACACAAGCAGAGCTTCCCCTTAGTAATCCTCTTAGATTTAGCAAGAAAATAAAACATTGTTTGAACGAGTGCTTAAAGGGCATTCCAGTATAAAATTAGAGTTAAATATATTATTTGCATGGTTTGCTGTATTCTTTAGCGCTGGTTTATGTCAGCCTTGTCAGTGACAGATTTTTTTAGCATTTCATTTTCATTCATTTAATTTTGGACCGTGTACTCACTCTCATTCGATATCCCCAGCATTCGTTGCATAAATACATCATAGGGCTCATTATCCTTGACATTAACCTAAAGGCTAATACATACAATCGAGCTATTAACTAGCAGTCATTCTAATTGCAGTCATTAGATTGAAAGAAAGTATCTTGCTCAAGGGTACCTTGGAGGTACCTCAGAGGGAATGGAACCCACAACTTCCTGATCGCAGGGCAAATGCCCTAACTACTAGGTTACCAGCATGAAAGAAAGAAAGAAAGAAAACAGTGATTCTAGCTTTTATCTTGTTATTGGCACTTGTCTATTGAGTAGCATATTTTCCCCATTGTAAGGATGATTTAACAGGTACCACAGTTAAACAGCTGCAATGAGATATTGGCTTCCTACCTGACGTGGCACTGCTGTAGGATGTTAGCAGCCCTGTTTACAACAGATAGTGAAAAGTGCTGGTAATTGTTTTTCATTTTGGCCCAAGTGTGCCTTTTCTTATTTTTAACCTAATACGTGCTCTCTTATCTACACTAAATCATCCACCAAAACAGAAACATGTCTGTGACTTTATTTTGTTATCCTTGACTAACAAGCTGAGATGTAATCTTGCCTTTATTGCCAAATAAATAAAACTAAACACAATTTAGCAAGCTGGGGAGTTGAGTGGAGTAGAGTGGAGACAGGAGCCATTACTGTGATTAAAAGATTGGATTTCTCAGCTGAAAGAGAGAGAGAGAGAGAGAGAGAGAGAGAGAGAGATTTCCTCTGACACAGTCTCGTTTAGAACTGTTTGTGCACATATTTAGAGCAATTCCACTGTCTGATCCCAAAACACAGCCTAGATACATTGCGCAGATTTTAATTGATGCTCCATAAAACCACCCACGATTTTCCTCAGCTCCTTTGGAACATGTAGTCTGTAATAGGAGTCTGTGTGTGTGTGTGTGTACACTGTCTGATCTCTGCATCTCAACACCTCTGGGAGGTGTGTGAGGTGTTATTGTGAAGAGCCTCAGCTGGAGGGGCATACGTGTCAATGCCGTCGGTCATGTATTTTGGGGGTTGTGCGTTTTGGGGGTTTGAATAGCAGCTTTCTCCACCGTCCTCCGCTTCATTTGACTAAAACCCCTCTAATCCCCGCTAAATAATCTGTCAAATGGCTTCCTCTCGTCTCCTTCCTCCACAGATTCACCCATCTACCTGTGTCCCCCTCTCTCTGACCCACATATGTCAAACCTTTCAGGATAGCGATGCTGATGTGGGATCAGTCTGGTCCTCTACATGCTTGTGCAGTAACTTCCAACTGAAGGCACTCACACTCCAGGTGGTACATGGCCAGAGTGTGAGAAAAGTAGTGTGGAATAAATGTATAAAATGACAATTACTACTTGATGTATATAAAAAGCAAAATACCATATTCTGTCTCATAACAAGTAAAAAAGTAAAAATACATGAAGCAATTGGTATCTAATACTAAATACCAATTGTTCTAATTAATACATTTTAATAAAACATAAAATGGGACCTGTGCAAAAGCAATAGCACAATAGAAAATATGCTCTAAAAGTTGCATGAACTCTATATTTACGTTTGATCCCTGTAGAGGATGGGTATTTCTTTGCACTTAGAAAGTCAACAAACCATGTAATTTTACCAGCGGTCTTCAAATGTTTGCATATGTCTGTATACAGGCAGCGATTACCCGATCCCACATAAGCACTGTTACATTGAAACTTGTGATTTATATGGTGCTTGGGGTCTTACCTGAGAATTATAAGTGTTTTGAAGAGTGTGTTTTTGCTGACACTCCATTGCCATGTGTTTGCTGACGCTCCAAGTCACTTCATTATTCTCTCCGCAAGAAACAGCTGTGTCTGAAACCTCACTGTGGGCTTTTATCTGTGCTGGGAAGCTTATGGGACTCATTCATGAAGTGCCCTGCCCTGCAGACAGACATATTAGTACACTGGAGCTGAACAGCGTTGGATTAAAGGATGTCAAAGAACAATTAACATAGTAAATAGGCTGTGTTCAATGTGATTAACACAGAACTGTTGGTTCAAGTGTACTGTAAATATAATACCAAGGTCAGGTCTCCCAGACTGATTACATTTAGTCTGGTAAAGTGCAAACTACTAGTAAGTTAAAAGTTAAAGAATTTATATGAACTGGTCTACAACTCATGCACTGATAAATATGGAGAAGCATTTGGAAGTACACTGTAAAAAATGGTGATTAGAATTAGATACCACACGAGGTAAATATGATGTAGTTACGTTCACTCGGCAAGTGGGGGCAATGTTGAGGAAGTTACTGTTCAAGTGTGTAAAGGTGAAGAAAATGTCAGCGGTCTGGGAATACTTTAAAATCGATGATGACAACAGCAAAGCAGACTATAAGCTCTGTTCTGTCATCTTATCAAGAGGAGGAATGATGCCAGTTACCTTTAATACTAGTAACCTGATAAAACACCAGCATAAAGAAGAATACAGCGACTTTACAAACGTGCCCGCAGCTTTTCTAGGCGGGGCAACCACCAATCTCTGTGAAACTTCACAGTTAGATAGGGCTCGATGAGACCTTTCCAAAGACTCCTCATTTGCCATAATAGCCCCCGGAGATCCGGAGTTATTAAGCGAAAATCATTCACCTCGCCCAGGTGTCCCATTACTTTTGTCTGAGGTGAACGGTTTTCGTCATCTACCTACGGTAAGTCTAGAGGGTGAAAACAGTCGAAGTGAACCTGGAGCACTTTGTGTTCATAATGCGCGAGTTTAACCGAACCGTGCCGCTGACTTAAAGCGAACCGAACCAAGATCACCTACTGAGTTTATTTCTGCCTTGGAATAGCCTACTGTTAATACTTTTTGTATTTAACCTTATTATAAGCTTGTCATAATCTGGATAAGAGCAAATAAAACCTGTCTCCAAATTACTTGCACTTGCATGGACAACATTATAAGAAATATCGGTATCTTTACTCTGTATTGGAGAGTACCCAAATTAAAATACTCGTACTTGTATCGTGGTATCGGTGCATCCCTACAATATGACTCAATAGTGTAAAATGGTCACACATAAATAAAATATACCACAACAGCACACTTCATGACAGAATAAGACAGCATCTGGGACATATTTTATTCATGTGAAACCGTTTGACACATTTAATTTGTGAAGTATATTTAAGTACATGAGCAGGCCAAACCTGTGTCGGACACACATCTACTCATTCCTTCAGGTGTATGCAATACCCAATTTAGTGCCCACTTATTCATATAACAGTTTAAATGAAAGTGTGGTTAAAAGTATCTATTTTTGCTTTTGTCAACTGAAAAGGTTGTATTTAATGCCAGTTTTTTTGGCCAGCCCTGAGTGCCTGAAATTTGAAAGTGACCATTCTGTCATTAACTGTGAGTCATTCCATCAGCGCCATTTGGGTTCACAGCATTTGTTTTCTTTTTGCATATTTGTATTTCAAATATTGCTATCAGGAACAGGAGGTCTTCACCTTAAAAAGTTTGAGACATGATGAAGAGGCATTTAAGCCTTAAAAAGAGCCAGGTTTGAAAGAAAGTCGCAGTCAGTACTGATAATCAGTCAGTTCTAATGAAGGCAAAATATAGTCTAAGTACAAATAGAACACAAACTAGTTAAAAAGTGCCTGGCAACAGCAACTGATTTTTATTGATGTTCTGCATGTGACGTCACTTCACCCCGTGCCGATAAGGACGTCCATGCTGGATGGCAGAAGTGAGTTAGGGGTGATTGGACAGAAAGTGTTTTAGTAGTTTAAAAGAGATAACAGGGATTCACAGGCATAATAAAAATGGTTATTTCGTGCTGTGCAGTGGGCTGTTCCTATTATTAACACATTTTTCATGCATGTAATATTATATATGTACTTAACCCTCTAAACGCCAAAGT
>JBBPCY010000018.1:18280823-18291866 GCA_037974405.1 Brachyalestes nurse
GCACTGATATATTTAAACAGCTGTCAACAAATTAAAAAGTAAATTATTTGTCAGTAGTCCGTTTCTGTCTATCTATCGCTCTATATCAAACCCTCACTTCCGCCGTCCAGTATGGCGCGGTCACGTGGTCACGGTCACGTGTATGCAGAACATCAATATGATAAGTACAGTTCACAAAACAAGCCAAAATGAGTAGGTAAAGCTTATGTTATGTTATCATCAAGGGTTCAGAGCAGCATGACCATAGAGTGTTTTTCTTTTTTTTTTCTTTTCTTTTTACACATTTTTGGTCAATGATTTCATATACACATGAAATTTGGCGTACATGTTTGCCCACCTGACTGATATGGAATTTGTGTCAGTTGGTGGGCGTGTCCTTTCCCACGACTTCCCCCAGAAGTGGGGCAGCACAAAGTACTTTTTGGGCAGTGGCGCAACAATTCTTTCTCCAAAAAATATGAAATTTGTATGGAAGGTTGATGTCTAGGTAATCCTGGCTCATTAACATTTATTTGTGGAGAAGCGTCACCTAGTGAATAACATCAATGCAAAAATCAAACACTTCAGAAGCCAGTCTCTTGTTGCATCGCTACCACACTCTTTGGATGCAAACCAAATGTTGGTCATTGGGGCACTGCAACAAAAAAAATCTCAAAAGTTGCTGGGCTAAAATGTTGAAAATCTGGTATGTTTATATTTGGGTACATTTGCTTACATCTCCTACAGTTCCATTTGGCTTACTCAAAATAATGGCCCTCAATAGCCAATCAAAATTCAGTAGCTAGTACATGTCTGTTTAAATGCCCAATCTTAATGAAATTTTGTAAGCGCATTCATAGAAGTCCAAGTAATTTCATGAAGCTCAAGTAAATTTAGAAATAACCGCTTTCTTTTTAATTAGCATTTTCCTTACTTTTCCCAAGTTGGGTTATACACCCACCAGCCAGATCATTAAAACTAACTGCTTACTACAGAACAGGTCCCTCTTATTCTGCCAAAACTACTCACAGCAACCTTAAGGCTTTGCTAGACCTCTGAAAATGTCTGGCACCAAAATATTACCAGCAAGTCCTATAAGTTCTCCAGTTTGGCTCTGTAGCACAGATTTTTACACTTACCCATTTTCCTGCTTCAAATAAATCAACTTCAAGAACTGACTGCTCTTGCTCCCTAATGTGTCCCAACCCCCGACAGGTGCCACTGTAATTAGATAACCAGTGTTGTTCACCACCTGTCAGTGGTTTTAATGTTGTAGCTGATTGGTATAATAAAAAGCTCTGCTTACATTAATTATATACACAGAAGAAGGCAATTTGTTTTAGTCCGTAAATTATTTAGTTTCACTTTAAAGACCATGGCATTACCGCCTCAGATGACAAATAAACAAATTACCAACAGGGCTTGGGAACTGATGTCATGTCACTGTGCTTTATGGCATCGCCCCATGTTGGCAAGATAGTTCTTTGTGCTACAAATACTCACACATACTGTGAGAGCTTAAGGAGATTGGTGTTTTATTGTGTTTTTTTAGATAGGTCTCAGAATAAATGACAAGGGTTTGTATCTTAACCAACTCCAGAGGGGTGACAAACAATTTTATACATGACTGATAAAAAATCCTCATTGATGATGTGAATCTTTACAAATCACAAAACAAAGAGTAATGATTCCACCTGGATTGACTTAACCGGCCAAAATAGTGGCTCACCATAAGACACAGCATCTCATTTCCAAGCCTTTTATACACAGACATAGGTAACATAGCTAATAACTTACAGCTTCATAGGGACCTTTTGGTAGGTTTAGAAAATTTAGGCCAGTCATGAATAGTTGAATTAATCTTTCTTTCCTACATGGCTTCCAGTACAGACAAAACCAAGGAAAGTGATTAGTCCAACTATGATGATGTAACCCTAGTCAAACAGCACCATCGGAAGAGGGCAGCTGGTGGCCTAGTAGTTAGGGTGTTTGCCCTGCAGTCAGGAAGTCATGGGTTTGAATCTCAAGACTGCTAGTGGCCCCTCTTAGGTTCCCCTGACCAAAGTACCTTCTCTGGGTGCTGTGTTCCTGGCTGCCCACTGCTTCACTTGGTGAAGGGGTTAAATGCAGGGAAAGAATCTCGTGCTGTTCACACTGGTGACCTGATGGTTAGGGAGCTGCCCCTGTGATGTGAAGGTTGTGAGGTTGAATCTCAGGACTGCATGTGGCACCACTTAGGTACCCACACTGGTCCTTGGGTGCCACTACTTCACTTGGTGAAGAAAGAATTTCAAATTGTTTGCACTGTGTTGTGTGCTGTTGTGTGTTAATGTATGACTATAAGGCAGAGGTCCCCAACCACTGGGCCACTGAATCATTTGTTACTGGTTCGCAGAGAAGGAATGGTGAGTTGTATTTTATTTTTAGTTGTATCTATACCAGCCCGTGAAAATATTGTTTTACATGATACTGGTCCGTGGCGCAAAAAAAGGTTGGGGACCACTGGCATAAGGGACACCTTTTTTTAATAATATTTTCAGGATCATTTGACTGAATAAAATTCCCATCATCATTTAGTGAGTTCACCATGTTCTGTATCAGCTGACTACAAATTCACTGTTTTTCAGCAAAAAGGCTTCATGTGAAGTACGTTACAATAACTAGCACTATGGTATAGATACCTTTAGATAGTATCTTTAGATTGACTGCACTTTCAGTGAAAACTTTTTCTCTTCCATTCAAAAGGAAAACACAGATTTGCACAACAGTCAGTGTTTACAAGAAGTTGTTAAGAATAATTATCCTCCTCTGTCATCAACATCGTGAACCAGGTGCTTTACAACTTGTATTGTAGTAAGACGGTGATAAACAATGAGGCGAGGTAAAGTGTAACCAAACTTGTGCTTTATTTAAATTAACTGTCTCATCCAAAGTGAGCTATGGTCTTAAAATTAAACTCACATCAGGAGATGAACTGAATGATCAGTGATTCCCACATAATGTGCCAAAGGGTGGTCTCCGTAATAAGCAGAACTACAGAGTATTGGGAGGAGTTTTGGTTGGAGAGACAGGTGTACTTGCACTGCTATAACATGTGGCTCAAATGTCTCTCAGATCTCCTGAAGTGGCTTGAGTGATTTATATGTATCTGTTTTCAGTGTGTCTTGGGTGTGTTTACATCTACATGTGGCTTGTCCTTATCTAGACATAATCCTGATTCTCAAGATGCATTAAGTGACCAATTGTGGACAAGGTCTTACTTAAGGATGCCAGTAACTAAGTTAAACATGTCAGCAACAGTTAATATGCCAATGGTTGAGTGAAATGCTGTATCCTTTTATAAAGTATACATAACCCTCAAGTTCTAAATGACTCAAATGAATACACACTTGCCACACATTAGCTAGGAAAAATGTCTGGAACTGAAAAAGAGTGTACAGGTGCATATTTGCAGTACACAAACAAATCCCTAACCCTGCCAATATGGCAGAAAGTAACCAGCTAGCTTTTACCTAAATACATCTTTAGGTTCCTTCAAGAATGTCCTTGTTGCAGGTAACCTACCTTTTTTGTCACTGTTTGTCTGAAACAAACAACATTTTCCTCATTTGTTCTGCCTCCTGTTCAGTCATTCTTTATTCTGAACACCAGACCTCTTCTTGATGTCTATTTTCCACCCTGTTTTCACTGGCACTGACAAAATGACCTCAATTACAAACGTTGCTAAGATATTGATTACAAAAGTAGAAATAAATAAATAAAATAAAAAAACAAAATGATGATTTCTTTTCTTTGTCCTTGCTTATCCTTCTCCTACGCTGCAGCTTTTAGCATCCTCAGGAAAGCACCCTTGCTGAAGATCTAGCTCATATGGGAAAATGTTTAAAATCTATCATTTAAACACATATTTGTAAAGCAGCATATTTATTTATTTGACACTGCCTAACATAAAGACAGCGTGAAGGGGGTTCAAAGCTCGGATTTAAATGAACTAAAAATCAGAGATTATATTGTGAAGGTGTGAATCCATCCATGCTTCTCTTGTGCTAGATTCCTCAGATCAGCTATGCATCAACGGCGCCAGAGCTCAGCGACAACAACCGCTACGACTTCTTCTCACGGGTGGTTCCACCGGACTCATACCAGGCGCAGGCCATGGTGGACATCGTGAAGGCTATGGGCTGGAACTACGTCTCCACACTGGCCTCTGAGGGAAACTATGGAGAGAGTGGAGTCGACGCCTTTGTTCAGATCTCCCGAGAGGCAGGTACAGTACTGTCAGCAGCAGCTTGGGAATTTAGTGATTCACCTATAAAGCTACCATCCTTTTTCAGTACCAGACCTGCGATTTCAGTGAACCAATACCATGAGGGCTGTAGCTTAGCTGCATTATAAAGTTCAAAGTCACTGCTTTAGCACTGCAGGACAAGGAAAAGTTCTGACATTACATAAATATTTACTCTGATTTGAAGACACTGCTGGTGTAATAGATTTTAACTGAAGGAGGTAGAGCAAAGTTTGCAAAACACATTTCCCTGTAAAAATGACTGTAATAGACTATAACAGGTTTAGTAAGTGCTTTTGAACAGGGGACTCTCTAAACTGGGCTGGACACTTACCCTCAAGTACTACAAATGAAGAGCAGTACCTTATAATTGGTCTATTACCCTTTTAGTGCTGGGGACTGTAGTGGGTATAGTAAATGTACCCAAAGCCAGAATCTCACACTTATTTCGGTTTACGAAACCGGTTTT
The DNA here is from genome assembly GCA_037974405.1 of Brachyalestes nurse. NCBI lineage: Eukaryota > Metazoa > Chordata > Actinopteri > Characiformes > Alestidae > Brachyalestes > Brachyalestes nurse. The sequence goes on from JBBPCY010000018.1 coordinate 18,285,557, forward strand.
GGTTTATAATAGGAAAAAGGGATCAACACTATGAGTCACTTATTAATTTATTATTATTGATCGTTACTTGTGTTACTATTTTGTTGTATTTTTCTTTCCTATTTGAAAGCCCCGGCACCAGGCTTTACTTTGCAGCAGCGGGAAGCCCTGTGAGTTATTGTGACAGGCTAAATAGTGAAAACACCATCAGAAATAATATTTTTCATTCTTAATGGTAAGCGACACCCTTGAGCAGCATGGGGAAGGCCAAGAGCAGCCTGCTGGCCAGCCTGAGGTTGAGGAGGTGCACACTCTGATCAGAGACACTTTGGCTTTGCACCTATTGCGGATCAGGACTCTGAGGTGTTGATGGCAAGCACCACAGGCATGAGCACCTTCAGCTTTGCTGTCATTTTGATGAGGCAAAGAATATTTGCTCAGCATGTAAAGTTTTTTTTAATAAATGGATAGGCAAATATAGCAAATATAGTCTTCATTCCATTTATTAAAAAAACACCTTTAGACGACTTTTTACCAAGATAAATTTGATCATTTATGGAGTTTGGGCAGCATTTCTAGCTAGAATGAAAATGGGTGTGAAACTACAGATTATCGGTTCGGGTTCTGTTGTGAAATGTGGTGAAATGTTAAAGACAAGTATGAATGGTAAGATTTCTAAGAAAGAAAGTAAGCCCCCCACCCCTTCCACTGACAAAACTGATCACCAACACCAAACTTGAGTAGTCACCAGCACTTTTCATTTCTTGTGAGAGGGATAGTATGATTTTGTATTTGGCTATGCAGAAAGGAAAAGTTACATCATAGGCATGATTATAAAAAAGAGAGAAAAAAAAGAGAAGCATGTAATGCAGTTTTTTTATATGCACCCTTTATATACAGAGCAAGAGTGCCAGCTTTGATGTTGGCCTGCAGAGTCTCTGTACTGTACAATTGTAAGCCTTTTTTACCTTTGACACTTCATATATAGCTCATCAGCCGTCAGCTACTATTACAAGGCCATGAAATGAACTAAATGAGATGTGTAACTGTGCAGCGGCTCTTCCGCTGTGGATAAGCTTTGACACTCCTGCTCTGTCCCCAAACTCCTGAGACATAGACTTTTTGTATCTCAATGAACCAAATTAGTTGTCCTATTAATATCCTGCACAGCTCTTTACGTCCCAAAGTGCTCGAAAAGGTTGTCAAAAAGAGCATGTCCAGGACAGCTGTATGCATTTATACCCATCTGCTGTCTCTGAGTTCTCTGGGGTCATTAATATAGATTGAAGCAGGTCACCTTCAACAAGACAAATTTCAGCATCAGTGTCCATCTTCTCCTTACGTAGGAGGCCTGTGCGTCGCCCAGTCTATGAAGATCCCCAGAGACCCCAAACCGGGAGAGTTTGATAAGATCATCAAGAGATTAATGGAGACCCCAAACGCTCGTGGGGTCATCATTTTCGCCAACGAGGACGACATCAAGTAAGTGAAGCTCGGCAAATGCTGAAGGACTTTACAATCAAAAACTCACAAGCGCTGTTATATCTCGATAGTAATGGCACCCAAGTGCACAAATTTGAACAATTTGTTTTATGAGATTGAGTCATTACCGAGATGATGCAAATGCAAAAATGGCTCACACCTGGGGTTTGATTGCTCCTCATAAGGAAAATGGGGTTTGAAAGTGGCAGTAAATGAAGTAATATGTATTCTGTGTCAGTGGATGGAATTGCCTTCCAACACTACTTACAATAATTTCTGTTAGACATATTCAGTGAGAGCTAGTTTAGAATACTGCATGACCACAGCCTTTATGGAAAGGAAAGCAGAGCAAATAAGAAACAAAATTAATCTCAAAATGTATTACTAGTGTATAGGCTTTTATTTTATCTCATTTTTGACCTCATGGCTTATATCCAGTACATGAAAACTGTAGTGTTTGTATTGTCTGTAGTGTTCTGTTGTAGACTGACACATCTCTGTAATGCATAGCATGTTCAGTCTGTTTTGTTCTAGATAACCCTATTGTCTGAAATAGGTCGTATTGTGATGATGCTGTAAATATACTAATATACTAATAATGTCTTAAATGTGATGATGTTGCAGCGGTAAGAGGGGCACATGTGGATTATTATTTCTCCCAGTTGACCTGTGCTCTGATCTGTTCGAACTAAGCATGGGTGCATTCGTTGGGGAGGAAAAAGATGCAAAGCAAATGTATGGGATGGAAAACAAGACCCTGCATATTTGTTGTCATTTCACAAGAAGCATAATTAGAGAAGAGCCCCTTTGATGTTTTGATAAGCTAATATGGAGCACATCATCTTTGACAAGCATGCAGTCATGTCTGCATGAAAATTAAATTAGGCATTGAGTATTGTAGCAAAGGGAAAAGCATGACAAGTAAGAGCTTGATGTGTGTCCTCAGATCAAATGACCATGAACTTGCTTTAAATGGGTCGGTGAAATGTAGCTTGTAAACGTAAATGTGTAAAGTAGACAAAGTACAGACCTCTAGGTGCCATAGGATATATATCCATCATTATAGATGACAGTATGCTGTCAGAAGCAAGTCTATTTGAGATTAAAACACCATGCTTTGACATGCAGTCTGAAACAAACCTTGGGGAACAGCACAAGGATCTAATAGCAGTATTTATTTTATTTATTTATTTATTTATTTTAATCTGGATTACAAATGTTAAGGTATTGAACAAAAATAGGATTAGAAAATCCCAGAAAAGGTGCTAGCAGCTATTAGCATTACCATAAGGATGGAAATCAGATGAACCATAGCTTCTTTTAAAGTAAAGATTTAGGATATGGAGACGACCACACAGAAAAAGAGTGATGCTTTACACATGTGACACTGTGTGTTATGTTCTGTGTATATTTTGTGTGAGAGTTTGTGTATTTCTAACTGGGGAGGTAAGCTTTCTTGTTAGCTACATTAACATCATAACATCAACTGCAGAAGAAAAATAGGAATGTCTTTGAAAAACTTCATTTGGAATGAAGGGAAACTATATATTCAATTGTTCGTATTATTATTATTAACTAATAGAGTAACCTAGGTCACCTAGAACCTAGAGCTACAGAACCCACAATGTATGGATAGATATTAAGAGTACATTTTATTCTGAAATACATTTTAGCAAAGCATCTTGAATGACAGAATGAATTAGCTCAAAATGGGGTTTACTATAAATATAGGAAATATCAGTCTGTAGTATTTTTGTGTTGCACGTTGTAATTGTGTAACTGTGTACGTGACAAATAAAGGATGTTGAATTTTGAGTGACCTTTACATGACATCAGTTAAAGCACAGGATTTTCTTCTGTTTCTCTTGTCCTTATTAAAAATGGGGGAAAAAAAACAATGCATCGAAAGTTTTGACATTTCTTGAATGTTGCAAGCTGAGCATGATTTGTGCAATGCCATTTTGACCCAACCCACTGTAGGCGTAGTATCTGCCTGTAAAATGTCAGTTGGGTAGGGCAGAGGTGTGAAGGCTGTCTGCGTGTAAGGCCTTCTTGATTTTAATCTACGGCTTTCCCTGACCTTTCAGTATTCCACTGTTACGCTCTGATATTTAAGACAGGTACTGTGGCTCTCTCATCTTGACAGCACCTTGTTCGTAGGCTTGACGGCCTCAATGGCTGAAGTAGCAACAGATAAAAAAAGCCCCTAGTAGAGATAGGGAGATGTAAAACATTTGCCTTCAGCAGCGGGGCTCTGGAGTGACAGACTGTCAGTCTGTGGATCAGGGTCAAAGACTTCAAAGGCCTCAGTCAGAAACTGCTGAAACAGGGCATCCCTCCATAAGGCCTGCCATTTAAGTCATTTAGCTCCAGGGTAAAATTTCCAGATCGAGATGTTTTATTTTATTCATGTCACAGCTGTTGTAGCACGTCTCTAAAATGCTCAGAAAAATGGCCTGAACTTGAATGCACATTAATGTAACAATACATTTTTCCAGTTAATTTTAAGCCATTTCTACTAGTCCATCATGAAATGTTCACACAATGGAAATGGAAGCTGGATTGGTAATGGTGTGAAAAAAGAAAAATTTTTTTTTTTTTTGACAGTCATACATTGCTATAGTTGGAAGGCCCCTGGTTCCACTCCACCCAAAGCGGGTCTGCACCATGCAGGGAGTCTTGATTGACTCTTTAATCTGTATGGCATGTTGATGACAGGACTGTGAACAGACACTGCCCACTGACATAGTGTGAACAGGCACCTTTTGCTGGTAGTGGAAGCAAATTCAAGGCATAATTATGTACCACTACAAATGACTACAAATGTACTCTGTTATGAATTGTATTTTGATTAGAATGATCAAACTGAGGCAGTCTATAACACGGAGACAGCATTAGCACCTAGTAATTAATTTCACTATATTCAGTATATAACATTTACATCATTTGGCAGATGACATTTGCAATATTTGCCACTTTTTTGTGTATCACAGATGTAGGCAAATTTAGTGATAGGAGTCTTGCCCAGGGACCCTTTTTTTTGGTGTAGCATGGTGTGTCACCCTGGGTAGGAATCAAAACACACTGTCTATTGTAAAGCACTTTGAGCTGATACAGGTTTGAAAAGGCTTCTATAAATAAAAAGTCATTGTTATTATTATTGTTGCTGTTGTTGTTGGCAGTAATAATAATGATGCATGGTATTGTTAATGGGTTGAACTGTATATATGGAAGATGTATTCTATTATGTATTAGAATAGTGTATCAGAGTTCAGATTTTTTTTATTTGGTCCCTTTGATGCAGCCTGGTGCTGGAGGCGGCCAGAAGAGCAAACCTTACCGGCCACTTCAAGTTTGTGGGGTCAGATAGTTGGGGGGCTAAGAGCTCCCCAATCCTGGACCACGAGGACGTGGCAGAGGGGGCCGTCACTATTCTGCCCAAAAGAGCTTCCATAGAAGGTAAGAGCTTCCAAAGAGTTTCCAGCATTCTTCTAACTGCATTGCTTGCAAGAATTTTTTGCTGATTAAACTAAAATGTCTTCTATCGATGATTCATTGCAACGAACCTTGCTTTAGATTCAGTTCACTGATTTATTATTTTTTTATTGTGTTGCTATAGCTGTACGTCTGTAGCTGTAAAGGTTTCTATAGCATGAAGTCTTAAGATACACCTCATAAACTTTGTTTTTCTCAGTGTGGTTGTTGGTTTCTTGTCTCCTCTCCTCAGGATTTGATCAGTACTTCACAACCCGCTCTCTGGAGAACAACCGCAGAAATATCTGGTTTGCGGAGTTCTGGGAAGATGACTTCAGGTGCAAATTGACACGCCCGGGCATTAAACTCGACCCTGAGAAGAAGAAATGCACAGGTGAGCCGACTTGATAAGTCAGAGAGAGGAAGGGAGAGAGGGTGGAGAAAAGAGAGAGAGCACTGAGAGCCCTATCTTAACATGCACCATTGTAACTGATGCATATGACAGGGACAGGCGACTTCAAAAGCTTTTCATTCTTTCTTTGTCTTACTTTCCTGATCCCTCCTCAGCCCCCTTTTCCTTCATGTCTTACCTTTCCTACTGTTCCTCTGACTATATTTAGCTATTTATATTTTTCTCTACCTCTGATTTTCCTCACACACCCCTTTCCCTCACCCTCTACCTCAATCTCTGTCTCTCTTTCTCTCACTCTTTCTCTCTCTCTGTCTCTCAGGTAATGAGCGCATCAGTAGAGATTCTCCGTATGAGCAGGAAGGGAAGGTGCAGTTTGTGATTGATGCTGTTTATGCCATGGCTCATGCTTTACACAACATGCACCAGGACTTGTGCCCAGGGGCCATAGGCGTCTGCAACAAAATGGACCCTGTGGAGGGACGTTTACTGCTCAGCTACATCCGCTCTGTCAACTTTAATGGTGAGTCCAAGTCAGGATCATAACCAGGCAGACCACTCACACACACCAGCCCAGATACACTAATCCGCACGCATGTACATAGATAAAAGGGAAGGGCAGGTGACAAATCTAATTTACTATGTTTCTCTATACCTCCAATGCACTCATGTTTTGTGTCTGAAATTTGCTTTTTATGTGGCTGAACTGGAGCTAAAAGGCTAATGCAGCTACGTGATGGAAGCTGATAAGATGATTTAGTAGTAGCTACTGTGCAAACCATGTCTTGGCTCAAGCCCAACTCTATATTAAGTAAACTCGAATAGACTTGCCTATGTGGTTTCTGATATTGTTTCAGAACCCCGGTAAAGATTGCGGTTAGCGATTCGACATTCCAATGAATATTACTCTTTGTAGTAGTCACTTAGAGTCTTAAATCATGAAGCATTGTGTTCATCGTGATTTGT
>JBBPCY010000018.1:18298308-18316263 GCA_037974405.1 Brachyalestes nurse
CTGCTGGGTTGTGATAAAACTGCGTTGGAGTTTCTGTGTAATTGTTTTATTGTGTTTTGAGCAAGTTTTGTGGCCTCAGAGCAGCAGGGTGGAGCGTTTTTTTGTTTGAATGTAGCGGTGAACCGAGAGAGACGAGTCGACTCCTCCTACTCGACTCCTCGTGCGGTTCACCGAAGCCTTGTCCTCAGTATGATGGAAAGGAAGCGGTATTTAAGTGTTTATTGAGTTATAATTTTGTGGTGAAGATAAGGTGTCTCCAAACAAAAAAACGAACCAAATCGTGGGTTTGGTGTGTCGTTACAGCCCTAATGTCAGAGCTAACGCTGATTTAATACTAACTATTCTGAAAGAACATTTTGAGGGAATCTTGTTTACTAATTGAAGCTATTAGGTCAAATATTAGACCAGTTTGATAATTAAATTATTTAAAGCCATTCGAAGGTCAGACGTCTACCACTTTTGAGTAACCGTGCACTTTCAAAGGGAAACAAAAATTGCCGGCAGCATGTAGCTGCCATGGCTCTGTGCACCTCTTTGGAAGGTTTGTGTGTCTCCATGCTTTATTGCCTTATTGGTCTTAACTCTGCATACAGTCCAAACATGTTTCCTACCTCTCCTTCTAACTAGCTAGCTCTCAGTTGCATTTATTCCCAAGAATAAATGAGTAGACTCTGGCTAGCTACTGTCTGCTGAGTTTAGCTTGTGCGCTGCCATAAAGTGTTTTTAGAGGCTTTAAACCTTGATCAAGAGAAAAAAATGTTCTTTTAAGACTGCTCTGCTTTATTGCTCACCACTTACATCCTCAAACAACATAACAAGTCTTGCCATATTGAGCAGGATTATTCGTTTTTGCAATTTACTTTGTAAATAGCTGTTTCCAGTAATGTTTAACATCAATTTAAATTTCATTACAAACTTAAATTAAAATAAAATAAAGGCACTGAATTCATGCAATAATGCAAGTAAAAATATTACAATTCAATGGAAATCAAATGTATTCTTGAAAATGAAACTATTTGGTCTAAACATAATATTGTGTGATGTTGGTGGGTTTACACATATAGTGCCTCATACACAAAATCACTCGGCAACACTGATACGAGCATCATAGTGCTGCACCAACGAGACACAGAGATGTCAAAACTGGATATAACCTTTTTAAAAAAAAACCAAAAACCTGTCCTTAAAGAGCTTTCTGCATGCCCCTAGTTTTGATACGCTCCTCAGTTTGACCCTAGAACAACTGTAAAACCTCCCAGACAGCTCTTTCTGCTCCTGGTGCATTCTAGAAGGAACCACTCTCAGCGATTTTTCCCAGGGTTAATAAAGCACAAAATACTAAGCCGCAGTTCTGTAGATTAAAAGCAGATTGTCAAAGACCTAAGAAACCTTAGCATCTTCTGCCCCTAGGGAAGAGTTATGAATTATTTGAAGATACAAGGTCTAATAGAAAGGCACATTGCTAGATTCAGTGGGGTTCGGTACACTGTTGATGCTGTTAAGCTGCCTGCGCATCTCATCAACTTGAGTGCTCAGCCTCACTCAGCTTGTGCGGCAAACAGGGCTCACTGATATGCAGCAGCAGCAAATTCTGTGTCAATATCAGCCACAGATGTGTGACTAATATGCGGGAGACGGAAAGAGGGAAAAAAAGAGCCTCCTTTCCACCGTCCTGAAAAAGTTCCAGGTGCTAAGTAGCACCTTGTTATTGCTGATGTACACTTTTGCAGGGGTGATATTATTAAAGGCATTGTGGGCAAAGCTTAGCGTGAGCGTGATGTGCATGAGTCAGTGGAAGTGGGCCGCGGGGGAGAGGAGATTAGTGGCCCACGGGCGGCAGATTGATTGACAGCAGGATGCGTTCCGGCCCCACCCGACGGCTGAGGTGTCAACAAGACCCAATTGTCTCTCCTGAACGTCGTGACAGCAACATCTGTCTCCACGGCAACATGCGGCTGTTCTCCTTCCCCTCCTAGCCCTGGAACTTTTCTCTTCCGGATGTTTCTAGAGTTACTTGACATGCCCCTGTGAACAGGTGGAGCAGTGCTTTAGTGGGCAAGTTTCTGCTTGGAGCAGGTGTGGAAGAGGCGGTGTTGTATTCATGTGATTCCGACATCCAGCTGCCGCAGTCTGAGATGCTCTGCTACGGTTACAGGCAGAAGAAAGACTAATCCAGAGGAATAAATGCATGAGAGCAATAAATGCTGCAGTTTACTCTGTCTCTTTCTTTATCTGAGCTGTCAGGAAGGTCAAAACCCCCAATTTAAACCCCATTAAGTTGAAGTTTAGTAAGGCCAATTAAAACAATTATCTTGTACAGGTCTAAAACAAGCTGTCCTGGGAGTTTTCTACGGCAAGCAAAAGATCTGCACAAATCTTTCCCACAGCAAAAAGCAAGCATCTCAGTGGCTGCTTGAACTCCCACACTTTAACAAGAACATCTTTTTGTTATTAAAAGAATTGTTCATAATTTGAAGATGGTTGCTTCTGTTCCAGTGAACAAGGACTGGAGCATGCATATATAACAGAACTTCACTGTGTTCGATTAAATGGGACTGATTTAATTAGCTTAGCCATGGACTCACTGAGTGGTTACAGCCCTCATGCCTGTACGGATTTAATGAAATTTAACCAGACTCCATCTGCAAGTCAAACTTTATGCGTGAGTCATCAGATCATTTATGGCTGATTAGGACCCACAAGATCATTTGAGCTGTTAGTTCAGAGTTAGACCCACTGTAGCTTCTTCCAGTTTTCTTTGTAATACAATACTACTGTTGGGGAAACTCACTCCAGTTCTTCATCCATTTTCTCCCACAGGTGCTAGGAGTCTTCATCTGGTTTGGGGTGGTTCCCCCTCACACCATCGTGGACTACGAGGAGCTGCGGCCACCAAATCCAGAGCTGGCACGTGGCATCCTGAAGTGTGACATGTCTGATCTGTCACTTATATGCTGCCTGAGTTACAGTATTGTGCTGATGGTCACCTGCACTGTCTACGCCGTCAAGAGCAGGGGCGTCCCAGAGACCTTCAACGAGGCTAAACCCATCGGCTTCACCATGTACACCACCTGCATCGTCTGGCTGGCCTTCGTGCCCATCTTCTTCGGCACAGCACAGTCTACGGAGAAGGTGAGAGGAACCCTGTTTGGTGCTACTGTCATTTACTGCTTAAAGGCACAACATATAATATGTTTGTTTTCTGACTTATTTTCTGGAAATACATTTAGAACTATTATGAATAATTGTTGAAGTAATGGTATCACAGCAATTGTACCATATGATATTTCGTAATACTGAGGTCCAGTACAAGCTCGTTTGTTGCATTGCCTCATTCTTGTTATACATGTGTCTGTATCTGTGTGTGTGTACATATATATATGTATGTATATATATATATATATATTATGATAGTGGTAAGTTTTAATCGTTTGAATACGCAAGCTGTGATGGACTGGCAACTGGCAAGATGTCAGGGGTGTTTCTCCACCTTTCACTCAATAGTTGCTGGGATAGGCTCCCCCGTGACCTCAGTTCTCGCTAAGCTCATCGAATAAGGGAATAATGTATACTTTAGTATTTATTGTTTAAATCTGAGTTTATTTGTAAGCTTAGATTTTTTTCCCCATCTCAAAAAATTGGGCTAAACTACAACATATAAGCATATCTCAAAGGGCACAATTTATAAGAATAGATTGGTATGAATGACAAATTTGATAAACAATATAAATATAAAAATGTAAACGCTGTGATACTTATCCAGGTGGGCTAATACTAGCCTCTGGTGTGGGTGACACTGTAACCAGTCTCCAACTTGTTTTTAACAGCAATTGCTGTTAAAGTCAAAGGTGTTTAATTTAACTTTATACCCGTTAGGTAGATTAACCAGTAAACTGTGTGGACACACTGCGGAGTTATGTGTGGTGGCAACGCTATGATTAGTTTTGACACTTTGCACAGTAATCATTAAAATTGATGATATTAAAATTAGCCAGCATTAACATTAATTATATTTCTGCTTAAACAATGAAGTAATTAAACATAGTCACACCAATTAGCTTACATAAAACACTGACTAAAACCCAGCCAGTTACAACATTTGACACTTTAAAAAAGCATAAACTTTAGACCCAGAAAATGTTTAAAAATATGAAGTTTAATCACAAAGTTATGACTGAATGGAGAAAAGTTTAGATTTTGTCAAGCTTGCACCTTTCCCCTCCAGTAAATGAACAGTTTTGGTCGGACTATTTGATACATATCACATTGAGGAATGGGCGGCACGGTGGCGCAGGGGTTAGCGCTGTTGCCTCACAGCAAGAAGGTCCTGGGTTCGACTCATGGGTTGGGCGTAGGGTCTTTCTGTGTGGAGTTTGCATGTTCTCCCCGTGACCGTGTGGGTTTTCTCTGGGGACACCACCAAAAACAGGCGTGCATTGGGGATAGGCCAGTTGAGCACACTAAATTGTCCCTAGGTGTGAATGTGAGTGTGAATGGTTGTCTGTCTCTGTATGTGGCCCTGTGATGTGCTGGTGACTGTCCAGGGTGTACCCTGCCTTCGCCCATAGCAGCTGTGATAGGCTCCAGACCCCCCCCAACCCTGAGTGTGGGATAAAGGGGTAAATAATGGATGAATGGATCACATTAAGGATATAACAGTTAATAAGTTTGTTAGTATTCTCATTTGAAAATGCCATGTTTTCCTCCTATGAAGGCTTCTGATGCTTCAAACCAGAAAGTGTTAAAAGGGTCTGTATTACCTGTTGCTACTTCAATAAACTGGTATGCAGAAGTAGTACTAGAGTTTTAACCAGAAAACTGCCTCTCTCATCATCGCTCAGAGAGTTAAACCTGACAGTACAGCACCAGTTACCGTTAGATCATGAATAAACAAATAAAATTTAATCAAATTAAATATAAGCATCCTTCTGACTGCACTAACTGAATTGGTTAGTGTGTGACTGAAGAGTGCGAGAGCAAAAACCATTTTAAGGCTGACAGTTTGGCGACTACTTAAGTCTTTTTAAGGTAATGAAAGCAATGAACACAGGGAGGACGAATAAAGAGAGAAAAACTAAACCGGTTGGAAATTCGGGTAAAGCTGAAAAGTGGCAGGCAGTGAGAACTGTGAACTTTAAACTTGAGCGGAGGCCAACACATATTTGTAAAATGATCCAAAGAAATTCAAGCTCGTCCTCAGACTAAGATCAAAAGTACTGCGCTTCATTCAGAGCACATTAAAAACAATCCTGCAGTAATGTAAACCCTCTCTTAAACCTCGAGAAACTATAGTTCAGGTCTGGTATTAACTTCCTCCCCTCTGTGTATAAGTATAAAGTCTCATATTTCGACATGTATTTTTTATGTCATCCCTTGTTCCTTTGGACTACATGGAACCACACAGTGTGTGTACCTGCACAGAAGAAAGGCATTGCTTTCAAGCAGCAACCACCATTTACCCCCCAGTATCTTTCCCCAGCTCAGCTCAAACTCGTCTACAAAGGGCTGACAGTTTGGCGACTACTTAAGTCTTTAAGTAGAGAAATTATGGAAAATGAAGTCATTTCAATATGAATGCGCCAACGTGAGGAGCAACCTGCCAGACCCGTGATAACAAGCCAAAGTTGTGTCTCACGCAATTTCTCTTTTGAAGAGACCTTTCATATGGCAATGAGCAAACACAGGAAGGGATGAGACGTGCAGAAAAGAAAACGTTTCCTCCCCCCTCTTTATCTCCTGAAGACACACCATGACATGGAGACAAAGGCCCTGCTTCATAGCAGCGAGGGGTTTAATTGTGGTGGGAGGCTGATAAAGAGGAGCGTGGGGGAGCTGGAGAAACAATGTCTTTACCCTTCTTAATAAAGCTAAGAGGCGCCACTGTGGGAATTAAGAGCTGCAGTGTTAGTTGGCTGCATGCACTCTCTGCCAGGTGGACCCACCACCAAGGGCTGCGGTTCTTTTCGCTTTCGCTGTGACACTATGCAGAATATATCCCCTGCTGGGAATTGTCTTTGGGATTTTATTTATTCATTAGACCCCCCCGGCATCAGTATATATACACATTTGCAGTGTCAATTCAGGTCGTTCACGTAATAACAGGGTTTTAACAGTAGATTTTCAATAATTGAAATGTGTTTTAAAATAGGTCAGTCTCTAGGACACATGTTCAGTGTGGTAGCACTGACTGACTCAGACAGGCTGTTTACCACACAGGGCTAGAAAGGAAGAACTGATCCTTGGTAGCAGTGTGTACCAACTTGTTTATATAACTGTAGTCTTTATTGCATGTAATCAAGTCATAAAGGCTTTGCTTTGCAAGTCATAAAGGCTTTGCTGAATGAAGAACATAGCTGGAACACCGGCATGCAGCGCAGGCGAGACTTTCCTAGGAGATTTTTTATAGTTGTTTGAGAGGTTTGGCATCTCCAATAAGTCACTGTATTGGAAATCTTTCAAATGGACATTAATGAAGCAACATTTTATTCACAGCTATTTTGGACCACTTCTATTGGTCCGTTCATCACAAAATTTTGAAACAGCTATTTTCAATTTATGTAACAATATGAAGAAAACATCTGTGTGTACAAAACATTGGTAGATCTCCTCATGGCAACTACTGGCTCTAGGACACTAAAGTCAGTGTGAAGGCATTATTGGTTTTGCTAGTGTAAATCCTGCTACTGGTACACAATTACGTAATCCAAGCTCAGAAGCAGTTTGTAAGGTGGACAATAGTCAAATATCAGAGAGAAAACAAGAATGTTGTATTTTAAGGCGTATCCTATTATGAGTAATGCTTAATATGACCAGTTACATGAACAATCACTGCATGTTAATGAACTTTAAAACTTAAAATCTAAACTCGGGTAGATCCACATGTTCCTCACTTTCATAGCTACTGTCCAAACATACCTTCTGATCCTAAATGATCCTACAGTAGAGGAGAAGGAAAAAACATTCTTAACTAGGTATGTTAACATAACATACCTACATTTTTTTCACAAGTAATTTCGTCTCATTTCTGTTAGTCTATTCATTATAGGAATTTCACACAATGTAAAGGCCTGAGGTTTTGAAAAATATAAAAACATTTTAAAAAATTGAGATTTTGTCCTCACAGTGAACATGTCAGTTTCACAGTTGTTGCAGTAATAAGCTGCAATCTTAGCAGGCCCAGTCCCCTGATGTTGAGCTGTGTTCTGCACTTTGCGTGTGGTTTTCAGATGTTCATTCAGACGACCACGCTGACTGTATCGATGAGCCTGAGCGCCTCCGTGTCCCTGGGCATGCTATACATGCCAAAAGTGTACGTCATCATCTTCCACCCAGAGCAGAATGTGCAGAAGAGGAAGCGCAGCTTCAAGGCTGTGGTGCAGGCCGCCACCATGTCCACGCGCCTCTCGCAGAAGTCCAACAGTGACAAGCAGAACGGAGAGACCAAGCTGGAGCCAGACCGGACGCAGTAACAGGTAATCCCACTTCCAACCCCAAACTCAGGCAGCCTCAAAGGGGGGCTGCTGAAAATAGAGCGTGCTGGCCATGGCCTGGTCTCCTACAGCTATGTGAAAGGGCTAAGCTCTGTGGACCCTCTACAGATTTAGTCCAGATCTATCTTTAGGGCTAATTAGTGACACTTTAAGGTGGTGGTGCTGTGGCACCTCCCTGGAGACGATGTCATGCAGACGCCTTGTATTAAAGGAGATGGACATTTCTGTTCTCGTTGTAAGGTTCACTACGTATTCTGATCCACGTCCACAGTCCATGTATAAAAAAATATGCTCAGGTGATGTTTTAAATCAGTTTAAGAAAAATTAAGGTCAATCAATTAAAATGTGTGTAAAGCCATTAGGTGCCCCATCTTTTGAAAATACAAAGCATGGTTTACAAATACAGAGCATGCCTTATACTGGTAAAAAAAAATCCCCTTTATTCCATTTCACAATCACGAAATTCATTAACATTGTTCTTTAGGAACTAACATGGTTCTTCTTCAACATCACCTAAAAAAGTAATTGTTTTTCAAGTGGATTCATTACAAAGAAAAGTAGCTATGCATTCATTATCCTTTTCTTAATGCTGTACATTTATTTGCACCTAAAGAAAAGAGAAGAGAAGACATCCAACAGAGACTCAGTGCTCTGGGAGTTTTGCTCTTGCCATGAAAATGGGATTGTTGGACAACTTAATGCTGTTAATCCTGTATTTAAGGTGTTGCGAATCTTTAGGCAAGTGCCCTGTGGTATATTCTGTATATTCTGAGCCAGCGTCTCTCTCTCTCTTTCTCTCTCTCTCTCGATCTCTCTCTCTCTCTTTCTCTCTTTCTCTCTCCTGTCTCTGCTCTCCCTCTCTCTCGCTCTCTCTCAATCTCTGCTAAGCTCTTTTACGTTGATTTTCCACTTGCCCTCTATCTTTCTGGAACACACTCGCTCACTCTTCCAGCTGCAGCACATCTCATTACTTCACTATTTCTTGAGCCTTTGAAAAAAATACCACTAAGCTTGCATAAAAATTCCCTGAAATAGTGATAGTCGATGTGGATATTCCCTCACTGCATGAAGATATTAGGGCTTAATTAAGGTCAAATAATAAAAGACAAAGGATTAAACATGGAGAGAGTTTGTAAAATGAACAACTAAATCATTTTTCGTACAGCGAATTGTAAAAGACGAGAGAAAAACAGTAAATCTCTTTCTGAATTATCCCACATTAACTGAAGACATTAACGGAAGCCAGAATTCCAACACTGTAACATCCACCAAGAGCTCAGTAAAGGTAGGGCTTGCACTACATGATTTTTAGCCCAATTTTATCCCAATTTGCCCCTTCTGACGAAATGTCACAATCTGAATTTTCACAATTTCCAGCCTGGTCGAAAGTGAATGACGGCATGAGTGATCTGGTCTTGTGAAAAGGGAACTGCCCTCTGATCTGGCTCTAAAGTGAAGCCTTTGATATTTTAGAACATTTTGGACCTTTACCACCGAAACATTCACAACTCCTGTAATGCGAGATGGCCAGTGATGTAACTGAATGAGACATTCGGGCAACAGCCAGTGAGAGAGGAAAGAATGCACTCAGTTCTCTTCCTGTAAAATAAAATATCTACAGTTTGGGTTTTCACTACATTTCTTGTGTGTGCAAACAACCACAGGTTTAGTTTTGAGTCTCGTGACACTGAGGGAGATTTGGGATTTTAAGTGCTTATTTATAGCCAAAACAATGTTTGAAACTATTCTGTAAATAACGGAGTAATTAGGTTAGTATATGAGATCCTCTCTCTTTTAGAAATATGTTTAAATGTAATAGTTGTAACCCTTTTAGAACCTAAAATATATTTCACATTGACATTTGCCTTTGAATTGCATGCACTTGGCAACCCAATGCAGCTGTCATCACATAAGGTAACAGATAGTCATCATTTTTCTAAATAAAGGTTAGTGGCATTTTATACTGGAAAGATTAGTACACATCTGTCATTTCAGAGATCAATTTCGTCTATGCTTTTATTCATATGGTTGGATTTTGATGATGTTATCATTTTCAGTTCTAGACAGGATATTGAGAAGAAGCCAGTGTACAGAGTAATTTGTCATCGCAATACGAGTGTAATAATGGGTCATGAGGATGTACTCAGTATATACACAGTATATACGTTCACTGTCCCACTTTTTTAGAAACCTTTACCTCATATATCAACTCACTGGGTCCAGCTACCAGGTCAATATAAGTGTACAATAACAGCTGTAGCCCATTATTCATCACTGGTCTGTTTCTGAACTCTGGACCACCTCTGAACTAATATTACAAGGGTAGCACTCTGCAGCGACACAGACATGTGTATGTGGAGTATGTGTATGATGAGTATTTCAGACACAGAGGTGTTGCTGGGGGTTTTACACGAGGTAAACTAACTACTGATTGGACGTTTAATGCAAACTGTGCATCATCAGATGGGCTATAGTTTGAGCCATGTTGTTCAAAACCACCAAGTAGAAAATTTGTGATTATGTGCTTATTTTATTGAAGTGCAATATATGTCTGAACTATTTTGGAGAAAATATTAATTCATTTTTTTCTGATCAATATTATTTGCAATTTATTCATGTTTATACCAGACCTGTTATTTTGGCCCTGGAACCAAAACAGCCTTATTTTTGTTTTGAGGTTTGAACACTGATATCTTGTACACAGGTACAAGGGGAGTTGGTTGCTTTTGATTATTCTAATTCAGCTACAGGAAATTTGTAACCTCCATGTTAATTCTTGCTATTTCTCATTGACAATGACTGATAATAAAGCTGTAATTTTATATTATGAGTAATCTATGGGGTGGTCTAGTGGTTAGGGAGTTGCCCCTGCGATCAGAAGGTTGTCGGTTTGATTCCAAGGACCGCTAGTAGCAACACTGGGGAACCCTTGAGCAAGGTACCGTCCCCACACACTGCTCTGTGGGCTCCCCATGTTGCTCGCAGCCACTGCTTCACTTGGTGAATGGGTTAAATGCAGAGAAAGAATTTCACGTTGTTCACGCTGTGTGGTGTGGTGTCTTCACGCATGACTATAAGGGGCTACTTTACTTTACATTGTAAGTCCTAAATAACTGTTGCTTTTACAATCCGAAAATTTCACATTTCAAATTTGATATAACAATGCTACAAAATGCATTACTAATATTTGGTTGCAGAACAATGACAGCTTCTAAATGTTTTATGTAGATATTTCTAGAGGCTTCTTATAATGAGCTGCTGGTAGTTTCTGCCACTCTTTCACTGCTATGCATTCAGGCTCTGTTAAGAGTCCTTTTTGCAATTGCAGATTTCAGCTCTCTCCAGAGGTTTTCTATGGGATTTAGGTCAGTAATCCTTGCTGGTCAGTTTGAAAGAGTCAGTCTTTTCCTTATTAACCATTTCTTTTGTGCTGCAGAATGTGTGCTTTGGGTTGTTGTCCTGCTAAAAGACTCCAGACCTTCACCTCAAGCCTAGTTCTCGGACACTGGGTTACACATTTTGCTCTAAAATGCCTTCATAATCTTCTGATTCAGTCATTCCTTTGATACATTCAATGCCTCCAGTACCAGAAGGAGCAAAGCAGCACCACAGCATGATAGAACATCCATCATGCATTACTGTAGACAGAGCCTTCTTTTTCTTATGGGCTTGATTTTGTAGCCTAAAAACAAACAGATGTGCCGCATTCCCAAAGAGAACTACTGTGGCTTTATCTGTCTATAAAATTATATCCCAGTTCATTTTTATGTTATTCTACATTGATTCTGGAGGAACTTACTTGAGTCCTCTGCATTTAACCCATTGTAATAAGAGAAGTAGGGGGCTGCCGACAATGCCGCCTAGGAAACAGTGTGTATGGACGGTACCTTGTTTAGGGTACCTCAGTGGTCCCATTGGCAGTCCTAGGATTCGAGCCCACAACCTTCCAACTACCTAACCACCAGGCCACCAGCTCTTGCTTATCAATGAAAGCCTTTGCAAAAGTTAATGATGGTGTCCTCCGTGGTCATTTGCCCATGGAGCCCTACTTCATTTACTGTGTGGTGTATAGAAATCGCTTCAGGTCTACCTGAAGTTCTTTAGATGTCTTGAATGGTGTTTTTCCACAATAAGCACCAACTTTGCAGAATTCTCTCATTGATTTTCTGCTTAGCACCACATCCTAGTAGTATCTTGGTAGTTTTATGACTATGAAACTTCTGAATGATTTATTTGAAGATCTTTTTGGCGATTGCCTTATGGCCTTTGTAATTGTTTTGTTTTTTGATAATAGCATTTCTGAAGCTCTCAGACAGCTCTCTTGTCTTTGCCATTGTGAAAAAGAAATTGGAAACAATCTGTCCTCATTAATGGAGTAAAACTGTCATACTATCACAAGGACTGTAGTTTGTGTTCTGTCAGTGTTCTCCAAAACTCTTATATGTACCTGTTGGTTAGTAGAGTTTAAAGAGTTTAATTCTTTGATTTACCGTATTGCTGAGCTCAAAGGAAGATCAATCTTTTGCAGTGTGTGGTATATCAAGATAAGCCCTTTTCTGTTATTTGAGTGTGTTTGTTGATTTGTTAAGTGAGATTTCTTTGTTGAAATGCGCTCTCTTCAGCAAATTTTTGCTACTGGGGTAAATGTTAGCCCTGATCTCTGATTGGATATTGATTTGTCCTCTAGGTGGCTCTGGGTAAGAGTTACAAGTTAAGAGATTCTTCGTCCTTTTCCCTCTCTTTCTCCCGTGTCTACTCCTGCTGTTCTAAACAGAAAAAAACTTATTTAAAGGGGGTCATTTATTTGAGAGAAGGGTTGGGCCTAAATACACTACATGGACAAAAATATTGGGACACAGCAAAGCCCATAAAGACATGGTTGGATGAGTTTATGGACCTAATTATGATTATCAGCATAATTATCAACCTAATTTAGGATTTTTTTTAATCATTTTGTCTTCACCTACTTTTAACACATTGCAACCTTAGTTTCACTTCCCCACCACGTTAAAGAAATTCAGTTTCTCTACAGTGAAACATTTCAAATCAAATGAAACCCCACTAAATGACATTGTTTATGTCTCAGCAATTGAATTATGCAGAAATTGTGACAAATCGGTGGAAAGTTTCTTTCAAAAGGCATTGCATTTCAACACTGTTCTTTCTGTGTGTATCGGCAGGTGGCCCGGAGCAACTGTGGTGAACTGAAGGACTACATTAAAGGGAAACTTCAGTCGAGATGCAGACATTTGATTTGCATATGAGAGTGACTATAAGGATGCCGTGGCACAAACTTCAAAAGCAGCAAGAACTGAAGAGAAATGAGCCTTTTCTAAACGGAGCTTGTTCTTGAGCTACTTTATCAAAGGTTAAAAAAAAGAATGGATGTTTCTAAGAGAGAGACTTTCTTGTTGGAGTTGGTTTTTTTTTTTGGATGGCTGAAGGGCATCACATGGTACAAATTTTGGACCTCTTGTGCTTGATTTTGTTATGAGCAAAAACAGGAATGAGGAAAGTGTTCCTGAGCCAGTAGTACGCCTGATCTAGCAGTGTAGTGGCATGGGATGTTCATTGGTGTATTTGTGTTTGTGTTTTCCTGCGGCTTTTGCCACCAGGACTCCTCTAGAATCCATATTGCAGTGTGTAAACTCCCTCCCGATCTACAGGTTACAGGTGTGAACTGCCAGGTGTGAAGTGACATCATCACTCATCTGCTCTTATAAATACAACATTGTGTTAGCTTACCAAGATTCCATCTCAGAATGTAGGGTTTATTTCAGTATTTCAGATCAGACCTTTACTACATAGATAGGGACCTCTGGGTCAGTTCATTTTAGGTTGTTTAATATCTTTATTTAGTGGATATCTACACACACACATACACACACACACACAGATATGAATAAAGTAGGCCATTCAATCCTCGTTGTATAAATACCGAATTAATTTTGATGAAGTTTAAACATCTATTTTTTCATTCTTGCTGCATTATTTTTATGTACATACCTATTTATTCTTAGACTTTTTTGGCCAAAGATTAGTGTTGGTGCTCTTTGAAAAACATATTTTAAGAGAGCCAGTGCAGTACAGTGAAATCCACTCATTACATTATAATGTATCTTTATTTTTAAAATATGTAGGGTCTAACAATATACAATATTATTATTATTATTATTATTATTATTATTATTATTATTATTATTATTATTATAGTTTATTTTAGGTCCATGAATGTACTATTTATAGTGCAGTTTTACCAAACTGGTTTAAAAGCTGGTGTAAACTAAAAGACTGTACAGTTCAATCATGTTTTTCTCTGTAAATACAGGAAAGTGGAGGTAATAAAGTGGGTAGGTATGGTACTATGTACTTATTCTGTGTAATGAAAGCAGTCTTTCGTTTGCATATGTTACAGGCAAATGCTTGCATGGAGTTTTAGTTCTGGCATTTATGTTTTCAATGTTCTGAAACAAGGAAAAAAAAAACTTTTCTGGGCCACCTCTCTATATGGCAGAAAGCTCTGAGCAGCATCTACAAATTTCAAAAAAAGATTACAGTGCTGCAAACAGTCAAATGACATGACAGGTCTGCTCGCCATCGTGCAAAGCAGCAGTGAAAGCACAGGGTCGTGACCTCTTGTTCTCATTACTGTCTTCATTGGGTCACTTAGTTCTAAAAGATGAACATTCGAGTTGGTGATTTTAATCCAACCTGTGATGAAAAATTTGTATTTTGTTAGCTGAGTACTGAACAATTACAGAATACATTTGTACTTTGTTAACTGAATACTGAAAAAAAAAAAAGAAATAAATGCCATACAGCGTTCCCTGGTACGTGTTTGTGCTCTGTGCATGCAACCACTAGGGACTCCCTTGTAATGAGACGCTGAGCCATCTCAGACTCACTGAGCCCAAAGAGCTGAAAAACGGTTAATGAGCCGAGAGCCACAGCGATGGGTGGACTGAGCCAAAACTCATCGACCCTGGAACATGTTCCAGTAAATCACACGTGTAACTGACTCACATGGTGGAACTGGGTGGATGAGCCAATTTCTGCCACATTATACTGAACATTACCGAACTTAAAAGCAGATTCCCTGCTGATAACAGAAACATGAAACACAACATATGATATCGCATCAACTTTGTTCATTTTGCTATATGTTATCAACACTGAGATGATAGCATTAACATTTAAAGGGGACATATTATGCAAAACTCACTTTTTCCATCCTTTTGTATTTCCATTTGGGTCTCTACTGCTCCTATAAACACTCCAAGTGAAAACCAAAAAGAAACATCCATCCATTTTCTGAGAGTCAACTGAAAGACTTTGGTGTCAGGAGAGACTTTGGTGTTTATGAGCCGTTTGGACAGCTCTTTTATCCTGATGTCAGGAGGAAATTTGCATAGAACCACCCCTCATCTGTGGAGCCCCACCCACTAGATTAGTTGAAGATCTACCATTTTAGGCTGCTGGTTTTACGAGCACGCATAAGATGCAGAGTGCTGGCTACAGGCAAAGGCTAGTCATGCATGAAGTGTTGTGTTCATCTTGTTCTGGATCCGAGTTGGGGACGAACATATAGGGCTGGATAGCGCCTCTGTTTTCTGAAATTTTCACGTGTAGTAAACGCACAGCTTAAGCATGGGATGGGTGGAGTGTGGCCAGCAACAGCTTAATTGCGTAAAAGGAAAAACGGCTCATTTTGAAATGGATTGAAACTGTCAAGAATAGAGCTGGTAAGATAATTTTGTGCAAAGAACTTCATGAGTAATTTTGTGCAAAGAACTTCATGAACATGTTTTGTAGCTCATAGACCTATTATAACTTGTTTAAAAGGAGGTATAATATGTCACCTTTAAGGCTGATACTCTACCAATGAATATCATCACCCGGTCATCCAACTTTTTTGAGGGCAGTACAAAGTTCCAGAGAATGTAAAATGTAGACAAGATAAAGAAAGTCCTCCAGGATGTTTTGCTTGCTTTTTGCAGGATAAGCTCTCTTTCTATGTGCAGTCTTGTATATCGATTTATTCCATCCTTGAGAATCAGCCGGATGCTAAGTTGGCCTGCTCTACAGCAACTGTTAACAGGAATGAACAGATCCAAATTACAATAATAACAATTCAGACAATATGACTTCCCATTATGCCCAGAAGAGTCTAGTGTTTAGGTAATACTGAGCTGCTCTTCTAAAATATGGTAATACCTCAGTTTTACTGCATCTGTAGCCCTATAGAAGTAAATGTGTTCAGAAGTTATTTGTCCACAATGCTTATTCAGTAGACATCATTAGAGTTACTACATACTAAATATGTTTATGTATTGGCATTCTTTCATATATAGACGAAAAAACATTGGATATCATTTCTGTATTGGCACTTCACTAGATCTGTTAATAGGATTTTGTGCAGTGCAGTATGTGATGCATCAAATAAAAAACAATCTGCTTGCAATGATGATTTTTTTAAACAACTATTTTTTGGTCTGTTCCAACTTAATCCCTCAGATAAATATTAATATTGTCAGGTATATTATTCATCCACACATTATACCTGTAGTCATAGGCAAAGGGGAAGAAACTTGACAGGTCGCCATTCCATCACAGGGCAGACATACAGGCAAACACATTCATGCACACACTCACATCTAGGGGCAATTTAACCTCTACAAGTCACCTCATTTTAATTTGTTTGGAATATGGGGGGAAACCAGAGTACCCACACAGGCTCAACCCAGAAAAGAACCCTTCTTGCTGTAAAATTACTGCGTTAGCAGTATCCACTTCAATTCAGCTGGACACAAGCATTATTTAACATTGTTAGAGTACATTTAAAAGATTAAGTCCTCACTAAATACTGTAAGAGTGAATACAAGATTCAGTACAGTACAGTTGGTGTCCACTTAAAGTTATAATTCCACATTGAAGATTTGCTCTGAGGTGTTCTGTTGCCTTTCTTTTGGGTATTATCACTGGAAGGTGCAAACAAGACTTTGGTGGCTTGTATAGAATGATCAGTGTATTGCCTGCATTGCAAGATAATACTATTGTGTTTTAATAATGTAAATACGTTTTTCCATTTCAGTGTACTACAAGGTAGTAGTCAATTTCACTCATGAGGTCAGCACAAAGCATTCATTCTGACCTCTACACTTCCAGTCTGGCTGCAAATGGGCTTGAGAACCATGCACCTATCACAGCTCACTCATGCCAGAGGAGAGGAAAATTGAGTCCGTTCCTTTATGCATTTTGAACACTACAATATTCGGCAATGTTGCATGCAACGCATACCACTCAAATCCGCCGAGAATAAACATGAATGGAAATTAAAAGGAATTACTTTACATAACGCCCTGGAGCTTACTGCACTGTTTGTGGACGGAAATGCATCATGGACTTGCCGTCAAAAGGAGTCTGTGTCCTCTCTCGCTCTCCCTGTTGACACTACAGAGAAAGTGCAGCCTGCTGTCAGCACGCTTCATCTATGGACCGTGCACAAATCAAAGCAGCTCTGCATATACAGCCCATTAAACATAGATGACAGACACAGAGTTCTAGGTGAGGAGAAGTTTGCCATCAAATGACTAAGATAGCAAATAATGAGAGAAAGGCAGAAGCAGACATTCTGTCTCAACAGCCTTCACCCCAAAAAGCTAATGCTGTTTATAACAAATGCTTGTGGATGGAGCGGGTTTGGCCTGGATCTGTATAAATCTTACATACAAATGTAGATTACAGCCAGCAGCACTATGAATCTCTGTTTACACTGAAAAACTCAGTTTTAGTAGAGCAAAGTAAGTGGTGAGTGAGCATGTGTGTGTGTCGTGTGTGTGTTGGGAGTACCAAGTAATGTGTTACAGTGCTACTGAAAAAAAACAGAACCCATAAAAATGAGTTCCCATTGGTTTTTAAATGTGTAACTGGTAATAACGTTCAAGGATGGCTGGCATCCACTAGTAAGTAAAACACTTGCCTCTGAACTCAATGACCACAAAATTGCAGGTTCAAACCACCCACTTTTTATCATTGTGTCCTTGAACAAGACACTTAACAAGACTGTCCCTGAAACGAATGATTGTAAGTCGCTCTGGATAAGGGCGTCTGCCAAATGCCCCTTTACCTTTACATTGGGGATAATTCGTTTTAGCTGACACCGTCCAGTTCCACCTTCCTGCAGGCTGCAGTAAGTAATATTGGTCAAGTAACATTAACTGAATTTTCATCCAGCCAATCACAGTCAATCCATCAGAGTTAGAGAAGAGAGAACAAATTCAAAGTCTGAGAAAAGGGCTCCTTGTCAATATCATGACCAGCAGGGGCGCAGATGGCGGGGGGGAAGCACAGATGATGTAGTGATGTATAACTCATACTCCTGTTTTAGCGGCTGTATAACGTTTTATTTTGCAAATCTTAAGTCGAAAACCTGAACATGCTGCTCCATTTTCCGTTCTCTGCCAGC
>JBBPCY010000018.1:18316363-18347374 GCA_037974405.1 Brachyalestes nurse
TATTTGCAGGAAAGGGACAGAGCCCTGAAACGGCGTGTTTTGAACGGGACCCAAACTGTGAAGAATAAACCTGGTGATATCTCTTTATGTGAGAGTGATTTTGTTCAAAGAACTTGTTTTGTATAGTCCATAGACCCATTATAACTTGTTTTTTTAAAAAAGTGAGTTGTGCATAATAGGTCCCCTTTAATTTCTCTTGGTTGTGAGAGACGATCGCCATTGGCGACTGAACTGAAAAAACTAGTCGCAAAATAAATAATCTAGTCGCATTGGCAACCATCTTAGTCGCCATCTGGAGCCCTGTTACATATGTAACATGTACCTCTGCCGTGTCCTTTCTTGACTATGTCTTTTTTTACTTTTTCCATGTGTCCATCTTCCATGTGTTTGTTCTTTATTTTGGTCTTAGCTTCTGCCTCAGGTCTACTCCTTTATTATTCTGTTCACCTGTGTATTCTGTTCCTGTTCCTGTGTAATCTGTTCACCTGTGTATGCTGTTCCGGAAAAGCATGGCTGTGTTTGGACACTTTCTTGATTGCACATATCAGCAAGTGTAGTATGACAGTGCAACACTTCGGGACGTTGGGAATCAAGTTCCATGCTTAGTTTTTGAACTTTTTAAAACCAATCCGGTATGGCTTTATTTGAATTACACAATTTAAGACTAAGATACAGCACTCATCATGTTGGGGGACTGTGTCTTTGACTGGCTGTGCCAAACTGTTACCAACATACAGTATCATATGTCCAACTAGTGGAGCTAGCACATTGGACCACAGTTACACACCATTTAAACAGGGCTACAGTGCTGGTGGTGTTTGAGAGGTCAGTTCAGGCCGTAATACTGTTTTCCTCATGCTGGAATATATACTACTCACAAAAAGGCTTTTGGGTGTCAGGATAACCCTAAAATGCACTATAATCTTTACAGGTGAACTTAATGTGACCTTCCCTAAACGTTTGAATGCACATGTCCAACATGTTTCAGAACTTTTTACACAACTTGCTGTTCTCTGACAAGGAGCTTTACCACTCAGCAGGTGTTTGATCCATGAATCGACCAATAAAAATCCCAGTTCGATCAGAATAAGTATTTAAACAGTCCTCTTTATCATGCTGTTCCCATTTTGACATCATGAGCCCAAGACGACACTTATCAATTGATCAACAATACCTCACCATTGCGAGGCTTCAAACAGGATGTTCTCAGACGAAAGTGGGCACTGAGCTTAGAGTGTCACAGTGTGTCATCAGCTGGTTGCAACGGAGGTACAGAGAGACTGGATGAGTCACAGAAAGGCATCGAAATGGACGTCCTTTGGCCACATCCCACACTGATGACTGCTTCATTGTGAACAGTGCCCTGTGGAGCCAGATGATGAATGCCACTCAACTGCAGGCACATTTAAGGGAGGTGAGAGGCACCCAAGTGTCATATCAGACCAATCGAAACGTTTACCTCAGTGTGATCTGCGTGTTAGACGACCTGCAAGGGTACCCAGCCACACCATCAGGCACGGGGAGCATTTACGCTGGACGAGGGACCAGTGGGCCTCATTGCTGTTCTCTGATGAAAGTCGATTCACATTGAGCAGTAATGATGGCCACCAATAATTTTGGAGACATCAAAGAGAGCGCTATGTATCAGCCCCTGTTGTCACCAGGCGAGCCTTTGGTGGTGGTAGTGTTACAGTGTGGGCAGGTGTGTCTAGTCAATACAGAACTGCCCTACACTGTGAATGGTACAAGCCCATGCTACCTTGAATAACATCATTAATCCAGTCATTGTGCCCCTGCATGAACAACACAGGCCTAATTTCATCTTCATGGACAACATAAATGTAAACGTAAACAAACTCAGTGTGTTCTATGACTGTTTTGAGGCTAATCATGCTAACACTAGCCATGTGGCTAGTGACAGCTAAAGGCTGCAAACAGAGCTGCTGCGCTGCTGTGCCGAACAGCCGACTGGAGTCTTCACCTACATCTTAAACTAGTCTCTGACTACTATTGTCCTGGTACAAAAGAACAATATGCCCTGGTGCCTAAATGATTATCACCCTGTTGCTCTAATATCAGGAGACTCATTTAAGACGACCTCATACCATCCATTACCAGCTTCACAGACCCACTCTAGTTCATCGACTACCCTGATCTGCAGAGGACACCATGTCCCACATCCTGCACACCACCCTCAGCCACGTGGACAAGAAACGTGGGCTTTCAATACAAAAGTCCCTCATTGACTGTTCACCAAGCTGGAAGACCTGGGACTGAACAGTCACCTGTGTGCCTGCATTTTCAGCTTCCTACAGGCAGACGACAGGTGGTGAGAGTTGCTGATTGTGTCTCCAGCACACATAAACACAGGAGTATGGTCAAACACAGCTCCAATTCCATAGTCAAATGCTGTGAACACAGTAGTGCTGGGCCTGATCCTCAACCGAACATGGAAGAGGTGGAGAATATCACATTGTGCTGTCAGGAGATCTTCCTCCAACTGAATGTTGGCAAAACCGAGGTGCGGGTAGAATTTGGTAGGAGACACCAACGGTCCTACACCTCAAACCCCTCCCAACAAAAAAAAAACCTGTGTTAATTAAACATCCTGCCTCCAACCATTCATTAGACTATAAATGGCCATGGTATAATGAAGGCTAGGCTCTCAGACCTACTTTCTGATGTGATTTCTTGTCAGCAGTGTCTCAGGTGCACGTCCCTTTTTTATTTATTTTCTGTTTATGCTGAAACATTGATTGTTAAAATAAAACAGACTAAATCAATAAAAAGGTGCAAAAACCTTGTAAAAATATTTATATCAATACAAACTCCTGCCTAGTCCTACTTTACATAAGTAAACTTCAGCAAAAGACTATTTGCCAAAGAAACAAGACAGAGACAAGGCTACGCTTGCTTTCAGCTGTTTAGATTCAGACTGATGTAAATTCCCTCTCCTCTGGGTTTAACAGTGGCTGATGCAGTCAAGCAAATAAAAAGAGAGAATTCTTATATTGTGCTGTTTTGCGCTGCTGTCTTCTATAATACATTAATTTATACCACCAGTTTTTATTCATTAGTCATGTTTGTGGTTTTGGGTGAAATGTTCCCTAACGATGCCCGTTTGTTGTCTTTCGTTCAGTTTTTCATCAGTTTTTCGTTCAGTGTTTTAAATATTAACAGCTTCTTGCAAAAAATCAATAACAATACAGACAAGAATAAGGTTTTTATAGGAAAGGTGTTTGCTTTTGGGAAATCATATGGGCAGCCACAAAAGAAATGATAATCCAGGTAAGCTCAAGCAGTGCACAGTGAATCAGTCAGGGCTGGTTGTGTGTATTTGTTAAACACTGCCTCCTAGTGGCAGAAGCCCACTTTCACATGCCTTCCTGATTTCATTTCTCAAGGGTCCTCGGGAGTGATTGTATACTCTGTTACACTATGAGAATATTTTGAACTGGTGTTGGTTTTTACTAAACTACACCAATATTTATTATACAACAATGTGAAACTTCACATTGAAAATGTTAAATTCCTGCACATATGACATTTCTGTCGTCCAGGAGATTCGCATCCAGGGTGCATGAATTTAGCTTGCTGCAGTAATCTTTCCAGAATAAAGATAGTAATGCTCACTATTTGCACAGGGCCTCGGGTGCTGGTTCCTCTCACCCACAAGGAGCAGAGGAAAGACAGACAGAACACATGATTCCAGTTCAGCTTGTTTTTCGTGGTTCTAAATAGAACGTCGATTAATCATCTAAATTGCTTTTCCTAACAAGGGTCACTGGGAGTGCAAGAGTCTACCCCAGCACTGATAGGACCAAAGGTGAGGAAACACCCTGGACAGGTCCCCAGTTTATCACAAGCAGACACACAGACACAAACACACAGATGTATGTCATGCATGTCCTTCCCACATCTTTTTTCTTTTCTTTTATTAACCCTGTTGGCTATTGTTTTGATTATTCATCTCTCAGTGGTTAGAATCGTTCATAAATTATTTTATTTTGCATTACGTTAGTCTTGCGTTCCGAGGTGATTTTATGATTAAATCAACTCATTTTAGAAAACCTACCACCAGATCAGTTGTAGGTGGTGACCTGGTAATCAGGCCCAAATACTCCAGTTTTTTTTTAAATTTAAATTCAAAGCCCTCTTAAGTTTTCTCATCCAACACCCGTGCCTGACCTCACAAATACTCTTTTAACAGAATTGGCACACATTCCCACAGACGCACTCCAAAAAGTGTGGAGGCTCAATACTGATGCCTATGTGATGTCCCAGGAGCTCATACAGGCGCGATGGTCAGGTATCTACATACTTGTGGCCATAGTGTAGATCTGGCCATAGTGTAGACCTACAACAAGACATTTCACTTCACTTGGTGATGAAGTTTTCTGCGTGATCCTTGGCTACAGTCAGCAGAACTCTGTACAAACTGCAGCCATCAGACTCCTGCAAGAGCATGACTGAACATTTTGATGAGTGTTCAAACACAGAGCAAAGAACATACAGTCATGACACTGAATGATAAAAGCAGAATGTTTTGAATAAAACTGTGAGCTTGATGCATGAGCACCTGGTTGCGCAGGAAAATAACTTTGGATGCTTCAGTGGATGCTATTTTGGATAAATCTGATTTTGAAGATTATCATCAAATGCAATGGGTCCCTTGGATATTACCAGAAAGTTACCTTCCAAAAATCATGATTGCTAAAAGAAAAAAAAAAGGAATGCAAGGCAGTCATTGTGCATCTGGTCATTTTTCAATAAGAGAACATAAATGTGCTCCACAGTTCTAATTTACTCTTTAAAGTAGATAATAATTTCTCAGCTAGTCACCACACTGCCTGTCTTCAGATTTAAGTGTATGTTTCAAGGACACCCTCTACGCAGGCCTCCTCTTGAGACATACCTCATGCATAACCGTTCTTCGGGGCCTCCAAAAAGTTCAGTCAGGGAGAGTGGAATATATTTTATTACTCTCGACTCGTAAACTAGACTACTGTTTCTAGTGGATACAGAATCACATAAACTACACAGCCTTGATGGAGCACTGCATAATTTGCAAAGTATTACTGGATGTGCAGGAGATAGTAATGCGCCCCGATGACTTCTAGATGTAAAAATAAATATAAAAATTGCACTACAACACAATTAACTTGCTGTAACAAGTAAATACACATTGGTTTAAAAATGATCAAAGATACAATTTCTTGTCTAATACTTGGAACGGGTCCTTTTGCCTTAATAACATGATCGGTCCTGGCAGGTAAGGATTACAGCAGCCTTCCTGCTCTTTTTAGTCCAATCTGCCACAAACAAGATGCACATTTCAACCAGAGTTCCTGTCCACTTTCAGCACTTCCTGCTGATCCAGCTAGGAATTAGGATATTAAGATGGGTGTCTGGGGATTCTGCTAGCTAGTCAAAGTGTAAATGTTGTGTTCTGTTTGGACTTGAATAATAAAGATGTAGAGAAGGTGGAAGAATGGGCTAAAATTGGCAAGCTCTCAAGAGACTGGTGTACTCCCTGTGACAAGGCAATGTAGGAAGACTTTTTTGAACTTATATGTGTGTAGAAATACAGGAATAAAATACTGTCAAAGCAAATGTTGTAACACTGATAAGTTGGTCATATGTGATCTTTCAGCTGTTCAACTAGACAATGAAGTCGTAAGCAACAAAATTAATGCAGGAATTATGGACACTTACTTTAACACCTTATTTCACTGGGCCAACTATGAGCCATACTCTTAAAAAATGTGTTGCTTTGGGTTTTTTTATTTAATTTTATTCAAATTGATTGAAATATACTTTGCAACCGAAACTGCGCACGTTGAGAAGTGCAGCAGTACAGTTATGTCCTTATACATTATACACTTCTCTTCAACCAAAAAGAGATTAGGACTCTTATTCTGCAATGAGAGAAAAACCTTGGCACCCATGATGGTGGATGCAGCCTCTTCTGTGGTGCGCCAGCTTCCTCATGCCACTGCAGGGTGGAGGTCATGGAGCTACCTTTGTTTCAAGTGCTACAGGCTGGTGGTGCACAAGATGAATCACACCTTTTGTATTTAGAGCAATCTTAATTCTATACTTGCATGGCCATGTTCCTGCAGTGTGCACCAGTTCAAGAAAGGCATCTAGGCTTCAACTTTAGATTAGAATAATCTGCATGAAAAGCTGTCCACAGTCAGCATGTTGCACCTAAGTCTGTGACATTCATTGCCCATTTATCTTCAGAAGCTGGTGTTACCATATAATCCATCAATGTCAGGGTTAGATTCAGAATTTCATTGTCTAAAGGATGTTGCCCTGTTTCCACACTCAAAGCTTTTTCTGAACGTTGGTGGCAAAGTGCTGCCCAGTCAATTGGTTTGTGACACTATGAACATACAGAGCCTTTGGCAGGACATTTTCCTTTACTCCACTTGTGTTATCAGTGTTTATCACATTTTGGGCAGGTCTACTTTAATGCACTGCTTCTGGCTGCTTTCTAATGTGTTGTAGTTTAGAACAAATTTGCTTCATTCTGGCTGACATTGCAGACAATGACTATCTTTATTTGTTTTTGCAACATTTAAAATGCTGAGGAATTTCTTCAGCTTTGCCAATGCCAGGTCTTTGACTTTATCTAGCAGCCTTTCCTGCACTCACTTTTTCCAAACCCCTACTATAATCCTCGCTACGTACCATTTTGGGTCAGTATTTTCATAAATTATGAATAAGAGTCCCAAATCCTTCACAAATTGCTCAAAACTCCTCATTCATGCCTTGTTTTCTTTGTTTGAAATGATGTTTGGCTGTACTCTTGTTTTTTCTTTCTCTAATTTGGTTAACAAACTTAGGTACCTTCTTACGCAAGCTCCCCTATTTCATAAATTTCTCTCCAACCTGCTGGCAATGTAGCCATGAGTTTTGACAGAGGACTGTCAAGCACAAACACAACCTGGCAATGGGACATTTCAAACGCTGGTACAAGTCCACTAAAACCCAGTCAACTTTATCTGCACTTTCAGAATCCACCTGGGAGAGCACAGAGCCTTGGGAGAGAATGAAGTCGTGACTAAGCCAGGTCCAGTTGATTGTCAAGGCTGCTGAGAACTACTTTGTTCACAGCTTTGGAAGCTACAGTCTGGAGCGCTTCACAGATGACTGAGTTATCTTGATCAGAGATTGAATGCATTATTTTTTTGCAGGAATGTCTTCTGAGTGAATTGGCGGCCGTGTGTTTGATCTTTAAAGCAAGTGCTATTAGCAGAGGCTTGATTTGCTGTAGATCAATTCTTTCAGCACAGCTGCCCTACATCTTCTCAAATATTATCATCATAATATTACCAGTTTCTACTGCGGCGTCTGCCTCAGCCTTTGATGGCAGTTTGCTGAGAATATAGATTTTTTCTCCAGTTCTATGGTTTTCAAGGTTTTCAAGTATTTTCAGCATATCATTGGCAAAAGAGCTGACTGTTGTCTTTTTCATGACTAACATTGATGAATGTGTATCTGAGGCCAGGGATGCAATTTCATAGCTCCTCCAGCTTCTTGTTGAGGGTCAGCAGCATTCTTCATGGGAGAGGCCCCTTAAAACTTACTGAGGGCAACACACTTGCCCACCTCATCAGCTGACAGGCTGTAACCACCTTCAGGTGATGCACAGCAGCTCATAGACCCGGGCCCTGGGCCCTTTACTAGTGTGGTAGGCCCAATGTTGGCATCTGTATCTGCTGTCCATAATCCCCACCAATGCAGTGCCACCTAGCGAACGTGTTCGGACACAGATGCGGAGACAGTCAATTTATTTACAAGGTGGGGAATTCACAAGGTGAGTAGAGTAGGTCTTTAGGGCCAGATTTTGACAAAGAAAGCGTGCTCCAGTTTCTCGTTGAGGGTGAGTAGTCAGCAGCCTCCAGCCATGCTGCATCAGGTGGCCCCACCCATCTGCCACATGCTGATCATTGGTCCACAACAAAGGTGCTGAAAATGCAGATTTGTTGCTAGAAGTGGAACTGTTCAGCACCCTGTTCGCAGGATGGTGTGTAGTGCCTGCTGTCCGACACAGCAGGGCCATGCACTGCAATAAATCATTTATTCATGCATGAATGCCTTAATGATTTAATAAAGAACAATGAACTCATCCACTTTTTCTAGTTTCTAACATATTTCATTTCAAACATCTATTAATGACTTCAGTTATCCTGGCAGATACACAATGTCCCCTGTTAGTGTTCTGCCGTTTCAAGGGTCCTGATAACCAGGAGCTGAGCTGCCACATTTGTGCTTGTCACAAATGTAATAACAAATATTACCCTTATGATCACATGGTGATTTTAAAAAGTGACATCACAGTCATTTTCTTAACAAAGCAAACAATGTAAGGAAATTTCTACATAAACCAGCTACCATATATTCAGTTCAAGTTCAAATTTATTTATATAGCACATTATCATACACAGAAGGTCATTCAATGTGCTTTACAAAAATGAAAATTAAAACAAGGGTAAAGAAAATTTTGAATAAAATATAACAGAAGTAAAAATACAAAAATACAAAAAGTTGTCTTTATACAGTCCGAAGGCCTGCACGTCAAGGTTTTGAGTGTGAATGTGTGTGTCTGCCCTGTGAAGGATCGCCGACCTGTGCAGGGTGTTCTCTGCCCTACATAAAAGTGTAAGATGTGTAATATTGGCTATGTGTCACAATGACACATATGGAATGATAATTCAAACATATCAGGCAGTTACAATTACAGTTATTTTAGAGCTCTCAAATGCCATGTTCATCATAGCTGGAGGGCCTCGTATGTCTACAATAAATTTGTCATTTGAACTCAGTACTAAGCATTATGCACTAGCTACTAAAAATGTGTCAGTCAAACTAAAACGATTCGTATGAAAGAAGTGAGCACCCTGAAAATATAATCAATGTCCAAATTGGACTGGAAGGACCAAAATCTGAAGTCATTCAGGTTAAAGGGGACATATTATGCAAAACTCACTTTTAGGTCTATGGGCTGCACAAAACATGTTCATGAAGTTCTCTGAAAAAAATCACTCTCACATAAAGAGATTTCACCAGGTTTATTCTTCACAGTTTCGTTTCCGTTCAAAACACGCCATTTCAGGGCTCTGTCCCTTTCATGCAAATAAGCTGTTGCTGGCCAAGACCCACCCTCCCACGCTCCACCCACCCCTTACGCTGCTTGTAACAAGACGAAACTTAACTGCAATAGAAACACAAAAGTCATTATTTGAAAGTACTTACATCTCCCTTATCTGCTGACTTGTCACAGACAGTGTACAGATCCCCCACAATGCTGAAGTTAGCTCCTTATTCGAATTCTTTAATACTTAAGGTGGAACTTTTTAAGGTGGAACAAAAAAACCGATTGTTGCTGGGACATGGCCATCGAAAATGAAATGGAGTCATGCAGTCCTTCTGTTTTCTTTGTCTTGGAGAAAGTGGAGGGATTTGTGCTGTTAGCTCCTTATTCGAATGTTCAGTTCCACCTTAAATACTTAAGGTGGAACGAAACTGATTGTTGCTGGGACATGGCTATCGAAAATGAATTGGAGCTACGCAGTCCTTGGGTTTTCTTTGTCTGGGAGAAAGTGGAGGGATTTGTCTATTCTTTGCAGAAAAGAGTCTCTGATGAAAAGATTCTGCTGCTGGCAGGTTTATTGATTGAGCCTCAGCTTTTTTCTTTAGTTTTGCTAGGAGAAGTGCTTCCATCCCCAAGATGTTTTTAGTAAGACTTTTAATCACAGAAGTTGTGCAAAGTACAGCAAACTCTAATTTTGTGTAAAGCTATAATATGCCTATATAACATGAACAGTTTGAAAACACATTAATATTCTAATTTCATTACCACTCATAACCAAACTGAACTGAATCCATTAAACTCATATAGGCCTCCATGGGGCATTAAACTATATGCAATTTAAAATGGTTATCACAAGCCTGAAACCAGTTTAAACTCATCACTTCCTTGGGCAGTTAGTTTGAATTATGCTCTTTATGCAAATGTTAACATTACCCACATATTCTGGCTGTAAAAATGTCAGTTTGCCTAAAAAGCTCATTTGTAATCTTTCCACAGGCTTTCGAGCTCTGTCTAAGCTTGTCACTGCAAGAGGCATTATTGGTGGGATGATGGTCACATTCTAATATGAAAGAACAAAAGAGAATTTAAATCCATTAAATAAAAATGACTTGACTCAACAGTTTCTCTCACACTGGGGTTGTTTGTGCCAGTCCAGGCAGAAAACGTGAAAACTACAGAAGTAATTGATCTCAGTCTGGTGTCCAGGCTAAAGCTTTGACACTTTTAATCACTTTCGCACATTCAGTGTTAACTTTAAGACAACGTCAAATCCCATCCAAACACAAAGTACCACAGTTTCTACACAGTTCAGTTTAATTCAGGAAAATATTCAATTACAAAAAAAACATTTCATTATAAGAATGATAATTTATTCATTACCCCCCATAGATAATTCTTTGGCAATGAAGAAATACTCAAAATAAGAAACTGAGCAAAATTCACAAGTGCTGCTTTCGAATTTAAGACATACAAACTTACTGCGACTGCCTGACCTGCTGTTTTTAAAATGAAGCTTTAAGTGCTCCATGTCAATCATTTATAATCACTGAAACACTGGAAAAATTCAGGCATCCTCTCAAGAGACGAACATTGCTTAGAAAGCACTTATGGCACATATGACAAGGGGAATCAACGATGCATGAGCGAGGAGTGCAGGTCAGTGCACGCAAAGACGAGGTAAAATAGAATGAAACGAAAATGATGATGAATTCTAAACATGGAGAAAACGGACAAGTGCAATGCTATTCAGTTCCCAAACCCCAAGCATATATACTGTAGTGCACAACTTAGTGTTTTCTAAGAAAATTTGGTTTTTTTCAAGAAAAAACAAAACTTGCGGACTGCAAAGAAGCCGAGGTTTGAAATGCAATTGCTGCCACAGTGGATGTAAAACCAATAGTAATGGGTAACGCCACACACACTGTACAGGTGCAAAGACATAACACTTCATAAATGCTGTGGGGAATAGTTGGCTTAGTGCATACATTCAAAAGTTAGTGTGAATATCGGTAATATTTCCCAGTCAGGAACTAAAAGTGTGTTTAAGGTCTGTACTGATGAATGTAGGCTTTTCTTATCCGGTCCTGTTGATCTCCAGTCCAGACCATGGCTGCTACAATCAATGTATGATATTGTTTTTTTTTTCATATACATGATTTTTGGAGTTTATAGAAAATGCTTATTTCATGGATTAAATCATTTTTAAAATCAAGCAATTAAATTTAAGTAATCATGGCAGCTCTAGTCCAGTCCTCATTTTAGTTCTATTATATCTCAACACACCTGCATCAGGTACTTTGTGTACCCACACAGGGGCTTTATTATTATATAACCAATTACAGAGTGAGAAGTTAGAATGAGGTGTTTTGAAGACTTAAATCAACTGATTACCTGCCTCAGGAGCTGGGATCAAGCGAAAATATGAAATAGCCAAAAGTCTCAACAGACATGACTGGAGACAGTTGACATAGCAGACATCCTGTGTCATTTGAATACCATCTGTAATTATACAGTCAGCTTTACTGCTTCACAGTTTACCTTTTCTAACATTATTTTAGTTACAAATCCTTAAAAACTTACCAAATCCTTCTTTCAATTATAATACACTTTTTTCTTTCTTACAAAACATACATAAAAAATCTACATATACAATTCCTATTGTGTCTAAGAAGTGGAAGACTATAGTGGCAGATAAATTGCTTTTTTTTGTTTCTTTTTTGTTCATCACCACCCCAACTAATAGCAAGTGCAACCAATCAGAGCTCCAGATTCCAGATTCTGGAGTGGCCCCTCTTCCTTTCGGTTTGATCACATGCTACAAACACCATGCTACCCTTCCCACTCAGCAAAGAAATGAATAAAAAAAAAAAACAGGCGCTTACAAGCAATGCAAGAACCAATCAGAACGCTCTTCTCTGCATTCGTCAAACAGTTCAAAATAAGAAAGAGAAAGACATAAGAGCATAGAGAGACTGCAGGGGGCAGCACAGAAGCACTAAGCCACTCTTCAGACTTTTAAACGCAACACTGCTGTCCGCACTGTCCACATAGTGCACACGAGGACATGAAAAAGATACACAGAGATGATGATGACATCATGGATCCCACCAATCTCTCCTAATACTGACGCAACAGTCCCATCTTTATCATCATCACTATCACCACTGATAAGGGCAATAGTACGCTCTGTCTTTTGTCCAAGAGCAGAATACTGACAAAGCATGGGAAATGTTTCCTACATGTCCAGCCACAGAGGGCTTTCTAGTCCACTGTCTCATTTCAATGAGAGCATGAAAACTCCATTACCCAGATTACCCCTCTGGCCAGGGTACAGCATGAGAACAGCACACCAGGACTGAAGGCACAGCCTGTGAATGGAGGGTCACGACATCATGGAATGGAAAACATTCACGGAGTCAGAAATCCTTTAGTTTTTAGAGTACTGCAATGGCTGTAGTCCTTCACAGGCACAATCCAGCATGCACCGCTCCACACTGCTTTAAGCAGTGCCCTGCTAACCCTGGCCAGGGGTGGAAGGTCACAGGGTGACCTTGCTGAGCCTGAGCGACAGGCTGCTGCGATGCTGTGCACGTGGAAGCGTGGAGCTGCAGCGAGAACGCAGCTGGACCGGCCTTCCCTCTGAGCCACGCGCACGCAGCACAAAGTCAAAGTTCGCAGAGGTGTTCATGGCATAGAAGACATTGGCATTGTCTGGGATCACCAGCTCTGGGGAGAAAAAAAAAAAGGAGGGAGAGAGATGATGTGTTGTGAGAAAACAAATCCGAATGTCAAATGCACCTTAAATAAAGTCCCTGCTTTCAACCTAGGACACACACAGCACAGCCCTTCTGAAATGAGTAAAAGGCTTGTTCACAGTTGGCAAAACTGATTTGAACAAAGCGATCCCCGGCACAATTGCACCGTTAAGGCAGTTTGTTCACATCATAGAAAAACTATGGTAACTATGGACCATAGGACCAACTATGCTGTTCGAGAATTTAACAAGGAAGATAAAACAAGGCACACATAAAACTCACAAGTGCAATTGCACCAGATTCAGAAGGTTTTGTTGAATAGTATTCTAATTATTACTCTCAAATGAACATCACACAATTTGCTCAATTAGCTGTGCTTCTGTATGACTGTCGTATAACATCTTTTATTTCAGTGTCAAATATGTCAGCATGAACACTAAGCAAATCTGAAATAAAATACAATAATTTATAATTCTCTGCTTTGGCCCAGACAATTACACAGACAAGTTATGCTGAGGGTTATGGAATGGGTTAAATTACCTCTCTCATCAGAGATGACCTGGACCAGCTCATAGCCCTCTGCGCGTTCCTCCTCCAAGTTGTGCTTAGCCATGGCCCTGCTGATCACTGCTGGAGTTTTGTCTTGGTTTGTCAGCTAGAGAAAGACAGACATCACACTAAATGAACGACAGTTTCTGTAATGGTGACGAATATACATTGTCTCTGTAACAATAAAAATAAAGATAACAACAACAACAACAACACAGATGACAAACTAACCATTATGCTCTTGTAGAGGTTTCCATTGCCATGCTCCAGACTAACTCTGATGATGCAGGCATCATGAGCCTGGGTGTTGTATGCAGGGGGCAGGCAGGGTGAGCAGGGTGAGCAGGGTGAGGTTGGGGATAGGGGTGTGAGTGAGGCACAGCGGCGATGAATGCAGAAGGCAGAACTTGGTAGCGTTGGAGAAGCGAGAGATGCTGGACCGCTTGCTGAGGATGAGGAGGTGTCCATGGAGTGGAGGGAGGTACAAGAGGAAGAATCGGACATCTGGAGGAGACACAGGGTTGTAAATCAGATTTACACTAAAGCATTAAGCCACTTGTGACTGTGTGTTAACTACAAACAATTCTTCTGACTGCCAAGCAACATGACTCAATGATTATTCAAATGGACACACACAAGTCATGATCTTTAATAAAAAACTGTGTTAATATAGAAGTCAATAAATGTGGTTCAACCAACCAGATTTTCCAATAAAAGCTCTCTCTTTTAAAAAGCTGGATAAGACATAGGAGTCTAGCTTTGAACCAGACTCAAAGACCAAGTACTCGGTACTCTACGACAAAGCAGAATTCAGGGTTGGGAAAGTTAATGGATTAACTAAGGGTAGCCTGAGCTGAACCTTTGCTCAGGCTGAGTCAGTGCTACCTTAAGTTACCTATAACTACATAATACATCGCACCAGAACAAAGTACTAAAAAAGGTCAAACAAAGGATAGGGCAGATTATGAGGCTATTTTTGTTTCGAAAAAAAAAATACACAGCATAAAGTTTTGTGAATTATTACATGATTTGGGTATATACCTTCTTCATTTGTGCATGGAGAGTATGTGTGGGTGTCATGCCCTCGCTGTCCGAGGGGCTTGAGTCGCTTGAAGACACACTGACTGAGTCCATGCTCTCCCCTGAGCTGCCAGTGGGGGGCGACCTAGGTGTTTCTCTCACTGGAGAGCTTGCGGTAGTGACATCTGCTCCCAAAAAAAGCCTGGGGGGTAGTAAGAAGGTTGTGTTAAGTACAATATAAACACTTATGAAATTATGAAATATTGTAATTACATTTGTACAGTATATTTTCACTGCTATTGAAATAGATCCTCCAGTTTCATTTGGGCATTCAGTGTCTTTAATAATTCTGAATCACACCAAAGTAATCAAACTATACTATGCTAAATTTTAAATGTCATAATACAGTGCACTCAATTGTGTCTCAAAGGAAATCCCTAACTTGAAAAAAAATGTGCTTTAGCAGTGGGTTCCTTGAGGCATGGCCTGTAGAACTTTGTACTTGTGCTCAAACTCCTTGACATTAGAGCAGTAGAAAAAGACTTGGTGCACTCACAGACTCAGTCTTTTCA
The DNA here is from genome assembly GCA_037974405.1 of Brachyalestes nurse. NCBI lineage: Eukaryota > Metazoa > Chordata > Actinopteri > Characiformes > Alestidae > Brachyalestes > Brachyalestes nurse. Next base: position 18,331,363 of record JBBPCY010000018.1, read on the forward strand.
CCATACTGGTGCGGGATTTGGGTGATGTGGGGCTGCTGTCTCCCAAGCCTTCAATTTCGCAGGATAAAGCATAGCTACAACACAAAAGATCACAGTAACTTTCAGGCTTGTAATGTATGTCATGCATCCACAGCTCTGAAAATGTGGTTTAAAAAACAAAACAAACAAACAAAAACAAAAAAAACCATTCTGTTGACAAGCATAAAAGACCAGACATAAGAAATAATCATAGATGATGTAAACCACTTTAAAAAAGAGCCAATATGATTGTGTTTGTGAAAAGTATGGACCACAAAGTTGATGTGTAAAAGCATAGTGGATATTACATTAAGATACAAAAAATGAAAGGAGGATTCACATTAGTGATGTAACAAAGCAGTAAAGTCCGTTTAATGATGTACAATCCAGTCACCAGCCATGGAAGGTACACCTGAATCGTGCTCGCTAAGCAAGTTGAAGCCGCGGCGTCAGCATTTTTAAAAGACACATGGAAAACTTTAAAACATGTCTTTATACCTACCTACCAAATCAAAATGTTATTTGTATATGCAGAGGGCTACTGGTTCAGGAACCACCTTTCCTGCCACATTACAGTAGTTTTTCGCAAGCAATCCCAAAGGGCCCCAACACTGCACAGTTTAGTAATTCCCATGCAATAATACACCCAATTCAACCCATCTGGCAATGGCTTGATGTGGTGAGGGATACCCTAAACTGTCCAATACTGCAGCCTTCCCAGGAATGCAGGAGAAAACACTAGAGAAATTACAGTGTTGGGAAAAAGAGTCAATAAATGAAGAGAATGAATATTTACCTCTCTTCTTCTGTATGTTGTGGTTGGTTCTTAAACCAGAGCAGGAAAGCAGAGTCAGGGTTGAGGCAGTAGCTATTACAGGCAGACTGCAAGAGTTTAATCTGAGCGATCACTTCAAACTCCTGCAAAAAGAGACAAAGAAAATGAATAATAACCTCTGAATGAGTAAAGTCACAGTGCATATATTAAGGTCACAGTGTGCTTTAGGGTTAATATTCGAGTTGGGCTGAAGAAAGAAAAGCACTCACCCTCCTCCTTTTCTCAAAGTTAATCAGTCCACCCTGTGAAAAGGAAAACAAGATCAGTCATGAATAAATGTCTCAGATATTCTCAACCTGCTCTCTAGTGCTCTCCATTTTCCCAGAACGTTGTTTCCCTTCACTTTTCTTTCTGTCTCTTATTTTATCTGCTTTATTCCTACCATACTCAATGTGGTACTAATTATTATATTAGTTTACCATTGATATTTTTGCTTCATGTAAGGTCCTCTCACAAAATTGTATATATAATGAGGAAAGTAAGAAAATTAAAAAAAGAGTCTTACCTCCACCAGGTCAGGCAGTGCTGTGTCCAGCATTGTCAGGTCAGTTAGAAATGTGCCAAGATAGGGAATTGTACCTTGCATGGCACCCTACAGGAGGTACATCAAAAGGCTTATTAATAAAATATCCAAAGCTCCAAACCAACCTATACCTAAACCCAAAGCACATGCTGACGGCTTCAACTCACGGTCTCTTTCTGCAGCTGCAGTCTTTTCTGAGAGCGTTTCTGATGCTCTTTGGCACAGTTCTCTAGACTGGCAAACTTCGACGTACCCTCCTGTGAAGATGCCAATTGGTTATTATTAAAAGAATTAGATGCTAATATCTGTTAACACAACATCTGTAATTTAGCTTAAACAGCCACACCATATATATCGTTAAACACGTTAGCATATAATTCTTAACTATACTCTTAAGATGCATAAAATGATGCCAGATGTACCACTTCTGGTTCCCTAAAGCATATTTTAATGGATTTTTGTAAATGAGGTGAGTGAGCAAAATTAAAACTTTTTGAAGCTGAAAGAATTGACATCATGTATAGATTTTTGTAAGAAACATGAAAAGGATCTTAATACTAGATGATAGTTCTTTAAGCTTTCACAACGTTCTTCACTCTCACAAATTACATTGTTGCCTCACCCAAAAAACATGTGGCACCTTTTTAATTAAAAAATAAATATATTAGTATAATTAGAAAAAAAAGAAAAACACTCACCCTCATCAGCAGTTCGCGGCTGGTCAGGTAATTGTTTTGATCAGAGAAAATGTCTGAGAGTTCCTCAAACATTTGCATGCTATCTCTGCAGAGAAAAAAAAAGAAACAGAAGCAGTTAGAGTCTGGAGGGTTTTGGGGATATAAATGTAGGCACATTTATTAGACTACAGGTATTTTTTTTTAAATAAATGGACACCTAAACGCTGAATTACAGAACTGCCAAAGAAAATGAAACCATCCTACAAGGCATAGTCACAAGGAGTGAAACCCTTATTGCTGCAGCCTTTCCCAAAACATCCATGATTCAGGGCATAAAAAAGAGGAAAAAGATCTGCTTTCTACTGTAAACGTGTCTAATGGCCTTGTCACTGTTTCTGTGAACTGGTTTGAAAATAAACATTACTAAGTGGTTCTCAATATAGAGTTCTATGAAAAACCTTTAAAAATGGAATATTTACAAAAAGGACAACCCAGTTAAAGGTTCTTTAAGAAACTTGTTGGTTGTTCCAAAAAGGGTTGGTCTATGGTATCACTACTAAGAAACCATCTTTTTGCTTGATGAGGAACCACTATTTAAGAAAGAATGGAGAGATAGAACAAAAATAAAGACATTAAATGGTTATTTTCCAGGCATCACTATATGAAGATGGTGCTGTGTTCAAAAATAAACTGTGTACCCTCCACACAGCAGCCTTTCCCAAGAGGAAGTAGCTGTGAGGAAGTACTTTCAATATTTTAGACTGGACCTGAGCACTGGTGGGCAGGATGGAAACTTACTTGTGAACATAGGCCCACGTTCTCTTGAGCCTGTAGATGGGGTTGGATTGCAAGGCTGAGACGATGGCTTTGAGCGAGGAGAAATTCTTACGTATCCGACACTCCTGAAACAACGAAACAAGACTTGGCATTTACCTAAATAAATCTGGATCACAAGACAACTAACCCTGCTATCATTAAGGTGAACTGAAACTGGAACTGGAAGAGCTGGAGCTAATCTGCTAGATAACATTTTGTGCAGTAAGAAATGTATAGTTGCATTACAAACAGCTTCATATGTAAGATTTAGTTAAATGCTTAAAAAAATATGTAACCAAAACCACTAAAGACTAAAACAGGTCAGGGATAATTGGGATCATCCAGTTTCAAAGAGTTTAAACATGGCTATTGGAAAACATATCTAAACACTTTGTTATATAGCAACTCAGATTAAGAAACTTTTTTTTTTTTTAAGAACAACTGCAAAACTTTGCTGTGACTCAATGATCGATAATGACTTTATTTAAAAGGCATATAATGATAATGGAGTCCCATTTTTTTGATCAGCTATGAGTAGAGTTTGCTTATGTGTGGGGCCACACCTGTGCAACGTCAATCCAGCGTTGGATGACGCGAGCACGCAGGTGTGGTCGAAGGTGACGCTGGCGCAGGATGGTGCAGACAACACAGCTGGTCACAGCATTAAACTGGGTTATGGTGGCGCGGACCGTGGGTGCGGCCTGCTTGTTCTCCTTTTTGTCCCGCTGGGACCACACGGAGCCCAAACAGTGGTGAGGAACCACCTTCTTAAACAGCAGCTGAGGGGACAAGCAGGACAGGAACAACATTACTCAAGAGGTGACAAAATAACGGAAACATGAAAAAAGGAGGCCTAATTAAACTGCAATTATTAAGGTTAAGATTAATGTGTGATCAGCATTTACTTGCGCCGGTTATCACGTATGTACTTACAAAATCATGCATCTCATAGTAAATGTCATTAAATGTTACAGTTTTTTGTAAGTTAAGGACTGGTCCCCTTACCGCATCCATGTAGGTGAGCTGTTCGGCCACCAGGTCAGCACTGAAGGAAAGGAAATCCTCCTGCACTTCGATCTCCACCTCTTCATCCTCTCCCAGACAGAAAGGGCTGTTACCATGGAAACCTCCTGTGGCAATTTGAGAACAGCAGGAAAAGTTTGTTGACATATTGGAGGGAGTGGACAGATGGACGGTCAGCTGGATGTATGAAGAGTTAGCATAAACATGAGGTGAAAGGATGGATGGATGAGGTCAGACAAAAGACAGGGAAACTGGTCCTGGAAATAGTGATGAATGGATGGAAGTAAGAAAGAAAGATCTTGGTCCTGCATATTTTAGTGTATCTCCTGATAAGACAACTCACCATACTCAAAGAGCTCTTATTTAGTTTATTAGTTTTTTAAGGTGTGTTAGGCTCGGGGGTGGGGGTGGTGGTGGGGGGTTCAATATGCTAAAAAAGACCCGAATAGGCCTTCCTTAAATTAGAATCCACACCTAATTTAGTACAATATTCAAATATTCTCTCAGTGCTTTACTGTACATATTTGTTTATTCCTGTCTGCCATTCACAGTTGCATAGTAGAACCAGTATGAAACACAGAAATAATCTATTGCTGCTTGGGCTTAGGTTGGGTGGGGGTATAATTATTAATCATTATAGAAACACTTAATGATTCATTTCATCAAGAGAACATTAAAAGATGTGAAGTATATTCCATATTTATGATAACAAGCTCAAAAAAGGAAGAATTTTTGTAAGATCACTGTCAAAATAATTGTGATAGCTGATATCAGATTTTTAACCATGAAGAGTGGTTTTAAAGAAAGAAAGCGTAGCTTTTCTGCCTTCTTGGCTTTGAAGCATGCATCTCATCTGTGTTTTTAGGGGCCTTTTGCCACAGTATATGTACAGACTGACAGACATACTGACCCTCAGTGTCGCTCTCTGTGCCAGCCTGGCTCTGCAGCTGCTCCAGCAGGCTCTGTGCCCGCCGCATGGGCTCTGAACTGGGCATGGCCTTCTGCAGGAAGCCCAACACTCTGCTCAGGCTAGGGTATGACGGTGGTTCCTGGAAATCCTCTGGACATTGATCCAGCCATGCTCTCAGGATGGACGCTAACGCACTAGGGTCAGGAAGGATGGGGGGGATCAGAGAGAGAGAGACGGATGGGGGATCAGAGAGAGAGAGAGCGGTAGAGAGAGAGAGAGAGAGAGAGAGAGAGAGAGAGAGAGAGAGAGAGAGAGAGAGAGAGAGAGAGAGAGAGAGAGAGAGGGAGAGACAGACAATAATAAAGATGGAACAAGAGAAAGAGAAAAAGATACAAATTAGCAAATTAAAAAAAGATGCTAAAAAAAATAAAAACAAACATTGAAGGTACGGTACCATACATTATATGCAAGATTAGGTGGGTGTGGTTACTTGTGTGTGTTTATGTACATTGATTAATAGAGTGATTATGATGAACAGATTAATAGGTTTTAGCAACACCGTAATAAAGCCTAATTGTGCTGAGAACAAAGGCGACAGACAGACAGACTGATCATTTACTGTATTTTGTCATTCATAATTTCATTCTGAACAAATGATTCTCTGAATGAATGAGCTGTCTGTGATTAATATGGCAGACACACCGTGTTACTCATAACTTCCTTATCCTGACATTTCCTCTAAACTGTCCAGAAACGGTTAAGTAAAAATTTTATCACAGAATTTTCCGATTGCACAGCAGTCATTTTACAAACGTCAACATTGGGGACTCTATTTAGAGACAACTGTATAACTACAGCAATGAATAGAGTGAAACTATTGAATGAAGTGGAATTGCTGCTGAAAGTGCAAGAAAAAAGGCACAATTATTGCACAGAACAACTGAATTATTATACTGACTACTGTCTATAACAGGATCACTGCTAATAGTACAATCAAAAATGTTGCAAGTGGTACACAAGAGGAGCACTGCAGAATTATAGAATATTATTAGAGTGACTTGAGCAGAAATACAGCGTATGGTACAGTACAGTAAGTGCAGTGAACAGATCAGCATGCTCAGTGAGCACAGCAGCTTTACTGCAGTAGACTTTCTGGGGAACACTGAACAGAATTCATCACTCACGTTCTCACGGCTCCTCTGCTCTCTCCTGCTTGGTGCTGACTGCTTTCTCCATTACAATCCTCCATGTTTCCATACCTGTCAGAACACACACAGCTGGACCTCAGTTCTAAACCTTCATGGTTTAGCCTAAAGCCTTCTATAGTGAGTGCTGGACTTAATCTGAGCCTACTGTGCACGATGAAATGTTTCATAAAATTCATGAACCACTTCATGTAAAAGTGTCATTATACATTTAACGAGTGGCTGATGTACCATGGTCATTGATTTTGGCGTCAATTACTTCTTGTTACTGTTTCAACAAAAAGAACAAAAGCATGGACGAACGCCTGCATTTCTAGATAAAAAAAAATGGTTTTTACTTCACTTAAACTAGCCTTCTTTAGTTTGAATTAAGTAGCATTCTATAACTTTCTTATATACAGTAGTAGTTTATGCCATGTGTGTTTAAATAAAAATAAACCAGAGACCAAACTGTTGGATGTTTTATGCCACAGTGTAAATATTTGGAGAAAAAATAAAATTGTAATATATATATATAAGTATAATAATTATGTTAATAAACAACAATCAATTGTACATGTTTTTGAAAAAGATTCTGCTCTGAGAGTTGATCACTACTGAAATACGCAGCATTCTGGATTATAACTTCATTCATGGTGCTACACAGCTCCCTCAGTCCTTCGTACTGTTATTAGAAACATTTGCAGAAGTGACATATTGGAATACTTTAATCCACTTATTAGAGCTATACTGTTTTTCTGTAAGTGAAAACAGTGAACCCAAACGCGCACACACACCCACACACACACACTCACTTGTCCAGCAGCAGCTGCAGGACACTCTGGGTTCCAGCAAAAGTCCTGTATGTGGACAGGAAGATACTGGTGTAGGTGAGGTCATTATCTCCAAATGCTGTTAATAGTGTCTCCACAAGTCGCTCTAGTGTTCCTGCGCGGATGCTCCGGATTTTACACGTCTCCAGCTGACTGACTGTGTGACCTGGAGGCAAGCGGTCTCCCTCCACCTAGAGAGAGGGAGCGAGACAGATTGAAATATTATGTTACATATACTAAATATACTTTTTATTTATATGCATTTTCCCTCCTGTTTTAGTACCCTAAACAATCATAATTTATTATATGACCATTTTCCAACAAAATGACCTATATTCTGATTGGCTGTATTATATCGTGCCTCATCCAAAACAGCTGATTTTAAAATGCTTGGAACAGTTCGTCAGGAAATCTTCAGTTGCTCAATTTTAGAGGTCTGCTTTCTTTGGAAGTCTGTTTTCATCTACAGGCTTCCAGGCAGTCAGGAACAACACTCCACATCACTTTAGCAGGGATGGGTGGAGCCAATCTGTAGGCAGTCGTATGTAAATCTGCTCATAATTGTAACACCCTGATGAATTTAAAATAGACTCTTTTAGCAGCTTAGTTTCCATACATGGGTTTTACGGACTGGGGTGTGCAAAGTACATTTTGAAAGTTTACACAGCACATCAAATTCAAATACATGCAAGTTTAAATGCAAACTGCAAACACAGTTTTTTTTCCTTTAAACTCTCTATGAATCTAGCTCCATTAAGTACTACATCTCTCTGTCCACTGTGATGAGCCTGACTAGTGTGCATGAGCTCAGAGCTAAAGAAGAGAAAGGAGAAAGAGAAAAGCCTTGGCGCTTCTGGCACGCTACAACAGGAAACACGCCAATCTGCTTCTAATCAGAGCCTCCTTTTCTCCACCCTCCATTTCTGTCTCTCAAACACACACGCACAGACAAATGCAGCCGGAGCAGACGGACCTTTAAAAAACAGTTTGTGGTGGAAGAAAACTGATGTTCACAAAATGAATAACTAAAAGATTACACTATAACACTGTAGTCATTAAAACTGGGTCAGGCAGTAAGTACTGCGACCTGGCAAGGTTTATTTTTAACTAAAACTATTTTGGTGCATTTATTTCTTCTTTTTGTTTGTCTCAGCTTTTATGATATCTCATAATAAGTAACGAGTGAAATATTCACAGAGCTATAAAATAACTTCTATTATGTTCTCGTGTTGTTTTAGAGGGGTGTTGGCAAGAGGGAAAATGATTCAAAGGTTAAAACAACATGCTACTGCAAACTAGGACTATGCTGAGTTAGATTAACACATGCATTTTAGCTTTTAGCTCCCAAAAACATGGGTGGCTTTTACTTTAGAATTCTCACACACGCTGGTAATAGGCTGATTGTTGTTGAGCGCACACATTGTCTTTGACTCAACCAGCTGCTCTCGTCCGAATCCTTCTGACACATGAATTGAAAAGAAGTGAAACTGATTCAGGCAAGCTTTAACCCTTTATGGAGCGAGTGCTTTTAAAACAACAGTGTGCCAAGGTTTTATCCCCGTCCCTACTTTAATAGTTAGCTGAAAAAATTGCTGTGAGGTCTGTTGTGAGGATTCAGCTCACATGAAAGAAAAAAAATATATATATGGACATTTACTTGCTGTTGATTAAAGGATATACTTACTGTCCATAAACAACCAAGTGCTTTAATTTGAAGGCTACAGAGTAAGCTTGTGGCTGAAATGTTTGTGCCTCAATATAAATGTTCTATTATAACTCCAACAGAACGGAGGTAACCAGGCGCTGGCCTATGTTGCTATCTTGATTAGATAACAATTGCATCATCAGAGCCTACCAGAGCCTTTGTGTTGGTAACCATTTTAACCATTGTTACTTTATTCCCCATAAAGGTAAAAATCCATTTCGTTTTTTAACACACAATAACATAGGTACTACAAAACTTAAAACTGCAAATAGGTGGATTATCCGAAGACTATGAACACTGATATGGGTGCAGTCATCCTGTACTCGTAAAATGTGTTAATAAATACAAAATGATTAGAATTTTCTTTTTATATCAAATTTGATTCATTTAAAAAGTAGTGCCCTTTGTTTTAGCCATTTGAGGCGGATTTACACTGGCGTCTCCTGCAAGCACTGCCCAGAGTCGGCACATACAACACACAAGCAACGGTGCTTCAACTGGATCACCTCAAATGATTCAGAGTCAAAGAACAAAATATGTTAATGGTGTAAAACATTTGTGCCTTTTTGGGCTAAGGTATACAATAGTGTATAAATAAGCTATGTTCAGGAAACATGATCCCTAATATTAATATTGTTTTGAACATTCCACATGCAAGTGTATTCAAAGGTAGACATTAGTTAATACATCAATTGGCATGGTGCAATCAAACCACAAGTTATTGCTAAGTGCATAAAATGGCCAAAAATAAAGTTGCACAGCCACAAACAATAGCAGCAGTCCACTTACTACATATAGTCCACTTAAACTTCATAAGCAAGTCTACTTAAGATTACTTAGAGGGAAGTGTGTGATGACTTGGGCAGGCAGCTGCTTACTGGCAGATCATACACTTACATTAACCAATAGCTACATTCGCCTCATAGCTCCAGTACAAAGTCTAATTAACTGTGTTAGGAGTATGTGGATTTTACACACGGAGTACACTAAAGAAACTGTGAAACTAGCTGTGTTCTAGCGCTGTTGCTCATTCAAGACTAGTACCTACGCTGTGCTCTAATGTTCCTGCAGTACATACTATGATCACTGCTGTAAATAAGTACGTATGTCAGTGAGGACTGAAAGCTTCTGGTTACCCCAAGCCATCGTGCTCCTTTGTTGGCGGCCTGCTGGATTTGGACCCTCTTGAGCGTGACGCTGTAAACAGCCCCCTCCTCCACCTCCTCCCCCCAGTCCTGCACTGAACTCTGTGGGGGAAGATAATCAGTGTTACAACACCACGCAATGAAAAAAACCACTTTTTTTTAAACCATGTTATGACTGGAAAGACAGAGATAGAAGAATTAGGAGAGCAGTAAGCAAGGAAGATGGATGGAGAGAGAGAGAGAGCGAGCGAGCGAGCGAGCGAGCGAGAGAGAGAGAGAGAGAGAGAGAGAGAGCGAGAGAGCGAGAGAGCGAGAGAGCGAGAGAGAGCGAGGAGAGAGCAAGAGAGAGAAAGAACAGAGAAGAGCCGAGTTGGCATTAGGGATGTAACAATACAACTTATCACACAGTATTGAACTACATCCTTGTTTTTGTGACTGGCATGTTTGCTTGAGGATAGAACAGTGGATCAGTGCCAAATATTTTAGAATATTGGAATGTTTAGAAACTGCAGAAAGAAATATTAATTTAAGCACTCATTGTTGATAACACACTCGCACATGCACACACACATAAAAAAGTAATAGGAGTACTAACAATACCCCCTTGTTAAAAACGTTTTAATAATCTTTACAACAACCTGTGGATTCCATGTTAATTCAAACTGCAAATAAATCACTAAGCTGTAATGACTGGCAAAAATATAGCATCATAATACTTCCAAGAAAGTTTCAAAAAACAAGACGTATACAATTTTTCTGACATGGGCTGTAATGGAACAAAAGGGGGCCGGTAGTGTTACATTTCAAACAAATACAAGCAAAAGCCATTTTAATCAATTGTCAATCCATATGCAATACCACTGCATGTTTTTTGCTGTATCAAAAAATACCAAACGAGACATCACTGTATCACACAGATGCACAAACATCTTTTGTAAATTTTTATACCCTTGGTTGGGATTAAATTTTGAGATTGAATGCTGAATGTGCCAATGACACACACAAAGTATGACTTCATCTCATGGCAGTACAATCATTAGAAGTGCAGTTAGTGGCATGTTCTCTCATCAGTAGCATCTATTCTCTAAAGCCATCATCACAGCAAGATGAGAGCAGTGTTAGTCAGCAATGTTTGAAGACCCACCAATCAGAGAGATCAGATACACCCCTGCCCACACCCTCACCCTCACACACAAACACAAACACAGACACACAAACACAAACAGACACACAAACACAAACAGACACACAAACACAAACAGACACACAAACACACACAAAACAGAATCTTAAACCAACAATCAGAGATAAGTGCGCCTCTTTAGCGAATGAGAGATGGATAGATAGAAAGAGACTGAGGGAAACAAAATAGGGGAAACGGAATGAGGGAATGAGAAACAGAATGAGGGAATGAGAAACAAGATGATTTATGGAAGCATAACCGAAATAGAAAAGAGGAGTGAGGGGTCCAATGATGATGGAGGATGGATAAGCCTGAGTAAAATGTAGATTGTTGACTTCACTGTTTAAATAAATGACAAAATGGTAAGAGCCATAAGCACACTTAAATAGGACAGAATAAATACCCTGAGATTTAAAGCAAATGATGCCAGGTCAATCTTTGTAGATTACTAAACTCAAAAGTTTGGATTTGTGGACAAGGATTAAACCCAGTCTTGGACTAATATGTAAAACCAATGCTTAATGATTACTAAAATTTCTTTTTGGTCCAGGCTTAGGCTTAAGCTAGATCTAGTTAATTGTCCCAGAATGGGCAAGTTGGCTTCCAAACGCCTTTCCCTCTCTCAGAGACTCCTTCTTCAACATATCCAGGTCAACTCAGTAAAGGTATGGTAAGGAGCTGGCAAGTTGAATCAAGTGTTTTAGAGCCTGGAAAACACTGAAATGTTTCCCCACCACTGTGCTAAAGTCTTGGTTGACTGCAGTTACTTCTTTATCAGTCCAGTTAGGTGTGTTTGTCTTGGGTGGGGATGAACTGTCAGACTCATACTTGTAAACCTCCAATATAAATTATAGGGAGGAGTGATGGGACAAAATTAGAAAGTAAGTTTTGACATTTTATCTGGTGGTAAACCAAAACACAAAAAAACCACACATGTGCAGCACCTGGGGGTCATGTCCAGGGCTAGAATAGAGAACAAATGGATTAAGGAGAGTAGTTTGCCAAAAAAAGTCCAATTTTAATAATTTTGTAACAATGTATGACATATTCTTATCTATTAAAATAGAAAACGAGTATACTGCATTGCTAAAACAGCCTGTACCACTTGGCTGATTAACTAAATTTCTCCACAATTTTCCACTGAACTTTACTTTAAACTCAAGGCAATTGTAGATGTCGCCAGTCAAACCAGGAGCCAGTCGGTAAGAGATACCTTGGGCCAGAAGCACAGGTTAATGTGGCCCAGCCTGTCTGCGATTGCTGGCCGTTTCCTGTACAGTGCTGGGAGATAAACCTTTGGCTCAACGAATCACGCAGGCTGCCCCGCAAAACAATAGCAGGAGGTCAGTGAGCTCAGGGCCTGGACCCTGCTGAGTCCACACTATACACCCTTTGTACTGGGAATCAATGTTTTCCACAAGTGGCTTCGCACTGCAGCCAGTCTCATGGAGAGGAGGGGGGAATGATAGGGCTAGAGCAACAACAATAATATTAAGATAAGATAAGATAAGATCAGATAAGAGGGAAATTCTTTTGTCATTGGCATGCTCAGTGCAAAAGAAGGATAAAAGATAATAAGACATATAAGTTATAATAATAAGACAAATAATAATACAAACAGTTAGTTATTGTTCATATTCTCTGATATTATTATCAACCATACTCTGGTTGTCAATTTGATCATAATTGGTTTAAAAAAAAAACAAAAAAACAAAAACAAACAAACAAACAAAATATTCAACTGGTGAGTCCTAAGCTTACTAAGCTCCTAACCTACTTTCAAAAAGCACACAAACATGCTGACACAAAATCTGTAAGAAGTCCAGCAGCTTGGTGAGGAATAATTTGCCAGAGTGTCCAGCTGGAGCAGGCAGGCCTTGGGGCTTTAGGCTACTTCACCATTTAAACCGAACAAACAAAATAATGGATGGAAGGATGGATCAGCACTGGTGGGATGCTGACCAAAAACCACAGCCACACGGGGAACTTTTCCACCCACACACACACACTTTTCCGTGAGAAAGAGGGGGTCCAGAACAGCTTTTGTTTTCGTCCTCAGCTGCTTCACTCGAGTCAGAACTCCTGCATACTCAAAGGACCAAAAAGTAACGGAACCTATAAGTTATCTCTGTCCGAGCTTCTGACGTTAAAACAGCTTTTTAAAAAACCATGAGGCATAGAAACAACAATTGTAGCCTAATGTTTAGCACCCCCTCCTTTTTTCTCTTTATCCGCTATCCCCCCCCCTCTTTTCCTCCCTCCCCTCTCTTTCTCTACCCACAAAGGCAACAGTTTAGAGTGACAGAAATAAAAGGCACACAAAAGTGTTTTCTTTACCATTTTAGCTTTCCAGGCGAATTTCATCGTGAGGCTTTCTCGCATGTTCCGGCACCATGAGGAGCGAGGTTACAGGCTGGAGCTTCACAAGAGAAACGACTTTAAACAGCCACCAAAGGGCTGCGGCGACCGAGCTTTTCCCTTTCCATCCACACACACACACACACACACTCTCTCTCCCTCACTACTCCCCTCTTTCTCTCACTCACACACACACCAACACTCTCGCAGTCCCCTCCTCCTACCTCCAGTGTTCCCCGTCAGAGCTGCCCTGCCAGTGACTCACTGCACTCAAGCCCCGCCCACTCAAACCTGCCTCATAACTAAGTAACGGGCTCACTAGTCTAGAACGTGTATGTAGAATGTATTATTTCTGTAGTTTTCTGTATTTTCTGTAGTTTTCTCATTCACTCATTCTCTGCCTATTTTATTTAATCACATCTTTATTCTCACACTCACTCACTCGTGCTACAATGTCGGTCCTGTTCGCTCCCTTATTCACTCACTCGGTCACTCTTTTACTCATAACTCATTACCTCACTCCTCTTTTCACATTATATTGCAGAATGTGCGTTTACAAGGTATTATATTAGGATTTATGTTGTTTTCTGCAGTGTCATTTGAACTATTTACTAATTTTCTCATTCAGTCATTGCCTGCCTCCTTTATTTAATCACTTCTTCATTATTACACTCACTTGCTCATGCTACAACGTTAGTCCTGATCACTCACTCCTTCACTCACACATTTCCTCCCTCACTCATTCATTCTCACTCCCTTCATTCCCTTACTCATTTATTTAATCACTTCATCTTTCTCAGACTCACTCACTCACGCTACTAAGTCAGTCCTGATCACTCACTTATAAACTCCCTCACTCACTCCACTAGACCACTAGTTCACTCGCTCACTCACCAACTCATTCGTGCACTTGTTCCCTCCAACTACTTAACCACACATTCATGCAGTTACTCTCTTATTCATCGACTCCCTTCTCAGTCATTCATTCAGTCACACTGTCATAGCTTAGGCTACTAATTCGACTCACTAACTCACTACTTTAGACTACTGGCTCACTCACTCACACACTAACTCACTACTTTAGACTACTGGCTCACTCAATCACACACTAACTCACTACTTTAGACTACTGGCTCACTCACTCACACACTAACTCACTACTTTAGGCTACTGGCTCACTCACTCACACACTAACTCACTACTTTAGACTACTGGCTCACTCACTCACTCACTAACTCACTACTTTAGGCTATTGACTCACACATTCACGATCAGTCCCTAATTTATTCACTAACTCAGTCACTCATTCATTTACTACCTTAGGCTATTTAGTCACTCACTCGCTCATTCTGCTACTTATTCGCTCAGTCAGTCTGTCACTCACTCACTCACTTTTCACTGTTTATGAACATAGACTCATAACTTACTACCTCACTCCTCTTTACACATTTATCACAGATTGTGTGTTTACAAGGTACAAGAATTAAATGCCAGACTGATTCAGAATGCATTCTAAAGCAAAAATATGAGGCCATTGTTGAACAAATAGTAAATATATAGACCATCAACACCTGTGTACTGACTAATGGTTATTAAACCAATATTATTCACTTTAAAGCAAACAGGACCCAACACGGTCTCCATTTGTTGCTGACAGTACCTAACAATACATATTTAAACTGCAAGCAGAAAAGTGCTGCCTTTACTGGCTCACACATAAGAGTTGTGCATGTTTTAAGTAGATGCGAGTGGGTGATTGTGTCGACGTGTGTGTCCGAGTTCGAAAACACAATGTGAGGAAAAGTGACGTTGCGTCTGATTGTTTTAGAGTGGACAGACTCTGAATGGAGACAGGATGTGACATCTAACTCATTTATTCGTTTTGGTTTGTTTAGGCGTATTGGAAAAAGCCTGTGTTGAGACTGAATGGAGCATATTAAATGCAGCATGTGGCAAGACACGCACTCATATACACACAATGTAGCTGATGTAAGGTAGAGGAGGAAAGAGGAGGAAGGGGTCTGCAATTCACCCTCTCTGCCTCACGTCACCCACTCTCAGTATCACACACACGATCGTGACGTCTGGACATGGCCTCAGTCAGTGTTTTTGTGTA
Organism: Brachyalestes nurse; assembly: GCA_037974405.1. Taxonomy (NCBI): domain Eukaryota; kingdom Metazoa; phylum Chordata; class Actinopteri; order Characiformes; family Alestidae; genus Brachyalestes; species Brachyalestes nurse. The sequence continues at coordinate 18,346,689 of JBBPCY010000018.1, forward strand.
TGTATTTTTTTTCTTTGGGGGAGGGGTACCATCTCAAGCTGCAGGGGGCAGGTGAGAGGTCAGGGAGGCCCAGGGAAAGCCTGTGTGTGTGTGTGTCTGTCTGTCTGTCTGTCCTGGCTGTGCTCCAGTTCCCAGGGTGCTACTAAGTCCCCTCCCTAAAAAATACCCTCAGACTAAACAGCTTGCAAAACACACACAGCTCAAGCTATTCATTAAAGTTTATACAGATGCAAACATTTATCAGGGAAGGATTTACATAAAATGATACCACTGCTTCATCACATAACACTCTGCAATCCTCATCAACTCCACCACACTGTCTGTGAGACTGTGCGTGACCTTGTGTGTGTGTGTGTGAGAGAGTCTGACAGAAATAGAGACAGAGAGAGAGAGAGAGAGAGAGAGAGGGGGATGAATGAGAATGTGAGGGTGAAATAGATAGAAAGAGAGAGTAAGTGAGATAGAGAAAGAGGGCGAGAGAGCGATAGTGGGAAAGATCTTGCCCTCTCGGCCCCAATGGGGACAGCTGGTCTCTCACTGAGCGGAATGATGTCATTACTTTACGCAAAAACATGGCCTGGAGAAATGTCAGGAGCACACACACACACACACACACACACACACACACATACACACACACACACAATCTTGTATAAAACACGCTGGAGATGATAAGGATTGAAAGA
>JBBPCY010000018.1:18356012-18376644 GCA_037974405.1 Brachyalestes nurse
AGTCTACATCTGTTGCTTACACTCGTAAGCAAAACTCAAGAATCATCATCTGCTGTTCAACCATAGTGCTGCCTGCTTAGTACTCTAACATCAGTCCAACAATATCTAGACACATGACAGAGAGAGGTTAGAGGTGAGACAGAGGTTTTTTTTTTTTTTTATTTGCAGTGTAAACTACGCATTTCCTACCACACATTGCCTTGCTACTCTTTCCACCCCTCCACCCAACTTCTCATATGGGTTAATAACTTTCTGCCCCAGTTGAGATATTTTACACTTAGGGCAACAACAGTTGCACTATTGGCTCCATACCATCAACCCCATCCCCCACCCCCAATGACCTGAATCACACAAGTGTGAAAGTGTGAACACGAACACCAGCCTGTTTATTTCTTTAACGGTTATTCACACAGGCAACCCTAACTGACACTGAAGCTTTAGTCACAGTGGAGTCCTGTTTAGTTGCAACAAGTAAAGAATAAAATTGCAGCATCCATTCTCATATAAAAGAATGGACACCAGAAGTGCAGGCCCTCAGTATTAAAGTGCCACAGATCAACCATCCGTAAAGAAATAGATTAATGAAAAATGTAAAAATAAATTACACAAGTTCCTCAAATATAGTTGATCAACCAAGATGGTGTTTGTTCCTTTAGTTTTGCTAATGTAGCTAAATGGAAGCTTATGCCCACTTTGTAGCATCTTGCAAACTGCATGTAACACAAATGCAACATTTGACAGAAGCACCTCCCATAGCTAAAACAGTGGTAGCTGGCACTTGGCTCTTTTTTCAAATAATCGTATCATACAGTATAATCACTTAGGCCAGGGCCCAATATTAATGACTGCCTGATTGCCCAGGTCAAATGAAGTACTGTATCAAGGCAGTGGAGGTGAAAATCTCTCATCCAATTAGGCATCCTAATGTTTTGGCACATTTAGGCAGCCAATTTTGTGAATTTCCATCACTTGCGTTCATATATAAACCTCCCCTCCCTGTGAGAAAAACTTCTTTAATCCAGCTGTATGTAATTAAATATAGACAATTTATGTAAAATGCTGCTAAAGTGAGTGAGAAATGTTATTTCCTTGCGGAAATGTTTCCTTCTTCTGATTTCATGCAAATCAAAGCACACAGATGACTTCTGCTTTATGATCACATTTGCACCATAGAGTAAGAGTAAACAGAAATAATAAATATAATAATATTAATTCTTTTTAGCATTATTAGTTTAGTAACTAATGGAAAAGTTTTCTTCCAGGCAGTAAACTTTCAGTTCACTTTGAAAGTTGCAGTCGGGCAGTTTGGGTAAAACAAGGTTGAAACCTGTGAGCAAATTTATTAAAGATTACTCAACAACTCAACAGGGCTTGAAGTGTGTGACGAGTCAGATATAGGGTTTTATGACACTCATTAATAGGACGTATAGTTAAATGACCTGTTAGCACACAATTCTGTGCATGAAAACGTAATAAACTGTGTGATAAACAAATGTGATGAAGACTTTACACAAAGCAGGATGTCGTTCATTTAATCCTATTCCTAACTACATCATTTCTATAAAGCGACCATCTGTCATTTATTGCACCATGGGGACATTAGGGCTCTATTCATTAAACTGTCAAAGACACTTGTTCACTTGTTTTCTTGAGATGGAATGATTTACAGGGCCTCTTTACTGTTTTCTTTACTGAATCTGTTTTATTTATTATTATTATTTATTATACAGCTATATCTAGTGCATTTATATATATATATATATATATATCTTTTTTGTAGACAATGAACAAGAATATCAGGAATTCTATTTTTGGTGAGGCCTTGTTGCTAAAACACATGAATGAATCCTCAAAACGGAATAAAAAAAAAAATGCCCAGGAAGGAAAGACCAAGCAAGGAACACCAGCGTGAGCAAGTGGCGTCACTTTCAACAAATGTGCACTTCTTTTTCTGGGCACCGAAAAAACAGGAAGTGCTACAGATGTGGAAAATGCTTCTTCTGCAGCTCCTAAATTCAGAGCAAAGTTGAAGCACGCACTTGCAGGCTGTCACTAGCGTGGAAGTGCAAGTGACCTGTATTAGCCTCTAACCGAGAGGGTTTACTTGCAGTCACTGGATTGGACCTAACCTTTTTAGTGTACTTTGGCCTTTCTCTACATGTCATACAAAAGCTCTGCTCTCCACAGTAAAGAGAAGCGAGAAGGGATCAAAGATAATGGCAAGTTAGAACTAACTTCAGCATCATATTCAAGGCTACTATCCACATAGTCACTGACATTTACAGATACATGTAAACACTTATTGCATCTTTTACCAGCTCAGTTACATCCAGTTGGAAGTTAGTGGAGTTACCTTTAACTTGAATGAGCTGGCTGATTCTGAAGTCTACAGGTAAAATGAGCAAACATTAAGAGCAAATTGGTTGGTCTTTGACTGGCTGATCCTTACAGTATTGTCTAGAAGAGCCATTTTTCAACATTTTAGACCAGAGCCTCACTGAAAAATGCTCTACATAGGCCGTGTTTGTGCACTGCTGATTTCACAACCTGTTGCATGAAGCTATCCAACAGGTATGCATTAGACCTGTTACCATCGGTCCATGGACAACAGCTAATGGCTGTTTTAATCACAGAGGAAAACCACTTTACAAACACATTTCAAAGCTTGTACTGTAGATCAGAAAAGTTCATTATCAATTTACTTTATTTAAAAAAACCCAGAATTTTCTTATTGGAAATGGCATATAGAGCACTAAACACAACATACAAAAAGGAATATATAAAGACGGTAATAGAGAGAGAATATTACTGATTAACTGAGAAACACTGACACATGTAACAAACAAGAGTGATAAATTAGTTCTAGTAAATGTACACTACACAATAAAATGAAAAATCTTTTGAGGTCTCAGGGCTGCCCAGTGTGACTGCACGATTTACAGGCTCTTTATTAGAGTTTATTGACCTGAGCAGGACATGGCAGCTCAGCTCCTGGTCATAACTGGATAGAAGACAGAGACCAGGAAGAACAACTTGCTTGCCTTAACAGATACAGCAGGCTGTAATGCTGTTTATTGCACCTTAAGTACTGGACTTTGGTCACCGCTGTCATCATCTAGCCCACAAAAACAGGACCATTAGCCATTGCATAGAGACTATATTGAGGTTTTGTGGGCCAACAGGACCTGCTATGTGAGTCTGCTATAGCCAGGTCAAGGAATGGGAGAAGGCAGATACTGCAGTGCCGCCATTACAAATGTAGAACAGCCAAAGAGAGTCAATACATTTTAAGCAGCACAACAGATTGTATACAGTAATCATTTGCTGTGTTGTTCCAAACTGTGTCACTTTGAAGGGCATCACATGAAATGAAATAATTTCATTTAATATCTGATGACACATGTTGCACATTCTTAGTAAATTAGATTAGAGACTCAGCTGGGACCAAACAGGACATTAAAGTTAATCACAACTGACGCTCTCACTAGGCTAACCTGTTGGTGCATGCTAAATGATCTGTAAATGAAAACTGATATTGGTGGAAGTGTAGCGTAGTTTTTACTGCAGGCATACCTGCTTATTAGCAATAATTCTTTATACAACAGTGTCAGCGGCTGTGTGATGGTACAGCATTGGCTAGGAAGAAGCTTGTTACGCATGGTTTTAAACTCAACACCCAAGGGTAGGTGTGCTCAACTCTAGCCCTGGAGGGCCAGTGTCCAGCACAGTTTGGTGATTTCCCTTTTTTCCCTGCACCCACAGAACCCCCATAGTCAGGTATTATTTGGGTTGTAGGTCTTCTAGGCACAGCACAACTGACACAATGGTGGACACAATGGTGGTATTTTAAAAACTGTCCATTTACTGTCTACTTTACTATACATATCTAACCTACTGGTCCACACTACAGATATGAAGTTATTGATGATAGTTCATCTGATGCTGCATAGTTTCTGGCCACAGGACACTGTTGGCTGGATATTTTTGGCTGGTGGAGTATTTTCAGTCTAGCAGAGACACTGAACCTTTTAAAAGCTTCCAATACATATTTAATAAGTTTATTCAATGACAAAACAACCGGCTGAATACTTGTTTCTTCTTGTATCTTTGTATCTTGTATCTTTGTTATGCTTCTGAAGCATTAAGCGAGACAGAAAGAGTATAAAAACATACAAAAGAAATTAGGAAAAGCGTGTAGAGGAAAAAGATCAAGTTGTGCAGAGAAATGTTTAAAAAGTCTTTTGAGCGTGTTGCACTTCTTATCTGGCTTTTTGCACTTTAGCCGCTACATGACACCTGCCAGTGCTGCACTGTGGGTTGTCCCAAGTACAAAAGCAATGTATTATCTAATTGGAGGAGAGCACTTAAGAGTGCAGTCTAAATGAATCTAATGTTTTTTTTTAATCTAATATGAATCTAATACATTTTTTAAAAGTATCCTCTGCGGCTAAATAAGGGGGAGCTGGTCTTAAGGGGTTTGCTTAATTTACAAATATATAGTAAATAAAATAGCTAAAGGAAGTGAAAATCACTGTTTAAATTTGCACTCTTGGTTATAAGATAAAGCAGCATTCACTAAAAGCTGCATCTCTGTGGTTTTATTATGTGTCATAAATTCAACAGATGTCTTGTTTGCTGGTGTTTGCAGAACTGATGCAATTTCACAGTTTTTGTGACAGTGACTATGTGTGTGTGTGCCTGAGCAATGTTAAGCATTTATCTGGAATCTGAAAGTGTGTGTGTGTGTGTGTGATAGAGTGTGTGTGTGTGAGTGTGTGTTCTCTGTGAGGTCACTGTTGGAGGAACAATAGTCGGAAATGGTCCAGTGTGTTAGGAAGACTCTCAGATAAAAGAGAGACAGGAATTTCTCTCTCACACATGGCCTCACGTTTCTTCTCACCCTTTCTCATTCTCCATCGCTCTCTATCTTCTCTCTGTCTCTCTCTCTCGCTCTCTTCTGGTTCTTCATCAGTGAAGTGAATGTAAGATCATTTATGGAAAGGTATCCACACATACACACACACCTACAGTTGCAATGCACAATCATCTTGACATCTTGAACACTCTCTGTCCTTTGTTTAATCCCTCCCACCTCCACCACCACCAAACACACAGTCATCTTCTTTCTCTAAACCTGCCTCATCATCAGAAGCAGAAGTTTGTCCTCCTGTTGTTAACATAGCACACTCTGGTTGCAACAGCAGTCTGGACAATGCTTAGTCATTTTGCACTGTTTGCACTTCCAAAACTGCTGAAGAACAATCGCTTCAAAGGCCCATTATACACGGACAGCACTAAAAAAATGTTTTGTAAATGATGATGACTACAGGGTCAGGCAGCTCTACAGAGAAACTGAAGTCAGTCATAACAGAAGCTCCCACTAAGATATAGCTAACCTGCTAGGCTTATGTTAAGAGACCTGTAACTGGTAAATGATACTGGTGGAAGTCTAACATAGAATGCAAGTGGATATACAAGCAAACAAAGCTAAGTTTCTGAAAACTTTTGTCTGTAATGATGTACCAGTTTGGTTGAAAAATACCGCTGAGCTTTGTTCAGAATGGTGATGGTTTAAAATGGGAATGGTCGTGGATGTAATCATGTACTCAGAGTCCCCCAATTCATTAGGAAAAATGACTAATGGACAAACATTTCAACACTAAACCCAGCAATGAATGACCCACTGCCAGAAACAGCCTGCCGGCCAGTGCTTTCTTTTTACTGAAAATCAGGATGCCGAATTCCCTGAATGAGCAGATCAATGTGGCCAAAGGGTCAGCTGTGCTTCAGAATTTCTGAGGAAGTGCTGACGGTTGGATTTTTCCTGCTCTGTTGGCTGCAATTCATGTAATTATTTTGCTGATACCAGATTATGCTTATTTTAAAGAAATAACTGAACATGTGCAATTTAGCGCTTTGTGCTAATGGATACCGAAACAAATCAGCATCTGTATTTTGGAAACTATATTTCGTGCTGAACAGACCAGACCGCTCACAAGCATACAAAGAGAGTGAGCTGGTACAACTGCTCATGCAGATACAGAATCTGGTGCTTCAGATTCTGTTTCCATTGAACTTCATTGAGTTTAGCATATTGTGCTCCACTCAGTTGTGTAAGGTTTCTTTAGTGAAGGCACTAGTTATGTATAGAAACATGACAAGTTAAAGAAGCATTTAAATGGCCATATGGTACTTTGGACTTTTAAATGGCTTGTCTCGATGTTGAAAAAACTGATGCGTTTGTTTATTTATCGAATCTTTAAAAATGGTCATTCTACAGGGCTCTATAGTTTTTACAGGTCAAAACAGAACCCTTTTTGCTAAGAGTGTTAAAACTAAAGGTTCCTAAAATGTTCTAGGGAAATTAGTATAGTCCTTAACATAGTTATGTCTGTCCCAATTATAAAAACAGCTGTTTAAAGCATCCACAAGGAAGTGTTTCTTCTTTGGCATCAACCCAAAGAACCATTTTGGCAGGTTAGTCCAACAGCGCATTTGTAACTGTAACATATTGCCTTAGAGAACTTGACCCCTGTCCAAGCACTGTCCTCATCATCACGACGATGGCGGTATTAAAGCAGCTTGTACTTTTTCACCAAACATACCAGACAGTCATAAACAGCTGCTTTAGTAAGACTGATCCCTAAGCCACTTGTAAAGCTGCTCCTTTAAATCAGCATTTTTGTTCAGGCTTTCTGTCTGACTAACAAACAAACAAGAAAAAAAAAACCACAGTGACACTTAGAATTATCAAGCTGCAAAGTGAAAAAACATGACTTTTTTTCAACCCAATTTTACCCCCATAACACAATTCTATCAAGCTGAGAGGGGAGGTTTAAAATGCCCCCCCTGCAAGACACAAACAAGGTAGGTATGTATTATCCCAAACTGCCACTGAGAATCACTGGAATGGCTCATAAACAGAACAGTCAAACGCATTGTTGCCATCACAGCAAAAACTTGTCTGAAAGAGTAAATACATGCATTTGGTAGACGTCTTTCTTCAGAGTAACTTAAAATTGAATAAGGTTACAGGGGCAGGCCAAAGTAACGTTAGGAGTCTTGCCCTTACTGCCATTATTGATGGAACATGGTCCTGTTTGTGGCACCTTTAGAAGTTGCAAAAGTTGTCTTTCATGTTGCCGTGGAAGAATGTTGGCCCATTCTTCTTTCAAAATTGCTTTTTGAAATCAGACAAACTGGAGGTTTTTTGTTAAAATGCTCATTTACGTTTTTTGGCCAAAGGTGAGCTTAACCTTTATTAGTCCTGGTTTGCAGTGATTTTCACCTTGGAGTTCTCTGATGGATCCTTTTTTGCCCAGTCTCGGACACACTCTTCATTAAGACATTGGTCGAATCATGAGCGCCAACCTTATCTAGGGCCTGTAGTTTCTTAGATATTCTTCTGGACTGTTTTCTGGCTAACAGAATGGGACACCCTTGGGTCAAAATTCGTAGGTCAGCCACTTTTGGGTTATTGGCAATTGCCATATGGGTGTATTGGTGAAACATGGTCCACATGCTCAGACACAGAATCAAGCCCCAGTCTGCTGTGTGGAGGACAGTGTTGTTACAAACGACTACGGTAATAGCAATAGAAAAGTGAAACAAAACACGGTTCTTAACTTGAATATAGGTTAATGTAAAGAGAATTGTATTTGTTTAAGTCATTTTGGGCCATTCTTATTGCTCCATTCATTATATAATGTTGACACAATGTACAGGACAGCCAGTGTGAAACATGTTAAAAAGGTTTTAATATGGATACCATTGTACGTTGGCTTATAAAGGAGTAGGAAAGTTGCCCAAAGTTACTGAAAGGAATTTTTTATGTATATGTGACATACTGCTACCAACAACAATAGTTCTCAATCCCAGGCCTGGTTCTTAACCTCGCAGTGAACAGTTTTATATTTTACAACACCTATATCAACCCTTCAGCTCATTATCACAGAAAAAGACAAGTTACACACTAACAGTACATAAAATATCAACAAGTACACACATCTACTATAGTACCCATTACATCACACCGCTCTAACACACCTGCTTCAGCTCATTAAAGGCTTGATAATTATTTAATGAGTTGAACACAGTATGTTAGAGAAAACGCTAAATAGTATAGCGCTTTGGATTTCAGTTGGAAATCTCTGCAATTCTAATACATATTGGTACAGTCCATTCAGTCGCATTATGGAATTTACACAATACAAATGGCTCATTCTTTTAAAAGTCTCCTTAAGAATCTATAAGTGACACAGTCCGACCAGCTCATATCTCTCAACACCTGCACCACCCTCATGAAAAAGAAATTGGCTGATGAGCCTTGCAATTCTCTGATGGATGCTTTTTGCCCAGTCTCTTTAACAGTTGAATCATGAGCGCCCAACCTTATCTAAGATTTTCTTCTGGACTGTTTTCTGGCTTACAGAATGAGTCACTCGGGTGAAAATTGGTAGGTCAGCCACTTTTAGGTTCCAAGTGTTCCAAGTTTTCTCCATTTGGAGATAATGGCATTCACTTAGTCTTAGATCTTTAGAAATGGGTTAGAACCCTTTCCAGACTGATAAGTTTTTATAACTTTCTTTCTCATCTCTTCTGGTATTTCTTCTGGTATTTCTGGTATTGAATTTAGCATACTGTTTGACCCCCCCCCTTAAATGCTACATTTTAGTTAACTTACTTTAGGTTTAAGTCAACAAAACATGTCATTTGGCCGGGGGTATATACATATAAGTAGACACGTGTTAGTATATCAAATAAGTCTGCATATAAGAATAACCCAGAATCTAACCCTAACCCTGCCCACAAAAGAAATGATTTTGCTCTTTCAGTTTTAAAAAATAAAACTTTACCTACAAAGTCAAGACAAAATGTACACACACATCCCCACACACACACACACACACACATACACAGGCTGGTGCAGTAACTAACCCAGTGTCGTGTGCTGCTCTCCGGGGATCTTGGCTGGTACCTCTGCAGGGCCACTCCTCCTCCATCACGGTCCAGCTCCAGGCACAGTGGTAGAGGAGGCCAGGGCAGCAGAGAGGCCAGGGGGTAATGAGAAATCATCCTGACCTCCTGACCTCTTCAACCATGATCTGTTCACAATAGCAGGGCTGGAAGAGCCCTGCACTAACAGAATGACAAGTGGGTGCAAGTTAGGATGTAGATGAAAGTCCAAGGTGGTCTTTTGGAATGCTGGGAAAGAAATTATTTTTCAGATGCAGTCCAGTCTATCAGAGTTTATGCTGTAGCTGTGGCTCAGTGTGAGCTGAGGTAAACAAGTGAACTCTGGCGCACTCTTTTCTGTCTCTGCCTCACTCTCTTATGTGAAAGAAGCTCGGACATGTGAGTGATTAAAGCCTATTGTATCTCTAACCCCGCCTCTCCTGGGGGAGGGGGGTGGGGCTCAGAGCTAACTCAGCCTCTGCACTAATGAGAAAGAGAACAGAAGGAAAGAGGGGGAGAGAGAGAGAGGGAAATAAGGAGGTTGAAAACAAATAGAGCAAAGGGCCGGAGAGAGAAAAAAAACAGGAAAGGAGGAAAGAGGGGTGCTGAGGTTGTACATGTGAGGGCAGAGGAAAAGAGAGGATTAAAGATTTAAACTAATGAGCACTGCTTTACCCAGAAGTCCCCTCTATTCCTCTGTGTTGCTCTATTGTTAACAGACCTTAGAAACCAAAAGCTGCTTCCTCGTCACTGAACCCTTAAAGCAATAGCTATAAACAAACAAATCATTTTACACATTTATTCTGGCTGCTACTGTTTATATATGTGATGTACTTTAGTCTATTTTACAAAATTATCATTTTTAGTATGTCATATAGTGTCAGAAACCAAAAAGACACACAACAAAACAGTAAATAAAGTATGAAATGACTGAAGAACAGATCAACAGCAACAGAAGTGACGACTTTAAATAGAAATCATCACTTTATCTATTCCATACTCGGGTAACAATAGCTGTTTCCATACAGAGGATTTTTGATGAAATATGTGTTAACGTTTTATACAGCTTTTTGAAATTAGCTATGGAAATAGAAACATCACTATGTGTGGATAAATGTTTGCCAGTACCTGAGATGGTGTGACATACCCTTCCATGAAAAAAACATGATTTTAAAAGGCAGCCTTTTTCAGTATTTACAGATAGAGATGTCCAGAAAAAGCTACAGCCTTTTTAAATACAAAGTGCTCAAACAGCACAGGGCAAAGAAATATGATCTCTCATGTAATGGTCCATATGGAAAAAATGATAACAACAACAACAGCAAAACAACCATAACATTATTATTATTATTATTAATTATTATTATTAAACAAGTTCCGGTTTCCATACACAGTCCAAAAACATGCATGTCAGTTGAATTGGAGATGCTAAATTGCCCCGTGTGTTACTGTGGTGTGAGTGTGTTTGTTTATTTGGCTGCCCCACTGCCCTGTAGCCTATCTAGTGTATTTCCCCCCTTTTGCCCTATGAATGCTGGGATGGGCTCCAGGACCCCCTGCCACCCTGGTGAGGATAAACAGCTCAGAGAATGGGGGTATGGATAATAATAAACATGTCACATTTACATTTAAGGGGTTTAGCAGACGCTTTTATCAAAAGCGACTTTCATTCCCTAGCTACAGGGAACAGTGTGCCTGGAGTAACGTGGGGTTAAGGGACTTGCTCAGGAACCCAGTGGTAGTATACTGAAGGTAGGATTCAAACCCATGACCTCTTGGTCCACTAGGCCACCACCACCCTTTACAGCAGGTTATACGGAAGTCAGGGAAGCCAAAATGTACCCAGACTGTAACATCAGAGATGGAAATATAGCAAACACTTTTTACTTGATAAACCAAATCTTAAGTTTTCTTTTGCAGGAAATAATTACATAAAACATTTTTTTCACTTATAGTGAGTTTAATGGAAACAAGAAGCAAATATTTTTAATTTATTTTCATTTGATCATTTTCATTGTGCTGAGATCAACCTTTTCCCGCCACATTAATATCTAGAACAGGAAGAGAATGTGGAAAACAATAAAACGGATCTGATTTTTCAAACAGCAGCAGCTGAAGTCATCATCATCACCATCATTATCACCATTTACAGTCAGTTGTGTGACCTGCAGCACTAATATCCTCCTGTTAATTTTTTTTTGTAAGAGTAAAGGAAGGTTATATGTTCTAACTGGCACTGCAAAAAACACCTAAATCATCACACTTGTCTCATACTGTGACTTGATAAATAACCTAAAATAGACTTTCTCATCTGGTTTGTGACTTTGTAGACAAACTGATGTTTTCTCATCATTTATGCAGGGGACATGTTCCCACCATTTTTTTTTCAAGAGCCACTTCATGCTGATCGCTTTTTGAAAATAAAGTAAATAAATACAATAAAGACTTTGTAAAGACTCCCAATAAACCCTTTCAGCACAGTTCCACCACTTTTCAAACCAAACTGATACCTGTATTAACGGCAATCCGAGAAAAGACTGTCTTTATCCTGTTTAAACGTATTAAAATCTGCCCAGAGTAGTTATTATGCACGAGTGTTCACACTTTGTGTGCTTCTGTGTTTTTGTCAGTGTATGAAAGAAGCACCATGGTGCCTTTATATGATGTTGGCTGCACATTGCAAGCTTATTTAGTGAGTAATGCAGTGTTAAGTGCAGTTTGATAAAAGCAATGAAATGTGACTAAAGTATGAAGTATATTCCTGTTTATGTGTTTACTTGTTCACAAAGTTTGTAGTCAAAACATTTTGGGTTGATTGTGTTTTTTACATACATAAATAAATGTAATAACAGCACTGAGGAGTCCACAGAGCAGAGAAAAAACAGCAGAAATAGCCAAGTGCGTTAGATGTCGGTGATATATTTTACCAATAATGATCAATTTTGTTATCACCATACAGTGCAATATTTAATATTTAAATGGTATTGAAAATACTGGCAATTTCATTACTCTCATTGTCCAACATCTACTGTTCAGTGTACATGATCATCATTACTGTGCAATATCCCACACTGCATATCACACTGTATATAAAACCTTTAGTTATTTATTCTTTCCATATGTATATAGCGCCACAGAACTTTTTGCACCTTTTATTTTATTTTTGTTTTATTTTCCACATACATGTCTGCACTGAAGGAGTTGCTTTTAATATCATTGTACATATGTATAGTGACAATAAAAAGGCATTCTATTCTATTCTATTCCATTCTATACACAGTGCTTTCCTGTGAATATGGTGGATATTCTCAGTACTTGAAGGACACTGACCAAGTGCATGTTTCATTACAAAGAAACCCAAATGAGTCCCGTTTCAATGTCACACATTTTGCCTGTGCAAAATATCATAGTAGGTATCATACATATCATTTCTTTTCCCATACTGCCCCAACCAATATGTGTATGCATATGAATTGGTTAGTGATGCCCCCAACACACACACACACACACGTATTTGTGAGGATACACTATTGAGTTGTGTAATACTATACCTAATAACCCTAAAGCTAACCTTAACTTATGTAACCAAAAGTATCTCCTGTTTTGTCATGTTTGGCTCGGGTGAGGAGGACGCAACTGCGGGAAACTTCAGGAACAAAGGGTTTTAATAGGAATGCAAAACAGAGAGCGAGCTCAGAGAGCCACAAAAAGAAAGAGTCCAAACTGAAACAGTCCTCCAACAGAATCACAGAGGGCCTTCCACTCTCAGACGGGCAGGGGATGAGGGTCACGCTCAGCCGGTCTGCGAAGACGTCGTAGACGCTGAGTCAGACCCGATGCATTTAGAGGCCCCTTCCTGGAGCTCAGTAGAACAGAAGCGCCGTGAGGCGCAGCAGCCACGAAGGGGATCACCAGAGAGAGAGCGAGACAATCACCGTCTACCGTGTGAGAACCCAGAAGCACCTAGCCTCACCCTGAGCTCTCCATGTTAGGTCCATGGTCCGCCTGCCACCGGAAACAGGAGCCAGACAGGAGAGTAGAGTCTTTGTCAGAGAGATTCGTTCCGTGCTCACTCACAAATGAGTCTCACTCAGGGCTCACTCAGGAGAGAGTGAGGGTAAGGTGATGGTGACAGCATGCCAGTCTTCTGCACAAGACACACAGATGCCACGAGCAGGTTAGGTGAAGTGGCCCGCTGGGGGCGTGGCCGAGGCGGCCCAGACGCGACATGTTTCAGTTTTTTTAAATAAAGTTTCATTTGTGGTAAAACCACACGTTTCTTTATGAGGACCAAAAAACGCCCTCACTTCTACACATTTGCTTGTATTCTTGTCATGAGGCCATTTGGTCTCCACAAACAGATACATTTTTAATCCACACACACGCACACACATCCAGCTAGGGCAGGCAATTTTCTAATACTGTGAATAATTATAAAACGATTAACTAATTCATTCATTCATTCTCTGTAACCGCTTAGTCGAGGGTACCCGGAACCTATTCCGGGGTCTACTGTGCAAGGTAGAGACACATCCTTGTCCGGGGGGCCAGCTCACCACGAGGCACACATACACACTAAAATGATTAACTAAAACAAATAAATATGAACGGTATTAAATTAAGACCATAAAGACTATCATTTACACATTTATTCTGGGCTGAGCCTTGAGCGTCATGGTTATTGCCAGACACAGTACATGGATGTTTGGTTGCATCTGACTGCTTCACCTCATCTACAGGCAGGCCAGTGTAAATTTCCCACACTAATATTTTGTTAAGACAATGTTGATTTGTTAACAATGTGAGTTATAAGAGAAATTGGAAGTGTCTTTTGCAGCAATTTCAATAGAAAAATAAGCTGATATTTTGCCCCAAACACTGCAAATACAGACAGGCTCAGCTAGTTGAGTTAATCAGAAACTGAGGACAACAGCGTTGCTTCCGATTGATTGAGAAAAGTCTGGAGGAGCAGGTCAATCAGCAGCAAGGGAAGACACATTACAACATCCGCAGGAAACAAGAGTCTCATATCTCATCTACTTTAACTCAGCACAGGGTCCTCTATTCAGTAACTAGTAATCTATACACATTCTTCTGCTTCGGGTCACACACACACACACACACACACACACACAGGATTGTCAATCAGTAATAGACTGAGGAATTGATTTTAGTTCATCACACCTTCACAATCTATAGACTGTGTGTATGAGTATGTGCATAACTCTCACTGACTCCTGTCTTTCTCCCTCTTCTCCTTTCACTCATTTAATTGTTCTCTCTTTCCCTTTTCTGTTATTTCTACCACCTGTTTCTACCAGTTATTCCTCCCACTTCCCACAAACGCACACACCACAAAAGAAGAAAGGACACTAAAGAACAATCCAACAATCCTAAAGCTGCTGCTACTTCACGCAAAAATGCAGTCACTTTATGGTTATTTTTTATGAAATGTTTGCAAGATTATAAAACTGTATCATCATGCTATTTCAGGAAATGTTTACAATATGTGACCTGACTTTTTCTGACGTCTAATAGGTAACAGACTAAAAAGAATCAGTAGTACCACATTTAGAAAATAATATTAAAAACTTTGAGAACATGATGTTGTCCAGTTAAACAGGACTAATTATTCTTTCATAGTAAAGAAACAAGTAGTTACATCCATGATATCTGTCTAAAGAAGCATCTTTCACCTCTTATTTCTCTGGCCTTTACATTGTGTGAAACATTCATGATGAATGAACCAACAGAAATGTTCCAAAATGACTTAAAATGCTTTACATGAACTTACATTAGAAGTGAAGAATGCTATTACTTTGGAGATACTTTTCTGGACAGTATTTATAGAATCTTTCTGTACATTTCTAATACAATGGAGTCCTGGCTTAAACAGCACAACAACTGAAAAGTGCTGTTGTTGGTATACACCAAGGAAAAATACTGGATATGTGACCTGCTTATAAACTCCTCTTTGGCGTTTAATATGACTAAAGGTCAACCATCCTGGCGGTCCTAAAAAGAAATATTACAAGTACAATATGCAACACTGTTTGTGAAATAGGATGGCCTTCTGACTATAAAATTCAAAAGAACAATTAACAATAGTCTCACGTGTTCATGTGATGGCAAACTGTTCCTAGCTGGACTGAACTGTATTTTAAAGCTAAAGAGTTTTAACAGTATTGAGCTTTCTGCTGCCAATGGGTTGGACATTAGAGGAATAACACACCAACACAGCAGGGGGTGGCCATTTTATCAGAAACACCTACATTTACAAATTCAGTATGTGTGTATAACAAACCGTATAGATTATCTGCCCCCCCTCTTCCCCAACCAGTAAAGGTAAGAAGCAACCATAGGATCTACAGGATTTTTTTTTCAGGGATGGACTATTCCCAGCGCAACAGTGACACACATGGAAGTGGCATGTCAGTGCATGTGGAGGACTTGTATTTTTTGCTGTAGTCTTGAGGAATAGTTCTCCAGGCTTCCTGAAGCATGTTCAAAGCCTCTCAGTTTTAGTCTAGTTTTCTGACCAGTTTCAGATGAATGTGTTTTTTCTTTGTTAAATTTAATTATATTTTTTGATGAATCGCTATTTTGCCATTATCAGCATTACATTAAAATTTCAAAAGATGTGTAGGTTCACTGGTTCTTTTGGATAGTAAATAAAATTACTTTATTTGTGTTGTAAACATCGTGACTCCTGGTCCCTAAAAAAAAATCTAAGTTGGTACATTTCTCTATATCCCACCACCTCAAATGAGACCACTCCAAATAACTTTGTTCACTTCCGAATGATTTATTCCTGTGGAAATGTGGAAAAATCAAATGGATTTCCCTTTTAACATTTATCCTATTTAATTTAGACCCCCTAAATGATGCTCACAGATACTAGAAATAACTGAGAACATCCACTGCCTTCACTTCTATAGAGAACTCAGTGATGAAGGAGATTTTGGGCCGAACACTTTTTTTAAAGATACACCAGTTGTGTTTGCTAGGTAAGCTATGCTGCTATTTAAATCATTATTTAATTTACTTCATAAGGCTGCCATGCTTTATCGTGAGTGTGAGTTTAGAGTACTTTGCCCTCCTCCGACAGCAGTTAGATAATAGTAATACTCCTCTGCATGGTACTGCAGTCTGTAGAGCTGGCTTTTTATGTAGGAGAGGAGTAGAGGAGACGACGTGCTATCTGTATTGGATATAAATCTTTATCTGAGTCACTGGATTACACCTGCTCTCTCTCTGATACCTGACTCATCCCTCGCGTTTATGTAACCTGCTTGTTGGAGGTGTTATTTAAGCTTCAGCTGCAGCAGTCGTGATGTGTTCTCACCACACCGCTGAGCTCTCACTGCATTCTCACTGCTGACAAATTCACACAGACACACACACCACTGCAGCAGAAGAAGCACCCTGTTCTTTACATTCAAACTGGGAACTGACCACTAGCACAACCCAACCCCAATTCCTGAGCTCCTGTCTCACAGAGAGCCTGACCCAACTCTTAACTTATCACATTATATAGCATACAAGCACACATGAATACATACACACATACATTACTTTAGAATATAAATAAAATCATAAAAATATGAAAAGATTCATTGAACTGAGTTGAATTAAAAAGAACATTAAGATTAATAGCATTTAAAATTTGCTGCCAGAAATGTTTGACCCCTGGAGTTGCTAACAAACCTGCATCTTGTGACGTTTAATGAATGAGGTTTAGAGAAGACCACTGCAAGGCTAAACCAGGTGTTAAATTATATCAGGAACAGGTTTTTGTATTCTATACAACATCTGACCAGTAGACTGGACAAACATGTCTAATGGTCAATCTTCTTAGTTCTAATAAATCTCAGTGTACAGCAGTGTGTAAAAGTTGTTCTACTCTGAATGTCACGAAACAAACCAGCTTTGAGAGAGAGACAGAGTGCTGTGATGAAGTTCTATCCTGGCACACAGCAGGATAAAACCTAATAGCGCTGTCTATTTTTATTTATGTCCAGTTAGGTAGCATCATCTGAGGAACATCACTGACTCATGTTGTGTACAGTGCTAATATGGAAAATTAGGTGATTTTCTGCACCCACCCACACACCCTGCCTTGAATGTTATCGGGTCTTCAGTACAGTGAGTCAGCGAGCAGTGGTCTCAGAGGAGTTGCCACTAAGTGCATAACGACAGACTGGACTTGGCCCCAGTCCAGTACTCTAGGACATTTGTTAAAACTCGGCGTTTGGTTTCCTACAGTCTTGGAGCACCAGATCACTGGACAGTCGTACTGTGTCCTAAACCACATCGACAAGTCTATTACACCTTTTCCACCGAGGCAGTTTGGAGCCTGTGCCTAATCTCAAACCAGATAACCAGCTCCAATGTTGGCTTCCTCTTTCTAGAGTAGCACCAACAGTTTGCTGGGCTGGAATCTAGCACCACTTACATTAAGGGCTGGGGATGGAATTCTTGGCCATCATTAAAAAAAAGACAGAGACAGTGAAACATATAGTCTATAGAAAAATGAGAAAACCCAAAGCTTCAGTATGGACATGAAATTGAAGCAGCAGATCTAGTCCACCATTGCTGTTGTCCATGGCGCTAGCATTCCTGGGAAAGCGGAGTCATATGCAGAGGTGCGTCTGTGGTGACTGTGGAAAAACAAACCGGTTCTTAGAAGGTTCACAAGCTGAACCAACTGCACTAGCCCAGCACTAGCAAATAGTTCATGTTGATGAAAAGGAGACATTTGCCACCTTGCTCAAGCTTCAATGTTCATGGTTACTTTATTTTTATTAACAGCTGTGTGCACATACACAGTGAGATGAGACAATGTTTCTCCATGGCCTGTGATGCAACATGCGTCAACATGTAACAAAGTACAATGTGCAACAAGGACAAAAAAAACAAAAACTAAATAACAGTGCAGCGAGATACCAATACCATGGGGTATGGAGGTCCTTTCTGTACACATACTTAAATGTAATAAGCATAATGTAAGTGTCAGAGAACAAACTAGCAGCTTGCTGGATATCAGTTATTGCACACAAGGAATTTATAGCAGCACTGAGTGCAAACATGTCTGACATTCTACCCTGTAGAGAAGATGAAATGTGACCATACATAACACACATGAAGTAATTTAGGAGCCTTTGAGCATAGAGTTAGCACTGACAGACCATAACTGTGGATGTTAGACAGCAGGTAAAGTCTTAGTGCCACTGAGATTATGATGGAATTATTGTAAAGTATACAGTGAGGTAGTGTACTATAATGGCATTTGGCTTGGTAGAAAGGCACAACTGGGGCAGATTTTGAAAAATGCAATTAATTTTCCTATAGATACAACTGGCTTGAATCCATAGTCTATATTTGGACAAGTCTCATCAACGCAAGGATTACTTTCTGTGCCCAGAACAAGGAGTCTTATTTCATTTCCCCATTCACACAGTCCCTGTCTTTAGCCAGTGCCTTGTCCATATTATACTTCAGGCTATTTGAGGCTGGGGGTGTCCCCTTCCTCTGGGCCACCTCTAAATCTCCCATGGACATGCTGTACCACGGAGCTGTTGAAGCAGAGAGCTGTAAACTAAAAAAAAAGAATCCCAGTAGGAAGATGACTAAGCAGAGATGACTCTGCCGTTATAATCCACCCCGCTGTTAGCTGTTAACTTGAGATAGTGTGGCTAGACGAGGTTAAATGGGGCATCAAGGATGCTGCTGAGACTGGAAGCATCTCGGGCTCCGTCTCAGTAGGATTTTCCCCGTTTTAATGAATTAAGCACACTGCAAGAAATTGCTGACTCAGAATGTGGTTTCTGAAAGGGGAAACTCCACTGATACGTAATTTAGTCTGTGATTAGACTGTGATAACACAGAATAATAGGTCTCCAGAAGATATAAATGAAATGTTGTGTCTGGTTTTAATGGACTCATATGAAAATCAGAAACGGATTTCGATGCTTGTGTACTGTGTATGAAACTAAAACTTCCTCATAACACAGACAACATGCCAGGAAAGCAGAGAGAGAGAGAGAGAGAGAGAGAGAAAGAAAGAGAGAGAGAGGACTGCAGAAGATGAATATTGCAGACTGGGTCTTGGACTGGGTCTCACACACACCCCCCAAAATCTCTTTCCTGTTATAGCCCCTTTAAAATCAAAACTGCTTGAAGGCCACTGGTTTATACTTTATAATGCAGACAGGATACAAAACCACACAGTTCCATTAGGAATATAAGACTCGTGTAACACTGAAGATGTGGATAATTGGATAATTAATGTCAGCTAATTGGTGTGCGTGCATGCGTGCGTATAAACAACTCAGTCTCCCTACCTGAGCACTGAAGCTGTGTCCATCCATCCGGCCAGACACTGCACTCTGCAGAGAAGAGGAGGAGAGTGGGAGGGAGAAAGACTGAAAAAGAAAGTGAAGGAGAAGGAGGGGGGCTACTCTCTCTTCTCTCCGTTTTTAGCCCTCCACCATGCCCTCCCTCTCCTCGTGTGTTTTCCTGTTTCCTGGCATTAGTGCTCAGTCACAAGGCACTGATACAGCCGATATAACTCAACACACACACAGACACAGCACCTTTAGTACTCTCCTGGGTCTTCCACCTAATGTTTTCCTGGCATTAATTTTACCTAGTATATTCCAGTAAATGGCTGTTTCCAGGTCGAGAAAACACTAGCCGAACGGTGTGAAATATCTGTGGTGCGTCGGGGCCGGGCAGCCCACCCCTCGATGTGTGATTTTTCCCATCTTATTGCATGTTTCTGCCCAACGAATCTGCAGTGCAGCACCATAACTATACCACCAGGTGGCAGTGACACACAGTATTTATTCTGTCGTATTCTAACGAAGCGATCTCCTATTCCAAATGGCGACCTAAGGCCTGAGTCCACACTCTGGTAACGTCTAAAGCATGCACAATTGGGCAAGAAGACTCCAGCGGGCAAAGTCTATAACCATAAACATATACAGACACTGAACGTGCCTCACCCAGCATATTGCTCTTACTGTTTTATCAAACGAGCTAATTTGCTCATCCACAGTGGCTCAGTTCAGAATAAGTAAAGCGCCGTCTTGTAGTCACACGTAAACACACCACAGCAGAGCACACAATGTAAACAATGTGCAATTCTTTCTTTGCATTTAATTCTTTCATTTGAAGCAGTGGGCTGCCACCAAAGGGGGGCGCTTGAGGAGCAGTGTCCAAGAACAGTAGACCTTTCTCAAGGGTATCTCAGTGGTTCCACTAGCAGTTCTGGGATTCAGACCCATGGCATTCTGATTGCAGGGGCAACTGCCTAACCACTAGGCCACCAGCTGCCCCAAGGACAGTGTACTTTAATGGCAATATACACGAATAAACATTCTCTTGTTCATAAGACGACTGTAAACAAAGCGATTCTTAATGGTTCTAATCTATATCTAAAGGAATGTTGGGAATGTTAATCGACCACTAACTGTGTCCACATAACGTAGTCATGAGCACTCCTTGGAGCATCAATCTTCCTGCAGGTTTCACCTACATCACAACTTTAACACACCTCGATCAGCTAATCAGGAATTAGACGTCTATTGATTAGTGTAGTATGCAGAGGTGGACAGTAACTAAGTACATTTACTTGAGTACTGTACTTAAGTACAGTTTTTGAGTATCTGTACTT
>JBBPCY010000018.1:18383835-18398349 GCA_037974405.1 Brachyalestes nurse
CATGTTGGCAAGTCTCACACACAACAGAAACTCTTATCACGTGATGCATCTTCTCGCCTTATGCACATCGCAAATCACGTTATGCGTGCTGTAATTATTTTCCGTATTTTTTAATCAGATCGGATTATGATTTCCGATCCAGTAATTTAGGTCAGGATTGGACTGATACCGATACAGAATATCAGATCAGCACATCTCTAGTATGCAGTAGTTATTACCTACCAAAAGTGGTCAAGCAAAAAACAACCATTGACAAGGTCATGGATGCCCAAGGTTCAGTGATGCACGGGGTGTGAAGGCTAGTGCGTTGGGTGCGATCCCACAGAAGCGAACACACAGCACATCACAGCTTGTGCATGGGGTGGCTGCAGAGCCAAAAGTGCTTACAGTGGATACGTGAGCATCAGAGCTGCACCATGGTGAAATGGAAGAAATTGTGCATGCGTCACTTATGTGCGAGCGTCAGGATACAGTGTTGCACTTTAGGCAATGTTCTGCTAGTGTCCTGGCATAGAGGCCGCACCTCACAACTTACAGGATCGGCAGAAACACTGCCCTAAAAGAATGTATTTAACAACATTTTTATTACATTACACACATTTAAGGATTGAACTTAACACTACTTCAGTTAAGGATATTATTTCTTTTTACCTCAAAAACAGGGTCTCCAGTGAAACGGCTCAAAGCGGCAAACTCCAGGATGATGGTGCCTGCACAAGCAGTACAGGTATCTGTCTCAGTGCCTGTTCGAGTCTCAGGACCCTGAACTCCATGCCGCAAGTTGACCTAAATAATAAAAAAAAAAAGAATACAAAAGGGTCAGTACAAAACAGAACATTTAGGCCTCAGAACAGCTAGGTAACAAAAAAGATGTGTATATATGAACATATGTATATATAAGGCAGATGTGAAATTGCGTGTGTGTGTGTGCATGTTTGTACACTCACTCTGGGATAAGGGAGGCCACTGCTGGTGTTGAATGCAGGAAGTAGTCTAAGCCCTAGGTCTTTGGCCATCTCCAGGAGTTCATCCTGATACCAGAGCATGCCGTCACCTCTATCTTTCAGCATCACCGCCATGGAGTGACCCCCCAGCAGTCCTCTGCACACACACACACCCACACACAAAAATCCATCTGTTAAAAATGAATGACAGCTATCAATGTCATGTTAACACTAACTGATACATTAAATGATCTAGATGAAATGAGAGGATGCCAACTGCTCTTCTTTGTGAACCCTTTTTTTCCTTATATTTCCGCAAAAATATGACATATATAAATGATATATATATATATAAAAAAGGAGTATATATATATATAAAAATAAAACTCAACTGAGAACTGAATTAAATACAAAAATATCATACATGGCTGTTTATTTAATGGTAGAAAATGATTTCAATACAAAAGTATGGGAACCTCTAGCATTAGCCATTAATTTGAAGTTGAAGTTTTAAGTAAAGAACAGTAATCTATCAAAAGTCTGAAAGTCACCACTCCTAAAACGCTGACCAACAACATGTTTCGGTACAAAGATAGACCTAGACCTATTTTTAAACGCAGCACTGCATTTTTTTCTGTCTGTCAGAACTTATTCAATCTCAAACAGAGAAGTACTGTGATATTTTTGTCATAATGCCCACCCTGTGGTGTCTGATAATCTTCTTGAAACATTTAAATCTGGCTTTTGTTCTTAGAACAGTACTAAGACAGCTCTGTTACAGGGCCTCAATGACCTCATTATAGATAGTGACTTAGGTGCCCGAAAGTCAACGCATTTATTACAATAAATCATTCTCTCTCATTTTCTGGTCTTTGTTTAAGGCTTACATCACTATATATATAATGTTCTTGCTCTATGAGATCTGAAGTAGATACTGCATTGCAAGGTGTCATCTAGGGATCAGAGCTTGACCAAAGAGCTTTGACACAGTTTGTTTGTGCAAATGGAATGGGTGACAATTACAGCAATCAATTGATGAAACCTGATAATATCAGTTAAATTCGATGTTCTTAAGGACATGCTGGCAGCAATTAGCTTAAATTTGACACTAGCATGGTTGGGATTTGAACCCACAACCTTCTGATTCAAATCTCAATAATGATCGTGTCATCACTGAGGTACCCTTGAGCAAGGTACCATCCCCACACACTGCTCCCCGGGCTCCCCTCGTTGGGGGCAACTCCCTGCTTCACTTGGTGAATGGGTTAAATGCAGAGAAAGAATTTCACATTGTTCACAGAGTGCTGTGCTGTGGTGTTTATAATTATAATTACAATCATTATACATTTGCATGATCCTGTAAATGCTTAGAGCAAGAAAATAAGCCTTTTGTTTTGTTTATCTCTGCTCAGTCATCATAATAACATAACCAATAGGAAATAATCAATAGGAAAAGCCCTAATGACAATGCATCAACAATGATAATGTTCAACATTTCATCATCATTAGCAGCCTTCTAGTCACTGAAAGTGATCACTTGCTTACCCCAGCACTCGGATGTTGGTCTCAAACACTGACACCACAATGTCGTTGTCTAGACGCACGTCCTTCAGCACCCTTTTCACAGATTCCTCAAACTCCACCGTTTTATTCAACAGCTGGATGTCAAAGGCAGACAGTGTAGGATTTGTGATCAGTTCATACAAACAAAGATAGGATTCATACATTTCACTTAATTATTACTCACCACCAGCGTGTCAAGAGTGTCAATAAGGGTCAGTGAAAACCTGCCAAAGACACCACAGAGAGAACATGAAAAGTCTAGCCTTCCAAGCTTATAAGGGTATTTCACAAAGAAGGGATTTATGAGTAAGCTGGATTTAAGTCTAAATTTCAGTCTAAAGTGAGAAATTCACAAAAGGAATGTTGCTTTGCTCTCTTATAATTGGACAGGCTCAGTCTTAAATGAATGCTTCTTCTTACTCCAGACATAATCGATCGGCTAGGTCACGTCAATGAGTCTAAATATGTCTTATTTATATTAGTACCGAAGCTATAAGACTACTGTTACTAACAAACTCCAAAAGCTAATACTCACCCAAATAATTTCTGTATAAACAACCCTAAAAAACATCTCTCAATCTACTGAAACTGTATGCAGAGTAGTCAAACATTTTATATAATAAGGCCTGTTACAAACTGCCTCAGAACTAGGAGTGCTGATCTAGAATCAGTTTTTTCTGAAAATAACTGTCATAAACACAAAGTAATCTGATCCAAAGTCAGCCCCCTACAACTGTAAATATCAGCCCAGGTGTTATAGTTCACAACAAGTCATACTGTGTCCTAAACCACATTCACAAAGTTTTGTAGCTTAATGAAAACCTGGATGCAAGATGAGACATTTGAGGATGTATTTTTACAGAAACAATGAGTGAGTGTTGACTTTCAGTGCCTGTTAGTGTCTGTTTTGTCGCTTCAGTTAGTACTAAAAAAGCACACGTGGACACCAAACATGTCTTGATGGATCGACTGAGCACACGTGGAAGTTGTGCACATTTCTGCCTTTTTAACTACAAAACTACAAAAATACAAAACTGAGTAAATACCTCTAGGTATTTTCCAAAACTATCATAGCATTAAGATGATTTTCAGTTTTTCAAATGACACGCTATATGTCCAAAAGCACTCATTCATTACAACACAGATGTTCACTTGCACACAAAGGGCTTGTATAATCTACATAGAAAAGCACTGCAAACAGAAACGAGCAGCCAACGGTCGCCATCTATACATGAGCACAAAGCAGCACTCATCTGTGGAGCAGTGGAACAGCGTTCCCTGGAGCTCCATTCAATACCATTGCGATGAGTTTAAATGGCATTTGATTTAAAACTAATTGCAGTACCTGATCGTACTAACCTGGCTGAACGCAACAAAACTCTACGGAAATTATTCACCATCAAGCATAAGGTCTACTCTGAAGAATAGAGGCTGTTACTGCAACAAAAGTGTATGAACAAATTTCTTATTCATACACTCAATTTCAGATATAATTCCAGATGAGCAGGTGTCTACAAACTTTTGGCAAACAGTGTAGTTTTTACAATCAACACTACTATTGATATTTTATTAAAAACTAGCAACACCTGTAGGAAACCCCTGTCTGGCCTACTTGATCCATCAAATACATTTTTTCTGAGTGTATCCTACATACTGCATCCGGACCAATGTCACCATTCATCCGGATTTTCTGTGTTTCTCTGGACTTACTTCCCCAAGGCGTCATCCACATCTCCTCTACTGGGTTCCAACCCTCGTACTCGTCCTCGACATGTCAAAGGCATCAGCTCATCTGCTGGGTAGGCATGGTCCTGAGAGAGAATGAGTAAGAGAAGAAGGAATAGAGGGGAAGAGAGGAAAGGAAAAGGTACAAGAAAGGGAGAGACCAAGCATGACAGAAGAATTAAAGGAAGATAAAAAGGTAAGACAAAGAAAGAGACAAAGAAAAAGGAGGAGAGAATTATACAGCAAGAGAGAGCGATAAGGGGACAAAGAGGTAATGGAAAAACAGAGTAAATAAGTGGAGAAGGAGAGTGAAATGGAAGGAGAGAAAGTTAAAAAAAGTAATAAAAAGAGAAAATGATAAGAAATGACAGATTCACCAATGGTCTCTGTATTAGTTACAGCTCCACAGCCCCCTCCCTCCCTCAATCCCAAAACACACTTCCAAATGGCACACTGGGGCATTAGCTGAGTCTAGCCTACACGTGGCATTATGTTTCAAAACCCTATGAAAAGCCACCCAGAGCCTCTAAGCTTAGTAATGTGTCAGCGACAAATAAAGAGGATTTCAGTCTTATGAACTCACTGGGGAACGGGTCTACGCATTAAAACTGTATTTTTACACAGAAAAGACACAGACATGTGAAAATACACCTAACCAAAACAGACAAATCTTATTTTAGGACAAATTAGGGCATTTCTTAGACAATGCAGGGCCGGGCCGCTTATGTTATCAATGCTAATCTCTACTGAGGTGTTTGCTGACGTGACACAAAAGGCTGACCAAAGCCGTTGCGTCAGGACTCAGCTATATAAATATAGATTTTTTCTGTTATAAATAACATTTTTCTTAGACATGTTCTTTGCTGTGACCTTAAATGCTCCTGGTAAGTGCTAGTTCCCAAAATATTAAAAGTTGCACTATGGAAATATAACTGTTACATCACTTTTTGAGAACAGAGAAGTGATGTAGCTGCTTTTACCATGTAATTCTGATAAGCGTGGTCAAACATCTCAACCACCTGATTCCTGTAAGAGAAAACAAAGTATTGTAAGTACAGATCACATTTTGCCACTCACAAGTTGACAAATCACAAAAAAGTGAAAGAGCAGATGTCTAATGAACAGACTACACACCTCAGTCTGTGCTTCTCGTCTCTGGTCATGGTTTGGGAGAGCCGGATGCAGAACCCCAGCAGTAGCAGCACAAAAGCAGGAGACATCATCGCTGGACGAAACATCCACAACCTCCACATGACTCTTATATAACACACTGTCACAAAAAGCAGCCTCTAACCATGACTGTACTCAACAAGTCATCCTGTCTAGCGGCCACTTTTGAGTCTATGCTGCCTTATGAGCCAACAGAATCCATTTCCAAAACATATTTAAACTCTGTAATGGTTAACATACACAAAACACCACTAATCACCACGTTCCAGCTGACTCCCTCGTTTACCTGTCAGTGATCCATGTTGACAGAAAATGGCTCTTCTAAGCAATCTTTCAAGTATTTTAGTTCTATTGCCTCGCAGTGCACAAAACAAATGTACACAAACTTTAAGCTTAAACAAGGGTCTTTTATCATTCCAAAAGGATCCCTTCTAAAGGATCACCATATCTCTCCGCCACACCTGCCTGCCTCTACAGATCCCGGACCTACTGTACACACCTGACACGCTGGCATGTTACACGCCAGTGACACAACACAAAGTACACAACCTCAAACGTCCAAGTAAAACAAGCAGAGGGAGGGTCTGGTGTATCAGTTTAAGCAGACTGAAAAAGCAGCTGCCAGGAATTATCACCCTAGTAATTCACGTCACTTTAAGTTACGCTACAGACGATATTGGTCTGAAACTATCCTTGAAGAAAAGAATCACACTTTTATCAGCTACTTTCACCTGAAAACAGGTGAGCAAATACCAGCCTGGATTGACAAGCCACCGAAACGTAACGGTCTATGCAAGCAGAATCTTCCGTATTTGCCTTGCTTTCCATTTAACCGATCATGGCAAAACTCAAGAACCCCAAGAAACACTGACAGTGAAGCTGAGACCCTCTCCGACTAATGTAGTTAATAACGACGGCTCATTTCTGCTGATCTGGTGTCTGACAGCTGGGTTTGTTGTCCCAGTCCCAGCCCTAGTGCTGCGCTGTTCCAGGTCCAGCAGGCTGAAGGGAAAAGCGACTGCTAGCTCACTCTCTGGCTAATTACCCAGACCAGACGCTTGTAGAGCTCAGCCGTGAATGAGGAGTCAATTCGGGTTGATGTTGAGCCTCCTGAAAAGCAAGGTCTACCCCCTGTCCGTGCCTCATGTCAAATAAACTCGAGTACTCCTCGATTTGATGGCTTGGTGGCTAAATCACCGGATGCAGCTTCAGTAATTTCTTCAGAAACAGACGTCACACGTCCACATCCGGGTAACACACAACCTGACGTCGGCTGTTTTCTTTTTACATGAAAAATGTTTTTTTCTTTTACCGTTTTATCGAAACGAACTAAGTTACGTTATTAGCGTCTGTCCGCACATTATATGTATGTAATATTTTGTTAAAGCTTCACAAAAAGTCTGAATACTGTTTTCTGTCACAAAACCACCAAAAAGAGCTTTCACTGGACAACGTGTTACAGCTCTAAACGCTGATATGTCCGTTTTTGCTCCTTAATGTGTAGCGTTTTTGGGGTACACTTTTACCTTCGTTCGTGTTTTTTGCGCCAAACATACAGTCATCAAAAAAGACTTTTTGTCAATGGAAATGTAAACAAGATTTTTTTTTGTGACTGACAGCAAAGCTGACCTATCGCAATATCGGTTATACATAGGACACGTCCACTACCCCGCCCCGTTGAGTGCTGTTGGATTGCGTCTCCTACAGAAGAACTACAATCTGGTTACGGACTACACTTCCCGAGTCTGCACGTGACTACCGTATGGCTTCACTAATAACTAATGAAAATTCAGTGAACGGTTAGATGCTGCTGCGTTCTGGCTGTAGCTCCTCGGCAAGGAAAGACGGAGAGGACCGATTGGAATAAATAGGCAAATATATTCGGACAAGCGGTATGTTTATTGAATTCAGTCCTTTACTTTTGGATTTCTGTCGTTCAGTACACACACAGATGCACTGAGGGTAAAACAGTCAGCTTTATGTTTATTGAATTGAGTACTGTTAGCTGTCCCTGTACTTTTGGATTTCTCTGTTCAGCACACACATCCAGATGCACTTGAGGCAAAATAGTGTTGTGTTGTCACTCATCGGGTTTTTTCTTAACAGCAGGACTCCTCAGTAAGCTGGGTAACTTATATTAAAAGTGAGAAATGAACATGTAGGTGTATATGTGTAGTTTATGAGTGTGTGAAAGAACTCATTAGTTGGACACCTGTGTGACCGCACCTGATTTGTTACTGTGTAACTAAAGACAAATTCCTTCAATGTAATCTACTATGTAACGGAAGGCAACAATCTTTGACCAGTAAAGTCCAAATGTGATTCTAAGTGTCCAAGAGAAACCCTGGACCACTTCTCCTTTCACTCAGACCTTTGGTTCGCGAAATCCTTGAGACACTTCTTCATTCATTTCGTCACTTTATAATGGAAGGGGAAAAAAAGGATTTGTCTTATCAGCATTCCTCCTGGATACCTAGATGAGATGTTGTCTGTTTTGTGTTGTGTAGCAGGGATGTCTCCTGGTATGGGGCAGCTCAGTGGGCTGGTAGCAGCTACCTTCACTCCAGTCACTCCAGAAGGGTAAATCAAGTTTTTCCTCTTAATTTTAAGATTTAGTCTGTGAATCACAATTGGTGCATTTTCCATCTCCAAAACTTAGTGTCGTCAGTAAGGGTGTAAAGATTTCAACACAGTATCAAAAGATTATATAGAGCGCATCTGAGGGAGGGTCCTTTTGTTTCCATCCTTTGTAGAAACCCGCATCAGTGACAAAAAAAACAGAATAGTAATTAAATAATGTATAAAAACGCATTAGTAATAAAGTGGTGATCAACAATGCAGTTCAGTTGGATAATAAACCATTTTTACATTTGTGATCAAATGCGTTAGTGAGATCCTGCTGATGTTCCTCCGGTGTAGTCCCCACTCTAGAATTTAACTACAAATAGCTGTGGAAAAGTATTTTACACATTCAGAACCATAACACTTACATTTTTATGGAAAATGTTTAGAATTGTCCTCAGAACCCCACAACTGAGACAATTGGCAATTAGAATCAGTGGGGGCAGCCCAATAGTTTTGGGCACATACAAGTGGGAAAGAAAGAAAGAAACAAAGTAAGAAAATGTCACTAAACGTATTGCATTTTCTGTTCTGCTATTGTGTTCAGTGAGCTTAACCTGCCAATAATCGGGCCGTATATTGACTATTTGTTGGAGAATCAGGGAGTGCGCAGTGTGTTTGGTAAGTACTACATGTGCAGAGAGACAGAAAGATTTTATTGTTTTATTATTAGTCTAATCTGTCTGATCTGTCTGTACTTGTTTGGTCTAGTGAATGGGACCACTGGAGAAGGCTGCTCTTTCAGTCTGGAGGAAAGGAAGCAGCTGGCAGAGGAGTGGTGTCAGCAGGGCAAGGGGAAGTAAGCACAAATTCTTTAATGGAGAGAACCACTTTCACTGTTGTGAATTACATATACTGTGTCAGCAATTAATTTGTCCTGGTTGTGTGTGTGCGTGTGTGTGTGTATTTTGTTAGACTTGACCAGGTCATTGTTCATGTTAGCTGCTTGAATGTAAAAGACTCTCAGGAACTGGTAAGCATTCTGCTGACTGTGCTTTTTCTTATTCTACGTCACACTGTCAAAAAAATATTTTCCAATTAGGTCTATTAAAAAAACACCACTTCAGCTTCATACTGATTTAATATAACTGCAGTTCTTACTGACAGACTGTAAGTAAAAACCTTCACACATCGCAGATTCATACTGGAATAAAATCACTCTACACTTCTTACTATCAGGCTGTAAATACACACACACACACTGCAGATTCATACTGGATAAAAATCACTCAGCATTTCTTATTGTCAGACCGTAAAAACTACACGCACTGCAGATTCATACTGGGTTAAGTATACAGATCCTTCCGTGGTAACCAATCTAGCTCCTAAAGGACTTATCTTTAACCCTTTAAGCGCCAGAAATACTGGATTTTGACATCAATATTTCAAAAGCTTGTGGCTTAAAACAGGTTAAAGATAGAGACTTACTGTAAATTAGAAAAATGTTGGGCATGACCCAAAGTTTATGTGGGGTATAAATATACTTATGTAATTTGCATATTATGACATCATCATGACGTTTATACACCAACAGGCTAAAGCTACTCACAGCCCCATTTCTCTCAATCGAAGTACTATATGTCTGCCAACTAGTGGTAGGGAATACAAATGCAGTTTCACATGATATTTGTAACTACATTCTATGTTATTCATGATGACGTCTTGTCGCAATTCTGCGACTTTGGCGCTTAAAGGGTTAACTTCACACTCTGTGAAGATAATAGTGTAGCACATTTGTTTGAGCTGATACATTTAGGAAGATCTAAATGGAGGCTTCAGCAGGAGCTACAGTAGAGCTACAGTTGCTGCACACATTACATCCGCACACAGTTGCAATAAGTAACTATGATGATAAACATATCACTGTTGGTTAAAGTTGTAGGGGGTTTGGGGTTTTTTCTTTACAAAGTTTGAACCTTCTGAGCTTTGGCGTACTGTAACGCTCACTGTTCCACTTCCACGCCAGTGCTTTTCTGCACGTGCAGAAACCCAGTGGTTTCGGCTGACATTTCAAAATGAGGAAAAGTGTCCCGTGTTTCCTGCAGGCTCGACACGCTGCCTTGAAAGGAGCTGACGCCATTGCAGTTAGCGCCCCCTTTTTCTTCAAACCAACCAATGCAGGTTTGAGATCTTTCCTTTTCTGTTTTGCACACTTTCTAATTTTTTGCATTAAAATATCTTTCAAAGTCAAAGTGAACTTTCAGTACCTTAAAGAAACCAAGACTGAACCATTTTTATGCACTATTTTCACTATACATTTATGCACAGTGAAATCATTTAATTGTTCAGAATGGGTTGATTTGAAAGGGTACATTGTAGAAACACTTACTGATTTAAATTTCTTTACAGTGGCAATGAGGGGAACCAGGAATTTTCATATCTACAATGCAAATATAGGCATTTTACTTACTATTCAGAGCAAAATCCTATCACTAATCACTGTTTCTCAACTTTAAACTTTATATAATAACTTGGAAGTTTAGTGAACTCTGGTTCCTATATGTACAATATAAATCACTTCCAACCTCTCTTTATCAGTTAAAACGAAACAGGCTGCTTTTGTTATGTCTTTTGAGACTGATATATGTAAATGACCTCTGTTCTGATAAGCTGTCCCGTATTATGGCTATTTCAAAAAGTAGCCCAGGTTGAACGTTGTAGGTTATTAGTAATATTAGGAAGTTTCTCCCTAATCTTAGGGAGTTTTTCCTTGCCACTGTCGCCGTCACCCTTGGCTTGCTCATCAGAGACATTTCATTCACACACATTCATACACACAAAAATTTCTCTCATTTTGTGAAGCTGCTTTGTGACAATGACCATTGTTAAAAGTGCTATATAAATTGAATTGAATTGAATTAATATTTGTCTACTAGTATAGGTTTTCCTGTGACTTTAGTAACACCTCTTGCATCCATTTCCTTAGAGGCGCTGAGGAGGTTTCTGAAGGAAGTGGCATCAGCAGCACCAGAACTTCCATTCTACTACTATCACATACCCTCCATGACAGGAGTGACCTGTACGTGCAGCACACACTCCATTCACCCTCACTTCAAAATGCACATAGCCATGGGTTTAAAGTAATAGTCTGTGCACATTAGGATTTTTTTCTGCCAACTTCCCCATTACCCCAAATATAGGCAATCAGCCATGACATACTTGGTGCCTGAAGTTTGTCATAATATTAATTATAGCAGAATTTCTGCATTTGTTTTGAGACCGAATTGTCCTGCATGTCTTTGGATGGTTATCTTTGCAGCTCTCTATTCAGAAAATATAAACCAGACATTAAACTGTGCTTCGTGTGCTTGACCTCTGTAGCAGTGCTGGCATAACTGATGATAACAGCTGATCCCAAAAGTAGCCTGAACATTTAATCAGCAAAGGCCTTTAAATAGACCAGTTATTTAAAAAAAAAAAAGAGTCATAGATGATTTAGGTCAGTCATAGGTGATTTAGTCGAATCCAAAATAAATTCTTGACCAGCAACTCTTCATCGAAGCTAAAAGAGTAGCGATGTCTCAGTAGTCATATCAGTCTTTTCTGCCGGTCTCTTCTGAAAAGTTGAATAGCAGTTTTAAACTTGACAGTGCAAAAATCAGAT
The DNA here is from genome assembly GCA_037974405.1 of Brachyalestes nurse. Classification (NCBI taxonomy): domain Eukaryota; kingdom Metazoa; phylum Chordata; class Actinopteri; order Characiformes; family Alestidae; genus Brachyalestes; species Brachyalestes nurse. The sequence goes on from JBBPCY010000018.1 coordinate 18,395,464, forward strand.
CTGTTTATTGCACAGAGCTCACAATTTACAACGCATATTAAATACAGCCACATTTAAATAGAACTATTTAAGATATAGCTTATAATGCTACAGAAAGTGTGAGTGTGATTACACTGAATCTTTGTGAAATTTGTGCAAGTGAAAAAATAAACATGACAGTTCAGAAAGCCAAGACACGTCTGCAGTCCAAATTCTGTAGTTTACTGATGCTACAAAGCTAAAAATTGTCAATAGTTTCCCAAATCATCTCTGTAGGTATGCACAAAAAAAGGAACCAGGACTAGGGAGGGGAAAGACTGGTGTAGGATGCAGTATTACTAACTCGGAGTTAAAAATAAACAAAGGTGTGTGATGCAGAAGCGCCATTGTGCTCTTGTGGTAGAAAAATGCAAATGAGCACAGTTACAGAAATGACGTTCCCCACTGTGGTCAGCATGCTGCCACAACATGTTCATCACTGTGGCCCTGAATTTTTACTGTACTTTTGTCCGAGTTCATAGGTAACAGTGTGTCATACGTTGTCACAAACACATAAGCAAGTCTATTTCAGGCCCTGTTCATTCCTGGCATTAATGTGTCTTGGGTGATTGCAAGAGAGCCTGAAATGCAAAGTTTTTACACCTGGCATTTTGAATCCATATCCAGTGACTGTTTGTTATCGAATTTTAATTAATTCATGCAGATTTTCTGCATTTGTTTTGAGACCGAATTGTCCTACAGGTCTTTGCTTGTGTTGCATTAGCCTGGCTTGCTCAGATAGCAAGCAATTTCCAAACTTGGTTATTACTATGACAGGTTGATATGGGTGGTACTTTGATACTCTTGAGAACGCATGAAGACACTTTAGTGTTCGCACTACAAATGCAATGTGGTCAAATGTGTCCCTGACCACCTCGGAAGATCGTCTGAGCGATCGGACAATGATGCGTCTCCATGTATGCTGTTCACACTTGAATGCTGGCCACGTGATCGGATCTCCTAAGGCACATATTATCGCAGAGACTCAGCAACTCAATGTGGTTTGAGGAAAGTGTGTGATGATTTAGGAACGCAGTTTATACGGTGTTAATTTGTGGTGTGTAAGTTTCCATCTATATCAGCTATATTAGCCTCACATCTCCAGTGCAAAACTAAAGAAGCACATAACAAAAACCAAATATGTCTTGGCTGATGGACTGCATGCAATATAACGAGGAAAACCTTTTTATATAATAGTAAAGCATTTGCGTTAAAAACTCATGTCAACCCAGTATTTCTTTTCTTTCCCCTTCTCTTCTCTCTTCATCTTTAATCCAATTCATCTCTCAGTGGAGGTGAGAGACATTCTGGATGGCATTGAGAATCATGTTCCTGGGTTTAGAGGGATAAAGTTCAGTGGAAATGATCTGAGAGACTTGGGCCAGTGTATCTGTTACTGTCGTCCACGCAGCTGGTCTGTCCTGTATGGAGTGGACGAGGTACATACCTTCTCCTTCATTTGTCTTTTCTTTGTCCCTCAATCATTGTGCAGCTTCCTAATTCCCAGTCATTTACATGAGCTAAATAAAATAAAACCGCTCAGTCTTTTACCATGTTGTTGGTTTATCTTGGTTTATGTTTATGCCAATGCTAGTATTGATTAATGCTGTTTGTATCACTAAGTATCTCCTGGGCGCAGTGGCGTTAGGAGTAAATGGGGCCATCGGAAGGTCAGTTTTTTCCTTTTTAAACTTGTTATAATTGTATATTCTATTTTTCATGGATTCATCAGAGCCATTACCTTTAGTTCTTCCTCACAGTGTGCCTCATTGTCTCTGATGTGTGGCTGTGATGTGTCTGTTCCTTTTATCTATTGATGAAATGCAGTTTTTTTTTGGGATTTTTATCATTACAGTTGTTTCAGTCTCTCTACATTTTCTCATCAGTACGTACAACTACCTGGGCAGCACCATGAACAGGATGCTGAGTGCTTTTGAGAATAAAGATATTGATCTAGCTAGGAACCTTCAGGTGGGTCTCACTTTTTTAAATAATCTGTAGCCTTTTTATAAAACCATGTTTATTTCTTTACTTGACTCATTTTACAAGTGTATATTTCTTTTTTCTTTTTTATTAATAAGGCTATAAACCTGCACACTGCAGTGAACCACAATTACAATAAAGTTTATCTTAATTTGTCTTTGGTCATATGTCAATGTTTCTCTCTTTCTCCTTTTCAGTTTAAGATGCAGGAAGTCATCACATTCGCCATCAGTTTAGGTGAGTTCACAACATCAGCCCCTTAAATAAAGTGGATCTACACTTTAATTCCTCACTCTCATAACTACAAGATTACGGATTAGTTTCTTTGCCGAGACATTTGACTGTAGTTAGTGAAAACGAAATACAATTAATGGGCCCATAGCATGTAAAACTGAATGTTCCAGGCTTTATTGTGCTTTAATATAAAAGTTGTTGTATGTATGAGCTTAACGTAAATGTTTACGTTTTTTGAGGCTGTCACAATTACTTGGTAGTAGTAAACTGCTTAATCGATGTAAAAGAAATTGAGCGATTCAGGCGTGTCTCATTTCTATAAATCGGCAAAATAAAATGTAAAAATACTCAGTTGCAATATGAACTCTTGCAGCTATTCTTTTTAATTAAGCCTATATATTTTAGGGGTGTAACGGTACAGAAAGGTCACGGTTCGGTTCACTCTATAGTTCTGACATCACGGTTCGGCACGGTTCACGATACAGTGAAGTTAACTAACAAAAAGTTCTAAAGCATGAGGCTTGGTTTGTTTTCGTTTATTTTAAATAAACAGCAGTATTTTAACCAGTAAACGCACACACTTGCTTATATTTTCATGTATGTGTAAGGCAGCAGAAGTGTTACGCCAGTAGGTGGCACTATTGCACCACA
>JBBPCY010000018.1:18398449-18413991 GCA_037974405.1 Brachyalestes nurse
ACTCTCTCACTCTCTCTCTCTCTCTCTCTCTCTCTCTCTCTCTCTCTCTCTCTCCCTCCCTCTCTCCCTCCCTCCCACCAAACACTTTGTAGTCAGTGCATCGCGTCATTCTGAATACTCCACTTTGTAGATTTATTCATATCAAATGATATTTATTTCAAGATTGAAGATTCAAGATGTTTATTTGTCATTTGCGCATGGGACCAACAGTCCATGCACATTGGAATTCTTGTGCAAAGCTCTCTGAGTCAAGTTACATTTTTGAGAGGTAGAAAGGACAAGAAAATAAAGCAGAGAGTAGAGCAATCTACTAATAGTATATACTATATAAAAACACTACAAAGAGGGTGGTAATATCTACACAAGGAGAAACTGTTGTTTTTTTTTTAATAAATACAAGTAATACATGTATTTTGTTTGTGTGCTTTTTAGATCAGATGTTTTGTTTTGTAATTTAGGTAACATAAGTGGTTCACTTAAAGGCACACTGTTCCCCGGGCCCTGTGTTCCTAGCTGCCCGCTGATTCTCTTGGCAAATGGGTTAAATGCTGTTCACGCTGTGGTGTGTTCAAGTACGATAAATGGAAACTTCACTTTTAACTAAAAGATACAACACAGCTGAAAATATCATGTAGCGACTCTGGGCAAAGCTCATCCAACCTCACAAGTGTTTTTGTGTCACACCTGCTTCAGTGGTTTCTGGCGGCAACATACTGTTACCTAGAATAATGCACACAAGTACAGACTATAAGATGGTGGCTGCTGCTGGTTTTACCTCTGCATAACACTTTTGTCCATGTTTAGAGATGTTTCAGCATTAATTCAGTAATTACTACTATCAGTTATTCAGTAACTGCTATGAAACTGCCAAGTTATCTAGATATGACAGTGAGGAACTAACGAATGGAAGCTTGAGGTTACCGAATGAATTCCTCATGTGTATGAACTTCACTTTGTTTGTTAAATGTCATGTCTGTAAAATTAGGCTGAGGTAAACATGATCATCAGTATCACTGCTGCATTGAGAATAGTCCAGCAACCAAACCAATCTAACAAACTTTGTCTTCTGGCAAGAAACTGAACACAGAGGAAAGACTAGAGGATGATTACCACAAACTGTGCAGCATCTAATGAGCTATTACCAATAACTTTACATCTCCAGGATGGGCAGACAGGTTAGATGTGTCTAATGAAGTGGAAAATAAGTGGACACACGATTTAAAAACTGTGATTCACAACAGCACACACACTAACATGCCACTACAATGTCACTGTCACTGCTACGCTGAGAATGCTCCGCCACCTAAATAATGTCTGCTCACTAGTAGTCCTGAGAGGGTCCTGTCCATTGAATATGGTAAAGTGGTCTAACAAATGATGCAGAGAAACAAAGAAATTGTAAACTAATGGACAGTGAGTAGATGGCACTAACTGTGAACAGGGCCTATTTTAGAATGTAGCCTACTGTCACTATCACAGAAAAGCTTTTAAAACGGCAGTAAATATGTGAAAAAATCAAACTCTGTACATCCCAGAAGAACTTGTGGCAGCTTGTGGGCCCTGCTCTGCTGTGCTGTCTCGTCCTGTGCGGTGGGTTTGTGCTGCAGGTCATGTGACTGATCCATGCAGGTGCTGTCAGCATTGTGCCCACCAGATGAGAGAGATGTGTAGGGGTCCGAGCTTTAAAATACAAGAATGAAAAACAAATTCCTTTCCTTTGTTTAAGTAACAGTTTGATGTACTGTCTTATTGTTTGTGAAGAAGCAATGGCTGGAGCAAAATAAAATAAATTGCATGAGGAATCATGATGCATCTGTCTTTGCTCATTTCATGACAGAACTGACTAAATTAACAAATATTTGGACATTTTAGACTGAATTCATTGAGGTGACAGTGTTATCCATACATAAATTCAACAAAAGAAAAACTCAGCTTTACTTAACTAAAACTTCACTCCACAAACTGCCACAGCAGAACAGTGGTAGTGGCAGTAAGCAGTCAGATTTGCATATGCACTGCACAGGCCATCGCCATCCAAATATGATGTGCTGTTCCAGACTGCTGGGAAGGACATGGATCATTAGTCTTCCAAAGGATTCATGCATTTTGAACAAGTAAATTAGAAAAGACTTGTGTTAAAGGAAAAGTGACAAAACAGTCTGTTTAATTAAGGTATAAAGAGGGATTGGAAAATGATCAAGTAAAAGTGTAAAAAAAAAAAAAAAGAAAGAAATTTCTACATTACTATTATTCACTGCCTGTGTTTCCTGACTTGGTTATGGGGGTATTTCATAAAGCAGAGTGAGTTAAGCCAGGTAAGACAAGCCTGTCCAAGAGCTGAAGCACACCCGTTGTCGACAATCCTCAACTTTAGCTTATCAGGCTAACTGAGAAACCCTGCTTTGTGGGAAAAAAAACTGTACAGACCTGTCATTTAGCATTCTTCTACAACAGCTTACAGCACTGTCTTACAACACTGAAAGGTTACACACACACAAATGAACAGGAACGAAGAGACAATTATAAATGTTTGACAGCCTTTCATACACCCACACAGTAACTGCTCACTTCTCAGTTCCAGTGAGCAAAGTTCTCAGCATAAATCTCAGTAAAAGTGGTTGTGCTGCTGCAGGTGATGAGCTGTACAGCAGCTGTACAAAGGAAGGAGGAAGAGGAGGATAAGGATGAGTGTGTGGAGTGGGGGTGTGAAGTGCAGGGCTTCTGGTGTGTGTGTGAGGAGAGAAAGTGTGACTCACGCACACCAGTGCTTTCTGAGGATACCTGCCTCGACACACCGAGTAAGAATGCATATTCATTTGAACAAGAAGCTCTGTTGTTCTAGAGTCTTAACTCACGGGCACATGCCACAGACATTAGTAATGGGAATTAGTAATGAGACATAATAAATGGGAATTTGGTTTGATTGTGTTTCAAAAGAGTGAACTCATATTTACAGCGAAATGCAATGCACCATACAAAATGTTCTTTGACTTGTTGAGACATGCACGAGACCTCTGAAGGTGTGCTTTGGCATGTTGTGCCATTAAGTCCTTTAAGTCCTGGTATTTGTGAGGCAATCAGACTAGCTTATCCAGCACATCCCACAGATACTCAGTCAGACAAGGAAATCTGAAGGCCAAGTCAAGACTCTTCGTCATGATCCTCAAACTATTCCTGAACAATGTGTGTAATGTCACAAGGCGCCCTGCTGAAAGAGGCCACTGCTACTGGAATGCTGTTGTCATGAAGAGGTGTACTTGGTCCATATCAGTGTTTAGACAGGGTGTACATGTCAATGTAACAGCCACATCATTGCTAGGACACAAGGTTTCCCAGTAGAACGCTGCCGAGAGCATCACACTGCCGTGCAATTCCTCCTACAGTACATACTGGTGCTGTCTCTACACCAGGTAAGATACAAACATGCACCTGGCTGTCCACATAATGTACAAAAAAGCAATTCATCAAACCAGGTCACCTTCCTCCATTGCTTCTTGGTCCATTTCTAATGCTTACCTGCCAATTGTGCCAATTCTAATGCAGATCTGATAATCTAACAGGTTTTGATGGTTTAAAGTAGTCAAGCCTATTTTTGTATTTTTTGTTATTCTAAATATTAAAATCAAGATTTTCATTTTATTGCAAATGCATTTCAGTTCCAAATATCGGTTACCAGCCTTCTTGATTACTAATAATCGGTATTGGGCGACTCCTAATAAAAACCTTTGCATTACATGCAGGGTGGCAAATCTTGCCAGCTTTGTCAGGCAAATACCCACTTAGATACTGAGCCAGCCATTTTTGTCACTTCTTTCCTTCACTCGGTTTCTCTTTCCCTCTTACTTTCTCCCTCTCTGTCTTTCTGGAGTGTTTCTCTTTCTCTCCTTCTTCCCCCTCTCTGACCTTCTCTCTTCCCTCCCCTGACCTTTTTTTCCTCTTTCCTATACTCTCAGAGAAGGCCCTGTGTGGTAACGTGACCTGTCCTGAGACTCAAACTAAACCGTGTCCTGCTGGCTCCTGACTCTCCCACACTTTTACCCCTTCTGGACACTGCTGTCCTCTAGTGGCTGCTCAGTGCACCTGCAACTTTCAGCTCTGTTCTCCAGAACCACCAACCTGCCCTGAGGACACCCAGCTCAAACTTGTTGTCAAGGGCGACGGGTACCCTGGCACCAGCTGCCATCATTATGAGTGTGTAAGTCATGAGGACTGATGAGTCCTGCCATAAAAAGATGGACGTTAATCTCACATGATTCTTTCATCATTTCTGAGTGCTTAACATTGACACTGTAAAATAAACTGTGTTATGAACCATCTGTAGTTATGGATGATCAGTAGAGGCGCCATGTCAGCTCACTAAAGCTCTTTTGACTGAATGCAATCAAATCCTCACTGTGTCTACTGTGAGGTGCTGTGACTACAGCAAAAGGAGGTGGGGTATGTAAGAAGCATTACTATTACCCTTGATTTGTGGGAAAAAAAATCTTGAATGAGCAAGGTGCCTATAAACTCCTGGTCATGCATTAAGATCCTAGTGCTACACATTCTCCTTCAGGATTTTTGGTAGAGAGCAGAATTCATGGTTCCATCAATCACAGCAAGACGTCCAGGACCTGAAGCAGCAAAACATCCCCAGACCATCACACTACCACCACCATGTTTTACTGATGGCATGATGGCTTTTTCTGAAATGCTGTGTTACTTTTACGCCAGATGTAATGGGACGCACACCTCCTAAACTTTTGTTTCATCAGTCCGCAGAATATTGTCCCAAAAGACTTGAGCTTCATCAAGATGTGTTTTTTGCAAAAGTGAGAAGAGCCTTTATGTTCTTTTTGGTCAGAAGTGGTTTTCGCCTCAGAACTTGCCATGCATGCCATTATTTTTTCACATATGGCCATGTAGGTTTGGATAGTTTTTTCCTTAATAAATAAAATAATCACTTAAAAACTGCAAGTAAACTTGTGTTTACTTGGGTTATCTTTGTCTAATATTTAAATAAATCTTAAACATTTAAGTGTGACAAACATGCAAAAAAAAAATAAGAAACCAGAAAGGGGGCAAATACTTTTTCACAGCACTGTATGTATATTCTGCTATCAAAATTAACTGAATATGCATGGCAGTTGGGCACAAGACAATTATATGAGCCTAACAGCTTGCATTTTGTCATTTAATATTGCAGACTCTAAATAATGCAACAGAGCGCTTAGATTTCTGTAATTTGCACAAAGAATTGAACTTTCATTTCATTCGAGCATATCCCAAATGCACAGCAATCTTGGGAAAAAAATTACATTTTTATCATTGGAGCATCAAATGGCATGGTGGGAGGGCAGAAAACAACAAAAAAAATTAATGCCGCGTAAGGACTACCCTAATATATATATGAGAGAGAAAATTAGTTATTCCTGTAAGTGCAAAAACTGCCAGATTTGAAAGTAGTCGGAACTATTCACAGTCAAGGGGGAACGCGAATCTTTCTCCGGAGCAATAACACAGTAGCACAACCTGGGCACGTATATCCGGCCAGCTCAGCGAGTTAGTGTTGGAAGAAGGGAGAGAAACTCCAGCACAAACACAGAAAACACAGAGAGACTCGGAGAAGATGGTGCTGCTGACTATGATCGCCCGTCTGGCGGATGGGCTGCCGCTGGCCGCGTCCATGCAGGAGGACGAGCAGGTCTCAGTTCTGTATTTTCTCCGGTTTGTGTGTTGATCTGACGTGGCTGAGCTGGTTACTGCACCGCGCTGAATTACAGATAAACATTTCACGTTGGCGTCGTTTTGTATAAAGGCATTTCTATATTTCTGTGCTTCAGTCTGTTTTTCAGTGCTAATAGTGCCCCCCTGTCATCATGTTTAGCTTCAAGGGAGGCTGAATATTTCACTGTTCAGTGTTGAGACTGAAAATGTGGACCATGCTCCTCAGCTCCTTACAGACTTCATTCATTCATTTGAGTCTCCCTTGCGTGTATTGTTTGTATGTTTTCGCTTTTTTAAATAGTGTCATTTTGGCAGGACAATATTATTCTTTTGGATAGATATACGATTTTATGATGTATGAACGTGTGATGTCATAAGTTGACAGGGCCTGTCATGTTGCAAGACGTGTCCTCCTGAGCTGCATTACTCATGCCCATGTGTACAGGTGTATTACCTAATGTGTCATCATTTTTTAAATAACCCTACATCCCGCTGGTGGCCTAGTGGTTAGGGTGTTGCCCCTGTGACCAGAAGGTTGTGAGTTTGAATCCTAGGACAGCTAGTGACACCACTGAGGTACTCTTGAGCAAGGTACCGTCCCCATTCACTGCTCCCAGGGGCTGTTTTGCAGCCCACTGCTTCACTTGGTGAATGGGTTAAATGCAAAGTAAAAATTTCACACTGTTCACACTGTGTGCTGTGATGTCATGTGTTCATATGTGACTATAAGGGGCCACTGTACTTTCTGATGCACAGTTCTCTTCCATACAACCAATTCCTCCTCTAGATCTTTGCCAGAATGCTGTTGAAGGGTTTATCAAGCCCTGGCACATGCTCAGATGGGGCCTTGAGCACTTTTTGCCTTCAGATTCCACCAGCGCCCTCTTTGCACAGTTATTATACAGGTTAAGTTTTATATTGCCTTTGCTGTTCTTCAAGATCAGCTTTGGCAAAGCAGGGTCACCTCAGCCTCGCCCTAAGAATAGAGTGTGTGGGTTTGTTTGCTTTCCAAGTGCTTCATAGCTTTTGGATACCCCATCAGGTGCAGTACTGGGGCAGCTGGTCGCCTGGTGGTTAGGCAGTTGCCTCTGCAATCAGAAGGTTGTGGGTTAGAATCCCAAGAATGCACAGAACAATTTCACAGTGTTCACACTGTGTGCTGTGGTGTGTTCATGTTTGACAAATGGACACATTACACCAGACACCTCAGCCAACTGTGACCTGTCACAGATGCAAGCATAACCACAGTGTCCCTCCTGTAAAGCATCAATTAAGAAACAGTCATATTCCATAAAGTCATTGTTTTCAATGTAGTATATGTCAGTAATAACTTGCTAAAGCTGTTTTTTTGTTGTTTGTTTTAGTAAAAACAGGGTCAGTGTGGGATTCTTGGATACCTCCAGCTTGAAAAGAGCTTTCACTGAATTATTCATAGCCTTTAGAACAACAGATAACAGTGCTTCTCCTTATACTGTAATATTACCATTTACTTTCCCACTCTGGCGAAAGCTTTATACCTATGAGACTCCTTGAGCAAGACTCTTAACATCACGTTTGCCTTTTTATTTGCCTCTTGAAACCCCTCCATCGTCATTTTCTATGTGCATGGGCCTGATCAAGCCTCTTCTGCTAAAAGCTTTTGCTGTACAAGCTAAGAGCTAATTGGTTTTAATATGTTTCCCTTCCCTTCTGTTGTCTTTGTCTTGCGGCCATGAAGGGAAATGAGAAGGTTTGTCTACTCTCTGCTCTCATTCATGCTATAAAACATTACTTGGTTTCAATACACAAGCATGTAGTGAAGAGCGCACAGCTGGTTATCACTGTGTTTCTGGGTTTGTTTGCTCTTTTCTGTGTCTCTCATCGTGATCTGATTTGTGTTCAGATGGGTCGGGACCTGCAGCAGTATCAGAGCCAGGCCAAACAACTGTTCCGGAAACTTAACGAACAGAGTCCCACCCGCTGCACCTTGGAGGCTGGTTCTGTGGCCTTCCAGTGAGTATGAACAAATAGTCAGTCATGTACTTTCAGGGGCATTCAATTCTCTCAACTCTGGAGATACTAGAATGAAAACCTCATGAACGATGTTTCACTGGTGTTTTGCTAAAATCCAGGTCAAGAATCATGTTTCAGTGATGATCCTCAGCTGAAATGCACATCATGAATCAGGTTTCACTGATGTTCATACCTGAAAATAAAGTGACTGAATTAGAAGTGATCTATGACACCAAGGAAACATCAATTATGGTATTCGTTTCAGCTGAGTTTGCTTTTAAATCAGTAGTAAAAACATGTAGGGAAACATGTTTTTTTTGGATTAGCCAGACTGCTCATCCTGTATTACTTTGTTCATAGTAAAAACTGACATGTATTGAAAAGTTAGTCTTCTGTCCAGCTTACTAATAAAGCTTCATGAAATACACGCCTGAAATGAGCTGCTAAACAGTAGCTAATGAATAGGAATTCATGTTTTATGTCACTTTTGTATGGTCCTTTGTTAACTTAAAACAAGTGGTTTGTTTTCATGGTCAGAAAATAAGTACAATCCATCATTCAATAACTGTAAAACCATTATAACAAAAATTTCAGAGTGCCAAGTATTCAGGTGACATTCTGACCAATTCTATACTGCAAAGTAACTGTAAACGATAAAAACTGATCTGAAAGAGCAACGTTGAAAGTTACACTGAACTGTAGTGTTTTTGCTAAGCTAATGGTATATTAAAAACAAAACTGAGTGATATCTGTCATGTTCCTGTGGTACGTGTAGCTCTTAGCCATCGCTGAACCACCATTATACATTATACATTTTAACCATGCCATCTACCTCCCACACCACAGTGAGTCAGTGAGCCCCCCTTTTTAAAATTCAGAACACATTTAGCTGTCTCATACACAGAATTTTGACCTCATCAACTACCGCTGTTTAGCTATTATCAGTATATTGCACAACCCTAGCGGATGTTTCAGGATGTGTCAGGATGTTTTATCTTTGTGCTTTCACCGTACTAAATACAGTCAAACCAACCTAAACAGGAAAGTTTTTTTTTTTTAAGTAAACTTAGTTTCTTAGTAAACTCCATATTTATAGGAGTGTTTTTATGGTTGTGTGATGTGTAAAGGTTTCATCTCTTGTACAGAGCTGATGGAAACTCAGTTTGCAATACAGTGTACCCACGAGAAGTCTGGGTTCAGAGACTTTCGCAGACTTTTTCTTTGAGCCTATCAAAAATTGTTTGCGGAAACCCCCACAAATTCGCGGAAACCGCAGCAATTTATAATTGTTCATGCATTTTAGTGCTAAATCGTTAAGAATCATGTAATTTACTAATTTTGTAACATAAATATTAAGGTAAATTCAGCTACATTTCCATACAAAAATTCTACTGTATACATTTTTTAGTGCTGTCGAGAGAACACACAGCAACCATATGCGCAAACGCGTCTTGGAATGGTGAAATGCCACTGTACTCAAAGGCGAGAGCGTTAAGTTCTCCTTGCTGCTGATTGGCTGCTGCCCTGTGACCCGTGTCTGGCAGATGCAGTCCAACAGTTTCTCGCTTGGAGCTACCTCAAGTTGACCTTTACTCTTTTGTAAGAGTAATGTATTAAGTTGAGTTTCTAATGAAATTAAAGTGTTTTGGGAGCATATTTGGAGGCATATTTAGGGTTTACACTATAAAATATATAATATATTATAAAATAATATTTTATAGGCATTTCTTGCCACATCACAGATTTTTTTTTTTTTCCTCCACAGTTCATGTGTGCTCTTTGAACGTAACCACTGCGAATGTCTGCTGGAGGAAAAACTGACTGATGTGATGTAGTATGATGTAATATCTTCTTATGTGGTCTGTTGTGTTTCCAAAGCTATGTCATAGAGAAAGGGGTGTGCTATCTGGTGCTGTGTGAGGCGGGGTTCCCCAAAAAGCTTGCCTTTGCTTACTTGGAAGACCTACAAGCAGAATTCCACGAGCAACACGGGAAGAAAGTGCCCACTGTGTCTAGACCATACTCCTTCATTGAGTTTGGTATGAGCTTTTCTTTTCTTGTCTTGTTTTTTAGGATGTTCACCTGAACAATCTATATGAATGACTGAGTGAACACACACTGCTAGGAGTGCCTTGATCTGTCCGTGATTGTTAAGCAAGCCTTTGCACTGAACATAAACCTTCTCTGTATATTTACAGATACATACATTCAGAAAACAAAGAAGTCTTACATTGACAGCCGAGCACGCAGGAACCTGGGCAGCATCAACACAGAGCTGCAGGACGTGCAGAGGATCATGGTGGCCAACATCGAGGAGGTGCTGCAGAGAGGAGAGGCTTTGTCTGGTAAATACTGACTTGTTTTCCTTTCGACAGGCCAGAGAAATAACATTCTGGCACCCACTCTCAGGATGCTCAGGATATGTATATTGTTTATTTACATTTTTGTCAACGATTACATGCCTGGTTATTTCAGATATACTTTTATTGCTACAAGCTAAATTACTGTATATACCTCAAGCCTTAAGAATCTTTGTCTCTTCCATAGTCATTTAAATACAACATGTAGTGAAATGTGCCCCTGAGTCAGCCATGAGTTAAGTAATTTACATTAAATTAAAGAGAAATTGGAAGAGGATAAAGTAAAGTAATAAAAATATACAGAATAAGTATATTCCAGATAAACAAACATAACAATTAAAGTTATTTCTTGTACTTCTGTGTTCTTATTTCTGTCCTTAATTTGTACTTTTACGCCCCGTCATCAGTAACGCAACATGGTAATGGCAACCCCAGGTGCACAAACGGGGTGAATGGTCGACGTGTATATTTTGGCAGCCTCCCTGCCAACCACAGTGAACTGTGGTCAAAGCAGTATTCACTCAACCTTAAAAATCTACTGAATACAGACGAAAGACTTGTTACATGTGTTTAGTGCCATCTTGTGGACTTATGAAGCAATAGGTTTAGGTATACCATTTAGTGTACTAGTGGGCTTATTACACATTAAAACATGGATAATTGCATAGTAAAAGTAAGTAAATGGTATTAAATATTTAATTCGATTCAAATGTTTTGTTTGCTCAAAACATTAATGTGATTTATTGTATATCATTTTCCTTTTCTACACCTGAAGCTTTAGACTCAAAGGCCAGCAACCTGTCCAGTCTGTCCAAGAAGTACCGCAGCGACGCCAAATATCTGAACACACGCTCCACCTACGCCAAGCTGGCGGCCGGGGGCGTCTTCTTCATCATGCTCATCGTCTACATACGCTTCTGGTGGCTGTGAGGGAATGGAGGAAGAGGGGAAGAGGGGAAGAGGGGAGATGCTGCAGACTTAAGAAGGACGCAAAGAAAGTTAATACACCCATCTTGGTCTGCATGAGACACTCCTTCCTTCCTTCAAAGACTGTTTAATCCGGCACTTTCTCCCCCCCCCCGCAGTCCGTAGAGTAAACTACGAGATTCCGGGGCGGTTTCCTGGACATGCGTTAAGCCTAGACTTGGGCAAAACTGTAATGTCGGTGGTATTGAATCACTGAAAAACCTTTTAGTCTAGATTTAGGATTAATCACAGTCTGGGAAACTGGCCCTACATGATTTATTAATGTTAAGTGTTTTATTAACAAATGTGATTTGTGTTTTCTCTGAGTGAGCTGGTGAGTGAGTGTATGGCGATGTTTATTTGACGGTGAGAAAAAGAGAGATTTCTTTTCTTTCTGTGTCTTCGCACATTCGTTTTAGGAATCCGCCCAGTCATCGTAACCTGAATCTTGCCTACAGCAGCTTTTGCAACTTTGACATTTAGCAGCGTTTCCATCTCTGAGGGACTGAAAGATGAAGTCACTGGGAGGTTTCATCAGGAAATTGTCTTACTCTCTTTGCTCAGACCGAGTTACACAATTGACAGCCCATTCCCTTACCCTTTCACTCACTCGCTCACTCACCCGCTCGCTGGTCCTCTGCATAGAGTGATCGTCTGTTGGGCCATATGTTTGGCAGTGAAATATCCAGTCACGTTCACAGTTCCAGACGTCATCAGGGTGAGGTCCTAAACGAAAAAAAAAACAATCTTGGCTTACCGTTCGTTGCCTTTGGTGACAATAAAGCGGTTTTGAAGTTTGATGACTCTTGTTTGGCTTTCATTTCAGATCTGAATAAGAATGAGGCATATCCATTAATTAGATTTTTTAAGGCCAACCAGCAAAATTCTTTAAGTAAAATGGCCCTTATAGTCACACAGCACAGCACAGCACACAGTGTGAATTTCCTTTTAACCCATTCAGCAAGTGAAGCAATGGACTGCCACCAATGAGGGGCGCCCAGGGAGCAGTGTGTGTGTCTCTTGCTTAAGGGTACCTCAGTGGTGCCACTAACAGTTCTGGGATCCGAATCCATGACCTTCTGATCGCAGGGGCAACGCCCTACGAGCTAAATAAGTTGCCATTGTAACTAGCATGATCAAACACAGATACCAAAACAAAAGGCTGAACATTTCTGTCACGTTTTTAATTGCTATTTAATTTGGGAACATATAAAATATTAAATCCTTATTAAGACAAACATATAAGCATTCATTGGAAACTGGCAAAAAAAAAGGAATACCTACAAAAATACATATTGATACTGACTGAATTCAAGGTGAACTACTTCTGTTAAATCTGCAGTGCCACAATAAGCCACCAGTAGACGGTAACTACACATTACACATAATTGTGTAAATGAGGTCTTGCACTGAGCTCAACACAAGACAGGACGGAAGAGCATACGCAGACATAGACTGCTTGTGATTAATTACAGAGGAAGCTCTTCACCTCTTTTCTAGCTCTGTGAGCGCAGGAAGTGGGCAAAAAAAGAAAAAGAAGCAGGCGTGTAGAGTGAAACCGCAGGGCACAGGCTCAACTTTTCACCCTCAGCTTCTGCAGAAGTACACGCTGGCACTAAAAACGTAAGCTTTTTTGTGTCCATGGCGTGAGTGTGTGCGAGAACAACACATGGATTTACCGTCAGTGACCTCACTAGGTCACCAGAGGCTGTCGTGTGACTTCTGTGGGGACCAGGATGGACATTTTATGGCTCTCCACTCTCCAGTTCTTTTCTCCAAGAACTGCAGCTTTTGGGAAAAAAAAAAAGTAAAATCATCTTTTGCTTCCCGAGGCTGATCTTTTGGGTGATGAAGGATTGGTTAAGGTGAAGCACAGCCTCATTTATTTACAATCAAACAGATAGACATGAAAAACCCCACAAAGACAGGAACACATACTTGAGTGTTTGTCTGTATGGGGGGTTCCTGTTCCTTTTTCCTCAGAATCACAGTGGGTCATTCACGTACTCATGGGTAAAAATGTGGTGGTGTATCATAATTCACCACACAGTCTTTTGTGTAGTTTTTTTTTTTACACGGATATGTTTCCAACTCAAGAGTATCATAAGTATAAGAAAAAGAGCCTCTATTTTTTGGGAAGGCTCTGCACTAGATGTTGGAACATTGCTGTGAGGATTTGAGTGCATTAGTGAGGTCAGATACTGGATGTGTAGCACTGGATGACCTCTCCAACTCATCCAAGGGGTACAGGATGGTGCTCTTCATACCCCTCTAGCCGACTCACAGCACTGGGCATGGCGACCATACAGGGCTGCTGCAAAGCATCCTATTCTGTTGCCCATGGGTGTATTTTTTCTATGACCATTATACAAGCTGTGTAACCAAACTGTCAGCAATCAGTGTGCTTTAAATTCACTGAATTCACGCGTAAGAGGACGTCTGCACTCTGATCTAAAGACTGATTTCCAACAGCAGCCTTGCTTTTGAGTTCTGACTGAACATTTGCGGCTTGATGATTAAAAACAGAACTGTGAAAACATTTTGTTTCAGTGTCTTGAAGAAAACTACAGGATGTGCCGCTTATCTGTGCACAAAGGTGCCACCTCAGTTTTTTTCCCCTCTCTTTCTCCTTCTCTCTCTCTCTCTCTCTCTCACTCTCTCTCATATCTTTCTCTATCTTTCACATAATGCCTAGATTACAAATAAGTGTTCTCTTTGCAAACCAACATGGTTTTATAGCAAAAGACAGAATTCATTATTTGTCAGCATATGTAAAAAAGAAAAAAAAAAAAGACACACTACTTGCAAAAGTGTTCAGTTTCGTGCCTGGTACAGTTTTGAGGCTGCAATCTTTGCTCACTGTTGTGACTTTTACACACTCTCTCTGGCAAATGTGCTCCAGGGTATTCAGGTTAGTTAGAAGATACGTGTGGAGTGCAATTTTAAGTATTAGCTACTGCATTGAGACTGAATTGAGATCCGGACTTTTACTTGGTCATTGTGAAACAGTCACCTTTTTGTTTTTCAAGTTGTGTTGCTGTGGCCTTGGGAACATCCCACTACCAAGTCAGTGGTGTGTTGAGAAATGATGCCTGCTCATGAGTGGTCCTGTGGGGGTCCTAACTATCGGTAAATGGCCAACAAATGATGCCGAGAAACAGATGGTCTACACTCTGTAACTGTGAACTACAAAATGCACCTACACGGTCAGTAGAGCTCATCAAATGGACATAGAGTGAAGATGCAAGGTAGGTATTGAAATGTTTGTGTATAAGTATCAAATCAAGCCAAAAAGTACTTCGAAAATTGCCTGAGAGAGAGAGAGAAAAATACCTTGACGTGAACCGAGATTTAAAGGGGAACACTGTATAGCAGAATAGTAACTCAAGAAGCAGTGAGGGTTCATATTAGTAATTCATTAATAATAATGACGAGAGAAAGATGAAGACTGCCTCACATTTTGAAGATATTTATTGCTTCTTCAGCTCATATGTGTCCTGCTTGATGTGCGTTTGAATTTTAGTGAGCAGGACACAATCAGTTACAGACCCACACATCAATCACCTGACTGGTCACCATTCAGCTCATTTACGTAAAGGTCATCTGTAACCAGACAGCAGAGTGAGCAGGGTGTTCTCTTTGATGTAAATTATCTGGAAAAGGCTCCTTATTTTGCATGACGTTATGGTGTACGTCACATATATGCTGCCTAAACTTTCACTGCTCTTTACTAAGAACACCTTCCCAGTCTGTTTGTTTCCAACATTGTGGTGATGGCTCAGGGCAAGGCCCATTTTTAACGTGAAACAGCCTGTTTTTTTGTTACTGTGCCTTCAAGACATGTGTGTAACTGAGCACTGCTCTGAGCGGCTGCCTTGCACTGTTTCATTTTATTATTCAAAAAGCAGCCTTGACAGAAACTCACCTTATAACTTTTTCGTGAGCTGGCAGAGCTATACTGCTGTAGGCTAAACAGATGTGTTACAAAACCAATACATTCAAAATGGACTGCGTTTTTTTTTTCCTTTTGTTTCCACACATGAATTGAAGGCAATAATGATTTAAAAGTTTATATACGTAATATCTCTCGTTTAAAAATGTAAGGAAACTTTGATTTTCCATGATTATGGGCCTTTTAATACAATATGTGCTCCAGTATCATACAAATTGTTCCGAAAACATGACTTTTTATGCATTAATGTTTGTTCCTGATTTGAATGTAATATAGTGGTTTAGTGGTTTTACAAGCAGAAACACATTTATTGCCTGGAAAAATAGTTTTTGGTAAGGTTTGCACAGTGCTTCCCTCTCTCTCTCCCTCGCTCTATCGCTTCATGCAAGTAAAATAATATCAAATAATATAAAAATGTCCCTCCCTCTCTCCTCTCCTCTTTCTCTTATCTCCTCTTTCCTTCTCTACCTATTTCGCTCTGCTTTCTTTCTTCTGACCCCTTTTCTCTCTTTTTCTCTCTCTCTCTCTCTCTGTCTCTCTCTCTCTCTCTCTGTCTCTCTCTCTCT
>JBBPCY010000018.1:18423856-18444990 GCA_037974405.1 Brachyalestes nurse
AATTATAGCAAAAAACGTATATTTCTGGGCTGATCTTGCCTCCATCCCAAATATGGGATGGACAGTGAACAGGTTAACCTCTCCCCCACCCTTTCTCATCTCCAGGTTGTAAAACTGCGATAGAAACATAATAAATAAACAATCACATGATAACATCTGGGGAGTTTTCTTTGGGATTTCTGCATGACACGCCGCACTCTCGTCCATCACAGCGTTCTCATGACCAGCATGCAGCACACGTCTCACCACTGCTGTCAGGACTAAACCTCATCCCCTTTTATCAGGGCTTTGACTTTTTACTGATAGAAAAACAGACCAGAACTATATAGAATACAGCTTCATTCTCAGCTTTTTTGTTTATTTATTGAAAACCCTTGGCTGGAGAAAAAGGCTACGTCAGTGTACTTTATTTGTTCCTGTCAATATTCTTGATTGTAGTCACGTATGTATTTATTTAAAAGTATTGGATGGAAAAATACCATAATTATGAAGGAGATGTGCTGAGTTTTTGCTTATTTATTATTTATTTATTTGTTTGTGTGTTATGTTTGTTTGTTTGTTCGTGCTTTTATTGAAAACTCTTGCATGAAAAACTATAAATAAAACTCTTCATTGACAATCTAAAGGTTTAGTGTTTTAATTTTTCCTTAAAATTTGTATAGATGTAGATTTAAACAATAATTGTAAGATATAGGCTATAAAAGTGTTTTTCATCTCTTTTTGAAAATTAATTTTCCCAAATTTGGTTCTAGATGCTGCAGAGAGTGCAGTGTAATGAAGGACTATACTGTTACTTCTGCACTTCTCTGCTTTTTTCCCAGCCCTATCCAGTTTGTATAAGGAGGTGCGTGTTTCCCTCAGAAGCATTAGGAGGTCATATGGAGTGAGACATAATCTGTCCTAAATATACCTCTCTCTTCCTGTAGCCCCCTCTCCTCTTACACTTTACAGTGGCAACCATCAGCCGATGTTTCCGGCTGCCTGCGTGTGTGTGTCACCGCTGTGGGCACCGAGAAGGTGGCAATGGACCCCTAGGCCACCACCTGTCCCTGTGGACTCAGCAACTTCTTACAGTAAATATACACCCCATAAATATAAAAATATGCACAGAGTCTTCCAAGTACAGTGGAAGTCAAGTCTGTAGTTGGTATCGGTAATTATGCTGAAAAATAGATCTAAATATGTGATAAATGCAAGTTCATTTAATGCAGCTTTGAAATACTTATACACTGATCAGCCATGACATTGAAACCACCTGCATAGAATTGCAAATGTGAAAGGGTCAGCATGGGCCCACTGAACGGTCTGTTGCCACACAGCACTGTATGTAGTGTTATAACACTATAAGCTGTGTTATGCACTGTGTGTTCTGACACTTTCTACCATAGAAAGCATGAACATTTTCCACAATTTCTGCAACAGTAGCTTATATGCGTGCTTGGAGCATCAGTGTTGGGAGTAATGTGTTACAAAAGTAACAAATTACTGTAATGCATTGCTTTTTGCTGTAACGCCATAATGTAAGGCATTACAGAAAAAAAAATTGGTAATATTTTACTCGGTACAAATGTCAGTAACGTCCAGTAACATAATAAACAATGCATTACAGTTTTGAAGTAACTTGCCCAACACTGTGGACCATACAGGCTAGCTTTTGCCCCCCATGCACTTTTCTGAGCCTTGGGCGCCCATGACCCTCATGCTGGCTCTCCAGTTGTCTTTCCTTGGACCACTTTTGGTAGAACCTAACCACTGCATAACACCCCACAAGACCTGCCATTTTGAGATGCCTTGACCGATTTGTCTAGCCATCACGATCTGGCCCTTGTCAAAGTCACTCAGAATACACCTATCGATAGCTCACACATCAAAAGTTTATAGATTTTAAGTTCAAATTAAAAAATATTATAGCTGAATATCTGTTACAAGGAGTTGCACAGCCACTATATCACTTACATTAGCTTGGTGCTGACATAACACATAATACGTAATGTCTTTAGGGTGCTAAAGAACTTAGCATTAATGCAGATATTGGATAAATACAGACATCTTATGGAGCAAATAAAAACTGCTGTGTAATAAGCTGCTCAATTTTAATTCTAAACAAATTGTTTATATTTATGTGTGTACAGTGTCATGAAAAATATTTGCCCCTTCCTGTCTTTGCATTTGCATATTTGTCACACCGAATGGTTTCAGATCCTCAAACAAAAATCCAATTTAAGACAAGAAGAACATGTGAAGACATAAAATACAGTCTTAAACTGTTTGCAACACAAACAGTAAACCCCCGACAATTGCGGGATTACGTCCCAAGAGCACCTGCTTACAGTGAAAAATTGCAAAATTGTTATGTGGCAGTGGCCTAGTGGGTAGGATACTTGCCTCTGGACTAAGAGGTCACAGGTTCGAATCCTACCTTTAGTAAACCACCACTGGGTTTCTGAGCAAGACCATTGACCCCAAATTGCCCCAGGGAGACTGCCCCCCTGTAGTTAGGGAATGGAAGTCGCTTTGGATAAAAGCGTCTAATAAATGTAAATATATCAAAAATGCCTGTTTTTATAGTGTAAACCCCTAATATGCTCCGAAAATACTTTAATTTCATTACCCTTAAAGGAAACGTAATACATTACCCTTAAAGGAAATGTAAAGGTAACCATGTATCAGTGCTGTACAGTGTACACTGAACTGCTGTCTCCAGCAGTGCTGGAATGTAAATTCAGATGTTACGCATGGATAGACTGTACTGTAATTAATGCATGGGCTTTTTCTTTGGTATGCACTGTTGTTTTCTTTGGCAGGGTGAATACTGTGAAATTCATTTACTTTACAGTAAAAGAAATACAGGGCTATAACACTAGAATGGCTGACTGCGTCAACTGACGCAGTTTCATCAGACTCAGTATCAGAATCAGAATCGTGTCTATTGGCCTACTGTAGCAGCAGCATGCTCTGCAAGAGACATATGAGTGTGTTGTAGGCACATGTACAGATGTATCTTTACATATCGTTGCTGTTTTATAATGTTGTGCTTGAGAGACATCACTGACTGGAATCAAATTCCTTGGATGTGTTCGCTCACATACTCGGCCAATAAACGAGATTCTGATTCTAATTCTGATTCGGCTGGCACTGTACGATGGGCTCTGGGTACAAAGTCCACTGGACACTTGCTGTGTCTGCCAGCTGCAGCTTGTGTAGATGTCTGCCGACAGGCTGCATGAACATACTGCAGCAGCGTCATATCAAGAAGCACCTTGTGCGAAACTGGGCACTACGCATGCAGCCGTTATAGGTAGCCACCATTCTAGCGTTACGAAGAACAAATTGAAAGCGAGAGACGCTCCCCAGGGGAAAATCTGGACTGCAGCAGCCAGAGACGCGTCACAGGGCAGCAGCCAATCAGCAGCAAGAATAAATAAATAACGTTCTCGGATTGGCTACTTTCAAACCTTCTGCCTCTGAGTACAGGATTTCACAATCCCAAGACATGCTTTCTTTGTGTTTCTCTCCACAGTGCCAAAAAATTCATAGTTATATTTTATATGGAAATGTAGCTGAATTTACGTTAATATTTATGCTCCAAAATTAGTAAATTCTAGCACAAAAATGCATGAAAAATGTAAAAAGGCCTCGTCCGCCACGCCCCCTCGTCCTCATGCTGGGTTGTTTATGTCTGGGCTCATTCCATTCAGGTGCGTCTGATTGCCTTGCTAATTTGTTTTACTCCTGCCACAGCATCTCAAGGACGTTGACTAGGCCATTCAAAAATCTTAATTTTATTTCTTTTGAGCCACAAGTGACCAGACTGTTTTGAATTGTACTTGAGCTTCAGATCATGAACCGGACATTCTTCTTCAGGATGTTGTGGTGATAAGCAGAAGTCATGACTGTGACAGTTATCCAGACCCTCCTTCGCCATTTCACACTACCACCACCATGACTGCTTCCATGAAGTTTTACTAAAACATTATTCCAAAGGGTCGCCAAGGGGCCGTCAAGGTGTTTTTGGCAAATATGAGATGAGACATACTGTTCCACGTGGTTAACAGTTTTTGTCTATTAAATTTCTATGTCTTCTTTAAATATCTCATTTAAATGGCAGAACGCAAATGCTGACCGTATCTAAGACAGATGAGGTTTGATGTCCAAAAGATCTTTAAAATTAGTTGGAACCCTTTCCAGACGGATTTATTTAACGTTCTTTCCTATCTCTTCTGTAATTTGTTTAAACACCTGAAACAATTAGGTGTGATAAATATGTAACCACTGAATTCGAGTATGTCTCAACCAGTCAGATTTTTAACCCTTATAAGATCTTTGTGTCTTTGGGAGCCATTTTCAGTTTTTAGCTTAAGAAAAATGTGTGGCATTTTTATTCATAAATGTGATTTAACAAAGGTAAATGGAACAAATTTACCTTGCAAATGGGATGAAGTAAACATCTGCTGAGAATTTTAACAAAAAATAAGAATATGTTGAATTAAAAGCCCCGAAATGCAGGCCCAGCATGACTCCCTGTGTAACCAAAAATCGAAGACCCTAGCATGGTTAAACTGAACCTACTCATCCCAACTGTTCCTGATTGCAGACTGCAGCTGGATGTTTAGAGGCATAACATCTTAGCCTGTTCTTATTTTTCCTATGACCTTTTGATGGTGATATTCTAGGATCCCTGGAGGGCAAGAAAAATCAGATATGCAATATATATATAATCACAGTTTTGTAGTGGTGTTTTTGTACATGTTATTTATGAAACTCCAAGATCACATATTTGTACATCACGTGTGTGTGAGTGTATATGAGTGTATATGTGTTGTATAAACGTTTCCTAAAGAACGGATTAATAGAAATAGCACCCATTGTCGCAAAAATTCTTGTCTGTGGTGTCTTGTTCAGTGAACATGAATGTTGTTTTGCAATTCTTTGTTTCATATGTTGTTTTTTTGACTTCAGGCTTTGTGATTCATATTTCCATTAGAAGACATTCAAATATGTATGTTTTCCCAGGAAAAGTGAATAGAGCTTACCTTTAAAACTAGGTACACAATTAGAACTTAAGGACCAGAGCTTACATTTGCGTTGTTTGTGCATTGTGGAACAAAAATGCACATATGCACTACATTTTGTGTCATAACAGTAACTTACTTAAAAATGCAGTCATTTAGCACGTTTCCCAGCTGTGGGACTAATAAAAGGTTGTCTTATCTTAGTATATTTAGTAAAACCTTGTAACAGTAAGAAGCAGTTTATATATCCCTCTCCCTTTTTTCTCTCTGTCTCTCTCTCTCTGACCAGCTAGCTTCCTCTTCATAAAATAGGTTGGTTAGTGCAGCTTCCTCATTTTCCCACGCTATTGGAGCAGTAGATGCTGGGTTGGCAATTACTCTTCGATGCCATCCAGCCTCAGTATATCACATCTTTATCTGGACCATGACACCAGTGACATGTGGGATAAATCTCGCACAGACAGCCAGACAGGTCACCCCGAGCTGTCACTGCAGCCTGTTTGCAGCACTTGGTCTTTCGTGGCTAGATGCAGTAACACGGCCTTTCCCATGCTGACCTCACCAACCACCTCGTATTAAAGCCCTGCATTTAATACAGCATCAACAAGGAGCATCAAAATGACCACACTGTTCAAGACCCCTGTAACACTTTTATATGATGAACTATTTGTTACCACTGTGTGTGTGTAAGTTCTTGAAGATTCAGTTTTCACAAATTAATGAATGGCTTATAATTTAATGTTACTTAATAGTAGTAGTGACCAAGCTTTACATCATCACATAATTGAGTTTTCAGCAGAGGTGGGTGGATAAGCCGAACCCATTGTCTGGTAATAGTTTTTGTGATTTTGGTGAATGCATGACTCAAATTGAAGCAAAGTAACTCTCCATTAAACAAGTTAAGCACATAAATATGAGATCCATAAACTCCCTCGATGTTGTAGTACCTGTAATACCTGTAGTACCTCAGTACCTCCAGCAACTATCAGCACTGGAACATAAGTTTGTCAGACTCTTGTTCCTCCCGTTTCGGTTCTTAGTGCTCTTGAGTAAAAAGCAGGTGTTGATCTTAGTGTAGCTGTACAGGTTAGGGTTAGGGTTAGAACAGCCGTAGATAACTTAAGCACTAAAGTACGTTGCTCTGAATAAGAAATGCCGTAAACGTAAATGGTAAAGCATCAAAGTGAGAGGGGTGAACAAAAGCAAAGCAGTCCACATGAACAGAGTGAACCTAAACAGAAAGGAACTATTTGTGAATGACTGTAAAGTAATTTCTTCATAAAGATAATTCAATATGAGTAAAAGTACTCTGAAAACAACCATCCATCCAAACAACAACAATCTCTGCTATTAGAACAGATTATATAAATATCCAACTAATAGGAGGATGATGCCTCACCCCAAGACAAGGTCATCAGTTAAAGTAATCTTAATAGACTAATTCTTTGCAGAAATTGATAGATAAATACAAGTAAACGCCCATTATAATATAAAGCTTTTGTTTAGTAATATAATATCATATAATAGCTCGTATCGTATTATCACTTCATATCATATATATATCATGTCATTTCATATCCCCTTGCAGCAAAGAGCTGGCTGAAGTTAATTTTTGAGTGGAGTCTACATATTGTATCTGTTACAACTGGGTTCTCCAGTTTCCTCCCACAGTCTAAAAACATGCATTTTAGATGAACTGGAGATGCCAAATTGCCCCTAGATGTGTGTTCGTTTGGCTGGCCTGTGATGGACTGGTGACCTGTCCACGATATTTCTCTGCCTATGAGCACTGTGATGGACTCCAGTACTCCCAGCGACCCTGGTTAGGATAAACAGCTTAGATAATGAATGGATGCAAAAGTAGCCCTGTAAAAGTTGCTATAAATTCCTGATAGTTTTGTTTTTAGTACATTACTTATGCAACACTGTACAGAACTCTTTGATATTTTACTGTAGTTTTACACCGTTAAAATAACAATAGCTATATTAAATATACAGTATGCTCCTGTATTTCTATACCATTGTATTAGTCTTACAGAAAACATGACAATAATGTACTCTAATTATTGTAGTTGCTTTGAAGGTCAACTCAGTTGCAAGTTCTTTACTGTGCTGATGTTTACAGCTGTCGTGGTAAAGAAATTGCTGTTAAATGGCAGCCAATATACCAATTCACCAGTCACCTCAGTCATTATTGACTTTTTTTGTCTTTTTTAGACCAATAGGCAGCTGTATTTATAAAGGATTTTGTAAATATTATTTTGGCAAATACAGCAAATACAACTTTCCATGGGGTGGTGATGGGTAGGATACTTGCTTATAGACCAAGAGGTCATGGGTTTGAATCCTACCTTTAGCATACCATCACTGGGTTCCTGAGCAAGACCCTTAACCCCAAGTTGCTCCAGGGACACCGCCCCCTGTAGTTAGAGAATGAAAGTCGCTTTGGATAAAAGCTTCTGCTAAATGCCATAAATGTAAGACTGGGAGGTGTTTATTTATTCAAACAAGTATTTATCTCATTATGCCAGACACAGAGCAAACTCAGATGCTTTTAAGACAAACTTTCATCAGTTAAGTCATGACTGAGTACAACACTGAGGCCAAACACAATTTGCAGCACTCTATCATCATCCTCATGATAAATTCCATCACAATACACTTCTCAAAGAATAGCATGGATATCATGGACGTATTTGTTGAAACTGTGTGTCTCGTAAAACATACAGATTCAGCCAAATTCTATGAGTAGAGAGCTTGTAAACAAAAATGAGTGTAAAGATATAGTAACAGGTAACTGTTGCTTATTTTACATTTTTTATTTTAATATGTTTCTTCTTAATTGGTTTCCTTTATGATCTTTATTATAACTTTATTTCTGATTCCAATCTTTTGAACACTAATCTAATCTAATTTAATAATAATAAAAACATAAGAGAAAAAACATGAAGCCTCTCTTCCATTAATCTAAGACTAGGCCCTGTTTGATTTTATTGGAGATCTGTTCATTGCTGACCATGAACTTGTGTTGTTTCTAGAGATCACTGAAATACTCAAACAAAAACACAGTTTAATGTGTTTTTATGGGACCACAGTTACTGCAGAGCAGACACCCAGGCACCTCTGCTTTAAAAACATATTTATTGCTGTTCATGTGTGTTTGTGTGTTTGTGTGCTGTTGTTTAGAAGACGCCACTTTTTTCCGAGCCCTTGATCAAAACTTGTGATGTTTATTCAGTTACAGAGATTATTCGTCCCAGGCCTAGTTCTGGCATAAGGTAGTCTCTTTCTCTCTCTCTTACTCTATATCTCTCCTTCTCTCTCACACACACACTCACACAGACATACAGACACATTTCTGTTTTATTATATTTGTGAGGATATTCCACTGAGAGGTGAAATACTGTGTCTGAGTAATACTACACCTACACCTAAGCCCTAACCTTAACCTCAGTAACCAACAGCATTTTGCTCATTGTTTTTTTGTTTCTGAAAAAAAAAAGTTGTGGTGAAAACAGCACATGCTTCATTATGAGAACCACCCAAATGTACAGATTTTCCAGGATTCCTGTCATTATCGTAACCTTTGAAAAATACAATGCACCCCATGTGCACTCACAATTAATTAAAAATATCTTTTGATCCCCAAATTCGATTAAAACTGTGCACCTAATATTAGTGTGTAAATAACCATGAAGAATACTAGCTGTACAGAAGACTACCCCTTTTTATTGTAGTGTATGTCTTACAGAAATGGGCTGGACTTTTTGACATCAGAGCTTGTCAGTCTTCATCTGTTTCTTAACATCATTTTTCCTTTCGATCAAACTCTGAGCGTTCAGATTTGTAAAGAAAAGGACCTGGGAGAGTAGATAAATCAAAGTTTCGGAGAAAAGGGTGGGAGGTTTACGGAATAACGTCAACGGGGGAAAAACAAGAAACCAAAAAAATAAGGCAGGGGTTAATTTTGAGTCATACGAGTCTCCGAGCAGTCGAAAAAAATAAGTGAAAATTCCTCCGCTGTAGTACGAAAAAACCCCAACGTGTATTGGGTCAGATCGTGACATCGCGACATCTAGGCTGGTTTAGACGTTATGATGAATTTACAGCGTGGCTATTTTGTTCTCCCGAACCATGAAACTCCGTTAAAGTAAAATATTAAGAGGCGTTTTAAGCGAAAGCATCTCGGACTATTTGATTCGCTAGCAACTTGAGCGGAAGAATACCTTAGGCGACGGCGTTGTTTCGGTCGTGGTGGGGAAGAGAGCGAGAGGGAGTTCGGAGAGTTAAGCCTGAACGCGACAGGAGGGACAAACTTGAAGTTTATACAATTTTTATGGATTTAAGTGCTCGACGTGGACACTTTGAGACTCTTGAGAGCTTCGACGTTATTTTAAAATAGTTTTTGTTCCGCTGTTTTGAAGGCTGAATTTAGAAAAGCTCCGAGAAAAAGAGACAGCACGCAGCCTTGAGCTGGCGACTCTGAGTTATATGTGGATTTTACAGAAAATATGGGCGAATTTCCCCGTTTCTCTTCGGGCCAAGTCATCTTCCTCGCACTCGGATGGATTCAGGTGTCATGTGGTGAGTTGTTTAACGAAGACTTTCCTCTTTACAGGTCTTAACACAGGGCTTGCGTGGAGCATCTCTGTTTCTTCTGGCTGGACTCTGGTGGAACTCAGTGTGAAACTAACTTTACTCTGAAACTTCACCCACTCCATGCCTGTGCTGCATAGATACGTACTCCTCTCTAATCCGAGTTTATGGTATTTTATTTCTTCTGAAAAAAGCCTTTTTTCAGATCAGACCTGATGTGGTAAAAGGAGAAAGACCCTTTTAAACTTTTAGGTGGAAATAATCAGAAGATACGTTTCTTCAGTTGGATGTGCAGTGGAGAGTGTGGATTCATCTGTGTTTTAACATTTTTAGGTTCAGTGGGGTTGTCTGTGCTTCAGAAGTTTGTTGAGAAGTTTTTGCACAGCTGCCCAGATGTTGGCCGAGCAGGCCGTGAGCATGGCTGGCGCTGGTGTGTGTGTGTGTGTGAATGTTTGATGCGTGCGTGTTGGTGTGTTTGGGGTGTAACGTGTATGAGATGAAATTGAGAAGTGTGTGGGGGATGAGGTAAGTGCCTGTGTGTGTGGTGAGTGTTCATGATAGCGTGTGTGTGGTTCAGACTAAATGCTTGTGTATGTGGGAGAGAGTGAGTGAGTTGTGGGGTATGTGTTGGGGGGGGTTTGGAGTGTGCGTGAGGGGTCAGATTAAATACTGTGTGTGTGGAAGGATAGGTGAGTGTGAGGATTCAGATTAAAACCTGTGTATATGTATGTGTGTGTGCGTATATGAGGTGGAACTGAGGAGTGTGGGGGGATGAGGTAAGTGCCTGTACGTGTGGGTTGGTATAAGAATGTGGTGAGGGTTCATGATAATTGTGTGTGGTTCAGACTAAATGCTTGTGTGTGTGTGTGTGTGAGAGAGAGCGTTGTGTGTGTGTTAGAGGGTTTGGAGTGTGTATGAGGGGTCAGATTAAAAGCCATGTGTGTGAGAGGTGGGGTATTAAAGCTTTGTTTGGTTTAGTGAGAAAAATATAATAGAAATATTGGAAAATTTAAAGAAATAAGTTTTTGCAAGTAGTGTGTGATGTGCCGAACATATAAGTTCATGAAATATATTTTTTCTGGTGATTTTATAAGTTGAAATGGCCGAAAAGCAAGCCAAATTGAAGAGTAGAGCCATAATACTGACAATTAATCCGCGTAATACTAAAGTAATACTAAACAAGTCTGCTTCTGTTATGTGCATGTGCCTGTCTGTAAGGGTTCATATTAAATGCTGTGTATGTTGGGATAGTTGTAGGTGTGAGAGAGAGAGAGCAAGGTTGAACACGAGGATGGAGGTGTTTCTGAAGAGAAGTTTGAACGCAGTTGGAATGAAGGGCATTTTTAAATCTCAGTCTCTGGGGTGAAAAGGAGAATGAGATTTTGATTCTGCTTTCTTCTGTTCAGGAATAGACAGGTCCTTGTGTTTGTGGTGCATTATGCCAACGTTCCTTTTATTAAAAGCAAACACTGATGAACTCTTTCACTTTTGTTAACCCTTGTGCTGGAAAATTGACTTTCTCAGGTGGGCCATGTTCTTTGTGTTTGTTTTGCCTGCAGAGTTTCCACTCCCCTGCTGTTTTAATTGTGTTATTCATCTCATCTCAGCTGGTTTTCCAGCACGAGGGGATTCATAGAGCCGGCGAATCATAACACTGATGTATCCAGTTTAACCTAGATTTTTACTAGGCCTGCAAATTGCCATTTGTTGATATTTTCCCACAACCATTGCAATACTGATATCTCAGAGACCTCTATCCAGTCACAGTGTTTTACTGTGTGTGAGCATCCTGCAAAATCACAGCTCCAGATGTGTGTTTCTGTGAGTGTACTGGTGAAGGACGGTAATTGTGTAAAAGTAACTCATGCTTACTCAAAGAGAAGTAAATCCAGTTTTTGTGAGTCTGACATTGTAAATTATATAGTTTGTAGGCACAATTTTCAAGTGTATGAAGTAAAATTAGACTACTCTCGGTACATCTGTTCACACAACGAGATCCTCAGTGAACATTTTACATGCAAGGAAAACACATTGTGCAGTTTGAACATATTACAAAGCATATTGCAATCCTATTATGTAGCAGTAAAACTTCAATAATGGCACTTAGTTGTCATGCAGACCTGTTTTTTAGAGGTACTTGTTTGTTGCCATAGTGATGTGGCATGTGACTTTTATCCGATATGCATTAGGGAGACCTGGTGACTGTGGCACAGAAGAGTTTTCACGAAAGAAAACGAGGCAATGACTGGAGGCTTGGCAAGAAGCGACTGGAATGCTGCTGTTGGTGTTTCGCATTCCTCTCTTTCTCACACACACACACACACACACACACACACGCGCGCACACACACTGCTAGGGCTGCACCCTACCCATTGTGCTTCTCAGACAATGTTGCTTCTTTCTGTGCCGGATTGAATGTCGTCCCCAGAGGTGTTTAACTCAATGCACCTTTTCTCCATTTCTTTATCTCTTTCTCTCTTTTTTGCGGCACACGACCACACTCGGCTGACCTTCTTGTGCGGGTCATTACCGGTTGCATGTATTTACTCTGGTCGGACGCCGCTGCGTGTGCAGGGAAAACTTGGCCCATTGTCCTCCCCATAAAACCCCACTCTCTCTGGTGTGAAATGTAATGTCTCCATAGCAGACTCCCACCACACCAAACACAACGGGCTGCTTATGGGACGTCCTACGCTGCAGCATTTCTGACCCGTGCTTCCACCCACTGGTGGCCGCAGCGCCGGGTTCAGCCACTGGAGCGTAGACAGCTTCTCTTGTGATCTGGGACTGAAAACCAATTCAACCTAGGCCTGACTAATACGAATATTCACTACCCACTATCCGTTTTAAAAGAGAAAAGCAGTGTTATTCTCACACTAAAGGTTAGATTTGGATACATTTGACATGTTTTTGTAATTCTAGAAAGTGAGGGTGTTTGTTCAAATGCACCAGTTCACTGTAGTGCATTCTCTAGTGCACTGTAAGGTTATGTTGGGGAATAGTAAATCCTGACAATACTGCAGGTCTGTAATTATCAGTGTGATGTTTCCAATAACAATAAACAGTGAGTCAACTTTAGTGTATAATAATAGCCTATGTTCAGTTGTGGTGTTTTTAAAGAAATTATTCAATGCACTGTGAAATCTGAAGATTCACACTGATTCCTTCTGATTTTATTTTCCCATAATTTAGAATTATTTAAAAAAAATGGGCACAGGTTTAACAGGATGAACTGTTTGTAGTGGAATATCCAGGCTTAGATCCAGGCCTTTGCCTCAGGCATTAAACCTTGAATGTTTTAATGTGATGTTATGCAGTAAAACCGCCTACGATGCAGTAAGGAGCACTATATGTGATTACATTTCAAAAGACTCCTTAGCAGTTGGCAGTGGCACAAGCTGTTTCTGTGTTGCTTTTGCCTTTGGTTTTCATTGTGGTGTAACGGCATTAGAGGGTGGCTTATGACCATCTAGTGGAAAGATTGCTTCAGAAATCATAAAGCAGAACACACAAACAGAAGCAAGACCATCCTAACAGACAGACAGCACTGTGGTTGACTAAGAATGAGAGGGGTATGGGGGGTGTAACCTATTTTACACCTATTTTACAGCTTGTCTTGGTCACTGTTTGATTTGTAACATTGTTCAGTTTGGGGGGAAAAGTATCACAAGTATTAAAACATGAGGTGGACCAGCCGCATCAGTTTCATAAATTCCATTCAACAACTGCCTCGTTCAGCCAATCTCTCACCCTGCGTGCAATGAGTTGTTCCTTAGTCAACTCTTCATAAAGCTTTTCGTTCGTTTTTTCATTTGTGTTGTACAACATGTGTGTTGAACTGCGGTCTGCTTGGAATTTTAAACCCTGGCTCTTGCACATTTAACCAATGGATCCAACACTTTTAATGTCAATCAGAAACCTTTTGGCAGCGGCTGGAAATGAGCACATTGGTTTGTACTTTTAGCTCTCTAAGGAAGATTTTGGTTTCAACTTAGAACTATTTGATCACTAGAGAATAGAACTGAAAAAGACTACTGTGATGGCTGGGAAGAATATTGTTTGTCTTATATAAGCAGATGCCGCACAGTTTTTAAAACTGCAAATGACCAGAGGAGTCTCTTCTACAGTGCAGTTGTTTGATTTCAGCCTGTCTGATGACTCTTAAAAATGAATCGATTACATTCACAGTGAATCAGCTTTGTGATCACTTTGTGAATTTAAATGATAAATAAGATCTCTACAACTTATATTAAGGCCATGCTTAGCAGCCTAAATGTTCCACCCAAGAGGGAGCTGTTAGCACTCTGATTGCTTTTATGAGCATCAGTGTAACGTTGCCTGAATTTGTTACAGTTTTGTTAGTAGAAGGTTGTGCCTTGACGTTATTTGATGTGCTAGAAAAACATTTGCTAAAACATGCTGCACTTCCCCAAATGGAAGGCCAGTATGCTTCGGTTTCTTGAGGCGACAGTGTCGTCTGGAAATTGAGGCTAAAAGCCCTCAGGCCGCAGAACAATGCCTGGAGTGGTGTCGGGTTAAGGCGCAGTGGGAGCTGAGAGAGCGGGAGGGAGGGAGGGCGAGAGAAAGCGCGAGCTGTTGGGGCTTGTTAAATCTGGGGATTAGGAGCCTTGTGTCTGCCCTGCTGAGCAGGTTAGCAAATTAACAGGGAATTAAAATGTCCTGCATTCCTGCTTCAGAGTGGTGTGGTAATCCCCAGCTGCGGTAGAAACGGCCTCGTGGGGATGGTTTTCAGTGGACGATCTTCATTAACAGAGTCATTGTCTCAGGCTAGGCTTAAACTCGCGATTACTGGATCATACCACATAGAGTGCTACCAGTTGTCACAGCCCAGGTCATACAGCGTGACTTAGTAGTGAGTGGTATACCGGTTCATCCAGCATACCATGTGAAATCTGTCCAGAGATATGGGTTTTGTAATTACAGTCATACAGGTCATACATATGCCACAAACAAGCATAGAACTTGCTTGAGACTGCAGTATTTGGATGCATCACAAATCGCACTGATGTGTTGTTAATGACAGTAGACTAGCACAGGTGTGTCTGTACAGACATAGTGAGTTTTTAACTGCAGGAAAGCTACAAGAAGATGAGTCATCAGAGACGAGGTGGTCAGCCAGCTGGGTCTGTGAAACACAGAAGGGTCAGACACAAACTCGCTGCAATTAGCATTTTTAGGAGGCTCTGCGTTTGACTTTAAAAAGCAAATGTCTGGGTCTAAATAACAACCGCAATGATGGTTCATTTATGTAAGGCCCTCCCTTTACACTAAATGCATACGCACAAAGCCTAGGAGGGTGGCACACCAAAAATAAATCAGTCTCGTACAGCGTTGTGCACGGCAAGTCCTGCACGCCTTCGTTTATGCCTCTCGATCGGCATGTATGAGCCTCTCACTCCACCTTGTCTCTGCCTACTGACACCTTTTGAAATGTTAAAAATGAATATAATGAACCATTATTTGTTCACTTTTTTTGTTGAGACACAATGACAAAAGCAGTGAAAAGGACGAAATAGAAAGTTTTCACGGATTGTGAGGTAACACGTTTTCTGGAATCGACAAATGACAAATTTAAACGGATGTACTGACAAAATGTGACTGAAACTCTGCTTGGTTCTGAGAATAGCACAGTACTCAGAATTATAGTTGATGTTTAAAAAGGATCACTGCCCCCTGAGTTTTAGCACGATGTATAGGGTTATGGCAATTCCGTACATTCACATCAGTTACTGATGCTGATACATCTGGTGTTAGTTCTTTAGGTGCCTCAGGTGGGCGGCCATCTGCACATGTCCTTACAAGCGCTGTGCAGGGAAGGCAAGAAGAGATTATACTGTATATGCAGTTTAGAGTGTAAGGTGAACTGAAAAACTGGTGTTTTGTGTGGCAAGCGTTTCGAAGGAACAGGCGTCTCCGCTTACAATTTCTACATTTGAACCATTCATTTCAAAGCTGTAGGCCTGCGACACACTTTTTGAGGACAGTAAAGAAGGACACCACCACTGTTGTACGAGCAGTGCTAGTGGCCTTAAAGCTGCATCACAGCCTGTTACACCACTGTCTGCGTGCATGAATGAACATCTTCAAACCACAGCGCCTTCTCATTCAGTGGTTTAGTGATTGCCCACATTATCCTGAGGGTTAATCCATTAATCCAAACCCACACATTACAAATGGCCTCTAAACCAGAAATATTTCATGTGGTAGCAAGCAATTTAACTGGTTTTGTTCAGCTAAAATACCAGAGTGAGGCTGCGAAGCAGTAAATTGCCATTATTGGAGTAAAACTTATTTCTGTTTAAATATGCAAATTCAGCTTTATTGCAGTGTGAGTGCGGTCGATCATTCCCATTATACTACAGAACATAGTAATTGCTACGTATTATATTTTAATGTTGGCTTCTTCACTGATAGTATAGGGAGACCTTGGAGATCTTAAATATCTGAGCGACATGCAAATGATATCATCCCATACAGCAGACAGAGTTCAGCCCAAGTTTGACTCTAAGATGCCTGACTGATCTGCTGGTTTTCTTTGGAAAGCTCCAGTTGCTACGAACCCTAAACTCCAGTTCAGTGTAGTCAAGACTTCCAAAGGGACAGATAAAGCTCAAATCCTTACGGTTTTTCTTGGCAAAACCGGGGCCAACTCAGCACAGAATTCCTAGAGGATAGCTCTTGGGAAACTAAATCAGCTCATAAGCTGGTCATCGTCAATCGCTAAAAATATCAGCTTTATTTTTGAATATATGTTCACTTCTAACTCTGCTAATTCCTCTTCCAGCAGTGCCAAAGCAGCTATTATCATTGAATGCTTCCACTTTTTCATGTTCTACTATTAGTACATATTTGATTGCTTATATCTGGGTGTCTTAGTTGTTCAATTAATTCCCCAGGTACTGATTCACACAAATAGCACAATGTATTATATTGCTTGTACAGGTGTATTGTTATCAAATGTATTGTTAGATCTTGCTGTTCATTCTTTGCTTTTTGAGGTTACCCATTGGAAAACCCAGTACACGCATGTACGTGTGATCTGCAGATTGCGGGCAGGCATGCACATTCTCAAGTTAACTTTTCATGCATCCCAATGTGTGTAAGTGTGAGAGAGAAACGGCGTATTCAATCTCTTGTGCGTGCCTGACATTCATACACATTTTTGATAGTTTTACATGTTTAATTTCCTTGTTCATGCTGTGAGTAACAACTCATAAGTCATACTGTGTTCTACTTGTTCATGCTGTGAGTAACAACTCATAAGTCATACTGTGTTCTAAACCATGACGTCTAGTGTTTACTAGTGATGTTAGCTTTTCTGCAGTCCTAAAGAACCAAACTATTGACTCCAACCATGTTTTTGTTTCTGAGCGACTACATCTGGGATGAGTGAAAGTTTTTGCTGGACCATTTCTGCTTAATGCATCTTCTGTTTGATGAAGATGTAAATGGAATCAGTGTAATTTGCACCAGGGTCCATGTCGTTTTTGTTCTTTTTTTTGTTCTGTTAATATCACCTTTTGTCGTTGAAGGCAGAAGTGGCGTTGACCAGAGAGGGCAAGTGAAAGTGGTTTATCTGCAAAAGGCTATGTAGCTTTTTGAGTCACATTAGTGAAACTACTGTCTGAAATGCTGTCACGCTAGCAATTTTAGCCAATTAGCAAAGATTCCTCACTAATTGGACAGAGCCTGTTATTAACTAGTCATATTTTGTAGCCTGCTTTTGTGCTATTTTTTTGTTAAGACTTGTTCTGCAGTCGAGTCAGTAATTATGAGCCATATTTTGTTAAAGAGCGTAAGTGATTGAGTGGGTTGGGGTGGTGGTGGTGGGGGATGGTGTTATTGTTGTTTTGAAAGGTAAGAGTTTACAGAATGGAGGGCACTTGCAGCAGTACAGCGATTTCAGGAAATGGAGTTACTTCCTGACTGAGCGCGAACAACTTCCCTTCTCCTGTCCGGCATGGACTCGAGCCAAGACTCCCCTCCCCACCAGTCCCCACTCTACTCCGCTGGGCTCCTGTAATTACTGACATTCTTCTCTAACTACAGCTGTTACTGCTAAGCCAGTCAGTCAACCAAACAGGCTCTGACAAATAGATGGACTGACAGACAGACAAATTATTAATCGTGTTCATATCTGTTACAATTCCTAATAGGCGATCTCAAACGAAGTCAAGTTTTTAAACAGAGCGAAAATCAATCAGGGTCGAGGAACGAGAGTGATATACACATACACATATTACTGCCCTTTGATTGCAGTCCTTTAGAAAACACATCTGTATCTCTAAATTTCACCACATTTTGAGTCTCTTATTTTGGATTGATTTATAATTATTTGTTCAAATGTCCTGAATAAATAATGTATAGAGTAGTGGAGGAAAGACAACGAAACAAAACGCAGAGACTTGTTTTTGAGAACAGCCAGAGAATGTTATTTATGCAAAAATGAGCGTGTTTTGTTTTGGTTTAATATTGATTTTAAGTGATTAGAACTGATGCTAAACCCTTTAAAAGGTTCCTCATAAATGTGTGTTAAGGCAGTAGTCAGAAATAAAACCATGAACCAATGTTTAAACACACACACACATGTTTGATAAACATGTTTGAAAAAAGAGCCTTTTAAGCTGATTATCACGGTCAGCTCTATGAATCACATTGTATCAGTCCATTTTTGCACTTCTGTTTGGCTCTCTCACACACACAGACACACACACAGAGACAGGGAGGGGGAGAGAGAGAGAGAGAGCAATCTGGGTGAACAGTCATCTCCTCTGGGCACTGTGGATATTGTGTTTGGCCTTGAGGATGAGGCAGCGGTTTAAAGCTGACAGCGAGACTTGCAGCTGGGTACCAGCTGCTCCAAGTGTGTGTGCGCGCGTGTGTGTGTGTGGGCGTGTGTGTGTAATCAGAGGAATTCACACTCCAAAGTTAGACCTCCTTCATCACTAGAGAGGACTTATTTAAAACAGTGTACCTTAGATTCACTTATACATTCTTTTAAAGCAGTGAGAGACAAATTGTCGCTTTCTCTTTTAGCTTTTAATCAACAGACGGAAACCACAAAGCTGTTTTTAGCGATGGTTACTGAAGGTTCGCTGTCTAGCATACACCCAAACATCTAGTGCCAGCAGATGCAAAGCTCTCATGTGTGCTCTCTCACACACGTATGAATTTCAACACACATGCGCATACACACACACACACACAGTTATAAGGTAAATGAGTTTTCCGGATGTTCCCTAAGTGATTTGTCAGGGATGTTAAGGCACGCATGTGTGCACCATTTCACATCTGGCTGGATCACTGCTAAATCTCACATCCCAGAGTGAGGGAGTGAGGGAGTGAGGGAGGCAGAATGCTGTTATTGTACATTTTAAATAAATTGCTTAAAATCATTGAATCATGTTTTGGATATCAACTTTCAATATCGTCTTTGATGACTGACTGAAAAAGTCAATGTTAACTAATGTTATTTTGATCAAGTTTTGAGGGTTAGTCATTTCGAAGTTTAATACAATAGAAAGCAAGCAACGTAATGCGGTTTTCAATGACCCCGATAAATATGTGGAACCTTAAAACTGAGTGGGTTTATCAGCTTGCCAGTATATCGGTCAAACCCTAGATTGGAGCGTGTGGTGTAAATTAAAAACGCCTCTGTCGTGTGTGTTACTTCACTTCTCCATGGAGTCTCTGTTTTAGATTAGAGCTTCACGCCTTTGTGCTCACGTCAGCAGGAATCAGCGCTTTATCCTCCATAACACCCACAATCTCTCCATCCTGCTTTTCCTCTCCTCTGTTTATCTCTCACCCCCTCTCCCACATCAACTACTTTCTGTCTCTCACACTCTCACTCTGCCTCATTTTCTTTCACTCCCCTCGTCCCTCTTTCCATCTTTCTTTCTTTTTGGAGCGTCTACGGAGGGTGGCGACTTTAGTTTTAAAAAATATACTTAAAGTGGAAGATAGTTTGATATTTGGACATCAACAAGCAAAAACAAAAAAAAACTAAACAAAAAAAAGTGAAATCATAAAGGACGTGTGTATTTGTGTGTATTTATATATATAAAATGTGTATATAAAAAATACACACACACATACATGTAACTTTACTGTTAAAAGGATATACAAGAGTTCATAGATTTGAAAGAGGGAGATGGTGGTGTTTGTTTTTGTAACCTGAGTGTTAATTACCCCTATTGATGACTTTACTACACCCCCCACCCCCTATTTAACCCAACCCTCTACTCCACCCCCAGTTTACAGAACCTCCTCTTTGCAAGTTCAGTGCTGGAGACTCATGAATATGTAGGCCTTAGGTCAAAGGTTCATCTTTTAATCTTTTAGATTAAAGCCTCTTCTTACAGACACTGGTGTCAATTATTACATAATCACCTGTTTGCAATTATTTAAGCTGACCACAGCTGGGTTTCCAGGTTTTACAATAATATGTTTACTCTACAACAAATGGAATGTGTGTTTATTGTTTATGGTATTTGAGTATCCGTAAGAGGTAAGGGACAGATACATGAATATCAAATGTCAATATTAGTCAACTACAGGGAAGAAGAAAAGAAAAACAAAGGATTTAGGCCAAACTTAACACAGAACATTCTTTTTAAGCGGTACTGGTGTTTTGAGGGTTAAAAATTAAGTAACTCCCAGAGGAATGTGTTTGAAATATGTTTTAGTGTCCAAAAATAGCCAAGGAGAATCAGAATGTTTTTATGTTAATTGGGTGATGGACACAGCCTCTTCAGTTTAGAAGTTGATGAGCGAACATGGTAACCGGTGCGGCACTGGATGCTGATGTGGACTTATCCTCTTCTACAGGGGGATTTTTCTTCTCTTCAGGAAATGGTGTGCCAGCCTGTTGCTTTGTCAGAAAAATTTGACTGTTTGTAGACCTAGAGAACATCAGAGTCACTAGCCTAGTTAGCAAAAAAGCTGCGTCACTGCCGGCAGCACTATCTCTGCTTTCTTGGTCACATTCTTAGACAACATGACCTTGGCAACATGCTCACGCTAACATTGTAGTTCTGTAGAGTTCTGAGTTTGAGATCCAGGATGTATGTAGACTCTATGTACTATAGTACTATATGATAGTTTAATGGGAGAGACGGCAGTGTGGTTTTACAAATAAAGATACATCATTGTATTATAGCAAATCAAATAACTGCAAGACTAGTTACGACCAGCAGTAGGCATGTAGTACAAGATTCTATAATTACATAAAACATTGCACTACGAGGTCATGCATTCAGCTGGATTCCTGTCTGCTTGAGTCATGTTTGGTAACAAGATGATCAGTTTGCTAAGACTAAGCATGTGCACTTTTTGGCTTACTTTAAAATGAGCATTTTACAAGAAACACATTTCTAAAAGCCCAGGAACAGGGTTGGGTCTAAACTCTATAGGGCTGTAGATCTATAGGAACAGGGTTGGGTCTAAACTCTATAGGGCTGTAGATCTATAGGAACAGGGTTGGGTCTAAACTCTATAGGGCTG
>JBBPCY010000018.1:18446018-18460518 GCA_037974405.1 Brachyalestes nurse
CTCTTTCTCTGTCCCTCTCTGTCTCTCCCTCTGTCCTTCTCTGTCTCTCTCTCTCTCTCCCCCCTTCCCCTCTCTCTCCCTCTCTCTCTCTCTCTCCCCCCCTCTTCATTCTTTTACCTCCTGAGTGCTCTTGACTCTTGCTCTTGTGCCTTATTTCTGCTCTCCCTTTCTCTCTCTGTTCCACCCTTAACTCTCAGCTTGTGCTGCATTTCTCACACGGCTTAACCGGTTCTCACAAACTTTTCCCACCAGAACCGCTGCCAAAAATGAGCCGCCGCCAATGTCTCTACGCCCAGCCTTTGTTTCGCAGCAGTTTATTGCACAAAGCATGTTTGACAGGACGTTGTCTCAAGCCTCCACGGCGGCTTCGCTGTGGTAGATGTTCAAAGTGTTTTGCAGCAGTCAGGTTTACTGTAAGTTGATTGATCACGCTCGAAAGAGCGAAAACTGTCAAGTCTGACACGAGAAGTGAGCTGATAAGATCGTATCCTTCTCCGTCATCTTTATTGGTTTTATATGGTATGTTTTGGTTATGTTGGTTTTAAAGTGAGCTGAAGATCTGTGTGTTTTTGTCTATGAAGCAAAACCCAACAGCAGTCCCGAAACCATGTAGCTTTGTGCCTCATTGAGGTTTCTTCAAAAGAACACGTCTCTTTGTTTGTTTTGTTTCATGTTTTTTTTTCTTTCCAAGTGTCTCTTTTGAACTGTTTTGAGTCACATTTGTAGAAACCTGAAAGTGTTTTTCATTTTTTTAAAAAAGGAAAAAAGATGATATGAATCCGGTATTATTGAGCTCTAATATCTAAGGCCCAATTGTTTGCCTTTGGCTCAGCGCCCAGTCTGGGCCCAGCATGGGCGCTTTGTCTCAGAGAGCTAGTACAAGTCGATTATTTTGAGCATTTGCTGCACATTGGTCAAAGTGCAGGAAGTCCGTATTAGCGCTCAATGCACTTCCTGTGTTGAGAAGTAGTGTATCCTCAAGTGTCAGTCGTGCTTTGAAATCATATGACCTGCCATCCTGTGTCTCAGGGGGAAGTGTGGGCTAGAAGTCGTCAGACAGAAGTCATGAATCATTAAAAGAACCCATAGACTTTGATGAGGGGGAATGGAGAAGCAATCAACTCCATTTAAATAGCAATTCTTGTATGTTTCAGTTGCAAATGCTTTACAGTTCTATCTTTAGGACTGATAACTTTGTAGAGGTTGTCTGGGGATGTCAATTTGACTGGTAAATTTCTGCTGCTATTCCTGTTGTGTTTCGGTTACAAATTGCTATTGTTGACTATACGTAAACAAAACAACAACAAATACAGTGGTTCTTGAAAGTTTGTGAACCCTTTAGAATTCCCTGTTTCTGCATAAATATGACCTAAAATATCATCATATTTGAACAATACCTATAAGTCCTATATGTAGATAAAGAGAACCTGATAAAACATAAGTGCCTTATCCCATCTGAGAAACATGGTGGTGGTAGAATCATGTTTTAGCCCGGTGTTGCGACATCTGGATCAGAATGGCTTACCATTATTGATGAAACAATACATTTTGAATTATAAGTCATTCTACCAAAAATGGTTAAAGAAGAATCAAGTGAGTATTTTTGGGATGGACAAGTCAAAGTTGAGATGTTAATCCAATTGAAATGTTGTGTACCTGAAGTGAGCAGTTAATGTGCTGTTCATGGACTACAGTTTCTCCAGGCAGGTGTTCAGGGCTGATCAACAATTCCTGAAAACCTATAGTTGCAATTATTGAGGGACAAGAGGGTCTCATCTGATACTGAAAGCAAAGGTTCTCATATTTTTGCCGTTTACAAATGTAATATGAATAATTTTCCTTAATAAATAAATGACCAAGTATAATATTTTTTTGTCTCAATTTTTGAATTGGGAGAGTTCACAGACTTTCAAGTCCCCCTAAAAGACAGTTTTTAATTTGAATTAGAGATGGGCCCGATCCGATATGATCGGTATCTGGTCCGATATAGCCATAAATCCGATATTGGATATTGGTCGGACAGCCACGATCTCTATATTCCAGTTCGCAGCTTGTGCTGGACCTTAAACTCGACGCTGTGTAATACGAGATGCGTCACTGCCCCATAACGTGAACCTGTGGCAACTTCAGTCTGAGCAAGCCATTGTTTGGAACAAAATGTCGCTTGTTTGGAGATACTACAGTTTGGAAACGCCGAAAAGCAAGACGGCTACTTGCAGTGTGTGCAAAGGCAGCGTGCCGAGGGGTGGAAGTCAAAACACGACGAGGCTAAAGTGTGGCATCTCGTAACTCGGCCGGTCCACCTTAAATACAGAAGTGGTTAGAATACACTCTGGCTATGTCGTGTCTGCGAATTCACGTAATTTAAAATGTATTCGTTTTGCACTTTATTTGTTTACACAGTTGTTGCTGGTAAAATGGACATAATACTTGGACTGTTCAGATGATTCAGCCAAGAGTGTTGTGTTTTAGATATTTACAAAATTTTACAGCTGTTGCTGCTACCTTTTGGTGAAATGTGACAAATAAATTCTTTGGAATGCCTTTAAATTCAGTGCAGTTATGTATATTTTTTACTCTTCTAATAAGTGCTTAGTAGTTTATTTATTCTGTAACCTTACTAACAAACAGCACAATTTTAACAAAAATAATGCTAATATTAAAGTAAAAAGATGTATTATATCGGA
Source organism: Brachyalestes nurse (assembly GCA_037974405.1). Taxonomy (NCBI): domain Eukaryota; kingdom Metazoa; phylum Chordata; class Actinopteri; order Characiformes; family Alestidae; genus Brachyalestes; species Brachyalestes nurse. Next base: position 18,448,706 of record JBBPCY010000018.1, read on the forward strand.
ATCTGTATCGGTATCGGCAGTCATGTATTGGAATCGGATCGGAACTGGAAAAACATCAGTAGTTTGAATGTCTAATTTATTAGCTGAATAACAATGACCGGCTGGGATGTGGTAACTGAGCGGTTGATTTCAGGTGGCAAACTCAAAACACTCCAAATATGAAAATATTTAAAATAAAGCAATGACAAAAGTATGGACTATTTGTGCTATTGGCTTGTCTTGAACGTCAGCTAGGCATGTATTTAATCACGTATGCCTAAAAAACGGTGATGAAATTGTAATCAACCAATCAGAAACATTGTTACACTTATTTTAAAAAAGGTTGAACAGTCCATGTATTTTCTTTGTTAAATACTACGACTACACAATATATTGTCTGCTAATTGCATTTTCAGTTACGACTAAACTGCTGTAGCCAAAATAAGGAGATATATTTAAATGTGGTGGTTTTATGACATCAGAAAATCTATGAAAGTAGGCTGTTTTTGTTTCTTATTTCCATATATGGACTGTGTGGTTAGGGGGATAAAATATATTTACACCCTTTTTAATTCCAGAAAAGTAATCATTTCTAGAATTGCAATTGCAGTATGTAGCAGTAAAATCACGGTACTGTTATTTTGTCCATAATGTGCAACTCTAATAACAATTAGGGTTTTTTTTTAGGTTTTTTTTTTTAATTGGAATGCTGGAAAAGTGTATTTTTTTAGGAATGTGAATGTTTTTTTAGAAATGAATTTGGTTCCAGTACTCCCTACATCTAATACACTGGCCAGTGGGCACTACTTCTGGATTAGTGAGATGCGGATGTATAAAGATAGAAGTGATGACAGTTGACCTATAAGTTTAGTAATGGGTTAAAATCATCTGAAAGTTTGCCTTTGTGTTTCTCTGACCTCTTTATCTTTCCATCTCTTACTGAAGGTTATTCTTCTTTTTATGCTTTTGGGTTCTAACTGTTGAGCCTTAAATGTTTTGATTGAGGGAAAAGTGAATTTGTGGTCAATCCATACCAACTCGCCAAGGCCAGTTCATGTAATAGACTTTCTGAAAAATGTATTTTAAACTCAAGGAGCCTTGCGATTTTGGTTAAGAAGTTTTGAAGTTTGTCTGGATTGGGTTGAAATTTCAAACATGTTTATGTAAATAGTTTTTTCTGTCATTTATTTTTTTTGTTGGTAGTTCAGCAAATGGAGTCCTTCATTTTCAAAAATGATCTCCACTGATTTTCACTTTCTTGCAATCATTTTCTTCCCCAAGAAAGTCGATGACATGAATTGAGATGTCTAATTGAGTTGCCTGAAATGACTGTTTTAGCGTGGGCTTTTTATCCAGTTCTGGTTTTACTACCATGCACTTTCAAATGTGAAAGTGACCCAATGGCACGGGGGGTTTCACCAACACCTTCTATCAATTTGTATATAAATACATTATTTTGTCTGTAACATCGTAAAGAATAAATGCAATGCTGAAAAAAGTATCATTCAGACAAGTCAAAATAACAGTCAAAAGCAACCATGAATGATAACCTAATGAGTGCTGACAATAACACTGAGCCATAATTTGAGCCACTCTGTATTTAAAGATGCTTGGCTAAGACTCCTGTGTTTTAGGTTTTAATAATGAGGCTTCCGTCCTCTAAGCTCAGGAAATATCAATCTCATCAGATAGTTTCTAACAAAGTGTCATGCCTCAGGTTTCTCCCTGCTTTGCTGTGTAATTGATGTTGAGGGAATATAATATTAATCTTGTGTCTCTGCCTGTTTCAGCACTTCAGTGTCTGGGCCCTGTGATGCCATGTGTGCACAATGCTAGCTGTGTCAACTATGCCAACGGAACAGGATACTGCAGGTAAGAGAATTTTGTAAACTGCCGCAGTTCACCTTGCATGCTTTCAGCTTCCGCTTTGCCACTTTCAGCCCCCTCAGTGGTGTGACCTTTTCACTGAGGTACAGCTTACAGCCTGAAAGTCTCCTGCACTTGTTATCCTGGCTAACCAAGCTGGACAGTTTAATGTTGTTCTTGTTTCATCAACCAAACACCTGAATGAACTCCAGATGATCTTGTTTAGTTGAGCCAAGTGTGATTAATCAGGGAAAACAGTAAACTGCGCAATGGGGTGGTGCAATATAACATATGTTGTTGCTTACTGTTATTGACCTTGGTAATCCTGATAATGTAAAGGACTCCAGTTGGCCATTCTCTGACCAACCGCAGTTTTTTTTTTTTCTTCTTTAATTTCCTTTTTGTTTTTTTCATTGTGATGTCTGAATACTGTTTGTTTAAAAATGTTTGTATTTGGTTACAATACGTTCTCTCTGGTTCCAAAATGTTTATGTAACCAGTGAGAGCTGAATCTGAATGAGTGTTTTTACTGAGATGCAGAGTAGATAAATATAGACATTGTGACAGCTGATTCAAATTGAGATTTACTCCAGCATGTCTTATTATAGGAAGGAAAAGTAAAGCAAGGGGGGAAAAATGGGGTGGTAGACGATCTATGAGAATACTAATGCAAAACCGGACCCCGACCTGACCCCAGCCTGTTTATTAGTTGAGTCAGGAGTGCACTCTCAGTCACAGTAAATTCATTTTGGCATGTAAGTATATTTTTTCCTTGAGGGACAGGCTTGATACAAACAATGCAGATTTAGTGTTACCGTAAGTTGACACAATACACCTGTGTGGTATTATGGAGTTAATTGCACACAGCGCAGAAACTTTTTGTCTGACTGAATGTTATTTTTTTTGTATTTTTTTTTAGCCAATAACATCTGCCTCAGCCCCAAAACACCTTTAAGATTGGTGTTCTGCATCGTTATCACTACTTGATTGTGAAATTCAAACAGCAGCCATTTGTCTATGCAACCCATGTCCAGCACATCTCACCTGACTGTTCCAGGAAGCAGAAGTAGTGATACCACAGACAGGCCGAGGGTAGAGATAGATGGGGAATGTCGAGGAAAGGGGCATCATGTGTCATTTGTATTCTACAGCATTGCTAGATTTTGTGCCCTTTTCCCCCCCACTGTGTGAAATGATAAAATCTTCTTGGCGCCATATGAATTTTGACTCCTCAGATGCTGAGCCATGCCAGCGGCTGCTTCTTTATCATGAGAAGTGGAAGAACTTGACATCAAGAAAAATACATATGCGTCTTTGGAAGGCAAATGTACAACAAATGTGCAACATTTGCGTGGGGTTTGCCTCTGTGATGCACCTCGAAGTAGACGTTATGCATAAATGCTTTCTGAGCTTAGGCAAAATTATGCAAAGTGAAATAAAAAAAAAAAAGAAGAAAAAAAAGTCAGGTAACTGTTTGAGCAGGAAGCGGATTAAATGTCAGAGTTCTTGTGTTTCAAGAGTTTTGCACGCACTTGTTTTCCTCGCTGTAAAAGCCAGCAGTGCAATATACTTTCCTACTGCTATTTGTGTCTTGAGTGATATATGTATTTTTGACAGCACCATGAGACTGTGTGTAATTATGCTTTAAAACTTTAAAACCATTCGGCACTCCCAAACACTTCACCCAAAATAAATACCCTCGCCAGTGCAACCTATCATGTTGCCTTGTAATGGGTTGTGAAAGAGAGGACAGCCGTGTTCCCAGCGTTCCACACTTTGCCACTGACGTTCGTCCAAGGACAGGCTTCAACTGTGGAGTTCAGTATCAGATTCGCAGGGGATTTTATCCAAATTTCCACCATTCTGCTTACTCCTGTCAGCAGGGTGTTTTGCAGTTTTTGCTCAACCCTCAAATCATACTGTAATTTTATGTTATTATGTTCACACTTGCAGCTTATTGAACAAAGCTGAGCAATTCTGTAAAATACGCTGAATCTTAACATTTTGTTTCAGGGGAAAAACATTGTTTATACTTTTGCCATGTACACTGTCACATAGGCAGCCTGCCACAATGGTACAGAGTGGGCTCCTCAAGCTAACACCTCCCCCCAGACACACACACACACACACATACACACATACACTCTATCCCCAAGACAGTCCAACCAGTGTAGCCCAACAATCAACAGTGCTGGTTCTATTAAAAATATAAAAAAATAAACGAATGGTGTGAAATAAATGAATGCATGCATACAGTTGATTTTAAAATGTAGTTTAAACATTCTATATAGATTTCAAGTCTTAAAGTGGACCTAGTCTCAAGCTTCAGTTCCCTGGTACTTAATACAACTATTACTATATGTTTATGTGAATAGTTTATACATGCAGAACAACAAGAGTTGAGTTAGTGCTAACTATCCATTGTCTCAAGCGCAAGTTAATCTTTCAGTAAACCACTAAAACATGTGCAGCTCATCAGCAGATAATTGTTATAGCAAAATCCTAAGACACTATACAGCCATGTCATGTCAAAACCTGGGATGCAGCGGTATAGTAGGCACACATATCAGTATGAATCACTTTTTGGACTATGTGAAGCATCAAATCTTTGGCTACTCCCATGAATACTGATAGGTTCCACAGAGGTGGATCTGAATGTACAGAGGGTGTGTAGTCTGTAGCACAATAATAAGCAAGATTTTGAAATGATAGGAAAATGACAGGTGTTTAGGGGTTTACCAAACAGTTTGACAACATACCATGTGTCATTGTGCTCCTAGTTGCAACCTAGGCAGTGAAATACAAAAAAGTTTATTGCTTTGTGTAAAGTTTGCTGTGAGGGCTCTCATTTAAGAAGTCCTTGAGTTTTTGTAAATTTATTGGTATTATTTAGAGCAGGAATGTAAACCCTACACACACGTTTATGACTATGGGGACGTGCAGTGGTGTAGTGCTAGTGGACAACATCACTGCCTTCCGAACAAGAGAGTAGGGTTCGATTCCTGCCCTGGGAAACACACCACACTACACCAATAAGTATCCTTGGGCAAGACTCCGAATTTGTTTGTTTTTTTTTCCCTCCTTTTTTTGATTTTAGGCAGTCCTTGTTTAGAACTCAAAGGCTTGAAGGAGAGGTGTGTTCTTCAGTTTGTTTCTTTGGTTAAAATGGAAGGAAAAAGAAAACCAAAAAGGATGAAGTTGGAAAATTTCTCAGCCTAAACTCCAAACTTTACTGAGGGGATTTTCACTTCCAGTCTGTAACTTTGTGTTTGAATTTGGGCTTGCATGTCACTCACCGTCAACTAAGACAGTGTTTTGTTTTTTTTTTCCAAATGTTACAGGTTATGCTGATGAGTCACTCTGCGGGGGGAAAAAAACGATCAGCCATGGCATTAAATTAACCTAAGACGTTAGCAGCAGATCCTTTAAATCTTGTGAGGTGGTTTTTAGTTTGCCCAGCACATCTCTCAGATACTTGATAGGACTGAGATCCGGGGAATTTACAGGCCAAGTCAACACGTTGAACTTCTGATCAGTTTTTGCTGTTTGGTGGGACACATTATCCTACTAAAAGAGTCCAGTGTTGGTGAATACAGTTACCATTAAATGGTGCACTTGGATGTTTAGGTAGGTGGTACATGTTAAATTAACATCCTTATTAATATCAGGACCTAAGTTTTCCCACCAGGACATTGCCCAGAACAATACCCTTCATTCTTTTAGTTTCCTTTTTGCATTTTTAAATATTTAGTTACTCTACAGCTAATACACAGTATCTGTCATAATGAATGGTTGTCCAGTGAATGGTTTTCTTCCACAGTGACATATTGATCACCCACTGTGATTAATTTCAGAGTCCTGTGAGGTATCTGGGACCTTATTGAGGCTTTTGAGTCTGAGGTATAGAATGCTGCAGTTTGTGGATTCTATATTCATAGCTGAATGCTTAACTGCAATGTGGTTTTCTCTTTCTTTCTCTTGAAATGACTTGCACAAAAATCAGTGAATGGGGAATAAAAACTCAGGGTTTGTGTGTGTGTGCGTGTGTGCATGCATGCGTGTGTGTGTGTGTGTGTGTGTACAGCAGGTGTGAAATGGCTGCCAGTGTATGGGTGAATTGTTACTGGAAGTGATGAGCACATATGTGACTCTCTTCTCTATGTGTAGGTGAAGTGGCACTCAAGTCAACAAGTAACAGGAAGAGGAGTTTGTTAGAAGTGTGTGTGTCAGAGAGAGAGAGAGAGAGAGAGAGAGAGGGAGAGCATGAGTGGCAGAACCGGTACGACTGCAAGCCTCAAGCCAGGGTGTGAGAACCGAGTGTCAGATCATTTGTGTGTGCATGACATGCATGTGTCTTCCTGAGGGCTGGTGAGAGTAAAAGGGTGGATGGCATTTCTGCAGAATGTTGCAAAATCACTTGTGTTTTCAGAGAAGAGTTACAGGGTCTGTATGTCTGCAAGTCTTGAGTCATCAGCAAACTCCAGCTCTGGCTACTCTCAACTGAGAGATTCTTTGGCCCATCTAGTCACCTCCCTGTAAGGGTGTAGCGATTTCAGCACAGAATTGAAGATCCAGAACCGTGACTATGTGGAACAGTGTCTGGATGAACAATTCATATTGTGATATATATCGTTATCGAGGTAGAAAATTGCTTCTACCGTGATGGAAGATTTTGGTTATATCGCCCACCCCTAGTCCTCTACTCCTCTAGGAGTGAGACTGAAGAAAGGTTCAGAGGCTAGTGTAGTACTGACAAAATGTCTGCTTTTGTTGTGGTTTTTCCTAACAGCTAATGCTAAAAACAAACTATGCCTTAGGCAGAGCAATGACTGTGGCTAACAGCTAAACTAAACAAACAAAGAATAAATCTAGAACAAAAAGAAAATGCCACCAGAACAATAGAACACTGACACAGAGTGACCAAGAAAGGTAGAGAATAAATGCAGTTCTAGTTGAGGGGAAAAACAAGACATAAGCGTTAATAAAGTATAGTAAAAGTAAAGTGACCCCTTACAGTCATGTGTTAACACACCACAGCAAGCAGTGTGAGGAGTATTAAATTCTTTCTCTGCGTTTAACACATTCACCAAGTGAGGCAGGGTCTGCCACCAGCAAGGGGTGCTTGGGGAGCAGTGTGTGGGGATGGATTCTTGCTCAAGGGTACCTCAGTGGTGCCACTAGCATTCCTGGGATTTGAACCCATGATCCTCTGATTGCAGCGGCAACTCCCTAACCATTAGACCACCAGCTGCCTGGGTGTGGTGGATCCGGAGCTGGATGGAGAAGCTGAATGTGTTACAAATTGGTCAGTTTGCAGTTTCCTGTTAAAGCAGCTGATTCTGGAAAACCTGCCCAGTCTGGTTTGGGAGGTTGCATCAGAATGTGTTCCATGTTGTGGTTTATTTCCACACTATTTGGGCTTTGTGTTGAACAAAAAGAATAAAAAAATTTCTGGAGCTGCCTGTATGTTACGGTTCACACTATCCTCGATTAGTCAACTGCCTCCCACAGTGGCGACTAATAGATTCATTAGTTGACTGATATCTGCCCCGTGAATGACTAATACAGTGATATCCTGACTCATTACCAAGCTCTAAACCAAATGAATAATGAACCCTTTCATTATTTAATACATCAAATACTTTCTCAGATATTCTATTAGTAGTATAAACGGTAGCAATGTTTCTTTAAATGTAAAATGGATGTTCTCATTAAAAAAATGAAATGCCAAATAGAATTCATGTTCATTCATAGTGTCCATTCTTGTTACTGGTACACATTAAGAACTTGATAGCTCTTAATGCTGTGTCTGTCCTGACTCATAGTGGGCAGAGAAGTGAGAAGTAAGTGTGTGTGTGTGTGTGTGTGTGTGTGTGTGTGTGTGTGTGTTTATGGTCTGAAGTTTCAAGAGGAAAAACTTAGACTAAAATACGAGCTCATGGCATTTTTGAGGCCAAACAATATTTCCTGTCTTAATACTGAACAAAATGTCTTTGTCTTGATCTGAACCAGTTGTATTAATTCTGCCTCTGTCTTTATTACCCTCCCTCTCTCCCCCATACACCCTTTACTCACTCTCCCAGACCCCCCTCCACACCCCCGGAAGAGAAACAGGAGCGAGTGAAGTTTTTGTTTGATCTGACATGTAGAATTTGCCTGTAGGGAAGGGGAGATGGAGGGAATCTGAGCGAGAGAGCCGTGAGGAGGTTCTTTTAGCATTGATGGGTTGTAATTTGAGACGTGACTGGCTGTTGATGGAGACTGAGGATTTTTCGGAGTGGAGCCAGAAATTACCGTTACTACCTTTCACCTCATCATTCTGTCAGTCATCTCTCTCTCTCTCTCGCTCGCTCACTCGCACTCTCTCTTACTCTCTTTCTCTCTCACTCCTCTTCCTTTAAAAAATCACTCTGTATTCTCTTGTTCTCCTCTCTCCTCTTTCTTACTTCACTTTTCCTCTCTCCCTCCCTTTATCTCTGGCTCGCTCCTTTTTTCTCTCGCCCATCTCTTTCTCTCAGCTCACAGACTCACACACACACACACACACTTTATTTTTCACTGAATGTTCTTCTTTAATGTTCCTGCCTCTTCTTACCACTCTTTAGGTTGCTTGCTCTTTTTTTTTATTTTGCTTCTCTCCACCATTTTTCTGTGACTACAAAAATGACCCGTACCTCCCTCTCTCCCTGGGTTTCTTGTTGCTAATGCTAGATGTTAAAGTCAAAAGTTCTGCTGAACGCAAACAGTGGCAGCCACTGATTTAGTGGCAGTGGCAGATTTATTCAAGCACAGAGTAAAAACACACACACACACACACACACCTCATTCGAACCCACCATATTCTACTTTCCCTCTCTTGCTCTCTTTTTCCCCGTCTCACCTTCCTACGTACAAAACACATTTACCTCCACATTGATCATCTGACTCCAGTGTGACTGTGTGAGAGATTATGTACATGAGAGCAGGTGATTGTTTGTGTGTGCATCTGTATGTGTAATGTGGAGGGTAGGTGACAGGGGGAAGATGACAGAAAGTTACTCATTGTTGCCAGTGTCGGCAAGAGCTTACTCCCAGACGGGGCAGCCCCCTTAGAAATGTACTGAAAGTCCACACACAAGCACGCGCACACACCTACACACACACATGCAGGCGGAAGCCTTACAGAGCAGTGGAGAATGTAGCAACCAGACTCTAAAGCCACAAAGCACCGTGCCAACTAGTCAATCTCAGTGACCCAGCCGGTCCGATAATGTGAACAGTGACGATGAGGTGTTAAACACACTCACCTACCCCCAAACACACACTTATTCTTCGCCTGCTAGACTGCGTCTCACAATCACATCTAGTTCATGGTAGACAACTTGCGTAACAAGTACATTCATAATATGATTCATGTTTTACCACAAAGTTGCATCTTAAGAGCATCATCTTGTGCTGAAATCATATATACATAACGGGCTTGTGCCAACATTTACAATAAAAGCTTAATCTATATAATCGCAGTATTTTAACCATCACTACTGTATTGTTGGTATTAATTTCCATTAATTCAGTTGCAGTTCCTGGTAATCGTATGTGTTCCTCCAGGACATTCTGTCTTCTATTTGTGTCCTCAAGCTTCTTTTTGGCTTTTTTATGATGTCTCTGTGTGGCTTGTTTCTGGCCGACCTCTTCCTCTTTTACCTTCAACTGTACCAAGCGTAACTGTCTTGTTCAGTAACTGTGCTTCTTCTCACAGTATATATATATAATGCTATAATATAGATAATGCTCACTGATCTTTGGGGAGTGTAATTATCCTGAGTTATCGGCTGTATGTATGTGATATGTTGGAATGAATAGAAAAGATCCGGTTGTTCCACGTTAAAATGAAACAATGAAATAAACACATGATTAGCTCCTATGATGTAATATGATGTATGAAATATAGATACTTATGCCATTTCTCAGAATAACTGTAAATATTGTGACATTGCTCAGCCCTAGAGTGTTCTCATTAACCTCTGTCTGTTTTTCTGTGGTTTTTTGGTTCATACAAACCATACATGATGTACCTTTAACCATACAGCATGTGTTACTATGTTACATACATATTATGTCCCCATAATTCTATTCTGACATTATTTTCTGTGCCTTTAACTAGGGCTGTAACGATACAACAAACCCACTATTCGGTTCCTATCACGATTTTGACCCACGATTTGGGGTTTAGCGCTTACTGCCAGCAGTGCCATTCGAGACACCATTTTGTTTTGAGTCCTCATGTTTACCACAGAATTATGAATTCTTTTCTTTTGCGTTCAGTCTGTACAGAAGGCCCCAAGGAATCGCCACAGGCTGCCGCAGAAACGATTCCTCAGCTACCGGTTCACCATTGTCCAAAACTAAAAACATGGTCCACCCAAAATCATACAAAAACCCACTCAAAACACAACAAAACTCTTACAACTCTTACAAGTGAGGCATCTCTGCTCTTTTATCTTCAGTGGCCTTACGCAAAGCTATACAGTTTGTTGACGCCGGTGACACGGATGAATATGTACTGGTGTTTTAAAGCTTGCTCAGTATTGGAGAACCTGGCTGGTATTTAGACCTTGACTGGTGTTCCAGAGTCTGGACTGTGTTCTGAAACTTGATAGGCATTCTGAAACTTGGCAAGTGTTCTAGAACCTTTTGGTGTTCTAGAGCTTCACTGCCATTCTAGATCATGACTCTGAGCTCTATGGAGATGCTGGAAAGAAACGTCCAGCAGCAGCAGCAGCCTCAGCCCTCACTCACACAATGGAGTGTTTCACAAGAACTTTGAGGAAAGCACGAGTTCAGCGAGCAGACTTTATGAGAGGAGGGAGAGAGGGAGAAAGAGAGAAGGGTAGCCAAAAAAAAAAAAACACTAAATGCTAAAGTGGCTTATACTGTTCCCAGATCAGAATTTATGCCTCATTTGGGCTCAGCACAGCACTCATACTGACCACAGAGCAGCCCACACGTCTCTCCACCCCTCTCTTTTTCTCTCTCTGTCTTTCTCTCTGTCTTTCTCTTTCTTTCTCTCTCTCTTTTTCTTTCTTTCTCTCTAGCCCCTCCCTGGCTTTATTAATTTCTTTTCTCTGGCTCTTCTCCACCCGTCTCTCTCTGGGGCTTTTTCCCTTGCAGTGTTTTTTTTTTTTTTCCTTCACACTGAAAATTACAGAAAGCTGAGTATGGAGGAGAGAATGAGGGAGGGAGGGAGGGAGGGAGCGAGCGAGGGAGGGCATGCCTAAAAATAAGACCAGCCTTCTAGAGAAGAAAGGAAGGAGTCAGAAAGACTTTGCAGTTTGTAAGGCTTTTAATTCACCTTTTTCAAGAAGAAAGGATTTAGAAGACTGAAAGCTTAATGTTTTTGATGCATTTGTCATTTGCTTTTGCTGTTTTCCTCAAAACGTCTTGAACTTTTACACACTCACTGAAACCTTTTTAAGTGCTGTTTGACTTTCAGATGGATGTGATTAGATAGCTTGGCAGCACTCTGTGTGTGTGTGTGTGTGTGTGTGAGAGAGAGAGAGAGAGAAAGAGAGCGAGAGAAAGAGAGAGAGAGACTGTGTGTGTTTGTGTGTGAGAGAGAGAAAGAGAGAGAGAGATGGTGTGTGTGTGTGAGAGAGAAAGAGAGAGAGAGAGAGACAGAGTAAGCAGACAAGGCACATTCTGCTTTCAGGTTTGCTGGGTGAAAATATCTAGTCTAAGATGCCTAGTGTGAACATGAGAGGAAAGAAAAAGATAAAGGGAGAGAGAGAAAAAAAGAGGGGATGAAAGAAACAAATAAAGAGGAGAGGGAAGCAGGAAAGGCAGACGAAGAAGGTTCTTCCACCCACACACCCTACACCCTTATGGGTCGCACTTGAGAAGGTCAGAGAGAGAGAGAGAGAGAAGGGGGAGCAACGTGAGCGAGAAACATAGAGAAAAAGAGAGAACGAGGAGAGGGGGGACCTAACGAG
>JBBPCY010000018.1:18481078-18517316 GCA_037974405.1 Brachyalestes nurse
GTGTGTGTGTGTGTGTGTGTGTGTGTGTGTGTGTGTGTGTGTGTGTGTGTGTGTGTGTGTGTGTGTGTGTGTGTAGCCTTATTTCTGTAAGGCTTCTCAAATTTTACCCATTCTCATTTGATCACTCTTGTTTGCAGAGGTGCTCACTCAGTCATTCCAATGAGGGGGAAGGCAGATATCGCGCGCGCCATAACACAGTCTCTACAGGCAAAAGTGGTCTCACACATTGCATTGAGAGTCGGTGGAGCTAATTTTTAGAGGAGGGGGCAAAATTCTTTGGCCAGGCAAAGAACAAGAAAGGGGAGGAAACCTTTCCCTGTATGTCGACATACGAGGCCAAATCCAGATCGGGCCATCTGAGCTGTCTCTCTCTGAACGGTGGAGCAGGATGACCAAACACTCTTTAAACCTATTGCTATTTCTAGCCACTGCAGGACCATAATCAGGCTAGGGGAACTTGTAGTAATATTTAAAAATCTCATAAAGTGAAATATTCTTGTCATGGGACCTTTAAGCTAAGCTAACTAGCTCTTCTCTTCTAGTTTGCAGAAGCATTTAAATGCTTCTCATTTGGTGCTGCATGATTTGACGTCACTGAATGGTTGATCGAAAATCTTTTACTTATTTGGTGACCATGGTTGCAAACTAAACATTTTAAAATAATGCAGCATGATAAAACCCCCCTTTAATACTATATTATACTATATTATTACTATTATCTTGGTGTATTCCTAGGTGAATTCCACTCAAACTTAGAGTATCCAAAAAATGTGAGCTTTAGTAACTTTGATGTGAATAAAAAATTAATGGATGTCATTCATTTTTTTCACCCAGTAATAAGAACAACAGTGCACAGGATCAGTTTCTGTTTGATAATGACCTGCTGAGTTAAGTTGAAAGAACAAAAGGTGCACATGCCTGGAAGAGCTGACCTTCTGATCTTTCATTTAATTGGTGTCTTTTTTTGTGTGCGTGTTTAATGAGCGAGAAAGAGAGTTAGAAGTGTTCACGTCAAGTATATTTTTGTCACAGAAGGCGCGACTGGAGTGTTAACAGCTCCTCTGGAGTTTCTCACAGTTAATCTGAGCATGTGATGTGCTTATTCTGCCTTGGCTCAGGAGACTTGCATCAGTTTACTTCTTTCAGTTTGTTCCATGTGTGCTTAATGCCCTTGTTCTCTGAGCTTCAAGAAGCTCTCCTCTTTCAAAGAAGAGGCTTACATACTTTGTATGGGTTAAAACTCTTATTGCTGGGAGAAACTAGGTAGTTTTATAAATGTAAAAAAATAGCATTTATACAAATGTTAAGACAGTTAACAGCTTTGTGCCTAAATGTGTGCAGCAACAGTGTGTGTTGTAAGTTTAGCTCCTGCAGGGTTTTATTGCAGCTGTAATCAGATTCACTTGGTTGCCCCACTCAGGTGTATTACATCAGGAATATATACAGAGAGGAACTGTATTCATAAACAGACTCTCATACACTACATACTATTTACGTAGTTAATTGGTAAAATTAACTTGGTAAGATTAAAAGGTGGGCTTGGTGTAAAAAGAAGGATGAACATACATAAGTCAATCCACATTGGTGATGTTGGTGTCCTGGTAGTTTGGGAAATTGCCCCTATGATGAAAAGGTCATGGGTTTGAATCCCTGGACTGCTAGTGGCAGTACTGAGGTACCCTTGAGCAATGTACTGTCTCTGCACACTGCATTGCTGTCTGCCCACTGCTTCACTTGGTGAATGGGTTAAGCCTACATATTTGCTAGCTATAACAAACGTTTTCTAATATGAGAACATTTTTTTTTTATCTCGATTTTATTTAGACTTTAGTTTTATGTTGTTCTTGTCTCTGTGTTTCTTTGCAGTCATTACATAAGCCAGGCATATCCAAAGTCCGGCCCGCGGGCCAATCACGACCCGCCGTCAGATTTCATACGGCCCGCAGCTTCGGTCTTATAATGTGTTATTTATGGCTCGCTAACTGTCAGAATAAATACATCATTAAACTTAAAAAATGTAATTCCTCCTTTCACCACACGGTGGCAGCACCATTCTAATGCTATCTGGCTCTGCATCTGTGAGGCAAACCCTTCGCCACTCGTTTCTACCATGACCACTGCAAAGAATTAGTGTCAGCAAGTTATCTGTTCCTTGATCAGTCTGAAATTGAGTGTTTTGAATGGTAACATCTGTCACTATTAACAGTGAAAAGCCTAAAGCACGCTAATGAACTTGGACTTATGCCACTTTTGAATAAGATTTGGTTATAACTGTTGATGTTATGTACCTGTAGATGTGACACAAACTTGCTTTTTGAAAGATCTTGTAAAAGACAAGAGCAAAATTCACTTGTTTTTAAATTTACGGATACAGACCACTTTGCATTACTTATAACTTCTTTTCAAAATGTTCGAGGCAAAGATATTTATCAAACTCATGGAAATTAAGGTGTTCTATACAGTTTATTCAATGTTTTCTGGCTCTCTAGATGAAAGAAAGGCAGAATTGTGGTTTTTAAAGTTGTTCACGTCTGCCTGAGTGTCTTATATTTGGTTACATTCCATTTGAAATTTACAAAGGTAATTGTGACAATGAAAATTGTTTTATGACAGTGTGTATTTTCATGTAATTTTTGTGATTTAAAAAATGCAAGAAGGAACTATTGAATAAGTGTGTTTTCTCCTCAGTTGAACACTTTTCTCCCAGTAGGATTTTATTGCATGGTTCACAAAGATTTTTATTTGCCACCTTAAACCGTTAAAATTCTTCACCGAAGTCACAAAGTAATACTCATTGGTCCTGTATGAACATATTTGATCGTGTGAAATAATCTTAGTCAAATAATTCAAATAATTGTATTGTTGACATACCTGCACAATCTGAATTATGCCTGGTAACAGTGCATGTAAATATGAGAAATATTTTTTCAGTGCTTCATTTGTGCTTCAGTCATTAAGGGATGAATTTCATTATTGTGCCAGTAATACAAGTGAAAATAATAATAATAATATAAGTGAACCACTGAATCACTTGTTTTGTCTTTTTTGTGGTAAAGGCATGTTTGGCCTGGTTTTCGGCCTGTTTGGCATGCTGCTGTACGATGGAGAGAGAGTACGAGAACATGGAATGTTCCAGGGCTACAACTCCATCACCTGGGCCGTGGTTTCCTTACAGGTGAGGCGATTAAAAAAAGAAAGAGAAAAAAGCTCACAATTACCGAACCCATTGATAATACACAGTTGAAATATTTTAGATAAAATATTGATGATAATCTATTTGTTAAACAATTTGTTAAACCGCTGTGTGACATTTGTGCAGTACAGAGTGAAAAGTCTAGTCATTTACACACAACCCCTCAATGAAAAGAAAGCGATGGCATGCTTATAAAGCTGCTAACGAGAAATACCCATAACGTACTTGTGAATAATGTGTTTAATGTATGTTCCTTGACCCAGATCCTGCAATTTTTGTCAGATTTTAGCAAAAAAAAACCTACTCAATGAACTACAAGCCTGGTCTTATTTGGGTGGAAATTGTTTCTTGTTACGGAATGGACAGACTTTCCCAAAAGGACCTTAGCATAACCATTTAGAGTTTTGAGAAATAACTTTAGGCAAAATGCATATGATGATTATTGGTTTGTTTTTTTTTTTACTGAGGCCATTTATTTTTTTTTATAAGCCCTCAAACCACAAACATAAAAATATTCAAGTAGGATTTACTGTCACTTCATTTTCTGAATTAGGTTTTATTGTACTGTTGACCCAGAACTAATTTAAATTAATTTGACTTGGAAGCTCTTGTTCTGCACAGCTGACCATCATGCTAACATTGTATTTGTTTTGAGGACTTAATCGGGTTTGTTTCTCCTCAGGCTCTGGGAGGCCTGGTTATAGCTGCTGTAATAAAGTATGCAGACAATATTCTTAAAGGATTTGCCACATCCCTCTCAATCATCCTCTCCACACTAATTTCCTATTTCTGGCTGCAAGACTTCGAGCCTACAAGGTACAGATTTACATCCAACCCTAACCTAATGTACCTCATCTAGTTCATCCGAGTGTTTAGGTTTACCTAATCAGTAGAACCAGGTTAAGTTAGGTATGCATTGCTTAAATAGCTGTGTTGTGCAGTCTTGTTTAAACCATGGTATCTTCCATACCATCTTCAGATGATTAACTTTATTTTTAAAGTCCTAAATCAGAGGAATCAGGTGATTTTGTGTTAGGTAAGGAGGAAGGTTCTTAAATGCAGGTGACCCTGGACATGATGTATTGTTGATCTTGTCAAATCCCCAATCTTGTCAAATCTCCAATTTTGTCTTCTTAAAGGTTTGGGTTTTTTTTTACACCATGTGAATACACCAGCTCACTCCTATTTTGAAAGAAATCATAATTAATAATGAATTAATAACATTTATTTTAACAGACATTGAATTAAGCATCTCCTAAATTTACCATTTGCCTAAATGTAATGCTTATGTTGTAAATCATATTTGTTTTTAAGCTGTAATATAAAGTAACTTCTAATACAGGAGACCATTAAAATATAATAAAATATATGTAAACGACAACATTCTGAAACGTTAACATTTCCTTTAAAACATCCTTTCAACTGGAATAACCTCCTTCTGCTAAAGAGTCATAATTTATAAGGTGAATGGAAGATCCATATAAATCACATTTTGGTTTCTGTAGAATCTGGGAACCCAAAGAGCAAAATAAATTGTTCACATATTTTATTTAAAAGTAATTTTTAAAATAAACTCTACAAATGCAGATATTACCTGGACATGTTTGCCTTTAAGTTCTATTAAATGTTTTTTCCTTCTCATGTAAAGTTACGATTTTGGAGATACCAGGTTTGCGACATTTAACTGTGCAGCTTCTAAACTGGTTACACCTCATTTTGATGGTCTACCATAGATGTGTTGTTGATGCTAATATTTACTTTAACTGACATTGAATTTAGCACCTCCTAAATTTACTTTTTGCCTAAACTCTAAATGTAATGCTTATGTTGTTGAGTTTTTGGAGTTGAGTTTTTAACTTATAAAGTAACTTCTAATACAGGAGACCATTAAAATAAATTGCTTTTGACTTAATTTATTGAAATGTCTACATTTATTACATATGTATGTTGCATGTGTTTTGAATGTGTGTTCCGTTTATGCATTTATTTATGAGTTCTGTAAACAGAACTATGTTTTCTCTTTGTAGCATCTTCTTCCTAGGAGCAGTCTTGGTCATAGTTGCAACATTTCTGTATGGCTATGAGGGCAAGCCAGTGTCCAACCCCAGCCGAGCATAACTAGAAAAGCAAGAGACCCGTGGAAGGAGGGATCAGAAGGTAAATGCGAGGAAAACAAGCAGAAGAAATAATCAAGATACATGGATAAATGAAGCCATGTGGTGTCTTACCGTGAAGTGACTCGTGTGAAAGTGGACGCTCATAGACTTTCTTGTGGGCCGAGACAGAGACTTTGGTGGGCCTAAAGAGACAAAATTACAACCAGCTCACCTTCTCTAGTGGATAAATATCAAAATTATAACTTCTAAAGTCATATTAACTCAGAATACTTGATGGACACAAAAAGGCAAACTCCCAGGAGGAGCATCCACTGTGTACATCTTAGGTTCCATACAGTCAGTGACAGTTGAGTTTATTTTCAACCTCCAGCCTTGTTTTGGGTGTCGGTCACTGACTAACTGTCTCAATACTGATTAGGTGAACTTTACTCGATCCATATCAGCCCTATTGATGTACCTTAATTGTGTCCTCTCAATACTGTCAATGATTTACCCACAAAGAAAGCCTGTTTACTCTTAAAGATACGGTAAGTGAAATGTCTTGCTAAAAAATAAGGAGAAATTAATATTAAATCTTTTTGTAAGTATGGAGTCTTTGCAATGATGGGGGCTCTTTTTGACATAGGATGTCACTTTTTCTTAATCACATGACCAGCCATGTGACTAATGTCCAGCCTGTAAAACAGTAAAATGGGTGTATTACCTTGTTTTTAATGATGGATTATTTCTTGGTTTAGGGCTTATTTATTCTGTAGGTTGACGTTTTAAAAACCCTTGCTTCAATCTTGACTCACCCCACTCCCTTTATGAAACAGCAGTGAATTGAAGCTCCAGGAATAAACACAATCTTTCTGGGGGTAAGAACGATGAAATTTAAAAACTTTAACGTTTCCATTTAAACATTCTTTCAAATGGAATAACCTCATTCTTCATGAGGTGAATAGAAGATCCATATAAATCCATATGAAGACCAAAATAAATTGTTCACATATTTTATTTAAAAGTAATTTAAAATAAACTCTACAGATGCAACACAGTGGTGAATTTACATACCTCAGTTTCAGGATCCAATGTGTTGTCCGCAACAAACTTGTGCTTATGACTGGCTCTCTGGAGTTTTGTATTGTAATGGAGTGATGATGTAAGACATTACAACTTTAAGTGTAACTCAACAATAAACACTGGTCAGTTGAAGGGTTGATGACATTAAGCCATAGTCATGTAATCACATAGTGAGTGGATATACCCACGAAAACGTGTTGTTGCTGTTTCATGTATGTTACATCTGTATGTGTAGAAAGTTAATGAGGCAAGACAGGCTTATGCATATTGTCAGATTGGCTGGTGTGTTTTGAAGTATAATATAGCCCAGAACCTTCTATTTTGACACAAAAGGACAATTTTTAAAGATTTGCAAATTGACCAGTCACAGATCATTGTTTTTATTTGAGTTTTGGGGTGTTTTAAATGGCACTATAACTGCATGTTTTATTGAATATATTTTTTAAAGATATGAAGCGGTAAATTTAAATGTCTGTACAGAACGAGTAACTGCTTGCAAAGTATGTTTCCTATTGGGCAGATTAAAATTAATGGACAGAAGTAAAGATATATATTTGTGCTCATAACCAATAAGGAAGAAATGTCTGAATGGCCCCATTAATTACAAACTAACAGTACCAAGTTTGCCACAGCAGGATCACTGGAGCCAAATTTTATTTACCTCATCTTTTTCAAATAAACATTTACTCTTTGAGGCCGTTTACTACTTGAAATGTCTCGAGCCTGGAGAAAATGACAATACTGTTTATGCCAACATTGTTTGTAAACAGGCATTACAAAATGTCAAACGTCCCCATTCGATTGGACCCTGTAGAGCAGGCTTGTACAAAGTATTTCAGCTGTATTTTCCCTGGAACAGCAAGGTTTGTATACTGTTCAGGGTATTGTTTTTGCTGTCCTACCACTTTTATTATTTAAAAAACACAGCATCTGTGAAAAATGGCTTTAAAAGGCCATTCTATTTCCATGTTCTCATTAGCCAGAACAGGTATGACCAGACTTGTCTGGTGTGACACTGGGTTTTCATTCCAGTGAAGGAGAAGACCATCTGGGGCCTGTTTCATGAAGGATGCTCAACCTGATGTACCCAGCTACAGTTAACTAGTTTCACAATGGTTAACTTTCTCTATCAACCCAGGTTTAGATACTCAAGCTAAGATTAATACATGCTGTTTATAGTGACCAACCAGTTGTATGGAAC
The DNA here is from genome assembly GCA_037974405.1 of Brachyalestes nurse. Taxonomy (NCBI): domain Eukaryota; kingdom Metazoa; phylum Chordata; class Actinopteri; order Characiformes; family Alestidae; genus Brachyalestes; species Brachyalestes nurse. The sequence goes on from JBBPCY010000018.1 coordinate 18,488,652, forward strand.
ATGAGGAGAGCACCTTTCTTTTTGAAGAAAGATGTAAGTCTGTGGATATAATAGAGCATTTGTACTAGTAAAAAAAGAGTGCTATTACTAATTATATCATGTTAGTGCTTACTGGAGTTATAATCACTTTATATTTTTATGTTTTTCACATGAGTGATGTGACAGATATCACCAAAATTAGTAGAACTTAAAGGATTGGAACTGCCAGTTAGAAGCCTGGCCTTGATTGGTCAAAGAACTGTTTATCGTCTGAATTTTTCTAAACTTGTCCTGGAGCAGGTCCTTTGTGCGTTTCCAAGTTGCCAGGTAAAAAGTGACTCAACATAATGAGAATTAGATCCAGCTGAGCTTAAAACAGGGACGTCCTACTCAGGGGAATTTAGGAATTAGGAATGAAAACCTGCCGTCACACCCACCCTTTGCAGATAAGATTGATAATCGTTTTTGTTTGGGTTCCTAACAGGCCCCATCTCTGCAGAATGTACCATACACCTTCATTAAGCACCCCTGATTTAATTAATTAATCAACTAGTCAGCAAGGCCTTTATCAGCTGTATTCAGAGTGATGGAAGAGGTGAAACGCTAATCGCTGCAGAGCTCCAGTGAGAGGTTTCAACTCAGATTTAAACCTCTCACTAGAGCAACGTCAGATGCACAACGCCCACTCAGTAAACAGTCATCTACTCCTCATCTGCTAAATCCTTCTGTCACCTGCAGGATAAACTACTGTTTTGTTGTTGTTGTCAGTACAGCTCCCTCTTCTGGTGGGCAGCAGCAAAGATTTAATACTCATTTAAACTGATTGGGTTATATTCTCCATTTTAGTGTGTGTGTGTGTGTGTGTGTGTGCGCTCGCATACACTGCAGGCCAAATGTTTTGAAGCAATACTATCTTCGTAGTCTGTTTTTTCATAAGATAATGCTCTAATATGTTTAATACAGAACAAAAGCATTAGATTCTGTGTATTTTCAGTAACTGATTGTTAATTAAATTATGATTAACATAACTAAATAATCTTTCCCCACTTCTGGATGGTATCTATTTTTGTAGATGGACTTCTGGTGTGAAAAACTGTTTTAAAAGTTAAGTGAAGGTTTAAAAATTAGGTAAAGGTTCTTTACACTCTCAAAATGAATTTTTTTAATCTGATTTTTCAAACTAATATTTTTATCTGAAACAAAAGTATGCTTCCTTTTTGATTCAAGCAGAGCTTTTTTAAGAAATGGTAACAAGGTTCTGAGAGCGATGCCACTGAAGAACCATTTTAAGTCTCAAACGAACCATTTTTGTCACACAATGGAAAGGTTCTTTACCAAGGGTTCTCCCAAGAACTGTATATTATGTGGATGTTCTATAAACTTTGAAATGGTTCTTCCCACTCAGCACTGGAATATTCTAGATCAAACTGCTTTGTTTGAACTAGTTGTCAATTACTTTGGGTTGGTTAAAAGCATTTTTTTTTTAAATACTTGCTTCCATACTTCTAGCCTGTAGTGTATCTCTGTGTATGTACATGTCTGTGTGTATATTTGTGGGTGTCTGTGTGTGGGAAGGCCTTGGGTTTGGGTTTTGGATCTCTCTAATGAGCAGCCCTGGGAGTTGGTGTTTGTACACATGTACACATCTCCCAGGTTTCCTTTTTTATTCTCTCTCTCTCTTTCTCTCATACTCACTCTCTGGCTGCATCAGAAGCAGCAGACATTCCTTCCCAGGTACAGTCGCTTTGGCAGGAATCTAAAACTTGGAGTACATACACCTTTCCCACTTCTTCCCCCTCTACGGTGGCTTATTCTCCTACACTTTGCTGCTCGATGGAACACTGTGCCTTTTACCTTACATACACTATATCAAAGTCTGACTAAATGAAAATGGGACTACTAGACTGTTCGGGCAACAAGACAAAGCTTAATTTCACTGGTGTATATAAAAGACATCTCTGTCTAAAACCATCTGGTTTCCATCTCTGTTCTCAAATCAAGTCAAGGTTTCATTTGTGTTTTCTTATGCATCTATGTGACTTCTGTACAAATCGGTAAAAGTAATCTAAAAGTAATCTATTAAAAAAAAAACACTCAGAAAGGTCATAGGTGTTGAGGATGCTAAGCAGCCACAGTGAGCGCCAAAATCCAGCTTATTATCCTTCCCATCTCTCACATTAAGTCTAATTTTTCCAACTTTGCTGTAGCTCGCCTGTTCTAGACCCCACGGTCTGAGACTTTCCAGGCCAGAGTTGGTTTTAAGGCAGATGTTCCAATCCATGTGTGTTGCATTCTCCGTGCCACGCCAGCCCCGCACCCATCCAGTCAAAGGCAGTAGTGTGGAATTAAGGCAAGTGGTCCTTTGCAACAAATGTATGAGCTGATTAAAAAATTACTGCTTCCATCCATACGTATGGCCTGTATTGTATTCCTGAAAGGATTATTTATATATACATATATATAAAAACAACCTGTTCAGGAGAACGACTTTCTCCACACAGGGACTGTCTTCATTCATTTGTAAACTTGCAAGGAAATTGCACTGGAACAGCTGGTAAACTTGGCCACATGACATCCTCCCAAGTTTAGGAGTTATCACCAGTCAGTATATTCACTGATACAATATGAACACAGAAGACCAATTGTTTATGTGATAAACTCACCAGTGACAACCCAAACCCATATTACAATTAATGTGTTCTGACGTGAGTTAACTGTCTGCAAAAAATTACTGCTTGCTTCCACACTTTTGGCTTGTAGTGTATTCCAAAAGGGGCAAAATCAGAGAAAAGGCATTCCTGTTTTTACCCCTCACATTAGCTACTTTGAGGGTATCACAACCAGTGGATTCCCCCTTTTCGGCCGCCACATGAGAACCTGGGCATCGTTGGCGTTGGGTTTTCCCAAGGCGTTGGGTGGGATAGGCTCCATCTGGATCAGAATCTTGGGTTGGTCCTGGTGAGTCGGCCCCACCAACCTGGCCCTGGAGCCCAAAGGCATGTTGGGATCAACAGCGATCTCCACCCTCATCCTCCACTTCACTGTCTGCAAGAGGATCTTCTCTCGTGTGGCCGCATTCAGTGCCACCAGCCATGTGGTGAAGCTCTGGTCTCGTGTTATGTGTGTAAGCCGTGGCGTGTTGCTCTCGCTCACTGGCACCGCCCACGTCACGCTGGGGTAGAAGTTGTCATTCATACTGACGGTAAAGCGTGAAGGTTTAGCCATTGGACCTGAGAGTGTGACCGTTTCTGTGGTGTTACCATACCATGGGTAGCTCACACCATCTGAGTCACTGATGGCTTTCATCACACTGTCCCTCAGCTCTGGGATCTCCCAACTTGACCTACAGGGGGTGACAAGGGTCAAAAGATCAGTTTAGTGGCATTCTGAGCCATATTAGTCATTTGATACAGTCAAATTGTAACTACCACTTGTTTTCAGGTAGTCACTGGCACTTGCTTGGAAACAATACTCACACACATTTACCTTTACGGCATTTAACAGATGCTTTTATCCAAAGCGGCTTCCGTTCCCTAACTACAGGGGGCAGTCTCCCTGGAGCAACTTGAGCTTAAGGGTCTTGCTCAGCAACCCAGTGGTGACATACTGAAGGTAGTATTCCAACCCATGACCTCTTTGTCCAGAGGCAATTATCCTACCCATACTGTATACCTATACCTATGACCTATGCATAGGTACATATACACATGTGCTGTATATATACCTATGAATAGGTCGGAGTACAGGGATCCTATCTAAACCTTTTAGGACAACTGACATAAACCTACAGCTCAATAAAAAAATAAGAGACCACTGCAAGTTATTTTTAAATGAGCATCTCTATGAGTATGACAATCATTTCATGGCACTGTCTGTTATTCCTACACAAGCACCTCATTCTGCACCTCACTACTGATTAGTGATCACCTGAATTAAATCTTATTTAATGAGGAAAAGTAAAAAAAAAAACACTGCTGTAATCAACACTCTTCTCTTGCAAACTACATCAAAGGTAATTATTGGCATTTTGTTTAAGAGATTTGTTTTCTTTGAATCATTCAAGTTCTGTAAACACGGCATCATTTCTCTTATTTTGACGTCTTGTGATTTCCTTTAACATTATGCTTTAAATAACAATTTTTTTATTTGGAAATTAGAAGAAATATTGTCAGCAGTTCTTAAAAACTTAGGTAAAGCTGTAATATTTTAACATTTATAAAGATTTATTCCAACAAGCAGTCATTGTTATTCCAGAAAAAGATTTGAGATATGACAACTGATGCTTCATGGAATAAGATTTTATAAAATTGTACAGGTGTATCAGTTGTCATGAAAGGTTTACATAGGTGTCATGTAGCATCATTAATACTGCCCTACAATAAAAGCGTTACCTGTAATGTAGCATGTGTGGTACAGTTTCACTGCCTCTGCCCTGTGCAGATGGTTGAGGAAGCTTAATTAAATTATTCATGTGTTTGAATTTCGTTAAAGCATCATGTGAGAAGTATATATATTTATATGGTATTGATTCCTCTATTCTCGCATCTTCTCCCTTCCTCATGTCATCAGAGAGAGGGGCAAAGATGCAAGGGAAGGAAACTAAAATAATACCTTAAGGATATATGTTTCAGTGTACCCTAGTGGAAACAAAATACCCATAAAGCATTTTATTTGGTTTGGAGACACGCACAGCTTCTCTGAGGGTGATAGCCAGCTGACTCACATGAAGCTACAGTGGCATTATCTCCCAGTGGGAACAGAATGTGGCTACTATCACAATAATGTCAAACTCGAATAACATTTGTGTTTAAAATAATGTTACGTTCCCTATAATGTTCAATAACGAGCTTCTGATTTTCTAATATAGGGAGTTGTGAATAGTGGTTTTCAGAATAGTCTTTGTAGGCTCCTACATCTTCTATGGAGCAGCTGGTGGCTTATGGTAGGAACCTGGTTTGAAAGTCATGGGTTCAAATCCCAGGACACCACTGGCAGTGGCCACTGAAGTACCCTTGAGCAAGGTACCATCCCCACACACTGCTCCTTGGGTGCCATGTTGCTGGCTGCCCACTACTTCACTTGGATGAATGGATTAAATGCAATCCATCGTCATATTTGTGGTGTGTTCATACATGACAAAATCTGCCATGTATGAACTCGATTAGTTCACTATCTGCCTTGTTTTTACACTTTACATGATATAATGTCATGTGCAAGGGTCTCAGAGACCACAGCCCCGCAAAATAGCCTTCATGCAAATAACTACCAAAATAAAAAATACTAAAGGACAAAGACACCTAACAATTTTACAATGTGGTGGCAATCATGCTTGATGAGGTGTTGGGAATTGTCAAGCCATTTTAGAAATTGTCAAAGCAAAGGGGTCTCTGATGACACTGAGTACAATACAGCAGCACTGATAATCCTGTACACTTCGAAAGTGCCTAGTTTGAAGCATAGCTAGTCGTTAGTAATTCATAGCACCAGAGTAATAATGAGACTCATAATGAGTGTGTGCATTATCATAGCCTGGCTGCATGTGGTAAATGATTCACTATGAGAGGACATTACTGTGGCAGAAAGTGTCAGTTGGTGCGACCCGAATCTGGCATCTCTTCACCAAATCTGGTCCATCAGCCACCCACATGCACCCCAGCCCCCCCACGTAGAACGCCAGGATTCCACTCCCCCACACACATGTCCACACACACACCTCCACACAAACACACACATGTCCACACATACACACACCTCCACATGAACAGACCCTGTGGGGAGCGGCACAGGAACCCGATCAGGCAGTAGGACTGTGGGAGGGTGTGAGAATATCTCTCTCTCTTTCTCTCTCTGTGTCTCTTTTGCTGCACTGTCTGTCTATTTGTTTGGAGTTTGATGGCATTACCTCTGGTCTCACCTATGCTCTGAATCCTCACCTCACCTTCTGAACCAGGGTTCAGACTTTGTTTGCAGTATTATTTCATCCTGATCCAGTGACAAAGAGTGTGAAATCATCCACTTTAGTGTGGGTGTCTAAATGGAAGAGCAGGACAGCTCACAGGCCGGTGAAAGCTCAGATTTGCAGAGCTCCAGGTGCTACAGTGATGCGTAGACATGCAGAATGAATACAAAGTACTGTGCTTTATAATTGCATGCTGTCATCCCACACAAGTGCACTTTTCTTTCCCAAGCCTTTAATACGTACAAACTGGCAAAATCCCATTCACAAGAATGGCAAAGTCTCGCCTACTACTTCTGTAAGACCTTGCATCAGATATATGTTGTGACCTTGGCTCTGAGGTGCCAGGTTTTGGAGGAATTCATGATTAAATCATCTGATGTTTGTTGCTTTTTTAGTTTTTTTGTTCTCTACACCTTGAAAAAATAAAGGCTCCTAACTGAGCGCTGACATGGATATATAGTTCTTGTTTTCATTTGTATAGAGCTGTGTGAAGGTAAATTAAACTTCAGTCAGCATCCTCATAAGTGCACATGACATTTATGAATATTGTTCTTTAAAAAGCAATTAAAATGTTTAGAGAACCGAAAGTGGTTCTTCTATAGCACATCTCTGAAGAACGCTAATTTAATAGATAATAGGTGCTTCTTCAGTACTCCACACTAATGAACATTGTGCAACCTGCTTGCTTAAATCATACTTTCCTGAAACCTTCCTTAGACTTGCTTATGTGGTTTCTAGTATTGCATATTGTCATGTGAAAGTAGTAACTTTAATATGGGCTTTTTTGCCCAACTCACATTCCAATGTCTCCATAGGTGTTGTGGAACTGCATGTGAGTGCATGCCTGAATCCATCCCACCACCCAGGTCTCGTTCCGGGGGATGGGGGGCATCACCACTCGGGCGGAGGCTTTGAAATAGGGTGTCTTGTAGCGCAGCACTATGGGAGAGTTTTCTTCAATGGAAGTGGGACCGCGGTCGATGGTGGCAGCAACATCATACACCACGATGTTCTCACGCTTCACACGGGACTTGCATGCAATACTGTGGATGCAGCCCATGTTGGCGGAGGGGTTCTTGGAAGGTTTTCACCTGGGTCAGGGGAATCGCATCAGTCTGTTCTCAATCCACTGTTGACAAGAGGAAGATGGGTTCTTCTTTTGAGTCTTGGTTCTTCTCAATATTTCTTTCTCGTTCTCTTTGAGAGGTTCTTCTTTTGAGTCTTGGCTCTTCTCAATATGTCTTTCTCATGCTCTTTGGGAGGTTCTTCTTTTGAATCTGGGTTCCTTAGTATTTCTGTGTAATGCTCTTTGGGATGTTCTTCTTTTGAGAATTGGTTCCTCTGAGAATTTTTTTCAAGCTCTTACGTAGATTCTCCTTTTCAGTCTTGATTCCTCTTGGTTGTTTTGCCTCATGCTCTGTGGGAGGTTCTCCTTTTGAGTCTTGGTTCCTTTGTTGTTGTTCCTTATGCTCTTTGGGGGGTTCACCATTTGAGTCTTGATTCCTCTTGGTTGTTCTGCCTCATGTTCTTAGAGTGGTTCTCCTTTTCGGTCTCGGTTCCTCTAAGTATTTTTTTTTTTTAAGTACTCCTTTTGAATCAGTATTTCTCATGCTCTCGGTTGGGCCCTAATTTTCTGTCTTGGATCCTCCTGGTTCTTCTGCCTCATACTCTTTGAGAAGTTCTCCTTGTGAGTCTTGATTTCTCTCTGTGTTAGTAAGTGCTCAGTGTGCTTATTAAGGGGCTGGTCCAGCATGTTGAGAAAGTCTTTGACTAGCTTTGCTGTATTAAAAATGTAAATAAATGAAACTAGAATCAGTGGGAGTGAGTGTTTCTCAAATTCATTTATATGTTGCTTTTTCAGTGAGAGAAGATCCTCACAGTCCTTCCAGTAGAAGGAGTAGGAGTTCTGAGGAGTTCTAACCTGACCCACGTGAAATAAATCAGCATGAATGAATCCCCATCAGAGTATTTTCTTATGTTGTGTCGTGAGGACCCACTCAATCCAGCGTCAGTAGCTACAGGTGACGTAAAGGTAACCCACCAGCCTTCAAGCGTCTTCCCGTGCAGTGAATCAGATGTGCTGAAGGAGTCCTCATGCTTCCTCACATCTCCAAACCTCTCGCGAATGACAAACAAAAGCTCCAACAACAACAGAAACGTCAAAAGCGGTGACACGCGCGACCGCGAGCCGTTTCTCCTCCTCTCGCGCGGCGGAGGCAGGTCTGGAGCCCGTGCAGATATGCGGAGCAGCAGAGAGGAAAGATCCGCTCTCGCAGGTCCGCTGAGGGATGAGAGGATGAGCCGGAGCTGGCGGTGAATGTGAATGAGATCAGGAGGAGAGAGGGGGAGAGAGAGAGGGGGAGAGAGACAGAGAGGGGATGTTGAGTGATGAAGGCGTTCGGACCTCCGCCGCCCTGCTGCTGGGCGCCATGCCGCTGTTCAGCTGATCTGGTGCTGAAACACCAGAAGAGGGAGACTGAAAGGAGGAGGAGCTCCAGTCCATTGGCTGCATGTAATTATGCGTGTATATTTACATAGATATAGATATAGAGAGAGATAGAAAGAGAGAGAAAGCACCGGACCACCAGTGGCACTGACATAGTAGTGGCAAGTTAGTGTGTATGTGTCTTTGTCTGTGTGTGTTTGTGTGTGAGAGAGAGAAAAAAATAGCATTGGACCACCTGTGACACTGCCATAGTAGTGGCAAGTTAGTGTGAGTGTGTGTGTGTGTGTGTGTGTGTGTGAGAGAGAGAGAGAGAGAGAGAGAGAGAAAGTGAGAGGCAGAGAGAGCACCGGACCACCAGTGACGTTGATATAGTAGTGGCAAATTAGTGTGTATGTGTCTTTGTGTGAGAGAGATAGACTCCATTTAAGAGATTCAGAGCCTGTTCTTTGGTGAGTTAGAAGCAACTTTACTGCTGACTTTATGTTTTGTTGTTATCTAATAACCAGATTATGGACTATGACTCATTCTTAAAGAGATGTCAGCTGTTCTTTGCGTTACTGTTTCACTGAAACCAACAATGGAGGAGGTATTATTTTACACCAAGAGGGCTCTTGTGCAGCCTGGGGCCAGAAGGAGAGGGCTTCAAGCCCCTTGTGCAAATCTAGGGAAATTCAAAATCATCCAGATGCTCTTTCTAATAGCACACATTGCTGATACAGGTCTTTAGTACAGGTGTTTAGCACACACTGCTTGTGAAATCTCAATTGAAAAGCATTGCCAACCGAATGGAATACTGGAGCAGCTCCACATGAGCCCAAAGACCCCATGCCCAATGCCAGGCACTGATTAGAGGGTACAAAGCCCCCCTTCATTTGGCAGTGGAGCAGTGAAGCTGTGCTTTCTGGATTCCTGGCTCTTAGTCCAATACCCTATGATCATCTGTGCCCAAACTTTTGACTGGCAGTACACATATCTGGATATACAACAGGAGCTGAGCATTTTGAGATACTGCTATTGATTTATAATTTCTTAAAAGCAAATTAAGATATTTCAAATGTTCTACCTTTTTAAAAAGAAATTACCCAGCTCTCAACACCATTGGTCATTTCTTAATGTTTTATACACTTCAAGTTCTCTGTGCTCTAAAACAGAATAATATGAATAAGCCAAATGTTGATGGCAGATGTGGAGCAATGTAAATTGTGGATACACCAAAAATATTGTTTGTTCTCACTAATAAGTATTAGTGAGGAAGGCATAATTTAGCCAAAAATGCATTTGTTTTGATAACTGATAAAATAAAAGTGGTTATTTTTTTCTTTCACTTCTCCAGTGAATTTGTAGGCTCAGCTCTATTCATTGAACCTGAAGTCGAATGGCTTGCACTGAGTGAGACCTTAAGTAGGATAGACTGAATATACAGTAATTCAGGTCCCATCTCTCCTTCCAGCCTGTTTGTGTTTGATATAATCAGCCTGTTGCTGGGTTCTCTAGGATCCAGCATGTTTCAGATGCAGATGCTTGCTCTGGCAAACCAGCCTGTGAGGAGGAGAGTCGGAACTTCCACGGCTTAATTGATGCCTTTCCACGTAACCATGACAACCTTGAGGAGACAGGCCGTCACTATGGAGATCGGAACTGATGTCAGAATCTCTGTCACACATTGGTTTAGAGAGGGGGGCATTCACTGATGGGCAATAATAAATGGCTCAGCTCACATCAGGAGGTGATATTCATTTTCATCAATGAATGAATGAATGAATGAATTAATCAATCAATCAATCAATCAATCAATCAATCAACCAATCCATCAACTAATAAATCAATCAGTCAATCAAACAATCAGTCAGTTAATCACCTAGCCAGTGTGTAGTCAATCAGTAAAACAAATCATTTAATTAGTTACTTAATTTAATTTAATTTAATTTAGTTAATTAATTTAACACTCAATCTGTTAAATATGGTTAGTCTATCAGTAAAAAATAATGAATAAATGAATTTAATGACTCATGATTCATGATCAGCTAATCAATTAATCTGTCACAATCAGTTAATCAATCACATGGACTGCAGTTAATCTGTAAAAAAGCATGAATAAATCAGTCAGTCATGATCAGTTAATCAATCACATGGTCATTTAATCAATCTGTAAATCAATCCACCATGCACATGCAGACCAAAAGCGTACAAACAATGTTGCATAATAATCACCCACAAACACCCGTAAAAACTGGACACCAACTCATCAACGGCCTGCCATGTCACATCACTGAAAAATCTAAACCATTTTCTGAAACGTTATTTTTTACTGAATATCAATTCAACACTAACAATAATCGTTCATTTTAAATAGAATACGGACATGTGAATACAGTCCCACAAAGGGTTAACTGGGAAAAGGTTTCAGAGCATGAAAGCTTTGCAGCAAGTTTCAGTGCTTGAAACTGAATCTTTCTGTCATTTTTACACATTAATAAATTAATTGCAAATACACTGTCCTGCTACAGGGCTTTATTAGTGGTGGTGGCCTAGTGGATAAGATAGTTGCCTCTGGGCGAGAAGGTCATGGGTTTGAATTCTACCTTGAGCATACAACCATTAGGTTCCCGAGCAAGACCCCTAACCCCAAGTTGCTCCAGGGAGTCTGTCCACTGTAGTTAGGGAATGGAAGTCTCTGCTAAATGTATATTAATGACTGAATTTATCTATTGCCTCTGTTCTAAAAATGTCCTAACCTGAAACTTTCATGCACTTTTCAGATTCCACCATCAGGTGGAGCAGTTTGTCCACAGCTTACTCTGAAAAACTCCTCATCGCTTCAAATTACACATAAAAACAGAGTGGGTGGCATTATGAATGACATTATGATTATTATGATTGCAATCATCTCTAATAAGAGATTACAATGTTATTTACCATGGAGAGCAGAAAAGAATAAAAAAGCTTCTTCGTCTTCTTCTGATTGTTATTATTGTTGTTGTTTTTGCTGTTACACTACTACTACTACTACTACTAATAATAATAATAATACTGATGATGATGATGATGATGATTATTATTATTATTATTATTATTATTATTATTATTATTATTGTTGTTGTAGTTGTTGTTCATGTTGTCTGCATTTAATATTGACAATGTTGGGGTGGTGAGGAGTCTGAATAACCTGTCCTCAGAGGATCTGCTTCTGTGTGTGTGTGGGTTCGTAGTAACTTGTCCATTTGTGTGGCCAAAGCCTTTGGCGACTTAACGACAGTTGATCCTACCTGTCCACACTAGATACAGGGTTTATCAGAACAATAGTGTGAGAGACAGAATGGGAGCTGTGTGTGTGGTTGAGTGTGGGTGTGGGTGTGGGGTCTGAAAACAACCAGTCTACTTAAAGACCTGTGTTATCAAGAAGAGGGCAGGGGGGGAGTTGGGTCCTAATGCTACTGCTTGGTTTTTGAGTACTTGACATGACTGAGTAGAGAATCTTTAGTCAAGAGGGTCAAAGCGAGAGAGAGAGAGAGAGAGAGAGAGAGAGAATTGTAAATGTTCTTTCAGGCAGTATGTCTACCTGCTAATGGACAGGTCCTGCTAAATGCTAATCCACAGAGAAAGGGATCAGATAGCCCTCATCAGCTGAGACCTGAACTGTTCATACTGGCGCTGTAGAACAGGCTACATTTTATATATATTTATTGACAAAAATGGACAAGCATGGAGGACATCTAGCCTTTAAGGTCACTACTACTTCTTTTTTAGCTATGCGCTTTGTTTTTTTTTTTTTGTGGTACACAAAGCTATGTACTTTTCATATTTTTTCTGGTGTACATAAGCTTCTATTACTTGACTACATTGGTTTTGTAGCTGCATAAGACAGCAAACCTGGTGTGGCTGATTGATTTCAATAAGAGTGTTTGTGTTAAAGGAGTGTTTAGCTTAAGCGTTTAGATTAGTCTGTGTGGCTGGTTTGTGAGTTAATAAGCATTCTGTGGATATTGTGTGTGTGAAAATTATGTGTCGCTGGTATGTGACTGGTATATGGGTAGAGTGTGTTGTTGGTGTATGGCTGGTGTGTTGATGATGTGTGTGGACAGTGTTTGTGAGTGGTGTGTGTTGGTGTGTTGATGATGTGTGTGGACAGTGTTTGTGAGTGGTGTGTGTTGGTGTTTGGATGGTGTGTGTGGACAGTGTTTGTGAGTGGTGTGTGTTGGTGTGTTGATGATGTGTGTGGACAGTGTTTGTGAGTGGTGTTTGTTGTTGGTGTGTGGATGGTGTGTGTGGACAGTGTTTGTGAATGGTGTGTGTTGTTGGTGTGTGGATGGTGCATGTGGACAGTGTTTGTGAGTGGTGTGTGTTGTTGGTGTGTTGATGGTGCATGTGGACAGTGTTTGTGAGTGGTGTGTGTTGGTGTGTGGACAGTGTGTGTGTGTGATGTGTGTTGTTGTGTGGCTGGTGTGTGGATGATGTGTGTGGACTGTGTTTGTGAGTGGTGTGTGTGGACAGTGTGTGTGTGTGGATGATGTGTGTGGACAGTGTGTGTAAGAGGTGTGTGTTGTTGTGTGGCTGGTGTGTGGATGATGTGTGTGAACGGTTTGTGAGTGGTGTGTGTTGCTGATGTGTGTTATTGATGTGTGGCTAATGTGTGGATGATGTGTGTGTGTGGATGATGCATGTGTGTCTGTGTGTGGATGATGTGTGTGGACAGTGTGTGTGAGAGGTGTGTGTTGGTGTGTGGATGATGTGTGTGGACAGTGTGTGTGAGAGGTGTGTGTTGTTGTGTGGCTGGTGTGTATGGATTATGAGTCTTCTCTAAACTGTTTCTCCTGACCTTTTCGGGCTTTAATGAAATTCGACCTAGATAAAAATGCTGGACCGTGGTTTGTGTGTGTGTGTGTATGTGGTGTGTGTGTGTGTGTGTGTGTGTGTGTGTGCGTGTGTGGAGTGTGTGCGTGTGTACTTGGAGCTTAATATCTGCATGTTCATAGTATATTGTATGTCTCTTTCTTTCTCCCTTTGGTTCTCTCTCACTCTCTATTTCTCTCTCTCTCTCTTTTTCTCTTTCTCTCTCTCTTTCTAATAAAGGCCTGCATGATGGCTGATAGTCTGTGCATCTCTCAGCACCCTGTAATGCTCGGCCACATCACACACTCGGCTGCAGTGTCTACAGCCTCATTAAATCGAGGTAAAACCCCTTAGTGTCCCCTCAAGCCATGAGGTGAAGAAACTCTTTAACACTTGCACATCTGACTCCACTTGCATTTACCTTCTGCAGATACTCTTAATCATAGCCAAATTTTTTTTATATTTTTTATATTTTTTCACAAATTGAATCAAATTTGTTTATATTTTTAACAACAGTTCTTTTTTTGTTCCAATGTTCCAATCTTTTTTTGTTCCAATGTTGCTTTTCATTAATGTACTGAAAAGTTTAGCCTTTTTATGGGATAATAAGCAGTTTAACTGGTTTGGTTTAACTCAAATAGATGTATAAAACAGAGCAAATCACAAAAAACAGACAAGACACGTGAAAATGTTTTAGAATAATATAGCATGTATTCTTTAGTATAAAATGTGATGTCAGAAAATAGTTTTTTAACTATGACTATAGAAGTCATAAATGAAATGTATCAGGATAATGCGTTACATGTAAAAATACTTTATACAGTAGTGATCAAAGTCTTTTGAGCCAGAGATGCTTTATTGCAGAGCCTGTAAATGGATTTGGAAGCAGACCAGAGGGGTCGTCTTATGACAGTGACAGACAGGCAGAAGTACCTGCCGACAGGCCTGACTCCACCAAGAAGCTGGGGCTGAAAGAAGCTCCTTGTGTGTGCTCATGGTATTGCGTTCCTCTCATCTCTGAGCCGCTCAGACTCTGACGTCTGATCTGGAGACGTCCTGCGTCACTAGATCCCTCGTTCGATCTGGACAAATCTGATTGGTTGTGGAGGAAAGTAAACGAGAGGGCTTCAGAGACTGATACAAAAACAGCCCTGGCCTGAAGGTGTACTATTTTGACAAAAGTATTGGGACCCACCTGTTTTTCAGGGTTTGGGCTGGGATCCTTACTTCCAGTGAAGGACAATCTTAATGCTTCAGCAGACCAAGACATTTTGAACAGTGTCATGCTTCCAACTTTGTGGACACAGTTTGGGGAAGACCCTTTTCTATTCCAGCATCACTGTGCTCCAGTGCACAAAGCAGCTCCATAAAGAAATGGCTGGATGAGTTTGGTGTGGAAGAACTTGACTACCCCGCACAGAGCCCTGACCTCAACCCCATCCAACACCTTTGGGAGATTGTGAGCCAGGCTTTCTCGTCCAACATCAGTGCTCTACAGAATGAATGGGCACAAATTCCCACAGAAACTCTAAAATCGTGGGACCTTACAAAAAGAGTGGAAGCTGTTCTAGCTGCAAAGGGTGGACCAACTCCATTGTAAAGTGTATGTATTTGAATGCAAAGTCATTAAGATCCCTGTTGGTGTAATGGCCAGCCATCCCAATACTTTTGTCCATATACAGTACCTCTGACTCTCTCATACAAGAGACATAGTACTGGCCTACAACAGTACAGCTTCTTAGGTAAATGCTAAATTGCTGTAAATTGTAATTCTCTGGCACAAATATGAAATTGTAATAATGATTTCCATGCACCATTTTTAAACAGGTACTCTTTTTATTTACAGACAAACCAGATTTAATAAACTAACAAAATTAAAAATATAAAATTCAGAAATGACTTTTGAATTTTAACCAACCACTTACAAAAAAATGAAAGAAAAAATGGTCGAATTCCGTTGCAATCTGTTAACAATTAACTAGGCTTGAGTTGGGTTTGCTAACTACTTAAAAAGGGAACTAGACAGATAAATTAGACAACGTGGTTGCTTATTTGCTTATTATTAGAGATGAGCCGGATACTCGGCTGAAACGAGTATTGAATAAAAATTCTCATTGGGTAGCTGTCTGCGTTCTGTGATAGACTAGTCACTAGTCACTAGTCACTTTCTAATGTGGAAGAAACATTTACTAGATATTTTAAATATGAATGCAATTCTCTGAATGATTGTATAGCTTTTTTATATACTGTTATATGCTGCTATTAAACAGTCAAAACAGCAGTTGCATAAGTTTTATTACAACTTTGGAGGGGACACACGGCTTTAACCTCCTAACCCTTCATGTGGTAAATTATACTAAATGTTAAAACCAAACTTACATTCTGTCTGTGCCTTATGTAATATGCAAAACACACTATATAATTACATTTAAACATTCACAATTATAATACAGTATCAAATTAGTGTTGTAACTGACTCCTTTATTAACTTCATTAACATTAGTGTTATATAAAACTAGTTTTATATAACATTATTTTTATTTATTCATGATTTCAGAACACGTGTTTTGGTCAAAACATGTATTTTGGTCAAATTTACAACCAAACACAATTATAGGACAGTGTTAAAAAACAGTCTGGTGTGTTCAGAGAAAATAACTGGGTGGACTATTCCCTCTCCAAGCACGGAGAGAGTTGGGCGAAATGTCCCCTCAGCCGTGATTGTCTAAGCACACACCTATGCAAAATGATACATTAAAAAAAAATTATCAACAGTTTCCACCAAATTTGATTACATTAGTTAACAGACAAAATGACATGGACTATTTAAAAATAGGTATATTTGAACATGTTTTCTTTTAGTTAAAATATTCATAATAGTCATTCACTATTTTGAGTGTAGTAAAGTCCTACTGGAGTTAATCACTTTCTACTGTGATTATAACAGTCAGTTCTAGATAAACATAAGCCACCCCCCGTGATCTGTTATTTCATACAAATTCACTTGATTTTTACCACAAAATAAAAGCTCCAAAAGGGACAAAAACACCTGCTGTTGTGTACATAGTGTGCCAGAGACCATGCAGTCTGAAATGCAGACATAGTACTGCTTGGTTTTTGAGTTTTTCATTCCGTGGATGTTATTCAAAATAGGCTTTAGTTAATGATAATCTGGTGTTTAGGATCATTGAGATATTTGCAAATAAGCTGCCAGTCCCTTTTACAACTTGGCACAGTTTGAGGAAAGTGAATGATTTAAAGACATATGTCATGTCACGACATGACATAAGTCATTTCTTGTCTTGCCTTTAAAGGGAATAGCGGTTTCTCACTACTTTAAGAGGCCAAGGGTAATGCTCATTGCTGACTGCTATAGCAAGATGAGTTTATTCAGGTGGGAAGAGAGAGAGAGGAAAATGTTCTCTCTCTCTCTCTCTCTCTTTTTCTCTCACACATTTCTCTATTTTAGAGTAGAAAAGACTGTGTCACCCCCTAAGCTTAAAATTTGAGTGCCCTGCTTAAGGAGCATTATTAGGTTTCTACCAGCCACCAGGCCAGGCTAACACCTCCCACTCCTCACACACAGCCCAGCCACACATACACCCACATACATGCTTACTCAGCCAGCCGTCTGAGCCACATAACCCTGCAGGAATCTACTCAAACAAAGTGCACATCCAGGTCTATCCCACAGCCTGGAGGTCTAACACTCTCCTGCACCCTCCTCCCCCTGCTCCCTCTCCTCCTAAATGCCAAATGAGTGAGATTACAGATGAAGACCATCTGAAAAATATTCTATTTGCAGTGACAGGGTCAGTGTGGTTTTTGGAAAACTGAGTTCAGCAGTTATTGGGTAGGAAAGGACTGTAGTCTGTATTATGTAATCTGGAACAATTGAGATCTTGTAATCAGAGTAGGATAACATAGAAAATAAGTGCAACCACCTTACAGTTATAGTTACATTGCAGTTTTTAAGGATTTTTTTGTTTACCTGATCTACATTCTGCATTATGTGTGGGCCATCTTTGACAAATGTTAACAGTTTTTGAATGATTTGTTGTCTGTTAAAGCCTCCAAGTCACAGTTAATCAAATTCGAACAGTGTGTGAGTGACTGCTAGGGTTCGACTTGGTGCTTACTCTTGAGCTATAAACGCAAACATAAACATTATTCACAGTTAGTACACTTTCTAGGAATACATGACCCTGCATATATCTCTTTAGTGAAGACAAATGTACCTTCATGATTGAAAACCATAATTATAATACATAAACAATGTGTGAGATACACTAGCCCACATATTCCCACAGATATGGCCTCAGTCCCTGAGGTTGGTAGGTTTGCCAGGGTCACATTTACAAAAAGTGTAAAAAACAACATACCACTCTTAATGCTTATTAGATTTGAAGTGAGTTTGCTTACTTGGTCTACATGTTGAAACAAAGCTACCAGATAGATAACATAAGACAATGAGATTAAAATGAAGATATGGAAGGTTCAGTTAAGTTAATTATCAACAAGTCAAACATCAAACGAATCAATTCACCTTTTAGCAACCATGGAAAATAGAGGTGTCTTTGTCTTAATAGGTACTAATGGTGAGGTTTACCAACAATCCGTCAAGCAAAAGGCTGACACAAAGAAGGAAGGTCTGTATTTTCAGGGTGTTTGAACTTGAAACTGAAATACAGGAAGGGTCAGCATTTGGTCATTAGATGCATGCAAACACCATTACTTTCAAGGATACACAGAAACCGCAAATGTGATGTCATCGGGCAGAAAAATCTGCCAATTATGTTATGCCAGCATTAATGGGTGCGAGAGGGACATCTGCAAGACTGATAATGTATTTTACCATGAGATGGCATGGATACAGTAGAAGTACAGTAAAGGTGGGTTTGTGTGTGTATGTACATATAAATATATATATTTTTGTCCTTGTATTTATCTCTTTGACAGATGTACATGACTGGAAATCTATAAAAGTGGGCATGGTTTGATGGTTCTCAGATGGAACATGCTGTTTTAACCTTAAATTTAACAGGGACTTTATTTACTAAGGTTTAGGTTAGAGTTTAGTTGTAGGTGTAGTAGTACTCAATCAGGGTGTTAGGGTTACACTGACAGATTGTAATATATGTTTGCTTGTATGTGTGTGCGTCTGTATTTGTGTGGGTGTGAGTGTTTATGAACTAGGGTGTGTAGCTGGTATTAGCAATAGAGCCATGGTAAATACATGTGTGCATGTGTGTGAGTACAATAGCTTGTGTGCTTATAGGCGGGTTATGGTGTATGTATGTGAGTGTGGTTGTAAGAGAGTTCTGGTAAATGATGTGTGTGTGTGTGTGTGTGTGTGTGTATGTGTGTGTGTGTGAGAACTATGTTGGCCCGCTTTATTGAGGCAGTGTAGCGTGCGGGGCAGGACAGTGCTGGGCTGAGCTGAGCTCCACTAGCTGCTAATCCCCTGGTTTTCAGGGTCCCTGGCCCGTACTTGATGAGTTTGAGCAAGAAAAGGGGCAACGATCTCCCTCACCCACTCTCACTCTCTCTCTCTCGTTCTTTCATTCTCTATCTCTCTTTTTCTCATGCCCCCCCAAAATATGCCTGGAGCCAGTGTGTGCGAATGAGTGGATACCAAGTGTGTGCTCAGCAACTCTCTCTCTCTCTCTTACTCTCTCTCTTGCCCTTACCATCACCCTCTTTTTGTCTGCTGTTTCTTGTTTATGTCAGTACAGAAAGGGAATGAGAAAGGGGTAGAAAACTGCAGTTTGGAATCATATTTTATTTACATTAATAACTTGTGCAGTGTAGCTTAAAATATTATATCCTAGACATTGGGAGGTATTTTTAGGCGTTTTATTAATCTTTTTACAGCTTCCTACAAATAATATGAAACTTATGATGTTGCAGTTAAACAGGACTATATTAGAACAATATTACATATTTATAACTGTATTACACATTAGAGCAATATTATATATTTATATATATTAACTATATTGTGTATTTATAATATAGTTCTGTCATATTAGAACTATATTATACATTTCTTAAAAGAGTAATCAGTGTTAAAAACACTGAACAGTTTTTACTTAAAAATTAGTTTTTTTGCCCAGCATGCCTTATTAAAATAACAGTTATGCTTATTAAAATATACATTATGTAATGTAAAAAAATGTATAAAATTTCAAACACTAAGAGCGAACAAGTTTCTTTAAGACCCAACATTTTAAATTGTTAATAATGTATAATAATGAATTTGGCTCTTCTTTGGCTCACCCATGTGCTATTCAAGAAGTAATAATATTATTTGGTAAATTATGGTCATGTTGTCACATGGAGATGTTGAGCATGGAGTAGGATGCAAGTGCAAACAGGGCCCAGGTATAAAACACAAGCATGAACACAAGGTGTGCAAAAAACACAAAGCAAGAAGCACAAGGCTAAACACAGAGCAAACCACTAAACAAAAAAAAACAGAGCAGGATCACCAATCCATATCACCAATCCATATCACTAATCCATATCACCAATCCATATACTAAACAAAAATAATCCACTAACTAAACAAATGAGAAACACCTGGGTTGGGGAAGAGGCAGGAACTAGACACAGGTGGAAGTACTAATAAGGGGGCGGAGCCAAGACCAAAACATGGAACAGACACATAAAAAAACAGGAGAATGTAATCAACAGAGAAGAAAACAGGTAAACAAAAAAAAATAGGAAGGACAGGGAAAACGCTACACATGTATTAACATAAGAATTTAAAATATACATGTCAGCCACAACATTACAAGCACTGTTGAAATGAATGGTTATTGATTATCTTGTTACAATAGCACCTACCAAGGGGTGTGATGTATCAGGCAGCAAGTGAACAGCCAGCTCTATAAGCTGTATAAGATTGTGCTTGCTAGATGACTGGGTCAGAGCACCTTTAAAACAACAGGTCTTGTGGGGTGGTCTATATGTAGTGGTTAGTACCTACCAAATGTGCTTTAAGGAAAACAGTTCATAACACGGTAATCGATGCACATGGAGAGTGAAGGTTTGTTTGAGTGGTCCAGTCCCAATAGCTACTGTAACACTAATTGCTGAAAAGGTTAATGCTGGCTATGATGTAAGGTGTAAGAACACACAGTGAAGCTCCGTTTGTTCTGTATGGGGTTGCTCAGGTGCAGACCAGTCAGAGTGCCCATACTGACATCTGTCCACTGCCGAAATTGCCTACAATGGGCATAGTATCAGCTCCAGAGAGCAAATGAAGAAGATTGAAAAAGAGGCACCGGTATGTATAATTATTCATTTTTACATCTTGTGGACAACCAGGTCTGTGTGCATCACTTACCTGGGGAAGAGATGCACCAGGATGCACTAATGAAAAAATGCAAGCCTTTGGAGGCAGTGTGATGCTATAGGCAACGTTCAGCATGCTGTGAGGTCCTGGGATTCATATGGGTGTTACTTTGACACACACCACTTTCCTTAACATTGTTGCAGAAAAACTATACCCCTTCATGGCATTGGACACTTTCAGCAGGATAATGCCTCCTCCCACATTGTACAAATTATTCAGGAATGGTTTGAGGTACAGGACAAAGAGTTCAAGATGCTGACTTGGACCTCAAATTTGCCAGACCTCAATCTGACCGAGCATCTGTACAGGTGCTGAACAAACAGGTGGATCTGACCATGTAGACCCCACCTTATCCCAACTTACAGGACTTAAAAGATCAGTTGCTAATGTCTTGGTGCCACATACCACAGCACACATTCAGAATCCTTGTGGGATCCATGTCTCAGTGAGTTTAGGTGGCACAGAAGGGACCTACAGAATATTAGGAAAGTGGTTTTGATGTTATTACTGATCAGTGTATGTTGACAAACAAACAAAATATCCTGGATACAGTAAAAACACCCGCAGTTAAAGAGTTAACCTTCACCCACCTGTGTTTTCTGAGGCTGGGATTAACACATGGCTTTAAGAGGGTTTGAAAGAAAACAGCTACTTAAAAGAAAAGCTGAACAATTAGAAATAGAAATAGATGTTCTCTGGCAGCTTTAAGGGTGTTGGTGTCAAACTATATCCGACAATAAAAATGTCCTGTCCAATCGAATTTTAGTCAAGCAAAAAAAAAAAAACAGCCCAAAGTGTACTAAAAAGTCCATTCTATGAAAGCTTTTTGGGAACGTCTTATTATGTGTGGGCTTAGTTATCATAGTTAACTAGTTAAATCTTAATTAGTAAATCTGTAATATTACAAAAAATATGCAATATTATATAATATTCAGTAATTTAACTCCATTTAAGGAGTTAAATAAGGGGAATCTCTCAGCCTATTTGCAAATCCCTGCAAAATCATTTTTAAAATGTGTTTACTTTTATACTGATCTTAAACAGCCTTTTACTTTTCTTAAACTCCAGATGTGTGCTGGCATTGTGAAAATGAAAACATATTGTCATTGAAACTTTAGCCATTGGCATATACTACAATGTCCTGAAGTCAAGAGTGTGTGTGTGTGTGTGTATTGGGGGGGAGGGGGGTAATATTACAGGGATTACCAGAGGTCCACAGGCCCTGGGGCTGGTGGGATGGGGGAGTTTGGGGGGTGCTGTTTCCTGGCTGTAGCCTCTGTTTGTCCCGCCTGACCTGGCAGCACACAGGGCAGATCCTGCTTGGATACCCCCCCAATCCCACGCCTGTCTGAAACTGTTAGCCAGCCGCCGTGAGTGGCTAGCTGGACTTAACACGTCTGGGCTGGGGGCATATGGGGGGGCGCCGGGGGACTTTGAGAGGTGCGGGCTGGTCTGAGGGTGGAGGCCAGTATGGTTTATGACTTTGGTTTGATTCATCACACCGTTTCTTTCATAACAGCCCGACAGAGAGGCAAGCCATTGAATCCTGTTGGTTTAACCTTTGCTTTGAACACTGCTGTCTGCATCCCCCAACCTGTACTATCTAGCTCTGTGTCCCTTTCTCACTCAAAAACACTCTCCCTTTCTCATTCTTTTTCTTGTGGCAGCTTACGTGTTTATAGTCTATTTGATTCCAACAACGTCTTAATAAATGTTAATTACATTTTATCTATTATTTCTCATTACTACGAGTGACATTTAGTCACAAATAAATAGTATTAATGATAGTTTATCAGACATCAATAATTAGTAGAAATAGTTTTTGACTGTTTTTGAATATCAATGAGAAGTATTAATGACTTTTTCATTACTGAAAAATCAATAGTTTATCATTAATAATCACTACTATTTTTACTGTCAATATAAAAAAGCAATAGATATTATTAAGCCTTATCTACTATTAAGCAGGATCAGTGATCTGTCATTTACAACTGATCTTTATGAAGTTCTACTGGTTAGTAATAATAAAAAATAATTAATTCCTACTTGTCAAGCAAAGTCAATTGATATCAGAGGAGTTTTATTCAGAGAAACCTGGTAAAGATTGCATCTCAAAGCTGCACTCATGCATTACAGTCACAAAACAGCAGTGATTTGTACTATTTTGTACCAAGCAAATATTTAAGGCTGTAGAATATACATCTTAAGAGGGACATGAGCTTTAGATAAGGGTCCAGTCCTCGGGGCCGTAAGGTCAGCCTACCTCTGACCAAAAGTGGTAGAAATTAAAGGATTAAAAGGAGGTGGACAGAAAAGGGCCCACCACTGCTAGTACCTAAAAGGATAGACAGTTTGAAGCTAAAAAGACGAGATAGACGAGGGGAGGTAAACAGCAGCTAAAAGAAAATCCTCACAAGAATGAAGCTTTAGAGAAGTCGGTCGACTGAATAATGCAAAGGTGTGTGGGTAAAGAACTGGGAAAAATACTCTTAGGCATGACATAATAAAAATACTGTAAAATAGCATTCTTACATTATTAGCTATTCTGTCTTTCATCACTTTCTCTCTCTGCCCCCTTGCTCTGTTGCTTTCTTTCGCAGTTTGCTCTGGCTGCAGCTGTGGATCTAGGCTAGAAACAACATTGAGAGAGGCTGTTACTGACTGTCAAACCCAACTTTCAATCCACCAATTGGAAAATAATAACAACCCTCTAAAAACAGCAATTGAGCTGTCAAAGCTTTACGGCCAGAAAAGTAAATAGTGCCAATTCATTCTTTTTTTGTCTTCCTTTCTTGGTTAAATGAAAGTGGGAGAGCAGGAGTCTTAGTGTGCATAACAGATCCATTGCAATTTACTTTTTATCCACTGATAACGTTATTGAAACAGCAGTATAACACTGTTTAGAGTGAACATGTTATTACACACAGATAAGAGCGTAATAAGGATGCATTACAGTTATAAGATTCAGTGGGCACCAGTGATGAAGAAAAAGCAAAGTAGTGGAGCTTTTTATTTTAAGAAATAAGTCTGATGAAGTGAAAAAAAAAGTTACCACAACTTTTTAAGGACAATAAACAAATAAATGCAAGTTACTGAAAAACTATTTGTTCTTGACAGGCAGCTGTGCTAGCAGATTTACTTATATTCATTTGTTAGTATGTCAATAATCGAATCTAATTTTATGGAGTTACACTTTTACAAATAACTTTTAATTCAAAATTTTGGAATTTTGTTCTGTTGACCATATGTTTATACTCTTTCTTAGGAACTTTAGCATTTTATTTTAAACCACACTGATCCTGAAAAGACAGGAATAGAGCCTAGCAAACTTCAGTTTTGTGCTGAGCGATGCTGGATGTCCTAGGAAGTTCTATTGTGGTGAAACAGTGAACTCTTGATAAGTTTTTGGACCTCTTTTTTAAATAAATATTATATAAATAAATATATGAGGGACAATTTAAAAGAAATAACAATACCTAAGTAAAATTTTATGATCTTCTTAACACACACACACACACACAGTACCACCCTCCAAGCACCTCCTCTACTCACATTATCAGTGGAGATAACCCCTCCAGCTCCGTCGTCACTGCTCGTGTCATCACTCTAGCCAGCTTATAAAGACACACACCTGGCAAGACAACACACACACACACATCCAAAAAGTGCATTCATCCTCCTCTCACACACTTGTTGATTTTTTTTTACTACAGACTCACACAAACAATCACACACACGCACACACCGTCTCGAGTCCTGGCTGCCAATATACACTTGTACTTGTAAAAGTGTACAGATCCTCTGTTGTTTATGAATCTGGCGAGTTTCTCCTTCTTCTCCGGACCGTGCAGCATGACCGCGGAGGCGCAGCTGTCTCCGGCCGAGGCTGCGAGTCCCAGCGCCGGTCTGGGGTCTCCGCTGGCCCCGCCCTCCCTCATCCTCATGAGCGACGAGACGGGGGTCAAGCCCATCAGTCCGGGCCCGGAGGAGGGAGAGCTGGAGGGTCCGAGTGAGAGTCCGGTGGATCACCATGGTCCAAACGGGCAGCAGCAGCAGGCCACAGAAGAGGACCGCACTTCTCTCGCCCCCACCGCTGGGGGGCGTCGCCGCAAGCGTCCCGTGCAGCGCGGGAAGCCCCCGTACTCTTACATCGCCCTGATCGCCATGGCCATCGCGCACGCGCCCGAGCGCAGGTTGACCCTGGGGGGCATCTACCGCTTCATCACGGAAAGGTTCCCGTTCTATCGCGAGAACTCCAAGAAGTGGCAGAACTCCATCCGCCACAACCTGACCCTAAACGACTGCTTCGTGAAGATCCCGCGCGAGCCAGGCCGGCCCGGAAAGGGCAACTACTGGACCCTGGACCCGGCGGCCGAGGACATGTTCGACAATGGCAGCTTCTTGCGGCGGCGCAAGCGTTTCAAGCGCGCTGACGCAAGCGCGTCATATGCGGCCACTGGGGTCCCCACAACCGCCTATCACCATCACCATCATCATCATCATCATCACCCCGTGCACGCGCATCATTCTCATCATTCTCATCATCACCCCGTGCACGCGCATCCTGCGCTGTACCCGAGTTACGGGTCGCAGGTGCTTCATCATCACCATCCTCACCACCAGTATCAGCCCAGGACGTTCAGCATAGACGACATCATCAGCCAGCAGATGCCTGACATCAATGTGCACGCTCATCACGCGCACGGCCACACGCACTGCCTCGGCCTGGGACTCGGCGGCACTGGGGACTTAAGCGCGGCGGAGCAGCAGAGCGGGAGCTTCGCAACCCCTCAAACTGTAAATCCGGTGGGCGCGAGCACGGGCAGGAGCGCGGCTCCCGGCTTCTCGTACCCGTGCGCCCCTGTGTCCTCGGTGTCGGGGTCGCAGGCCTCTCCGCAGCCCCCCGCCTTCTCCCCGCCTCCAGCTGGGGGCGCCGCGGCGCAACTCTACTGTGGGAAACACGCAGAACCCCCCGTGACGTCATACGGAGGAGGTTACACGCGGCAGGGGAACTACAGCAGCGGGCTCGAGCGCTACATGTGAGATACACACACACACGTCTGTATCACTGTGGACCTTTAAGTCAAACACTGAAACCAAATGCATTGATTTTACTTACGTACATTATTTGTTTACTCTGGCAATACTTGTACTGGTGTCATGTTTATTATTCTTATTATTTACACGTGTGAAACAAACACATTCACTCCATCAATTTTGTAGTTCATTATCATATCATGCAGTTTTATGGTTTTAATGGTACGTTAATTTATTACGCTATTGAAGAATGCGCATATTGTGCTTTACCTTTTCTGTTTTATTGCTGATTAATGAAGAACCGAATTTACTATTATGAATAACGTGTTTCCAACCACGTGTCATGCATAAATAAAATGTGTTACGTCCACACATTTTTTTAAATCCGAAAAGAACTGAACGACAGTTTTACTTAATGTCAAAATGAACTTTATTGGTCCCTGAAATCCAAGGTGTAACAGCAGCGTGTCAGGAACACGGGCTGAACTGACTGAAGGAGCTCAAACTCTCATTTCAGCACGTTTTAAATTTTATTTCTGCCATAGCAGCAACTGTGTGGTCATATATTTATAAACGTGCAATAAAATCTACAGTGTCTTCAAATCCTAATGTCTCCAAATATTAATTGATATATTACGCATCCATATCAATATTACGCTCTCAGTAATGTAGCGTTTATACACATCCTCTTTCCAGTTTGACCTGATTTGTAAATATGTTCAAAACAATAAATAAGTTTTGTGTAAAAAACGTCTTTGTTTCTTTTATTGCCTCTTTTTCTTTATCATCTCCTTGTTCTTCTTTATATTATTTTTTGAAAATTAATCCTAAACCATTTCAGAGGTTGCAGATTTAATAAATACTGCTAACTACTATTGTGTGTATTGTTTTACTGAACCTAAATCTTGTCACTCTATGTGAATTATTTGGCTTAATTTGCTGTTTTTTTAAGACAGTGTCGTGTGTTTAAAACCTAAATGTTAGTCAGTCTGGATTAATGCCATGTGGCTGATTTTAATGATGAATGTCCCAAAGAGGTCAGAATGTCAGAAAGGGACGTTAACCCTTTCCATTACCTGAACACACCCTTGTACTACTAGTGCTGTTATTATTTTTTTATTTGTTTTATTTATTAACATCAACTACAACAACAACAACAATAATAATAGTTGTGAGCATCATGTTACTGAATGCCCGGTCTTCGAGTGATTGACTTTCTTTTCTTTCTCTGTTCATACTGAAGAACATGAAGAATATAAAATCAGCAAATAAACACAGACTGTTACTATGCACTGTACTATACGCAATGTATAATCATTAATATTTTCGTTTAGTTTAAGTTTTGGAAAGGTGCTATTAAATCAGTCGGCTGATTTTGTGGAGAATGAAAGCTAAATATATTAAACAAAGATCTTTTACACCCCTTTCTGCCTCAATTCGGTTTCTTTTAGCATAAACGAGTCTTCAGAACTGTAGGGAGAAGAGTGCTGCTCTTTTGTGAACTTTACAAAAGCTATGTATATATTCAACCAGTGTATATAGACTAAAATATAACACACACACACACACACACACACACACAAGGATATATGTAGATATGCGTGTGTGTGTATGTGTGTGTTAACCCTGGTGTAATCGACCTCATGAAGCTCCGCACGAGCTGCTGATCGTTTGTGTCCACTAGATGGCAGCCAAAGCAAAGCAAATCAATTCACTTCTGTAGCGCCAAGTGATTACTCCACATGAAACTGTAATGAGTTGACCACAACGCGTTTAGCCTTATTAATTAATCATTATATTTGTATTTCAACTAATCAAGCAAGTTAACTCAAATATCAGTTACAGAAAAAAACAAAGCCTGATACTTCACATCACGTCTAATGCGTTAGAGTCTCCTGAGCAAATAGAATTTAATTCTGATTTTTATAATATTAAGTCTTTTAACTGGTTCATGTGACAGTACAGAGTAAGTGTATGGTGTAGGTGTACAAAGTAAGTGACATTTTTTCAAATTGCCCCTGTCAGCTCATTAATCTGTGCTCCAGTTCAACCTCTTCAGTGATGGATCTGTGCGGAAATGGACCTGCCTAATGATTTTACGCCGATTAACTCCACATTTGTGGACAAGACGAGCCACTGGGGGGCGCTACTTATTCTCTCAGTCTCTTTCCTCTTTTTTAAACTTAATTAGTCCATTAATTGAGGAAAACTGGGAGTCTGTAAAAAGACCAAGTGCATAGAACAAGTAAATATTTTTTTTCTTTAAGGATTTTGATTTGCTTAGATATAATGTACTATTATTAGTACTAGTATTTATCTTTGCCTAATGTACTATATCATTCTGTGCTCTGATGAAAGACAAATGTGTTTTAAAAAGAAACGTAGGAAGGCCATATGAGAATTATTATTCATAATAACATTATGTTGTCTATATATTCTAATTATGAATACACGATGTACCACCATGTATAATAATTATAGAAAAGTAATATTGTGAGTAAATGTAATTCATTAGATTGTCTACTGATCTAAATACTGTATGAATTTACTGTTATACTGGAATCCCTTTAAAATCCTGTTGTCATTACTGAAACGCATGTTTCTTCTGATGTGATTTTTACTGAATTTCGGCCCGACTGGACGTGACCTCTGCTCTCTGTGGCTGTGAGAGGAACTAAATGGACGAGAACATGAGGGACAGGAGCCTGAGCGAGAACCAGAAGAGACTCCAGACTGAGTGAGGGGCGGTTTAACAGGAGTGTTTGTGGTTCTGGGTCAGAAAAACCGAGCCTGTTATTCATACAGAAAAGTCCAATCTGTGACGAATTGGAGCACGTTGTGTGTGCGTGTGTGTTTGTGTGTGTGTGTGCTGGGAATATATGTCAGTTATGTGAGTAATGCAGATGGAGAGTGTTTTGAATTCTTGTCAAATAAAACGTAAAACCCGTGAGAGTAATCCTGGACTGAAGCAGCATAGTTAGTGAACTTATGTACAACCCAATAATTTGCCTGTAAATAACGCAATAGACTATTTAGTACGTGCTAGATTATATA
>JBBPCY010000018.1:18561862-18591356 GCA_037974405.1 Brachyalestes nurse
ACACACAGTGAAATTATTTCTCTGCATTTAACCCATTCACCAAGTGAAGCAGTGGGCTGCCGCCAATGAGGCGCCCGAGGAGCAGTGTGTGGGGACGGTACCTTGCTCAAGGGTACCTCACCAGTGACACTAGCAGTTGGGACTTGAACCCCAATCCTCTGATTGCAGCCATTCAGCTACGTTAAGCAACTTTAAGCAGCATTAATATTTCCCACCACCCGCTCCCGTCGAAATTACACCCGAGTTACCGACTGCTACCGTTTTTGTTTGTAAATTTATTCCTGCGTAGCAAAAAATCTGGTCGGGTCCCACGGGAGAGCCGCGGGAATGCAGACCTCTACGTGACAGTGCCATGCTACGAGCACCTAGTGGTACATGACTGTTGTGGTTCAAGGACTTTTAGTCTGACTGGGGGTGTGGCCTCATCCCTGAGCTAGGCTGGCCAGTGATAAGGTAATTATTAGTGTTTTAGTGTTTGAGTTTGTGCTGTGTTTAAAAGCCTGTTTTATGTTATAGTTCTTTGTTTGTTCTCCCTCACAATACCCTTAAGGTTGGTGTCTGTTTTGGTTTCCCCTCATTTGTGTTTTAGGGCCATCGTGCCAGTTTGTTTTGTGTTTTGTAAATAAAGACAAAGAACGAGAATGGAAAAGGTCTGCATTCTTCCCTCTTGCTGAGAGGCGGTTACAGCATTCCGTGTCCTGCACTGTTACGTTATTACGTGACACTGTCACAGACGTAAGACAGTGTCACATGACAACGCTTTAACTGTCGCATAGTGGCACGGGACAGTGTCTTACGCTGCACGACAGTGGGACGTTACAGCCTCTAGTGGTACATGACAGTCATTATAACTTGGTTTAATCGGCGTGACAGTGTCGTGTGGCACAGGAAAGTGTCTCACGTTGCATGACAGTGGCACGTTACAGCCCCTAGTGGTACATGACAGCCATTACAACTTGGTTTAATCTGCGTGATAGTGTCGTGTGGCACAGGACAGTCTCTCACGCTGCACGACAGTGGCACGTTACAGCCCCTAGTGGTACATGACAGTCATCACAACTTGGATTAATCTGTGGGACAGTGTTGTGTGGCACGGGACAGTGTCTCGTGCTGCAAGACAGTGGCATGTTACAGCCCCTAGTGGTACATGACAGTCATTACAACTTGGTTTACTCTGCGTGACAGTAGAGGTCTGGGTGGGACTGCTTTTTTAATCCTGCTCCCGCAAGGTTTTATTCCACACCCACCCGCTCCCCCTATATATATTTACTCTTTGTTCACCCGCTGCCTGCTTAGAATAATTTTCTTCCTGACCCGACCGTTCCCGCTAAATGTTTATCTGTTTCCAGAATCTCACATTTAAACCGAAAGAGAGGGATAACAAAAAAGTTTTAGGTCGTACAACAATTTAATTTATTTTTATTCTTCTTGTCAATATGCTGTTAATACAGAGTCACGTTTAGTACTGGACAGAGTCACGTTTAGTACTGGACAAAGTCACGTTGAATATGTGCGGTGTGCAGTCCATGCGTGCAGCGCGTACATAACAGTCATGAGCGCAGGCCATACATGTGCTCGATAAGACTGAGTAAAGCGCAGATATTCTTTTCAGAAAGGACGTCGGGAGCGGTATATTATTAGACCGCCCGCTCCCGTCCAAATTACACCAGAGTTACCGACCGCTGCCGCGTTTTGTTTGTAAATTTATTCCCGCGTAGCAAAAAATCTGGTCGGGAATGCAGACCTCTGCATGGGGGCATATTAAAGCTCTCCAATGAGAAGATGGAAGAATGGACAGAGTAAAGAGCCGCCGGCCGCACTTTGCTTGTGTTTTAAAGCAAAATCAAATGCACAGCTGCCTTTCAACCAAAATGTTCGATACTGGAGCTATAAAGCTTTTGTGGCTAATAGATAATGAGAGATTATAGTCCAGCAATTAGCACTGTGCAAACCGCACGACGGAAAATTATAATGCTTTTTCAGAGTGTTTTTGTGCTTGGTATCTAGGAAACAGAAGTAAGCTCTACCAATGGTTTGGACTTCACAAGATGAACAAAGGGACCTAAGATTACCTTTGGTGTAAGTAGAGCAGACTCAATCAATCATGTTTGCATTAACAATGGGTGTGCCAAATTCGGTGTAGAAGTTGTGGAAGTATGAGTGGCAGCTTGTCCAAAATAGTTCTGTCAGATGGTATACAGCAGTAGGACTTTACTGAAGTCACACTACAAATTCTACTTTAGAAATGTAAGTACATTCTTAAAAGATTCACATAAATCATTTTACAAGCTGCCGATGTGCTAGAATGGCCAAAATGTAAATGTATTAGCTTAGTGCTATCCATAGATGTGCTAGCAGAAACTGGCGTTACTGCAGAGGTATGTATATAATACTGTGTTTGAAATTCTGAAAAATGTCAAATGTAAAAATGTCTTTACCATAGATAATAATATGTCATACATACATTAGTGCCACATAAGTGCGTTGTTGATATTACATCACAACTCCACAAAGTGATAATTTAGTTTTCGCAGCACTGGCTGGCTGGAGCGGGGGAAAACCATGCAAACAATCACTTTAAAGAGTGGGTGTTGTCAGCGCTGGACAAACAGCGCTACTTTACGAGGCTGTGGTGTAATTACCTGTTACCTTGACTGTTACGGGTTTAACGGCGACCTGGCCTTGAGTTTCCTGGATACACCTGGGGGAGTTGATAAAAGACTTAGGCTAATGGAGTCACTTTGCTCAAATTAAACTTGTCCCTGAACACCCAGCATGCATGTGAGAGTGTGTAAGTGTGGATATGGTGTCCACCACCTCATCTCAATGCCCTTGCTTTGTCCTTAGCTCAACTCTTGGTGCGTGTAAATGGAGGAGAGCATTTCCACTTTCATTGCACCTCGTTTACATCATTTCCCAGAGTCCTTTGAGTTATTGAGCAGGTGTCTGCAGCCTGACTGATGGGAAAATATTTAATTTCTGACCTGGGTGCACTTTAGATTCTCATCCTGCACCCTGACCTTAAAGTATGTGTGTGTGCACGTGTGTGTATTTGTATTGCAAGTATTTAACCGCAGTGAGCTGCACAGACACCCACCCCCCTCCTTCACACAAACACACACACACACTTGCACGTAAACCGTCCTATTAGCGTGTTTGAGCAAATCTGATCCAGGCCCATTTGACCTCCACCTTCTCCCTGACCTCTATGTCACTTCCTGGAGAGATGAAGGCTACACTGTGCGTGTGTGTGTGTGTTTCTGAGCCTTGATGTCTGACTTAAAGCAAACAACCTGATAGTAAAATACACATCCTTACTTTCTTTCTCTCTCTCTCTGTCTCAGAGGACCTTACATCTTTACTTCTCTCTCTCTCTCTCTCTCTCTCTCTCTCATAATAATAATAATAATAATAATAATAATAATAATAATAATAACAATAATAATAACATCCTGGAAATAAACATAGAACAGTATTACAAGGAACAGAAATAATCCCCTGATTACACCTGATTTAAAAAAGTAGGAACACTATGTAGAAACAGGAGGTTAGGGAGTTGCCCCTGCGACTGGAAGGTCATGAGTTCGAATCCCAGGTCTGCCAGTGACACCACTGAGATACCCTTAAGCAAGGCACCGTCCCCATATGTAGCTCCCCGGGGCGCCCACTGGCTGGTGAATGAGTAACATGCAGATAATAATTTATGCCGTTCACACTTTGTGCTGTGGTGTGTTCACGTATGACATATGGACTATTTACACTTTACACACTTTATTACAGGGAAATTAAAAGGGCACTTATAACTTTTCCCTACACTGGACAATAGATCACTAGTACAAGCAGCAGAAATGTGTGACTGCCTATTAGTACATATGGTTTTAAACTATAGAACTGCAAGCGTGCTGGACATTCTCTACTATGTTCTTTGAAAGAAGACCCTCTAAACAGTGCATGTTAGAAGTCAGTGGGACCTTTTCTGTTCTCTATAATAGTTCTGGATTTCCAGTGAATGGAAGCTTTGAAGAAGATGTAGTTTTGGACACAGCCTTGTATTGAAACTACAAAAATGTGTGTTGGAACACTTCTTACAGCAGATTTATTCCCCAAACACGAAGGCCTTTCATCCGAATTCCTCTCTGATAGGCTGTAGATCTGGGAAAACATGTGCAAAATTAATGGCACCCTTTGGTCTTTGCTCTGCTGATGTATTTCTTGCTCCTTCTCGATCTCAGCTCCTGCAAGAGGGTGATGAAATAAACGCGTGAAGCCAAACAAATCTTCCTAAAGCCGGTGGAACCGGGAGGGTTTGCGTTTTCCTTTCTTTTTTCGCTCTACAGCTGTGTGAGTAGAAGCCAGTCTAACGCCATCAGAATCACAACTGAGGCCTCTTCACCTCTGTTCCCTCCATCCAGCCTGATCTGCTCCCTCCATCCAGGCCATTATTCGGAGGGAACAAAATGTCTCGGGCTAATCTGTAAACCTTTTTAGCCCCATACCATTTTTGGGGTCAAATGATGCCTCGCATCTGCTTTGTAGTCCATAATAGAATCAAATATATGTTTATTAAAGCCAGAATTCATTACAAGGGAGTATCTGTGGGGGTAAAGTCATATTTGTTGTTTTCTCTGTGATTTTTTTTTGTCGCAAGCTCTCTGTAGAGCATCTTTCATGTGTGTGTAATTATCATGCATCATTATAGTGTGATTGTCATGGTCACATCATCAAAGCTCAGCATGCGTGAGAGCAACACCCCTCCACATACACACACACACACACACTTGCATGCATGCACACACGCATGCCACACACATTCACTCTTATTTTGAGGGGTTTTTTTGAGGCATGAATTTGCCAGCGTCTGTTTTTGAGTGCACTCTCTCTCAAGCTCAAAGAGAGCGCGTGGCGCGCGCTGTGAAGTGGCCCCCTCGTCACGAAAGAATGAAGCGGTGAAAACGTCGAGAAAACCTGTGAACCACAACACGCTCAACACCACCACCGCCCCTAACACACACACACACACACACACCAAAACACACATGCACATTTCCTCTTTCTCTCTCTCTTTCTGCACCTTTTAATCTCTCTCTCTCTCTGCCCCCTCTCTCTCTTTATGCACCTCTCTTTTTATCTCCATATTTCTATTTCTTTATCCCTCTTTCTGTCTGACTCCTCATCATTTCTCTCTCTCTCTGTCCCTCTCTTTAGTTGTCTCTGTCTTTATCTCTCTCTCTTTCTGTCTCTCTTTTTACCTCTTTCTCTGCCCCTCACCCCCCCCCCTTGATTTCTCCCTCTCTTGTGAAATATTTATCTCATATTGTAATTTGCATAACACAGCCTATAACAGAATAAAGCAGTGAGAAAACCTCAACACACACACACACACACACACACACTCATGAACACTCTCTCATCCACTTGCCTTCTTCTCACACATGCGCTCCCTCCCTGGCAAAATATTTATCTCATAGTGTAATTTACACATGTGTATCCCGTGACGCCCTTTGGAAAAGGGTTTTGATGACAGTGTTCAGGTTTAAGCGGAGCATGGCAAGTTGAATTTGCCCGACGAGAACATTCCCAGTGGCAAATTTCTGCTATTTGACTCTCCTTTTAATGGATGTTGGCCACCGCATGCATTTTTGTGGTTAAAGGACATAAATGTTAATTACTTTATGAACAAAACAGAGCAGTGTGCGGATGACAGAGAACAGCTAGTTATCCACTGCTGGCCCGACCTGGCTCAGGTCAGTGAATACAGCTGCTTTTGCTAATACACAAAAAAAAAGACTTGATGACATTCATCATAGCACGTACGCAGAAAAATGTTGCTGCTGTATTGTAGTATTGTAGTTAACCATTAGCTTTAGTGTGTGTGAAAGTCTAGAGGCTTTAGTTACTGTGACCCTGTTCTGGAATTTTCAGGTTTAGGAGAACGATTCCAAAAAGAGCTGATAACTATTATAACCACCTACCATGTACTTCCACTCACAGATCTGTTTATTAGAAACACAAACCTTATACTTCCACTTATTGATCACTTTATTAGAAACACCAACCTTATACTTCCACTCACTGATCATTTTATTAGAAACACCAACCTTTTACTTCCACTCACTGGCCACTTTATTAGAAACTCCTATAATATGCTTCCAATCACTGGCCACTTTATTAGAAACACCTACCCTGTACTTCCACACACTGATCATTTTATTAGAAACACCAACCTTTTACATCCACTCACTGGCCACTTTATTAGAAACTCCTATAATATACTTCCACTCACTGCCCACTTTATTAGAAACTCCTATAATATACTTCCACTCACTGGCCACTTTAATAGAAACTCTTATAATATACTTCCACTTCTTCTTTTCTTGCTTGTTTGTTTGTTTCTTTACTTGCTTGTTTTTTGTGTGAACTAAATAACTTTCTCTGCTCTCTCACTGAATAAACTGAACATTGTACACTTGACATTTCTTGATATGAATTAATTATCTGACTCATTCTGTTGCTGGAAAATTAACTGAAATTTATTTAGTACTTAATGGAAAAACCTTTGTAACGACAGCTTCGAGACGCTTCCTGTATGAAGAAAAAAATTGGCTGCAGTGCTCAGGTGTGATTTTGACCCTTTCGTCCAAACAGCTTGTCTTTACATTTTGAAGATTCTGGCAGGGCCTCTTGAGAATCCTGATCTTTAGTTCCTTTCACAAATGTTCAGTTAGATTTAAGTCTTTCTAACAACTTGCACCATTCCAACAACTTGACTTTCTTTCTCAGAAACCAGTTGTGAGCTTCCTCTGCTCATCTTGGTGGAGATTCATTTCAAGAAATTCTCAGTACATGGCCTTCAGTCATTGTCCCTTCATTATATGAAGTCTGCCAATACCAGTTCAACACCACGATGCTTCCACATCCAAACTTCACTGTTGGAATATTCTTTTTTGGGTGATGTACAGTGCCATTTCTCATAAAACATGGGGTGTAAGCCAAAACGTTCAATTTACTACATTCATTCATTTTCTGTAACCTCCTAATCCTTACTAGGGTTGTGAGTACCCAGAGCCTATCCCAGGTGTGAGGCAGGGACTCAGCCTGGGCAGGGTACCAACGCACCACAGGGCACACACACACACAAACCACTGAATCATGCACTCACACCTACGGTCAATTTAGAATCCCCAAGTCACCTGACATGCAGGTCTTTGGACTGGGGAGAAACAGGAGGAAACCCACACCACCACACAAGGCCAGGACCTGGATTTGAACCCCCAACCCTGGAGGTGTGGGCAACAGTGCTATATACTGTACCACCGTGGGCCCAATTTACAACATTCTCCCAGGATTTGATAGAGATGTCCAAATATTGTGTAGCAAACTCTAAGTGAGCTTTAGTATGGCATATCTTCAGCAATGGAGTTTTTCAGGTTGAGCGTACATATGACGCTTTTCCACTGGCACTGTGTCACTGCTGTCTGTAGAAAGTAGAAATGTTGTCATGACAACGTTGGAAAGAGGCCATTTTTTTACTGTCACACAAAAAACAATAATGGTGATACTGTACAAACATACTGTACATACAAAGGTATGGCTGGGTTAGGTATTCGTCACATGGCTAAAGAATGCCGAGATGTAATATAAAAATTCAAACAAGACTATACTCTGTAAAGCTGCTTTGTGACAACATTGAAAAAGCGCTATATAAATATAATTGAATTGAACTGAATTACATTATAAACAATACATCAATGTCAAAGGATCTCTGACAGAAACACTTTCTGCTGGTTCGACTCCATGGACACGGTTTTGGGGACAATAACCGGGCGAGGAAAGAATTGCGTTGCTAACACGTCTGCGGCACTGTTACTGATATGAGATACTCAGAAAAATCAAAGCATGCTACAACTTCCATGCCATTAGGTACAACATAGTTCCCAATGCAAGTGGAAAAGTGCCTACAGAGGCCATGCTGGTGGAGTGCATTGTCTATTGTTTTCTCTGTAATAATTGTATCTGCTGCTTCTGAATCTTTCTGAATCTCTTTCTGAGTGGTTCCTGACTCTTGTGTCCCTGGTCAGAAATCTTGCGAGGAGCTCCTGTTGAGAGTGGAGTGATGATCCTTCAACTTACCAAACTGGCCATAATGGTGATTACTGGAAGATTCAGAAATTTTGAAATATGTCTGTTATCAGTTCCTTTGATCTGTTTGCAACAAACAGGTAGAGAAGGTCCTGGGAGAGCTCTCCTTTAACCCATCATGAGATGTTTCTTGTGTGACACCTTGGTAACAAAAAGCCTTTTTATAGCCCATCAATATGTACTAGCCCAGCTGATAATATTTTACACATATAGGAAGAATTACTTTTTAACTATTTTTTGGATTTCAGCTGGTTCCTTGCTTCTTCCGTGGTGTTCTGATTTTTTTATGTGTTCAGTGCTTTTCCTGTGTCATTACACTTTTGTGGTTTCCTTGAGTTAATACAAATGTCTGGTGAAAATTCCATATGAATAGCCTCACTGGAAATTTACTAAAAAAAGATGCTGACACGTGTATTACTTATGCCTCCCACTGTAGCCAGAGGTTCTGATTTAAATACATTAAAAAGGTTTTTAAATGATATAAATATACCCTTTCACTCCACCAGTTTTCCAAGTCAATAGTCACCATGCACTCTTGCATGAACCAGTAGCCCACACTCATCCTTGGCTAACACTTGAATGAAGGGTGGGAAAATGGCAAATTAAAGAGCCCCCTTAAACCAGATTAATTATCCTCTTTTTGTAATGAAACTGGTCAGTGTTCATAAAGTATGGATAATATTCACAATATACTCAGAAAAACATATGGTGACAAAGTTTATCACAATAATTATGAAATATTACAATATTGCTCACCGTAATTGAAATACTTCACCTGCTTAGCCTAACCTGGAACGTATTTAAACAGCTACACATTCGAACACATTTATCTGTAAGAGTTTGGGCATAGAAGTACACTATATGGACAAACGTATTGGGGCACACCTGTTACTTCCAGTGAAGGACTCTCTTAATGCTTCAGCACACCAGGACATTTTGGACAACGCCATGTTTCCAACTTTGTGGACAGTTTTTCTATTCCAGCATGACTGGTCCCCAGTACACAAAGCAAGCTTCATAAAAACATGGTTGGATGAGTTCGGTGTTAAAGAACTCCTCCTGCACAGACTCCTTTGGGATGAACTGGAACAGAGATTGCGGGTCAGGCCTTTTCATCCAACATCAGTGCCTGACCTCATAAATGCTCTACAGAATGAATGGGCACAAATTTCGCACAGAAACTACAAAATCTTGTGGAAAGCCTTACAAGAAGAGTGGAAGCTGTTATGGCTGCAAAGGGGGAACAAACTCCATATTATTTGAATTCAGTGTCTATTTAAAGTCCCTGTTGGTGTAATGGCCAGGCGTCCCTCTACTTTTGTACATATAATGTACATTGTGTTTGAAACTGAATGTGGTCTTTTCTGAAATTAAAGTTTGAGGCCCATGCTTTAGGAGATTCGAGTGTTTCTTCTTTGGATCCATTGTTTTTAAGAATATACAGAAGGCATTCCAATACGAACTGTGTGTTGTTGAGGTAATCTTATTTATTTTTCTACAGTCTACAGAGGGTGAGCCCCATATCTGTTTAAAAAAAAAGAAGCTCTAATTGCTCTTACACAACAGCCCTCCTCATCGCATTTTTAGATGAGCCTGTGTTTAAAGGCTGATCTCCCCTATACAAGTGAGATGTTAAGCCTTAACCTTGGAGTCAACCTCACAAAACACACAAAACCTACACACACACACAGAGAACAGGGTGTGCGGAGGGGCTATCGAGGGTGGGGAGGGGTCCTGAAGGTGTGTGGGCAAAGCCAAGGCTCTGCCACATTATATGCTTTAACATGGCTGGCAAATCCAGCACGGTTAAACAAACTTAACCTTCATTTGTGAAATGGTGCAACTCAAAGGGCAAAAAACGACTTGGGCAAGTAATTACCGCCCGGGGAAAGCAACAGGGGAACAGAGACAGAAAGAAAGGCAGAGAGAAGAAGGGGAATCATTTAAGAGAGCCAGGCATTTTTAATGAGTTTGCTCAGAAATTGATTTTCCGCAGTAATCTTTTATTTATATGCAGTGGGCGCTCTATCCTGCGCCCAGCGGAAGGGTCAGCACAGCCTGATCCCTGCCAGCAGCCCCTCTCTCTCAAACAATGGCCCAAAGCCCAGGGAAAATGGTATTTTAGCAAAGGCAAACATTGTCCTGTCTGGACTTAAGGGCCGAAATAGCTGTTTGTTTTAAAAAGTTCTTCCTCTCTGAGCCTTATTATGAGCACTTCCCATAGAAACCCACTTTAATTGTTCTGTTATAGGTTTCGGTGACATGTTTGGAGAATCTGTGTCCACATGTTGTCATAGGCAATATGAAATTGGTCCACTAATAGATACCAATATATAATAAAAGTCAGAATTATGTAATCGGATTTGAGCAAACATGAATTTGCCTGTGAAACAAACAGGGCAGTAAGTTTGTTGCCGCATCATAACGCCTCATCTCATAAAGTATGTAAATTGTCCGTCACCATGCGACAGCTCTCTGTAAATCATAGGCAGTAATGTTGTAGTTGTAATAGCTGTGACACCAATACAAAAGTGACTTAAGACACATTCAATGTAAATAACACCCTGGCACTAGGCTGGAACATAGATTTTATTCTGATTCGGTTTTAGAAACATGTCAGTGCTGTAAGTCTTCAAATATTAAAAAAACACAGTGTGTAAAAAAAGGTCGTAAAAGGTCATGCCGGTCTCCAGTGCCTTAAGACTACAAGTTCACAGTGGAACATTTGAACCTTTGTCCCATTTGAGCCTATAATTGTGGTTGTTGCTCCTGCTGTCCTTGTTTATTACATGCATTAAAACATAAATAATAACTAAGAAGAAGAAGAATTATAATTTATAATTTCATTCCATTTCTACATTGTGTTGACACCATCAACAGCATCACATACAAGTAAGTTTACCTGTTTATCTAATATATTAAAATTTAATTAAATGGCCAATAGCCTACACTTGTTTTATTTATTTGTCCTACTGAGGTCATTTTATGACATTTTTACAGATTTATGTTCCAAATTTCTTATTCATTTTACCTGGAATTAGACTATTACAATTAAATGAAAGGCTGTTTTCATTACAGGCTACCATTAAGACTGATATATGTTGGCTGGCCACAACATGTTTTATAATTTTCTTGCAAACGGGCAGAGCTAACTTGCTGTATGCTGAATAGGAGTGCATGTAAATGCATATATGAACTATATGGGCTGAGAAATGAGGGGCATATTATATACTACGGCAAAGTCTGTTTTTCTTTTTCCACGTGAGGAAAATTGATATTTTCATGATATTATATTTGTACTTTAAATTGAAAGTAATAAACTGCACTGTTATATGACCTTGCACATTAGAGTACCTGACAATTAAACCTGAAAAGAGGGAACATTTTCAGTTATTAAGAAAACTGACAGTAACTCAAAACCACCTGCACTGCAGGTCTACCTGCACTAATGCATGTCATGACTGCCACCTAGTGGCGATAGTGGATGCAATTCTTGCATGTAGAAGGGTGTTTTATTTTTTAAGGCTGACCTATATCACTTGTATTTAAGTGGCTTTGAATTAGACCTGAGACTTATGTGGCAGGTCTACAATAGCAGAATTTCCAGACTTCAGATCTGTAGAGGTCAGGCTAAATTAGCAACTAACAAATATCAGTGAGCTTTAAATGGGCATTAGCTTTATTTATAATGTTTTTATAGTAACCATCTTTTTAAAAAGAACACAGAATGCAAAATACTGTGATAAAAACATGTTCTTTCCCACCTGTAGGGGTCAGTGTAAGTGCATTTGTCTGTGCTGGACTCAACACTCTTTAATTAGGCCTACCCTAACACACCTGATTCAGATGCAGTGGAACCAGTGAAAACATATAAGACATAAACACAAAACAAATAATAGGTCAAAACAATCTTTACGGACTCTCACTGAAACCCATGCTTCCATACACTCACAAACAAACACACACACACACACACATACTTTTCCACTTTTGACTTTAATATTTTCCTTTTATTCTTCAATAATAGACAAAGGCATGAAAATATACTCTCCAAGAAATAATAAATATACATATTTCTTTATGAACAAAATGCACAATTTACAAAACGAGTGAACTCTTTCAGTTGTACGTCAGTAATAAGAGTACATTATTATTATTATTATTATTATTATTATTATTATTATTATTGTTATTATTATTATCATCCCTTTGTTTTAGATGTTAAGCATTTTCTTATTTCTTTTGAAGTACATAACTGATTTTTCACTCGTAGAAGTTGGTACAAAGTTTGCAATACTCACTAACAGTCTGGTTGAATTATATTACGGGCTGCAGTCTGGGGCTTTCCTTAAAATCCTGTGACTTTATTTCAATATAAGACATTATAGTGGGAGGTGAGTGGTAGCTACATGCATTTAAGCAGTGTCATGTACTGTCCTACTCGAAAGTGTGCATGCCCCTGGTCAAATGATGTTTGAAAATACATATACATTTTCTGTAGAGGACATAGGTGTGTAATACACACTTACTCTTTCGTTGCTGAATTTATCACATAGGGGAAAGTATTTTGTATTTTGGAATTTGTATTTTGGTTTATATCTTGTCAACATTACACTCAAATAAAATAGATAATAGTGACATAAAATTAGCAGAAAATACAATAGTTCAGTTGGTTTCCTGTGCATGTACTCCTGTGTATGTCCTGTGTATGTTTTAAGAAAATGAACACTTATCATTTGACCAGGGGTGGGCAAACTGACTAGCAGAATAAAATGTTGTACTTTACTTGTACCTGTACTGTACTTTATTTTCAAATTATATTTTCAAATTTTTTTAGCAAAATTTTACACAAGTACATTTTTAATGTACTTATGAATGTATTTTCTCTCAGTTCTACTTTGGTCATTCATATTGATTTCCTCATTTCTGTATTTAGGTTTCTGCAATAGTTGCTGGGCTGGACCTTTTATTTTTATTTTAGTAATTTTCTTGCAGTAGGAGTACTTCTATTGGAGTATACTATGAGGCTGCTCTACCCAATTCTGATTTTTAGCTTTAGACTATTTCAAGCTCTTATGTTGAAGCCCTTAGCAAAACTGAAGTTAAAGACCCTTCTTTTGCGCCACAGGCCCCATTTTGACAAAAAAGGCCAGTTTTGTGTGTGCTTGCTCAGCCTGGCCTGGACATGAGGTTAGTCAGTGTGTGTGATTGGATCCACCGTGTGGTTAGGAGGTGAACAGCAGCAGATGTGAGAGGAGGCAGGTGAGGAGTGCAGGTAGCAGGTTTCTGGGACTGGGTGAAGCCAAAGCAGGGAGTAAGATGTCCTCTTGGTCAGTGAGAGACATTCTTCTCTTCTGTTCCTGCCCTGTTAGGGGAGGCTCCACGGTCACATAGCCATTGGTTATCCTTATATTTGGAAGTGGAGTTGAACTGCAATCAAAATACAGGATTCATTTGACTTTGTCATACACAGAAGACATCACAGAGCCGACAGCGTTATTGTAACAGATCATGACATTCCAGGGCTGGCCAGAGAAAGATTTTACAGACTTTGAATATGTATTGGTATTTTCCAAACAAGTACTTCCAAACATATTATAAAAAATAAATATTTGAGTTATAGAATGTATTTAGAAACTTTAGAATGTATTTTCAATAAGATTTCTGTTTTATAATTAAACATAATGTTAAACCTAATAAGTAGAATAAGTGAGCAGCTTGTGAACAATCCAATGCAAAGGCCCCACAAATGTCTTTAAAATAAAATTCTGGTGTAACAAATTGGAATTATTGTTTTATGACAATCAAGATTGTAGTTTAAAAATGGAGTATGGGCATGGTCTCACCTATCTCCAATGCGCACCCAAAGGTCGCTGAAGAACCGCTGCCTGCTGTGCTGCCGGTGGGTCTTTCGAGGGCGTTTGTGTTTTCCAAACTCCTCCAGCTGATTCAAACTATCAGGCAGCAGCAGGTGGGGTAGGTCTTCCTCCAGCTCTGGATCTTCTGATGTCCAA
Source organism: Brachyalestes nurse (assembly GCA_037974405.1). NCBI lineage: Eukaryota > Metazoa > Chordata > Actinopteri > Characiformes > Alestidae > Brachyalestes > Brachyalestes nurse. Next base: position 18,576,016 of record JBBPCY010000018.1, read on the forward strand.
TCTTGCTCTGGACCACTACTCGGCGTCAAAGTGGTACGTTCTACCTCAGCCCAGCTCCTTAAACAGAACCAGAAAAGACAGGTAAATGGTCAATTTTATCGTATATCGTATATCGAATTTGTGTGTTAGTAATCACACTTTCTTTCTCATCCATATACAACAACTCAGTGTCAAAAAGGCCCGACAATGTTAAAGCATTAAACATTAAGACTGAAAAATACCATTTGTGATGGAATATCCAGTTAGCCTGTCGCAGTTACTCACATGGCTTCCCATTGCTCTATGTGTAAATGAAACAAAGCCAGGACTGGAGTGTCAGATCATGTATTACAGTGCAGAACACAGTCTTCCATTAAGGATTTTTTTTTTAAATGATGCATTCCACTTACTGACTTCACAGCCATTGTCGATAAATATTGATAAATTATGTAAGATGGCAGTCGTAAACATCACTGACGACACAGTAGCATAATTGCAAAGATGCATTATTTGTGTTTGAATAATTCAGAATGACGGGCCTATTATTTCTTCAAAAAAAAAAAGGAAAATGTCATTAATCGTGATGAAAGCTCTGTATCAGTTATCACCTTAAGAATTTTGAGTGTGTGTGTGTGTGTGTGTGTGTGTGTGTGTGTGTGTGTGTGTGTATCGGGGAGAGGCAGGATGCATTCCTCCAAAGTCCATTTTCATGTTTTTGGCTCTGCATCTGATAGTCCAGACTTTGAACTTCCAATAGTACACACACACACATACACACTTCAAGCATGTGAAGAATTTATGAAGTGCCAAACTACCCTACTAACCACTAGGCTATAATCTGGCACTCTAAAGAACCCACAGTTATGTTCCTTGGACTAGTTACGAGCTTTCATTGTGAGGTGACTCTATAAGGCTGGAGGGTCTGAAACAAGAACAACACGTTATGTTCAAAAATCAAAATTGATTCTTTGGAGTATTTTGTTGAGTACTTTGATGCTTAGCATCAAGTACTGCCTCTAGACTATCCCACCTAAAACAGTGTCTTTCTAAATCTAGACAGCTAGAATGATTCAAACTGTTGTTAACTGCTTTTGTTACTGTGCCTCTAATGCTGATATATGTATCTCGGTTCTCTGTGGCCAATCAGGAAGTTGTGGGTTTGATTCCCAAGACTGCTAAGCACCTCTGAGGCACCCTGAGCAAGGTACCCTTCCCACACTCGTCTCCCCAGGCGCTGTGTTCCTGGCTGCCTGCTGCTTCACTTGGTGAAAGGGTTAAATGTAGAGGAAGAATTTCGTGCTGTTCACATATGACAGAATGGTCACTTTCACTTTAATTTAGGCAGAAAAAGTGGATGTAAAAATTGAGTCATTAAGGCACAAATACAATGAAATCAAGAGGGACTCTTTTTCAAGTGTAATTTTCATCTATAGGCCGCACACTTTTTGAAAGTATTTTATTTAAAATATGCAGTTTTCTATTGTTTGGGCCCTATCATAGAAATGTAGTTAAGGTACAATGTAACTACTTCTCTTACCCACTAAACTACATAACTTACAAACTAGTTTCAGACTGAGATGAATTACTAAATAACAGGCCTAGAAATAAAAAGGTTAAAATTGGCTTCCTTCTGACTTTATGAACATCCTATAGTTTAAGCTTCTTGTTTGTGGTTTATAGAGCTTTAAGTAAACATCCATATGGTTGTCATGACAACTCTTTTTATATACATTACATCATTTCATTTGGCAGGCTGCTGGAATGAAAGGGTTCATGGCTTGTTTACTCATTAACTTTCTTTCTTTCCCTAACTCTCACTACCTCACTCACTCTGTTACTGTTTTTTTTTAACCTATTCTCACTGTTGGTCTCTCATTCGCTCTTTCTCTCTTTCACTCATTTTTCAACCACTCACTCCTATCCTCACTCACATACAGTCTTTGTCTCTTTCTCTCCCTCATACACCTCACTCTCACTTTTCTCACTCACTCAACTCTCTCCCCCACTGTCCATCTTTCACGTTTTAACTCTCCCTCTCTTACACACCCTTATTCACTCTGTCAGTCACTCCCCATACATCTAGTCTCGTTCTTTCTCTGGGTCACAATGCCACTCTCACTTAACCTCTCTTACTTGTTTGCTAAATCATTCTCTCGTTTGCCCCTTCATTCACTCTCTTTCTTTGACTTTCTCACTCTCTCTGTCGCTCACACACATTTATCACTCGTTCATTCACTCAATCACACTCACTCACTCTCAGATACTACCTCACCCATTCACTTAGTCTCTCTCTCTTACGTGCTCATGTACTACTCTCTCTCCTTTTCACCTTCAGTTACACTTTAATCCAGTCATTCAATGTCACCCTCTCTTTCGTGCGCTCACTTATTCACTCCATCACTTACCTGCTCACTGTAACTCTCTTCCACTTCTGTCTGTCACTCATTCAATCATTCCCTCCCTCACTCACTTGCCTATTGTGACACACTCTCATTTACTCCCTCTCCCTCTCTATCTCTCTCTTTTTATTCAGTCTCTTTGTTTTATTCGTCTTACTCACTCACCCATTTATCTCTCTCATTCATTTATTCATTCACTCTTATATTCACTCACTGTAAATCTTTCACACTTTGTTGCACTCACTCACTCATTCAGTCTGACTCACTTTGCCCAATACAACTGTCATTGACTTTCTCTCTCGCATTTACTACTGTCACTCTCTTTCACACCCAATCATCTCTCTCATTCTCTCATTTCTCACTCGCTATTACTATCTCACACACTCACTCACTCATTCAGTCTCACTCACTTTGCCCAGTACAACTGTCATTGACTTTCTCTTTCATTCACTACTCTCTCTCATTCTTTCATTTCATCTCTCAAACTCATACAATCACTCTCACGCACTCACACACTCATTAACTCACACACACACACTCATTCATTCACACACTCATTGAATCACTCATTCACTCACTCATTCAGTCACTTATTCACTCTTTTTCTTACTCCCTCAGTCACTCACTCAAGTACTTACTCGCTCATTCACTCGCCCGCTTGCTAAGTCAGTCAGTCAGTCACTCATTCATTCACTCTCCAACTGTCAGATTATTAGTTTAACCACTCCACCACAGACTCCCACTCTCCTGCTCATGTGAAGGTGTGTTACAGCTATTACAACTCTAATATCTAGTGGGAAGTTCTGGAAGTGGGAAGGAAGGGCAGATGGTGTTGGTAGCTGGCAGCACTGATCATTCACTGCAGCTTTGCCTGGTTATTTCACTTATTTGCTTTCATTTTTCCATTTGTGCCCTTGTTTCGAGTGGGTGTTGAAACTGTTATGGCTGCTATTTAAATAAGCTCAACCTGCTCTGGGTTTGGAAGACTCCTCTTTTTCCCTCTCCTTCCCTCCCCGGCTCACTAAAATTCTGTTGAGTAATGGCTCGGGTATGCTGGAGTCTTTTGTGTGAGCAGACCCAGCACCCCTCTCTGAAAGACAAATGGTCCAGGCCCATGTGCCTTTTGAGCTGGCAAAGCTACAGTCTGGCCCATCTCATCAGTCTTAACCAAGGGGGGGGGGGGATCAAAGGCATACTTTAGTTCTGTTTGCAGTTTAAATGCTGTGTGCACAATGCCTGCATGCTGAATTACAATGTGCCAGACACGTCTATGTGGTGGACCGTGATGCGCTGACCAGACTGTATATGCAATTTTCCCTGGTGTATTCAATTAAATATGCTGTTCAGCAAAACGTGTTATCCAGTAACGGTCAGAGTTATTATGTGTGTGGCGCAAGATAATTGGGAGAATGAAAAAAAAGAGGGACTTGAAAGAGAGAGGGACATAAAGGACACAGATGGAAGCACTGAGAAGGGAAGCAGAAAGACAAAAGGAAAAAATGACACACAGAAAAAGAGAGAGAAATGTATATAACTCACATGGACAGAACCAATTGTATCACTGCAAAATTATTAGATGTGTGGTGTGCTGGAGAGAGAGAGAGAGAGAGAGAGAGAGAGAGAGAGAGAGAGAGAGAGAGACTCACTGGGTAATAGACTCTTGGGCCAGTGTGTGTTTCACCTCATAGCCCTCTTGTCGGAGGATGTCCAGTACACTGTGGTTGCCCAGAAAGTGACCTAAAACAAACAAACAAAAAACATTACCATTCACCCACTGAGAATTATATTTAAAAAATCTTATTTTAAAGTGATGGCTATTTCAACTGTATTTCAAAAGAATTGTACCTGCAACAGATCAAACTTAGTACACGTTCAAACACAGTAGGTAATTAGGTTTTAGATTGTTTTTGAAAGTTACGTTGGAAAGTTATTCAGGAAAGCAAGTAATACAATATAAGCACAATTAAACTTTCCAAAGGCGATTATTCACTGACAGTTTAGCTCTAGATCAGGCTTAACCCATGTCCAGGACACTGATACTATTTGTTCAAAAGTTTTTAAACTTGCTTGCACAGGGTTTCTTCTTAAGTCAAATGTATTAAGTTGGAATTTGTCCCCCATTTGATGCAACAGCCTCTACTGTTCTGGGTCTGCTTGTTAACATGCTGCGCTAAGAGGGTCAAGGTTGCATTTTTGTTTGACTATCATTGACAATACAATATATTTAAAATGCACTTGGGGTGACCATGGGGACTCTAAGCAAGTGCTTAGTTCACTTTCAGGCCGGCCCTGCTTCCATGTCAACAAACTCTTTGGAGGTTATGCCAGAAAGAAGCCTTTCCTATCATTTTGCCACAAGCAAAAGCACTCGGAGTTTTCCAGGCGCCATGAGAACTTTAACTGGGACAAGGTGCTGTAGTCAGAAGAAACAAGAATTGGCTACAGAGAAAAGCGTGTAATTCCAAGTGTTAAGTACAGTGGAGGATCTTTGATGCTGTGGGGTTGTTTCTTCTCCAAAGGCCCTGGCTGTATTGTTCCGATGCATGGCATTACAGATTCCAGCAGATTTCTGCAAAGAAGTTAAAACATGTTTGCGTCGTCCAACAGGACAGTGTAAAAAAAAAGTTTTTGCTATTGCCACCCCAGTCCTCTGACCCAGAGCATAATCTTCCTCTCTCTTCAAAAATGTAACGAGAGAAGTTATTGATAATGTTGAAATGTTTCAGCCATATAGTTATGGACATATAGTTGTAAAGAGTTGAAGCTATATGTTGGTTCAGTGCCCCATTTCTGTTACCACGTGTAGTGTAGAAACAGGCCCCGCACTTTGGGCTCTGTGTTCCCGTCTGTCCGCCCTGGCTCTCTCACATCTCTCACACACCCCTAATTCCTTCACTCTTGAGACATCAAACACACGCGCTCCAGCACCACGTTGATGAAAGCTGTTTTATTTTCCCTGCACGGCCCGATAATCCTGTGTGTCACTCAACCCAGCAATAACCACTAATGCAGCCTGACCTGAGCGCCGGCCAGCATGCTCCGAGAGCTTATTAACAGCACGCTGAAAATCTTCAAGGCTGTCTCTTTTCATGCTTCTTTAACGTCATTATTTTTCTGATCACTCCCGAGGACAGGGAGCGAAAGAGGGCCCCCCGCTGAGCTTTCTTGGACACAGAGTTCAAAGGCTCTTGGCACGGAGCGTGAAGAGGCTACCACTGAGCAGCGGTCAGATCTAACGGCCAGATACAGTGGCTCAGGCAGCACCTCAGCCCTCTGAGTGCTAGAGAGGAACAGGAGCCCTATTGAAGCTCAACCTCACCTCGGCCCTCTTAACAGTGTCCACACTGCCGGCTTCAATAGTCCTCACAGCAGCAACAGGAGTAGCACAGCTAGCAGCCCTATTCCCCAATGGGACCCCTCAGAATTCCCCCAAAACCAAACAGACATAACTACATTATTACTATAGTAATTTAAAGTAATTATTGAATGATCCATATTGTTACTAATAACTGGTTTACAAAGAGATCAAATGTATGCAGCCAAGACATGTTTGTTGTTTGAAGTTTGCATATTTTTTGCACGGTAGTTACAAGTAATTAAAACTTATAGCCACCCATTAACATGGTAGAAGCTGCCAGTCTAAATCAACACACACTTGCCTTAAATAGCAGTTGGTAAGTAAACTTAAATAGACTTACTTCTGTGGTTCCTGCCACTGTATGAAATACTGTTACCCATAAACAGTAAAGAAAGAAAACTTGGATAAAATATGCTCTTTGATAATGTTATCCTTTTTTCCTCTTCTAAAGTTGACATTTATATAAATACCTAAGGAATTAACTGTAACACTTAGGAACTGGGTGCTGCTACGTGCAGATATATGCTTGATATGAATTGTTGAATCTATGAATCTAGGGGTGAATGTAAAAAGTACATTAGTAAGCAGTGAATGATACTACAAAAATAGCATTTCAGCTGAAATGTCACTGAAAATCCCAGTCAGAGAGCACACTATGGGCTTTCAGAGACTAAAAACTGTTCCTCCGTGTATTCGGCGTGGGAGGTCAATCCGTCTGTTTCATGTTCCATATTTGTTTATGTGGTTTTGTGCATCATAAATATGCTCGACAGACACAGGCCTCTCACAGGCGTCCCGTCACTGGAGGAAGTAGTTGTCTCTGGGGCACGGCCCTGGGGCCCCGGCTGGAATGCACATGTGTGGGGCTACCTGGCAGAAAGGTAAGCGTGTTGCCATGACAACCACTGCAAGGACCCAAGAGCACACCTGTAACAGGACCAGCCCCCTGTCCACCTCCCATGCCACGCTTTGCATGCTGGAGAAACATGCTAGTCTTTCAGTGGGTTTAAAGAAGCAACAAAATGAGTAAATAAATAAATAAATAGAATCATTAAAAACCAATAAGTCACTCACACTTCCACACCTCCCTTATCCCAGACACCCACACCCCAAACATGAACTTTCACAAGTAAACATCCCCTCCCAGAAACCCATGCACTGTAAACACACACACACACACACACACACACACACTGTTGCCAGTAAGTGTATGTCTGCTCTGGCCGTTCTTGTTTACCGCAGCAGGGCAAGGAGAGATTAGTGTAAACATACTGGGGGTAGGGAGAGTTTTCACACAGCTGGCATGTAGAGGGATAGGGAGGCCTTAAACAAACCCATTACTGAATTAAACTAAAGCTCCTGGCTTTTCCTCACACAGCGACATAAAGCTCCTGTCTGCAAACACACACTGGGAGAGCTTCAGTCGTATTACCTCCTTCCCAGTGCAAAAATGAGAAAAGAAATATGTTTATTAAAGGCCCGGAACACATGCCTTTCTTCTTACTCAAATTCCTAACAAAGTGGCAAGTCTGTGATTATCTGAGTATATTTGTTATGGCGCAATTTGTGTTGTGCACTGAGTACAATCTTAAATTGTTATACTGCAACCTTGATATCTTTTTGGAACTAACTTCATTTAGTATTGTCTTAGTATTACATAATACATAGCACTTACAGATGCTATTTGTTGGTGCAAGAGAGTAAGTTAAGGTTACTCCCTCTCTCTGCTCAGCTCAGAATAACAAGACTTAACTGCAATGACTAAATATATTTATTTGTGAACTTTTTCCTCTCTGGATTCTTGGTGCTTTTTGTCTCATTGTCTCCACAACTGGCACCAACTACAAATAAAAATGTTATTATGTTACTTATTTATGAAGACAATCAGACTTGGAATATGAAATGGAACTTATCTAAATGTACATTTTCCAATCCTACATGATAATCAAGATTGAACTCATTTTATTTGCCAAGTCAGGATTAAGTTGCATGAATTAGGTCAGACATGAGTGATAATAATGTTATTTATTATAGTCAATCAGTGATTTACATAAAATTAAAATAATCTACTCTTCAGAAAGCTGTGGTACCAGGTCTGGCATTTTTTTATGGGTAATACTTTGATACTTCCCTGGGGAATTACTACTCAAAAACGTTCTAAAAACCCAAGAGATTTATTAGAAACTGCAGTTTAAATTAGTGATGTCTGACTTACAGATGAGCTAGAGCTAACAGTCGTAACATTACATGATAAGAGGGATTTGTTGTCTCTTCTACAAGCTTATTTTTTCCTGAGTTATGGACCAACTTGTTGAATTTTCATTGAAATCAATTAATATTACCCTTTTTTGGAAATTCTCAGCTTCAGAAGCCACCAGAAGCAGCAAACCAGACCTCTCAGTATATTTTGATATTCAAAGATATATTGTTTTGTTAAATCCATGATGATCCTCAAATCACATTATGATTGGAAGATAACAAAACATACTGTCAGTGTCAGATAATATTTGTTGATATGTGCAGTAAGGTAAAGCACGTTTTCAGACACTTTTGTTTTTGTTATTAAATTCAACTACGGTGCATATTGGACAACATTATTAAGCAACACTCCCAATCCCAAGCCCCCAATCCACAATAAAGATAATAAACATTAATGTTGGTACAACTGGTTCATTACCAACAAGCGGAAAATTCACGAACTCAAACTAATCTTATGAATGATATTAAGTTGTGATGTCTAAATACTTTTCCCTAGTTTATTAGTTTACACTTCAAATTACAGACATGTTTGTACATGTTTATAAGTACAGCATTGAAAGTCACCATATATGTATTTGAATTGGATATTTGCCCTGGCAGTATATTAAATAACAAATACATTTTAACACATATTTATTGTATGGAGGAGCAGAATGTTTTCTTGACACTGGGCTACTATACTGTCTGCATTTAATTCCTTTAATTTTATTTGTAACTCTCAGCAAATAAAATAAAATCTTACATTTTTCTGCGATGATAATCCAGATGGATTTAATCCCAATTTCTACATGTTATCAATTCCTATTTTAACAGTGGCATCTGTAACAACAAACATAAACATGAGAAATATCAGATATCAACATTGACCCAAAATTGTCAGTGTATCCTTAGAGAGTTTTGCTCCTAGCTTGTCTTTAAATGGCTAAATCTGGACTCGCCTTTCCAGACAAGAATTTGTTTTTCTCAGCAAGCAGACACTGGCTGTATATCTTCCAGAAAGAGTGATGGCCGAGTCATCAGTGAGACACAGCTTGTTCTGATGCAGGCGTTCAGGATCTTTATCATTTGATACACAATCTTCCCTGCTGGACTGGAGTTGGCTCTCACTGTGGAAAAGATCTCAAGCTACAGTCCAGCTGCTCTCCTGCGTCTAATACTCAAACACCTGTCAACAGCATGGTCCCTCAAACTCTTTCTCTGTCTCTTTTTCTTTTACCACTGCTCTCCATCACATAAGACACATAAAGAGAAGGGGGGGCACAATGAGAGTGAGAGAGTGAAGGAGACAGATATACATTTCTTTGTTTAGCAATACATTTGATTTCTGTCCTCTCTCTCTAAAACACTCACATTGTCTCATTATATAAAAAGGTGTAGTGGTGTATGTGTGTGTAGGAGTTTATACATGCACGCATGCATACACACACACACACACACTCACACACATACACACACACACACACACTCACTTAAACACACACATACACTCCTTGCGGCTTACACAGAAGCAGGAAATATATACATTTCCTGACCTGTGTGCATCAGAGAGTGTTACACCCCCGAGAAATCAGCATGGGACCACTGTCAGTAGACATAGACGCACCCCCCCCCCACACACACACACACATTGTGGTGCTAGAGCTTGGGGAGACAGAAAGGAAAAGGAGAAGAATTCTTCTACGTCATGGAATTCCCACTGCAGTTTTAACACATGTGCTTCCAAAATGCCTGATCCAGAACCAAACCAGAACACCTGGATCTATGAGATGTGTCTCAAAAAGCAAACAGGATGAGCATTCATTTCTGAACCTCAAAACATGAAATGGCACAATTTTGATGCTATGCTTTTTCCATCATCACATAAAACAATGTTCCAATTTGCTTCTTCAAACAACATTATGTTGCTCTAGCGTCAGCAAAAAAAAAAGTGGTAACAAATGCCATTTTCAACTCAAAGCCGACGGACAATAAACTACAGTCCTGCTGGAAATAGCAACAGCTATCTACAAAGCGAGTTGGATATGATTAGGTGTCTCTAGTGTGCTGAATGGTTCACATGTCCTCACATTAGGTTATTCGAGCATAAACTGATTGACATTTTAAATTATGTATTATTTCAGAAATATATGTCAATATATTTTAAGTACTTTAGAGTGGTGCAACATAAATACAATTGAAATGAAACTAGGCTGAATGAGTAGGTAGGAGGGAGAAAGACTGAGTAGCAAAGGAGTAAAAGACAGATAAAAGCAGAGAGAGAGTTGTGAGAGAGCTGTGAGAAAGCTGTGAGAAAGCTACGGAGCAGAAGAACTGAGAAGAATAATAGCAGTCAGGTTAGCAGGGGTGAAGGCGTTTAGGGGAAAACTGCCCCCACCGTTTGTTTGAGTTTCTGACAGTTAAGGCCCTAACTCCAACACGTCTCAGCTGCTAGTAAGAGATCCTTTCACTCTCTCTTTTATACACACTCACTCATTCGTGCATGGCTATGTTGGGGGTCCATGAGGATTGCTGTGGTTAAATCACAGAGTTTGAAATAATGGTCCTGGTATACTCCTGCACTCTTCAGCTGCTACCTTTTAAGCTTGTCTAACAGTTCTCCTGAAATCAAGGGGAATTTGATGCAGCGACAGCCTCTACTTATCTTAGAAGGCTTTACACTGGATGTTGGAACTTTGCTGTAGAGATTTGATTGCATTCAGACATGGATCATAAACGCCAATCCTCCCCAACTCAAATGTGCTGTGCAAAGAACACAGTTCCACTGCTCTACAGCCCCTGCCTGGGTGTTTTATGCTCCTTAAGCCAACGCTTGTCACTGGCCACAGCACCTCAGGCTTTCGTGTGCAGCTCGTGGCAATGCTTTTCCTAAAGTAGCTGAATTAACTAATCAGAAGGCCTGTCTGGACACACACACACACACACACACAGCTACAAAAAAGAGACCACAAAATGTTCGGTTTCTCAGGTTTTATCTTTTACAGGTGCACGTATTGAACTATTGAATAGAGAATAAAGAACTGCTGACAATATTTCTCCTAATTTCCAAACAAAAATATTGTTCTTCAAAGCATATTTTTAATTTTACATGAAATGACAATACATCAAAATGAGAGAAATGATGCAGTGTTTACAGAACCTAAATAATTCAAAGAAAACAAATCTCTTGTTTACTCAAACAATTTGGCAATATTTACCTTTGACGTACTTCTAGTAGTGATTTGCCATCCCACTGGTCACATTGCAAGAGAAGAGTATGATTATAGCAGTGTTTCTTTTATACTTTTCCTTTATACTGGCATGGAATGTTACTCATACCCATAGAGCTGCTGATTTATAAATAAATTGCAGTGGTCTCTTATTTTTTTCCAGAGCTATATATATATATTAGCTTACATAATTAACAACCAATATCTATGTGTGAGAGTAAATGAGTGAGAGAGAGAGAGAGACTACAATGGTAATGAGGCATGTGTGTGATATGTGAGTCTGTGGTGGGTGAGTGTGTGTAAACTCTGTTAACAGTGACTGAGCTCAGATTAGCTGTGGCAGCTAATGATGCGTGTAATTGCAGTCCCAGATAATGAGCTGTGCTGATCTAATTAGCACTGAGCGCCTCATTACCACCAGCCCCGACACTCCGCAGAGAGCCACTGGTTGAGACAAATGGCCTGTTTTCCACATAGGGGATTACTGTAACTGCAGACCACTGAGGTTCACCTGAGGAAAAGATCTGGAGTTGTTGACCCTGGAACCACTTTGGATTGCTCCTTTTTTCCTCCTCAATAGCTCTAGTTGTTTTCTCTTACTGTGAAATTGCCACTTCTAAGAGAACGAATACAAGTCATGCCAGCTTTAAATAAGACATTGTAGTAATTTAATGAGTAAATAAATGAAGGCCTGTTTTATATCTGTCCCAGATCTCCATGCACTAGTACGGAAGTGATTAGCTGCTCAATTGGTCGTCACTCTCAATTATGGAAAAACTTTGATGTTGATCTGGTGTTTACATTTATAAGGTTGTAATACATTACAGGAAATGTAGAGGGCGATATGGCCCCTACTTTTATTTTTGATAGGTTTTTTAGTTTAAATGTGGCAGCGAGATGAGAGTAAACAGATGGTTAAAAGAGTGATAGTCAATACATCAATTATAGAAATAATCATTAGTTGCAACTTGAACACAAACATTACAGTGTTTGGTTTTTTTTTTTCATTGAGTTTGCTTAAACTAACAAGTCTCACCAAAAGGAAGGCCAGTATTTTACAGTTACCATTCAACACCTTGTGTGGCCAGGTCTGATAAACAAGATCACTTATTTCAAATGTTATGTTTTACTATGTTTATTTGTGTATACAGTACCATGCAAAAGTCTTAGCCGAGCAGAATATGGTTTTAAATGCTAATATTTCAATGTATACGTCACGTCGTGCGTGCTCAGGGAGAAAGGCGAGGTGCAAATGCAAGGTTCCCTATTGTGGGTTTTATTACAAAGACCGACTCATACATACACAAAACAAAGAGGCATGGGGGCCTAACACAAAGCATACAGAGGAGCCATAAGGATCAGGTAATGTGAGGGTTGACCAGCAACTAATAAAAACAAACTCTTAGAACTTAAATACACAAAAGACTCAAACATAAACCAATCAGCAAATACAATTATACAAAAACACCAAACAGCTGACAGAACAGGACTCTAGACACAAACACATACCCTTTTCAAAATATGAGTCCCAATACAAAAACAAACAATGGCGGCCTCTACCGGCCGGTGGCCGAGACATGACAATACAAATACTATTAATGCAGTAAAAAGATTTTATGTATGTCTGTGTTTGCTTAATCTTTCCCAGACCTCTCGTTGTGGAAACCCAGTATTAAATGAGTGCTGCTGATGGAGTTTCACAAATCGATGTGAAATCTGGAACAGAACCTATGTTCTTCTCACAAAACTTTAAGCACTTTTTACAAACAAAACAAATCTTGATTTATTTTATGCTTCCTTGTCTTTATGGCTCAGATAAATGGCTTTAAACTGATTGCACAAGACTTTTGCACAAAACTGCATTTGACTGTTATATATTGGCAGTAGTTTTAAACCAATAAAAAATGTTTAATAAAACAAGCTTCAAAAATCCCTGGCACAGTGGGATTTAAAAGTCTGCTTCTAGTTTGTATTATTTTCTTAGTTACCACAACTTAATTTTTCACAGGCAAATTGTCTCACCAACAAACACTTTGAAAAGTACAATCTTTGAAATATTCATGTGATTTTTTTTTTTTTTAGCATTTGGTCCATCCGCCTGTTACTGTAATGACAGAGTACATTTGCGCTGGTGTGGGTGCCATAAGTTTTACACAAAAATCCCCATCTGAGTAGATCCTACCTGAGAGTCTTCTGAACACATGCTTCAAAGGAAGTGATAAGACAAAAATAATATTTTTGTTCAAAAGGTCTTAACATGCAGAATCTTGAATCTTTTTGAAAAATTTGAAACTTAAGGGTTTTTTTAAAAAACAAAACAAAACTGTAGTTATATAAATGTTTTGCTGTAATGTAATGGCTAAAAACAAATGTACCTTTTTACAACAACAACTGGAGTAGAAGTACAGAAGTCCTAGAACCTCTTCCAGCACTGTGAAGCTTTTTAGTACATCATTCTAAGAGACTGCATTCCTCCCTTTTTTGTCTTATTTTCCCAAAATAAAATGCTAATGCTTCAAAGTATCTGCCGTGGCAGAATGATATGGACAAAGGCCATATCATACAAAAATGTTTCTCAGGTTTTATCTATAGGTGCAAGTATTGAACTGAACAGCTTTGCCTAAGTTTTTAATAACTGCTGACAAAATTTCCAAATAAAAATATTGCATTTTTAAAGTATAATATTAAGGAAAATGACAAAACATCAAAATAAGAAAAAAGATGCAGTGTTTATAGAGCTTAAATAATTCAAAGAAAACAAATCTCTTTTCAGTTCAAACAAAATGGCAATAATTACTTTAATTACCTTAAGTGTTTTTCCGTCCAACTGGTCTCATTGCGAGAGGAGAGTGTTGATTACAGCAGTGTTTTTTATACCTTTCCTCAGTAAATAAGATTTGATGATTTCAGGTGATCACTAATCAGTCCCTCATAAAGCAGAACGAGGTGCTTGTGTAGAAATTTAACAGACACTGCCATGGAATGTTTGTCAGATCATGGAGATGCTGATTTAAAAACAAATTGCAGTGGTCTCTTATTTTTTCCAGAGCTGTATATATATAGCTCTATGTATATATATATATATATACATAAATCCTATGGTGCATCAAAAGTGCAAATATGTTAAAAGACCTCCTTCCCTCTCTCTCTAGAGAACAGAAGTGTAGAGAGGGTAAATGGGGATACATGATTGTGTGAGTGATAAAGCAGAGAAGGACAGACAACAGAGACAGTTTTGGGGGAACAGAGAGGATGAACACTTTAAGGAATGTAACTGTGTCAGCACACGCTATACCCCAAACTCTACAAGTGCAAAACACATGTGCACAGCCAAACAACAGACAAACACACACACACACACACACACACACACACACATTCACATTGTCCCATTTTTACATAATGTCACTCTCGTGAGAGAAACTCCCATCTCCCCTCATGATCATTCTGATGGCATCAGTTGAAAGCTGACTCTCCTTCATGTGCCTTCTTGCAATTTATTAGTCTGAATAAAATACGAATCTCTAAACCCTTTGAAGTTTTGAGACAATTGGCCCCAAACTAAAGAAACACTGCTGTTTTGGGAATGTTTTTTTTCGCAACAGTAAATATCAACACGTTTGGAGACCTAGCAAACACCGACCACTCGCAGCAGTTCAGCCAATGTTGCTGATGATTAATGAAAGCCACCAGCCATTGATTAGCTTCATTAGAGTGGAATCAGTAGCAATGAGGGCTGTTTTCAATGGAACTGTTCCTTTAATATTAGCGGTAATTGGCTTAATTGGTGCTTTAGAGTCTATAATATTAGAGTTGGCATTTACTAGTGTCACGCAAGTGTCATGCCATTTTGACAGCAAAACAAATCTGAAGCCATCAGCAAGAAGAAAAATGGCTTCTGTTCAACTCCTTTGCACACACAGGCATAGAGAGCGTGTATGAGTGTGTGTGAAAGGGCAGCTGCGCTGCGGCCTGTGCAGGAAATTCCAGCGGATGTTCTCAATAAGAGCACACAGCACTAAACAGCAACTACAGAGCCAGGCAAATGAAAACCTGCTGAAACGCAACACACTAACACACACACACACACACTGCTGTCCTTCTTCTGATCGGACTACTAATGAGAGTGTGTGCACGGTG
>JBBPCY010000018.1:18597979-18610143 GCA_037974405.1 Brachyalestes nurse
TCCTGAGTTCCCTATTTCACTGCAGTGAAACTTCTTACTATAAAGCTATTAGACTGTTTGATCCAAGATGCTGTAACCATCATAACACAATAAAACTGCACACAAAAAAGAATTGCTAACTAAATGTTAATGACTATAAAGTCTGTGAGAAAAAAGTAGATCTCTTTCCTCACAAATGACAGATGTAAATGTTAGCTCTTGAAAATACTTAAAGCACAAATCCATCAAAAGGAAGCAGTGAGTGCGTGGTGTAAGCTAACTTTTGGCTTGGTGATTAGTTTTTTGCTTGGGTGGGTAAGGGGCATTTGGCAGGGAGGGGCTTAGAAGGGCTCGATGGCATGCTGGGTGGGACAGAGGAAAATACCATTGCTCAGAATTTGTTTTTTCTTTTGCCTTTTCACTTCTCTCTCTCTTTCCCTCTCTCTCTCTCTCTCTCTCTCTCTCCCCTGGGCAGGTGGTCTGGCAGAGAGCTGACACGGGCATCAGAAACCAATTACTCCGTCTGCTTACACATGGCCTTTTCATTGCCAAGCTAAACTCGCCTATCTGAATGGGCCTCTCTCTTTCTCTCTCTCTCTCTCTCTCTCTCTCTCTCCTGCATTCTCCCTGCTCTTTCTACTTTTGCTTTTCTTCTTTTCTCTCTCTCTGAAAGCTTTTGTTCCCATCTCTTTCTTTCTCTCTTTTTTCCTATAGATTTACTTTCATACAGAGACTCATAACACAACCCATACACTGTATGCGGCTGTATGTATGTGTGTGTGTGTGTGTGTGTGAGTGTGTGTGTGAAAGAGTGAGAGACTGTGAGTTTGTTGCCAGTAATTAATATTTGCTTTGGTGTTCCAACATCTCCAAGTTTTAAAAGCAACGAGTTAGCCAGAAATCACTTTTATACAAATGTAGTCGATAAGCTGAGACATGTCTGGAGTGCACCTACTTTTGTCCTTCTTTATGCACCACAGTCTGTTTGTGATTGCTGAACAACTCGACATGGTTCAAAGTGAGTGTGTGATGATTTAGACCTGCAGTTTACACAATGCCAGTTCATGGATATTAGCTTCTATGTCTCACGAACTGTATTAACCTCATACCTCCAGTATAACACTAAAGAAACAGATGCTAAACAATTTATAATTTTATGACTTCGATTTTTGTATTTTGAACATTTTGAAAACGGTGTCGATGATTTCTTTAAAGTTCATACGGATTACTTTAGAGTTCACACACACACACACAAAGCACCCTGGAATGCGCACACAAACCACACATTCAACAGCTTGCCACAGTTTATGCACCGTTAGTCCGCTAATCTGTTTGCACATCTACTTCCCCCACATGGCCATGTAAAATGATCATCTGATCACTCAATATCTACTTATCTCTCTGCTACTTTTCCAAGTTATCGCTTTCTCTCTATCTTACTCTCTCTCTCTCTCTCTCGCTCTGTATGTGTGTGTGTGTGTGTGTGTTTGTGTAATTTCAACTGCCCATCAGCATCTTCCCGGGTAACCAGTTCCTGGGGGACCAGGACTGGAATCTTTAAGCAAATTTGATTTCTCAACTCATTTGCCTTCTATAAACGCACATGTGGTTGATATTATGTTTAAACTGTTCCAGTGAAAGGGTGAGAAGAGAGGGAGAGAGATGACAGAGAGAAAGCTAGAGAGAGGCTAGATAGAGAACAAGGGATGGGGAACAGAAGCACACTCCCAAAACAGATGTGTTAAAATCAACACTGAACAAAATGGCTCATGAGCATCAAGTCGATGCATGTGTATACAATATGTTACATGATAATAATTGCTGTCTTTCAGTTAGTTCTTTTGGCAAGAGCTGAGGTAACATGTCTGATTCATGTCCAACCAACTGACAAGCTTGAACCATGTAAATTCAAAGTGCCATTTTTTAATACACCTGTGTGTCCAGTTGAGGATGTGACTTTTTCTGTTACTTTTAATCCTATCAGTGCTTTAACCCAAGACCTTGCAACAGTTTTTGCAATAATTGCAAGGGATACAATGTATTTTGGCTTAAATGATTTAAAGAAAAAACACAAACTCAGTAAATCCATATGCAGTTCAGTTCAGCACATCAAGTCCACATTACAAAAGCCAAACATCACATCTGGTGCTTCTGAATTGCTAATTAACAAGGATAACAGAGATTACGGAGAACAAATGGAGCCCACATGACTGGGCACTCCTACTCAGCCTACAACCTCTAATCCAGGGCTGATAAATCCTGGTCTTGAAAATCTACAATCTTTCAGGTCCAACACACCTGGCTCTAATATGCAAATGCTCTTAAAGGCCTTCATTAGGTGTTAAAATTAGAGTTAACCTCAGCAGGGTGGTAGATTAACAGGACCAGGAATGGGGACCCCTGCTCAGCCCGCATTCCAACAATTTCCAAGGATGTTACCAGAATATTCTGTGTGCACTGTCCTGGTCACTGGGATCTGCTAACCTGGAATCCATACCCAGCACAGCTGCCTGTAATATTCAGGTGGCCTTCATTACCTGGATAAGGTGTGTTAGATCAGGGTTGAAGCTAAACTCTTCAGTGGGAAGCAGAAATAGGCAACCCTGCTGTAATCCTCCCCAGTATTTTTCACCTGCCTCCATTGGACTAGTTTGTCCAGCACATCCCACAGATGCTTGTTTGGACTGAGATTTGGAAAACCTGATGGAGAAGCCAATACCTTAAACTCTTTGTCATGTTCCTCAAACCATTCTTGAGCAATGTTTGCAGTGTTGCAACTGCTTTTGATCAGCAGAAACATTAAGGTAGGCGATACATGTCAAAGTAACATCCTTGCGAATGCCAGGACCCAAGTTTTTCCAACATCACACTGCCTCCAACAGCTTGCTTTCTTCTCATTGTGCATGATGTATAAGAACATGATCTATCAGATCAGGCCATTTTCTTCCATTGCTCCAGTTTTAAGGGTCAGTATGGGCAGTCTGGCTGGTCTGCAGCTCCACAGCCTCATACACACTAAGCTGTGATTCACTGTGTGTTCTGACACTTTTATATCATAGTCAGCATTAACATTTTCAACAATTTGTGCTACAGTACATCTTCTGTGGAACTGGACCAGATAAGATAGCCTTCACTCCTTATGCACTTCACTGAACTTTGGGTGCCCACAACCCTGTTCCTGGTTCACTAGTCAACCTTAGATCACTGCTGCTAGGTACTAACCACTACATACCAGGAACATCCCAGAAGACCTGGCATTTTGGAGACGTTCTGACGCAGTCATCTTGTCTTCACAGTCTGGTCCTTGTCAAATAGATTCAGATACTTACACTTGTCCTTTCCTGCTTCCAACACTTCAATAACTGGCTGTTCACTTGCTGCCTAGAACTGACTGTTCACAGGCACCATTGTAATAAAGTAATCAATATTATTCTTTTTTTTACCTATCTGTGGTTTTAATGTTGTTTCTGATTGGTGTACAACCTTTCATTTGCTGTGCATTGTGGTTTAGACCTGGAGTTCTCCCTTATTAATGGTTCCTGTTTCTCTTTTTCAGTGTTCTGATCTTTCAGTATTTCAGCTTTTGTGAACATCGCAGCTGTTCTTGTTTCTGCCTGTTGATGGAAAATGAAAATAACAAGTGAAAGACCTTTGTATTTCCTAAAGCCAGACTCTCTTCAAAGACAGAAATGTGAGGGTACCAGAGCTAAGCTAGCATCTCCATGTTGAGCTTCCAACACCAAAGAACACCAAGATCATCAAGACATTTCCCAAATCTGCTCACTGACTGATAGACAGACTCGACCCATGACTATTTGACAAAAAACATTTCAGTGTAATATTCATTTTCCTCTGTAAATTTTACTATATGCAGGTCTAAATAATTCTCATGGACTTTTAGACCTGGATGGTGCAGCATGGCTGGTACAAAGGACTAAGAGAAAACAACACTATAGCGGGAATTACTATTTTTTCCAAGCTGGAAAGGATGAGCTGAACTTCTGTGCTGGATGAGGAATGTGAGCAGTGTTTATCAGGCAAATACTTTGAATGGTATTTCACCGGGATAAGATTATTTCTTGAGAACTCCTCTCAGAGTGATTCTCACAGCTTTTTTTGTAAAATGGTGGCTGCTTTTGACTTAACAACAGTCTAAAACTGGTCTAAAAAAGGTTTCTCAGATTCCAGATCTGGAGGGCCATAGCACCAGATCCAACTCATCAGTTCAGATGACTAAGCAGAAACCAAGGACTGTAGTACAGGTGAACTAAACTGCAGTATTTAAGTTGTGTAATAAGCAGTCACACTGTCATATTCAAAAAAAGCTGAGGAATGTATTTGTTGCTATGACTGTTTTTTGTGTTTGTTTTCTTTTTTCGGTAAAAGGGTTCAGTGAATGTTAAGTAAACTGTACATTTTTCATAACCTCAAATGGATGGCTTAATGTTAAAGGATTCATGTTAAAGGTTTCACGCATAAATTCAAAATATTTGCTATGCTAAGTATTATTTAGCAAAAATATTTCACTTCCTTTAATTCAAGGTAAAGTGAGCGAACTAGGACAAACAAAGAAAATTTAAAACATTCAACTTTTCATGACTACTTTTTTTTTAAAGCCAAGACTCAAGATAGTGTGTGTTCTGTTGTGTAGTAAAGTACAGGAACAGTAAAGGTACAATATCCCAGCTCCACAAGATGACCACAAGTATAGATAGGTTTAATTGTCGCATTAAGGTTTTTGAAACATGTTCTTAGGTTTTTGTGAAGGAAATATATCAGTGGGACAAAAATAGTAGCCCAGTCATGGAGTAAACCTTTATAGTGTGTTGTACAGCTTCAGAAACAACATAAACGAGTCTAACTGAGATTACTTAACAACTGTAAGGCAGGTTTATGCCATACGCATGATGCTAAGCTTTCATTTATTGCTTTCTTCCCACTACATAAGCCTCACAGATCCAGTGCAAAACCATACTCTTTTTCTAACAGACTACATTTAGGGTTTGGGTGAAAAGTTCTTTTTTTTACCAAACCCTTTAAGAGAGCTGTATAAAGCAAACACACGGCAGCGATGTTATCCCACTAGCTTAGCAAAAGCAGCCTCAGAAATGTCAGGAGCTGTGAGAGTGAAAGCAGGGACAGGTGCTTTCATTCACTTCATCCCTTGCAGACGGGAGAATGAAAGCAGGTGAAAAAAAGAGAGAGAGGGATGAAAAAAGAGAGGAACGTGAACACTGATGAGCTGTCGGTAATGGATATCTGACACAGTGGCCCCCGTGATGTCACTGTCGCTAACAGGCATTAGCGCTGCGCTGAAACTCAATATGGCGCCAATCTGAGACAGCAGCGTCCAAAAGCAGCTCAGCCGAAAACGTCCACACAGGGCTGCAGGGGATCCACCAGGAACCATATAACCCCTCCACTAACAGGGCACACGCCCACTTTCATGCATTTTATTGACCATCAGCGTCTGGACTCTAACTGATCTCACTTAGGTTAGCAGGGAAGAGAGAGAGAGTATATGAATTATATCCCAAATCCCCTTCCCATAATTCTCCACTCGAGAGAATAGCAAGGCTGCACTAGCTTTAGTGTGTTTGAGGTCTTGTTAATGTCACTGAAGCCTGCTTCCTTCAGCTGACCAACGCTCAGGGAACGGCAGATTTAGGAGACCTTTAGGGGAACGGTTTTCAAAGGGTCACAGGGGTCAGAGGGTTGAGCTGAATGTGGCCTGAAGGGGAAACTAAGATTTAAAAGTGTGGCCCTATACATTTTCTAGCTGAGCACCATTTCAGTCACTCCTTCAGGGTGCATTTATTTATTTATTTATTTATTTATTTATTGCCTCAGAAGGGCCTGATGAAAGTTCATGACACAGTTATCAGCTCCAGCTGTCAGTACATAACTTTTTTTTAACAGTGCAGGCTATCTATAGGATGGTTTTTTTTCTTCAAAATTATGATATATATTTATGTATTTGTATAATAGGCCTGTGTAGAATGTTGATAAGAAATGGCTAAATATGTGTTCTGGCACAGGCACTCCAGCATGCCTTTAGAAAACTTCACTGTTATTTTTTAGAGTTTCTTAAGCTGAAGGTTTCTTTTAATACTAGTATAATAAAGCTTCCTTGGTAATAATGTCAAAGGCTGCGCGTTTTATATTCTTGTTGTAATGTCAAGCACTTTGACTTTTAAACCACATTTTGGGCCAAAAGAGGTTCAATCTGCGCTTTAAAAAACTGTTCGGAAAAGAACATTTAATGAAAATGTAAATCTTCTAAATCAAGTAAAAGTTTTCATAGAGCTGCGTGTTCAAGCCAAGACCCATTTAGGAAACTTTATTTTAGGAGTGTATCTGCATGCATGATAGTGTATGTGTGTGTGTGTGTGTGTGTGTGTGTGTGTGTGTGTGTGTGAACGCAGGAAGGACAAATGTACTCTGCAGGATGGGTATGGATCATATTAGCCCAGGGGTCAGTCAGAGGTCTGCTATGAGTGGACTTACGAGGCCAGATGAGCCATCTTCAGTAGAAAAGGGCCAGGACCTCTGGAACCCCCCTAATAACCCCGGCCTAAATCTCTGAGTCTTTGAAGCATGCTGGAGTGTGTCAGTGTGTGCTTAGGCTCAAGCAACGCACTGGAAACCAAATCTCACCACTTTCAGCTAAACATATATATTTGATAACATCAAAGGCACTACCTGGAGATAATCAGATGGGCATGTGTGTGTGTGTGTGTGTGAGAGAGAGAGAGAGAGAGAGAGAGAGAGAGAGAGAGAGAGAGAGAAAGAGAAAGTAAGTGATATGTAGGAGTGTATTTTCCGTCTCTGATCTTTATCAAACTCAAAGGAATTCCAGGAAAATGTACTCATATTTGTGTGTGTGTGTATCCCAACCTGTACTAACCTGTGTAGTAAGTCAAGAAGGAGAGTGAGAAAGAGAGAGTGTGAGAGAGAGAAGAGAGTGACCTCAGATCTGCAATGACTGCTCTCTTTTAAAGAAACTTTTAGACTTTGCTTTCTGTTCAGGTATTTGTTAGTTGATGCTAATTCTGTACTCAGGATTTTCTCTTATAGCTGCTTTATCTTTGTCCTGTATTTTACATTTCGTTATTGCATGAAATGGTTTTGAATATGCCTTAGGATAGTTTTGCGATAGGATTTTGATCTAAAATATATATATTTATATATTTTTTTTCCAACCTTAACATATAAACTTCAGAAAACATTGGAATGGAAAATACATTTCTTTGAGGACATGGTTCCTAACACAGTTCTCTAAAGAGCATAACTTAACAACAAAGCACTACCAACTTCATTTTTAAGAAATGTTGGAATTTCCTGTGTTTCAAAGTCTTACTCCCTTTCTTATGCAATATTTTGGGTCAGTTTTCCTAGACAAGGATTACGTGCAGTCTTAGACATATTGCAAGTGGCACTGGTGACCCACCATTGGAATTTTTATGCACTTTGAGATGCATGCAATGTGCTATATGAATAAAGAATTGTTTATGGTAAACAAAAACACATACACCATTCCATAGGCTTGTACCCTAAGCTCAGTCAGTTCCGGTCTTCTGACTATTCCGCGGTTTTAGCCTCTATGACTTACATCAGTCCCTGACCTCACAGATGCTCTTTAGACTTTTTGCCATATAGGTTAGATCAATCTTAAAGACAAAGTAACAAAAATATTCTGCTTAATTTTAAGGGATAAGAAAGGGGGACTCCAGTCCCTCTAATAGAAACTGAGCAAGAGAGAGAAACCCTGACAGGATGAAAATGGGCCCTCGCGTGCCAGCCGGCCGTTAGAGCCCAGATGAAATGGCTGTTCCATCCCATAGAGGAATGCAGATCAGAACAGGAGCAGGTTAAAAGGGAAAAACGGAGGCTCGTTCTTGGCCTCGGGAACACCGCTGTGTGGAATTGCACTTTGCCTCTCACATTCCCAGCTGCCACAGCTCCTCCACTAACCTCAGACAACTGCTGCTTAGGCACGATCCGCCGCAATGTGCAAAATTCATTACAGCTCTAAAAAGCCCCACAGACTCAGCGGGATGGGCCCACCCGAGCCAACACAGGGGGATCCACTCTCTGATGGAGACGTTTGATGGACAACTAATGACGAGGAACCGTGGAGACCACCTTTGTGAAGGCACATAGATCCATCCATTTCAATCAATTAGTCTGCTTCTATAAAAACCTTTCAGGACATTGTTTTAAGCTTCTAGTGGCCCATCAATCCATTTCTAAGAAAGGCAAGACCAGAAGTTTGCCAGAAGCATTTTAACATTTTTGTAAGTACAGTGATCTAAGTCTGAACTAAATCGGCAAGGATGCAACAGGGTCTCCATAATATGCTTATAATCACACATTTACACACCCCAGGTGCAGTACATGAACAAAGCAGCTCCATGTCACCCAACATGTGTTGCTACTTCTTGAGGCCTTTCACCTTTTGAGAACTATACTTTTAGCTCTATTAGGTTGTGGATTCAAATGTTCTTTCATATATACTTTTATCAGTATCTTTCTGTAATTTATTTCCTGTAAGTATTTTCCTCCACCATTACACTAAAGCACCCAAGCCCAGGTCTCAAGCAATTTCTTTCTGGATCAGTAAAGTTTTCTTATTCTGATTCTACTTGACTTGATTAAAAAAGCTAATTGATTCTGAATTAAAAGGGTCTTAAGGGACATTTTGTGCACACATTTCATTTAATACAGTAATAATCCCCCAGATATAATTATTGGTTAACTTTAGCTATAAGGGCTAGCTAGCCACTTGAGACAACAAAATGAATTTCTATACAGTAACTTTTTCATAAATGTTAATGCCAGGTTAATGTCAGCTTACAAAGTTGCCCATTTAAGGTCAGCATGCTTTCACAAATATTAATGAACATCTACAAGGTTACATTTGTGTATTTCACTCCAAAGTCTATCAAGAAAAACAGCATATTGAAGAAATTTAAAAAGCTAAAAGGTTATTGGCAAAAATGTATAATATGAACAGAACGATTACATGTATTTTCTATTTTCCCTTCACCACTTCTGCGTCTCTGCACCTTCAGTACTTTAGATGACTCGATACCTCTGAAGCAACTTTCTCTCTCTTACATGGATAATTACCCCCTTCAGGGTGGGGTTGGGACCCTGCACTGACCCCCTGGTGGGGGTTTCACCCAGCACGTGGCCCACTTAGGGGGAAGAATGCCTCTTTGATGTAGGTAAGTGCTCCCATTTTGCTAAGGGTAAACACTCAGTGTGTCCTTGGTCGGCCCCTTCAGCTTTCAGCAGGATCCAGCCGTCTGCTGCTCAGGAGGCCTTCAGAATTGTTTAAGTGGTTCTGGATACCAGGAGGCAATTAAGTCATTATATGAGCCAATTAAGTCATTAGAGCAGCACTCGGCCCGCCTTGTGTACGCTAACGACGTCAGCTGATTGGCTGATATGGCGTTTCCTGACACGTTCACGCACGTTTGCACTTTGGAAGTGTTTAAAACTCAAGTCAGGCCTTAGTCTCCCAGTGGGCATCCCTCAAAATAAAGTAATGGTGGATTGCTTTGCCCTTACCAATTACAAAGAGATGCTGGCCTCAGAACTTGTGACAGCTGGAGCGAAAAACCTTCCATATTAACGTGACAGTTTGATGACAGAAAAGTTTTCCTCTTTCCCCAATTCTAGTTGATCAGCCAAGACATGTTCAGTGTTCAAGGTTGGCTTTTTTCGTTCTGCTCTGGAGCTACAGGGCTAATAAAACCGTTCTCTTTTCATGTGCCTACAGCTGAGATCTAAAACTTAATTCTTTGATGCATATTCATTTGCACTTTACGCTTTTCCTGTGTTGGCTTTGGTTTGTGTTTATTTATATTTTAAGTATTTTCTCTTACTTTTACATTTAAATACTTCATCTTTAATTTCTTCCCGATGTTCCTTTTTTGCTTTTTTCTATGCAAAGCACTTTGAACTGCCTTGTGTATGAAATGTGCTATATAAATAAACTTGTCTTGCCTTGCCTGGGAGCTTATACCCCACCAGTGTAAACTGCATGCCTAAATGATCACACACTTGCCTCAAACCAGACTGCCGTTTAAACAGTTCACCAATGTCATAGAGGAATGGACCAATAGAACCCGGGAAAATTACTCTGTACATTACCTTAACATCGTTTTTAGTGGACTTCTTAGTGGCGTAACTGTCTAAGCATTGGTGATCCCTGGTGATGGACAGGAGTCTGATAGGGCAGAATTGGGTTTACATTATTTGGATGATTAGGATCACCCTTTCTCTCACCCCCATCACTCAGTTACACAATCAGCAGTTAGCATTTTATTCCAGTGATACTGTATTAGTGACAAGGCTGCAGTGATTGGAATCAGAGCATGTATGTGCTGGTCTTCACCCTCCAAGTGTTGATGGTGGTGTTATGTTTCTGATACTGTATGGAGTTCTATTAAAATAATAAAGAAAACAGTACAGTAAGTTTGAATATGGCTGAAACTACAGCTGTACATTCTTTGGGAAGCAAAGACCTTTTGGCTGATCAACTACATCTGGGATATTTAATTATGTATTTTTTCTGTGTATATTGGCGAGCCTGTCTGTGCAGAGCTTTAAATTTGTACACAGTGTACATTGGATACTTCTGCTGCTAATATAATACTGTTAATAAAACCAAGGATAATGATGATTAGCCATGATGATTATACTGACCAGATTCAAGGGGAATGTATGAAAACAATAAAGTAACTGAAACATTGTTCATAACAGTAATTCTACACAAACCGGACACAGAAACACACACAACCTTAAGCCTGTTGTTCCACGAAAGAGGAAAGCATCCTAAAATAACATCACTCTCGCAGACTGCAGTGAAGTATTAGCTAAAGCCTCCTTCAGCATGAATTATGTTCATACATGATTTATACATGTAGTCTGGAGATCATGAAAGAGCTGAACTGAATGTATGCAGGTGGGCTAGAGGTTATTTCTTCAATCTTAACCTGATGTCACCTAAAGCATCTAATCTCATGTAATGCATTATAAACTGTAATAGGCTCATTCAGATTCATAAAGTGTATTTCAGCTAAATTGGTACATCAAACTGTTAAACTAAATTGCTAGAAACTAATTAAAAGGTTGTTATTGTTTAATGGAGCCATTCTGTCAGATTATCATAAAGAATTAGCCCTAATCCCTAAACAGGTGCACATTGCAAAATATATCTTGCAGTAATTCACATTACATGATTGTTGTAGGATATAAGACTGTTAAGTATTTCTAGACATTGTACTTGTATTTTCCTCATTAATCTGATTCTGTTGGCAGGAGAATCATTTCCTATTATAAGCAAAATCACTGCATTATGTCTCAAAACTAGCAAATTTTACTAAAACAGAATACACCAATTTCTTGTAATAATTTTAGAAACTATTCAACAGATCTCCAGCATTTTGACTTGTTTTCTGTCATTTTATATTGTCTTGTTCTTATTGAGAAATATTTTTTTTTCAAGACGATGAAGAGAATGTATCTTATTCCAAGGCATAAAGCCTAAAACAAGTACATTCATATACCTGAATAATAAGACATTGAAAAAAGTAAAAAGTTAAATATTGTATAAATAATATAATCCTAAAATATATTTTAATGCTAATATTATTATATTAGATATTGACTAGATGTCAGATGATTTCATTGTTTGGATTTGTTTAGTTATGAATGCATTCATTTAATTATTCTCATACTAACACATTTCACATATTTATTATATGGACATAAAGCACTTTTAATAATATATGTGAACATTATCTTCACAAAACATGGTATTGGATCAGTTTCCCTATTGCTACTGGCTAGGCAACTCATCATTGTGGCTTCTGACAATGTAAATAGTAAAATAGTTTGTAATATATTCATCCACACAATATATGTTATTTTTGAATATAAAATAACATAAACCCATATATGAACCCAGTGATTTGGGTTTACATTATTTGGATGGGTAGGATGGCCCTTTCTCTCACCCCCATCACTCAGTTACACAATTAGCAGTTAGCATTTTATTCCAGTGATACTGTATTAGGGACAAGGATGCAGTGATTGGTAGGGATGGGAATTGATAAGATTTTCACGATTCCGATTCCATTATCGATTCTGTTTAACAATTCGATTCTTTATCG